>JARQOC010000007.1:23016175-23616175 GCA_033576535.1 Allobates femoralis
GTCCGGCTGGAGGGTGAGGAGAGGTCCGGCTGGAGGGGTGAGGAGAGGTCCAGCTGGAATGGTAAGGAGAGGTCAGGCTGGAGGGGTGAGAGGTCAGGCTGGAGGGGTGACGAGGGTCTGGCTGGAGGGGTGAGGGAGGTCCGGCTGGAGGGGTGAAGAGAGGTCGGCTGGAGGGTGGGGAGGTCCGGCTGGAGGGGTGAGGAGAGGTCAGGCTGGAGGGGTGAGGAGAGGTCAGGCTGGAGGGGTGAGGACAGGTCCGGCTGGAGGGGTGAGGAGAGGTCAGGCTGGAGGGGTGAGGAGAGGTCAGGCTGGAGGGGTGAGGAGAGGTCCGGCTGGAGGGGTGAGGAGAGGTCAGGCTGGAGGGGTGAGGAGAGGTCGGCTGGAGGGGTGAGGAGAGGTCAGGCTGGAGGGGTGAGGAGAGATGCTGCTATACTTCATCATTCTGGTGACTGTGTGGATTCAAGGTGGGCCACATTGACATTTCTACTGTCCTCCACTGTACCCCCTCCTCTATTTCAGCTGAGGGTGTTGTTAGTCCACTCCAGTGCCCCATCCACACCGCTCCCTCACCTCCACCCCTCTGCGCCTGCACCAAGGCACTGGCCGCCTCTCCCGGAGGGTGGGCTCCGCCGGCTCCCGCCGACACTGGCGGCGCTGTGGCTGGCAAAGTATCCATTGAGGCTGAGGCGCAGGGCAGCCTGAGACAGGTGAGGCTGCAGAGAAGTGTTATTAGCGCTCACCGCCATACCTGCTCCGCTGCTGTGGTGTGGGGCGGGATCCACCATGTTGGTTTCGTCACTTTGCCCTGGGGGTCTGGCAGAACTCCTCAGATAGTGATAGCGAGCGGCAGGGCCGAGGGTTGGCAGGATGGGGGCTGTGTGAGGTAGTAGTGCGGCTGCGGCTCGCGATGACGCTAACGCGTCATCACTCGCAGTGCTGCAAAGGATTTTGGGATTCGGCTACAGTGCCCGAATCCCAAACTCCCTATTATATAAGTAGATGCCATTCAGGGATGCTCATAGCAGCTATGAAGAGTACATGGCCCATTAGGACACATATGTAGTATAACCTAACACCAACAACATTACCACATGGTAGAGGATTGAGTGCTAATCTCAGCCTATACAGAAAGAAGAGATGAAGACGATGCAGAGTCATCAATACATACCGTCAGGCCTGCAGTGCCAGAAGAGGAGACGCTACCACGTTGTGTTTCCATGTGCAACAGGCCGGATGTGCCACATCCATCTTTTAAAGGGCGCTCAACCAATGACATCACAGAAGAGTCATCGGCGACGTCGGGCGTGGCAACGCCAAGGCAAGATACAATTGGACGACGCAAGCGGGTTGTGATTGGTGGCTTCACACATAAAAATGGGGAACGCCTGAACGATGTTGTGTTTGCTGCCCAGAGCCATTGAGTAAGTAGTGATGTGCACAACTGGATATTCGGGCATCTTAACTGCATGTTGTAAATATACCTGCGCTAATGACGACCAGGAACTCCTGGCCCATTCGGCAACTGTTACCACTTCCTTTTAGGCTATATGCTACATATTCAGGACTGTGTGGTGGTTGCAACATGCTGTTTTGTCCGTAGTCAGTGAGCATCCATTTTGTGTCGGTAACCCTGTCTTGACAACAAGAGTGTGGCTAAGTTGAAATATGGACTATATCCAAATGGCATGAACTGTCGGACCACCGGTTGCCTACACACATTGCATGCTAACTGATTCCAGTACATGCAGCCTTGTGGATTGTACATCTGTCATTTATATGAAGACACACTAATGCATCTGCAAAAATTACCCTCTTGTGATGTTGACCCAATTCTGTGTATTTCTGGATGAAAAATACTTTGCTTACATACATGAGTGTTGGCAGCCATGGGACATCTTGGTGTTGTACTGCCTTTCTGGATGTCCATAATGTGAAGGCTGTACATGATTAGTATGGGTTCACATGTGTAGTAGGCGGCCGTCACACGCATCAATATAATGCACGATATCGCTTAAGCGATCTGCGTTTTGATCGCTTAAGCGATATCGTTTTTGCATCGCTGCGTGCAATCAAGCGATTTTACAATGTAAAATCGCTTGATCGTTAGATCGCAGATTGGTGAGCCGGAGCTCATATCAAGTGATAAACGCTTGAACAATCTGCCTCATCGTGGTGTGTGACACCACGATGATCCATCTCCCAGCGGCAGAGCCTATGCTGGGAGATGGTATCTATGGTAAACGTCGGGTTACTAAGCGCCGCGCGGCGCCTAGTAACCCGATGTGTACCATAGTTACCAGCGAGATCGCGGCTCCACATCGCTGGTGAGTCTGTCTGTGTGACAGCTCACCAACGATGTGAGCGATATTGTTAGCGATCGCGCGTGCACGTGATCGCTAACAATATCGCTAGCGATATTGAACCGTGTGACAGCCGCCGTAGGTGTTATGTTAAATGTCATGCTGTAGTGGGTTCAATAAGCAAGGTCGACAAGAATTAGATGGTGTGTAACGTAACAGGCCAACCATGTAAGTGTGTATTGGAGGGGTATGACAGGACTATGTACATGGGCTAGTTGATGAAGTTTGTTCTTTTTATGCCTCATTGTGCTTATAAAATGTTTTTTCCTTTCACATTCCCAGAGCCTTGCTAACAGACATTGGACGTCATGTATCTTTCCGCAACGGCAGTAGTGGCTGTGTCCATGGTGGAGGATGCCTTGTTGACGGATGAGAAGACAGAGACTGCAGAGGCGTAGATGACGTCGTATGTGGTCTCGGGATTGGCTCCTGCAAAGGCGCCACCTGAGTCACATGGGCCTTGTCTGTCAGCTGGAGGACAGGAATCCACAGGACTTCAGGAACTATCTCAGGATGTCCGAGGACTCTTTCAAATTCCTCTTGGACTTGGTTACCCCACATATTGCCCGTGAGGACACTGTAATGCGTCGAGCTGTTCCAGCAGGGGAGCGTTTGGCTGTGACTCTGCATTTCCTTGCAACAGGGCGCTTGATGACTGACCTGCAGTATTCGGCTCCTGTCTTACGCCCACTGCTGAGCCTGCCTAATCCCTGAGAGTGTGAGGCCATTGTGAGGTGTCTGCTGACATCCTATATGCGGTTTCCAACAACCACCGCGGAATGGTTGGAAGTTGCCACTGGCTTCCAGAGAGGCGGCAATTCCCAAACTGCGGGGGTGAGCGCATTGGATGGCAAGCATGTGAGGATCACACAACCCCCCCAATAGCGGGTCTTATTATGTTAACTATAAAGGTTATTTCAGTGTGGTCCTCATGGCCCTCGTCAATGCGAGCTAGGAGTTCCTCCTTGTGGATGTGGGGATGAACGAGCGTGTGTCTGATGGGGGGGGTTTTGGCACATACCTCCTTTGGTCGAGACCTTCTTAGCGGGCTGCTGAACTTACCCCCAAATGATGACACCACTGAACATCTAAACTTTGCCTTTGTGGGGGACGAGGCCTACGCACTTCATGCAAACCTACTATGGCCATATCCCCAGAGGACTCTGACCCCTGAGCAACGCCTTTTTAATTACTGGCTATCCCGGGCACATCGTGTGGTTGAAAATGCGTTCGGGATCATAGCCAATAGATTCCGCGTGTTTCATAGTGCTTTAAATATGAAACTGGAATCTATCCAAATGGTAGTAATGACGTGTTGTGTGCTGCATAACTTTCTCCGTCATAGGGATACTCAATCATACACGCCGGCAAGTTATGTGGATTGTGTGGACCCCACAACTGGGGAACTCATGCCAGTTGAGTGGCGTGCAAACGACCCTGGCATAGCGCCACTCCAGCCGTTGGGCCAGGGCTGACAGCAGGATAACAGGAGCAGCAGAGACAGCTACTGCTTGTATTTCAATGGCTCTGAGGTGGTGGCCTGGCAGGACCACCAGATGTAAGTGGTGTGGCATGGGTCCACACCGGCCAATGTTTCTTTATGTTGGGAGGATATATTTTGCCTCACCTTCTTATTGTCATTGAATTTTCTTTATGTTTTGGATTAACATAAATTCTGCCATAAGTTAGAACAATGTATGTAAGATGTTACTTGTTACCGTCATGCTATGTGATACTATGGTCAGCTACAAATAAAAGAATCACACATGTGTCTGATCAGAAACAATATATTAGGAGTGTGGCCACACAAATAAAACCAACAACAACCAAACAATGTTGTGTGATGACAACACTTGTTTGGTTGTTGTTGGTTTTATTTGTGTGGCCACACTCCTAATATATTGTTTCTGATCAGACATATGTGTGATTCTTTTATTTGTAGCTGACCATCGTATCACATAGCATGACGGTATGCTCAGAGGTGTTTCACTACAATGTTAGTTGAGGGTCCTGCACCATTGTGTGCACATATACACTACAAATAGGTGGCGGCAGCCAACACACTGTATGTTGTGTGTGTTTCCCTGTCCAGATTGGTTCATGTAGACATGGGTGTGTATACACACACATGGTCACTTCTATATTGTCCGATTGAGACATATGTACATATCTGGAAACACATACAATCATTTGGCACCCACATAGTTGGGAAACGCTATGTAATGTGCATACACATGTCCATACTTCCTGTGTGTAGCTTACAAAACTTCTACAGTAGACGGACACAATGCCCATAGATTTGGCCCAAACCACACTAGGGTTCCTGTCTGCCAGTTTGGCGCCAGAGCAGTGTGTTGCTTGAGCTGCTACACATCACATATGACATCAGTTTCTAGATGATAGAATGGGCAATAGCATCTATGTCACCACCATGTTGTCTGAGATGGCTACCAATGGTAATGCTCTTTCGCCGTCCAATTGGAGTGTTTCTGGGCGCGGTTAAAAGTAAACTCAGATACACCTATGTCCTAAGCTGGGTACAAAGTATGTCCACATTGCTGATGGGGTTATGCTGTGTGACGGTGCAACTACGATCTGCAAAATCAGCTGGCCAATTTGCCAGCCGACTTCCGGGACGCCGGATTGTGAGAGGTTGCAGGTGTGATTGCTACATGTAACATCTTCTATGAAATCTTGGACAAGTGCCAAAAAAGTGCGCGCTCCCATGAAATTGCATGCAATATCGGAACGATATTGCGACAGGTAACGGTACCCTTAGTCATCTGAGATACAGAATCACTAACACAAGGCTTAAAAACACAAATCCACCAACCAATGATAACAATTGATTATATATTAATATGTGAACAGATGCCTATCATTTGCATAATCACAAGTCACTACATGAATTCCTCCACATAAAATCAATACAAAATATAATGTGTCATTTCTACATTTCATTCCCTTTGGGTATTTTGTATCCTAGTTTATAATGCAATACAATTCTCTTAAGACACAGTCACACGCGGCAATATTGCTAGGCACTTTCACTGGCAATATCCTGGTTGCAGTGAAATCATGGACACATTGTTCTATTTGTTGCTGTGTACAAATGGAACAATGTGTCCATGATTTCACTGCAACCAGCAAATTGCCAGTGAAAGTGCCTAGCAATATTGCCGCGTGTGACTATCTTTAGTAAAAAAAAACTGTTAAGAGAATTGTATTGGATTATAAAATTGGATACAAAATACCCAAAGGGAATGAATTATAGAAATTACACATTGTATTTCTATTGATTTATGTGGAGGAATTCATGTAGTGACTTGTATTATGCAAATGATATTCATATATTATCAATTGTTAACAGATGCCTATGTGATCATTGGTTGGTGATCTGTGTTTTTACACCTTGTGTTATAGTGATTCTGTATCTCAGTGACTAAAGGCCGCTTTACACGTCGCAAAATCGTTCCGATATTGCATACAATCTCACGGGAGTGCGCACGTTTTTGGCACTTGTCCAAAATCGCATAGGAGATGTTACACAGGGAAATATCGCCAAGCAACGCAACTACGATGTCGTACGCGCCTCTTGCACACTGTGTCTGAGCAACTCAGGGAACGACTAATTAACATTGGAGTGAATAGGGAAAGTTGCGCTTCAAATCGTAGTTGCGCTGTCACACAGCATTATCCTGCCAGATACTGAAGCCAATATTGCACGGTTGAAGAGCATGAACAATTCACAAACGATATTGAAGTTGCATAATTTATGAGTTGTGTTGCACATTTACACGACGCAACTCACCAACGATAACAACTGCAACGCCCGGCCCACGTGATTTTTTTTTTATCGTAGTTGAGTTGCAATATCGTGCTATACCACTAGTTTCACAAAAGCCTTAAGGGCTTTTGCCTGAAACATGTTGAGACAATAATCCGACTACTATGATATTTTAATCTTGTTTAATAAAGATGAAGATTTTAATCAATATGGGACTTGCCCCGATATCTTTTATATGAGAAGCTTCTGAGTCAAAGCTGTGGCTGGAGACTTGCACCAATAAGGCGGATTATACTACAAATTCAGGACACGGTGAGGCACTTTTCTCTTTATTTACTGGTCCATTGTATCGATTGTGATTTAAACACCAGCCACAGTGTATCATTTTATTTTACATATTCTACATTAGTTATCACAATCTTGGAATCTGTGCAACAATTTTAAACCACTGAATAATTATGATTATATTAAAACATTTTGCTTAACTATGGTGGCAGAAGTCATGCAAATTCTGTATTGAACTTTTTGTTTGGCTCATCAGCTTTCATTAGGGTTTTTATATTTAATGTACAAATCATTATTCTTATTCAGATTTGGCCCAGAAACTCAAAAAGGTTAGACATCTCTGAAGTGGAGTATAAATATGTCTATACAACTAAATATTGAAATTTCAACACCTCACCTTGTTAATCTTTCTGTATTATCTTGCATTGAAAATTCATAATAAAAGAATTTTGAAAAGAAAAAGAAATTTCAACACCAATAAGAGAGGTTGTGCTGTTATAAAAATTGCAAGATCAAGAGGCATGGTAATTTGCAAATGATTTAAAGGGAACCTGACCCCAAAAAATTTGTCACCAGCCTCTTTAAACATGTCCCTTCACTACCTTATGTCCTACCTAGCCATCCCTTTGTGTCTAAATACGTAATTGGCAAAGTTTATAAAATGGCCTTATATACCTCCACATCTGCGGCTTCTCTACATTTGAGAAGCTGCAAAAGGTGTTCTTCTCTGCCTCTCCCAGCCGCCTTTGCGATAATTATTCACGCCCCTATGGGTGTGCTTGAGAGCTGAGAGTCTCGTCTTCTCCTAACAGGGACGGTATTGCCGGTATGACGAAAATCGCGTCATATCCGGCTTTAACTAAGTCAGTACACCCATATTAGAGATAAGCTGCCGTGAACACACCTCGCGCATGCGCAATCGCAGCGCGAAGTCGTCAGTACACCCAACTAGGTGTACTGACTTAGTTAAAGCCGGATATGACGTGATTAGGAGTGTTAGGAGAAGACGAGGGTCTCAAGCATGCAGAGAAGCTGCAGATGTGAGGTATATAAAGCCATTTTATAAACTTTGCCAATTACATATTTAGACACAAAGGGATGGCTAGGTAGGACATAAGGTGGTGCAGGGACATGTTTAAAAAGGCTGGTGACTAATTTTTCGGGGTCAGGTTCCCTTTAAAGAATGTAAACAAAAATTTCAAAACTCTATGCTGAATAAATCAAGATGGTTTCAAAATTTTTGTTTACGTTCTTTTCATCATTGCCACATTTAGCATTAGCAGCTGAGGCATCTAAGTGCATATATCAATCAGATTATTAATGGTTGCCTGAGGAATGTTCTGTCACAATGAACGTACTTGGGCACACAAATCACCAAGATCCACCGCTTGCAGTACCCTTTGGCAACCAATAATGGCCCACATGTGTTAGATGCAAGACAAGTCTGGAGATATGCAGCTGGTAACACACTTTTTAGCCACACAGGTTGCTCACAGTAGAATAAGCAACATGCGGTCTTGTTTTGTTGAAATATTCTTCCTGGGACACCTAGAGCTATACCACTAGTTTCACAACCAAATCATTGTAATGAGGATCTGCTTGTGTGCATGTAATGAAGGCAAAAAAAAAAGTCCAGCTACTTACATTGTGCAACCTTAATTTATAATTCCAGGAGTAGGATCACTGTGATGTTCCCTCATGAAGCTGTTCCATTGTCCTCCCATCATTCTCAAAGTTTTGGGAACAGCTCTTCATGGTGTTCCTTGTCTGGTCTTCAAGCCACTCTCCAGTTATCATTAATCTGAAGACAAAAGGCAGGAATCATTGCAAAAGAGGCTAGACCTCCATTTTAGCCTCTATTCTCACTTTGCAACTTAATGGCCTTTGAGAGCTGTGATTTAGAAAGGACAATGGAACATCTTCACGAGAGACAGTCATACCAATCTGTCCCTTGATTACGGTGTTGATTGGCATGTTGTACAGAAGCCAGACCCCTCTAAAATTCATTTGCAGTAACTTAATCACTCTGCTTTACACTGATTTAGTTATGGAACTAGTGGTACAGTTATATATCCAAAGTGTCCCAAAGCCCTTTTGAACACACCACAGGCTGCATGTTGATTAGGCCATGCAGGCTGCTCATTGTAGCACAAACATGCTACCATGTTTTGCAATTCTCTACACCTGTCTCCCATAAAAGTATACCTGAAACTTTTGATCAGAAACTGCAGTGGGCGCCATCAACACTACGTTTTGATGGTTTCTGTGACCAAGTGCGTTTAGTATGAAGAGAAATTCTCAGAAAAACTATTACTGTGATTGATTACTTCATAGTGTAATGCAAACATTTAAACTTGTGGGGCCAATACTGGATAAGTTTTTTTTTTCATCATTTTAATATGAACATGCCTATGGGCCCTGTGATTTCCATAATTTATCACTTTCCTTTCCTATGGTACAACTTCAATGTTGTGTGTACTTCTGTATATGAACATTTTGACTTCCTAGCCATAAATAGGGGAACTTACCAAGAACCGCTCACTCTCCTCACCAGCAATAGTGAGGGGTATAAGTCACTGCGCAGCAGCTCTTGGCCTGCACTGCTAACTTATCATATCCAGTCACCTCCTCCCTTACCGATTAAAATCCCTCCATTCCCTTCACTGTGCATGTATAGAGTGCAGATGTTCTGTTCTCCTGTGTAGGAATACAATGACCGAGTTTTCTGCCTGCTTTCACTGCTGGGGCACAGCACACTTGCTTTCAGCGCTAGTCAGCCAAGCCGCACATACATAGTTACGTCCAGACACTGTACAATATACTCAGGTAAAATCCAGGAACTACAGCAGAAAACCACAAGTGCAGTCAGTATATTAAGTTTTAATCTAGGTGAGGGCTCCTTACTGCTTTATTTAAGAAAAGAAAAAAAAAAAGCAATCTAGATTGCAAATTACTAAATTCTAAAGCAATTGTTCAACATTTAATTTGGGACAACTCCTTTAAGTGTCATGCATCCAATATCACCCATGCACACTTAATATTGAACTTTTTAATTTACTATACCACCACAGCAAGTTTTCTCTCTTTTAAGCTGAAGTGTGAAGCACTGTAATTAAGAACAGTTTTAAACCTATCCAAAAATTAATGTTTCAGTACAAGGATAAATGAGCAACTACCGTATATCGAGTATAAGCCGAGGCCCCTAATTTTACCCCAAAAAACTTAGGAAACCTTTGACTAGAGCCTAGAGGTGCCCCAAACTTGCAGCCTCAAGGCCGCCATACAGTGCAGGTTTTCAGAATATATAACGTTATTGCCACAGGTGCTAATTGTGATCATCTGCACAGGTATGTGGCCAAAGCCCTGTGCAATACTAAGGAGATCCTGAAAACCTGCACTGTTGGTGGCCTGAGGCCTGGAGTGGGGAACCCTCTGGACTAGTGTATAAGCTAGCGTGGGAATGAGCCCCAAAAGTTGCTATGTGGGCCCCATGCTGGCGCTCACCATAAAATAACAACCGTTCTTACTCGCCTTACGATGATTCTGTGCACTGTCCGCGGGCTCCGCGCGTTCTCCCTCCGGTCTTCCGGCTTCTAATCATGTGACTGTAGCGCAGCAGCGATGTCGTCACTGAAGTGCTGGTCACTTGATTAGACGTCGGCAGACTGGAGGGAGGACGCACGGAGCCCGCGGACAGTGCAGAAATCGTCGGAAGGTGAGTAAGAAGGTTGTTATTTTATAGTGAGCGCTAGCATGAGCCCCATATAGCAGCAATTGGAGGGATGGAGGGAATATATGTATACTGCTCCCCTGCCACTGATTGACAGGGGGATGCAGTGCATATTGCATTGCACTAATGAGCGGGCCCATGTGACCCCCGCTCCTTCTGCAGCCTCCCCCGCCTCCTCCAGTCCACGGTTACCGCCCCCCCAACCCCACTCAGCCTGTATAGTGACTCGAGTATAAGCCGAAGGGGGCACCTTTCAGCACAAAAATTGTGCTGCAAATCTCAGCTTATACTTGAGTATATACGGTCATTATTTGTGAAATTTCTATCTTCTGCGTATATTGTGCATTATTTTAATATTTGGTGTTAAAAGAGCAAACCCTGTCAGACTAATAGAAGAATGGGTTGTGAAAAGAAAAAAAAAT
Source organism: Allobates femoralis (assembly GCA_033576535.1). Taxonomy (NCBI): domain Eukaryota; kingdom Metazoa; phylum Chordata; class Amphibia; order Anura; family Aromobatidae; genus Allobates; species Allobates femoralis. Next base: position 23,026,760 of record JARQOC010000007.1, read on the forward strand.
AAATTTTCATGGACATTAACCACAATCTATAGTAAGTATCTTTACAAAATAAAGTTTGAATTCCTTGGTGCACCTTTAAAAGGGTTTTTCTGGACTAAATGCACAAGTCTGTAGTCACTATATTACTGGAGACGTATGAATCCTCACATCAGGTGCATGTACGGATTTGCCAGTCATGCGGCTGTATGAGATATGCAGACAGCTGGCTAGAATTAAACTAGAGGGGCATGGCCTTGCTCAATGAAAGTGTAAAGGGAAAGAGGTTGCACCCCTGTAGTAGGAATGTGCAATGTGGCCAGGAGTCTGCATATCGCACATCACACATCCTCTCAGCCACGTGACCGCCGTTCCAGTCTCTGAAACCAGTGAATCCTCAATGAGGCATTACTCACAAGTCTGCAGTCACAAAGTGACTACATATGATGGAAGATTATATATTACAGATTGCAGTTCCTGAAGTTCTGTATCAAAAATGTTGCTTAAACTTCAGCACATGAAGACTGGTGGTTAGCCTGAAGTCATGACTTTTGCATGTTTTCTTAAGAAAAACTTACCAATAACAAGTACAAATGGTTACCATTTTGCTGTGCTAGGTGCAGTGCTTCATAATAGTCATTGATCAATTTGATTGCTCTACCTTCAAGTATTATATAAAAACATTAATATCATATGAAACTATGGCTTTTAAAATGTATGCAAAAATGCACATGGTTGAAGAGAAACAATTAGGTAGGCATTTGTTTGCACAAGCAGCATAAGATTTATGAGAAAAAAAATTTCAATAAAATTATATATTCCATTGTTTAAAACATCCATTCTAGAAAATCTGTATCATAAGTTCAGATAATTATCCACTTCTAAACCAAGAGTAATAAACAGTTCACTAGATTTAATGCCATTGGCCAACAAATAGGCTCTTGTATGACAGTTCAGCGTATGATCAACACACGACGACTGTTGCCAGTGAGATAGTAGATTCTCTTCAAATAAATAGTAAAGGGTGATGATCTCCAAACTATCACCAGCTGTTAGCATCTTCTTCCCAACCAAAATCATTTTCTTCACCCCATCCTTCAGCTTCTGTCTGCAAAATAAAAATAACATGGATATAAGTTACTTCCCTCCACTTTGAGAGTTTACTGGAGATCTTTAATCAACAGAGGTAGGATTACAATATGGAGTAAACCCCTCTAAACAAAGCTGGTAACAGGATCCACTAACCACAGTAGGCGATGTCATGGCTGCTGCTCCTTCCCTTCTCAAATACCTATGTACATAATCATTAGATACGGTACTTGAAATACAGAAGATAGGGTCAGGGTTGACCATTGTGGCCATGCACATATATAACACTGGGGAACAATTTGAAAAACATTTTCTGTTGAGTTAGGTTTTTGAGCTGATTTATACTAAAATTGGCATGCTGATTCCAAAAATGTAGTCAGTTTTTTCTAGCACGTCAAGTTTGTCCTCCACAACTTACCTGCCAGAGAAGCACAATTGCACTGATATCTGTAATAAGACTTGTTATCTGATTACAATTCGACTCATATATCCTTTGTAAAAAACATGAGTGTTAAAAAACATATTTGTCATGCCTATTTCTTATATATTTCATTTTTTGTTCATATTTGTACTATTTAAAAAAAAGAAACACTTTTTAGGTACAGTAGTTTACATATTTTGAGAAGACAAAAATCCTATACTTCAAAAACTTGACGTGATAGAGAAAAACTGAGATCATTTCTGGATTCAGCATCCAAAAATTAATTAAGAACAGTTGTCTGACCTAACTCCTAAAAAATTGTGTTCCCCAGTGTTATATTTTTTTTTTATTTACACACTTACACACACACTTCCAACAACTACCACCCAAGTGTTTTAATGGTACATTGTGTTTGCTAACTGTCTAAGAAGGCTAATGGATGTTTAGAATACCCTTGCACCCGAAAACGGTTTGGCTGATTAGAGAAGCTATAAAATTGACCTTCCTTTGAGTTAGTTGAGAATCTGGAACATTACATTTGTTTGTTCTATTAAACTCTCAAAATGGCCAGAAAACGGATTTGTGTACACTCACCGTAAAATCCTTTTCTCCGAGCTCATCATTGGGGGACACAGAACCATGGGTGTATGCTTTTCTGCCAATAGGAGGCGACACTAAGATGAAACTTAAGCCCTTCTTCCTGCAGTATACACCCATACGTAGGCGTAGTTAGTCAGTTTAGTACTAAAGCAGGAGAGCACGTTAACGTAATAAGGTACAAAAGGTGTAAGCCAAGGCTCTGTACAGACTATTGAAGATTGAGAGGGTGGGTGCCGTGTCCCTCAATGATGAGCTCTGAGAAAAAGATTTTACAGTGAGTACACAAAAATCCCTGTTTCTTCTTTGCATCATTGGGGGACACAGGACCATGGGACGTCCTAAAGCAGTCCTTGGGTGGGAATTAGTTGAGTAGTGCTCGAGCATAGCGTGCCAGCTGCTTACAGATGCGCGACTGCCGCTTGCAAAATGTTTCTGCCTAGGCTTGCGTCTGTAGAGGCCTGGTTGTGAATGTTGTAGTGTTGGGTGAAGGTATGCAGGCTGGACCAGGTTACAGGCTTTGTAAACCTGAGTTGCCGAGGCCTGGTGACGAATGACTCATGAGGCGCCTACTGATCGAGTTGAGTGAGCCTTGATCCCTGCTAGAATTGGCATGCCTTTGATGCAGTAGGAATCTTGGATTGCTGAGAGGATCCACCTTGCCAATGTGGACTCAAGGCCCTGTTACACAGCATGACATCATTAACGATATCGCTTAAACGTCACGGATTTGGAGTCATTCAAGCGACATCGTTATGACCTCGTTGCGTGTGACTCTGCAAAGTTGTAACGATAAATCATTGGATCGTTGATCGCAGGTTTGAGAACATGTTCTCAAACCACACGATCAACGATCAGCCAACCTGGTATATCGTTGTGTTTGACACTACGATAACGATGTTGTTCATGACTTCGCCCATTCACAGCAATGAGCAGGTATCGTTCGCTGGGTTGTGCGAATGATACCTGCTCATAACATCGGTGAGTCGTCCATGATATCTAGACGTGTGACATCTCATCAACGATGTCAAAACGATGTCAGAAACGACCGCGCGCCCACATCGTTCCAACGTCGTGCCGTGTAAGGGGGCCTTTAGACGCAGCCATCCCTTTCCTAGGTCCCTAGGGGATGACAAACAGCATATCTGTTTTACGGAATGAGGCTGTTTGGGAGATGTAGTGTGAGGGCCCTTACTAGGTCCCGGGTATGAAGCTGCTTTTCGAAGCGGTGTACCGGAGCTGGGCAAAAGGATGGTAGGACGATGACCTCATTGAGGTGGAAGTGGGACACCACCTTGAGCAAGAAGGATGGCAATGGACGGAGAACTACTTTATCCTTGTGGAAGGATAGGAAAGGGGGGGGTCGGCAGGATAGGGCAGCTAGTTCGGATACACGCCTGATTGATGTGATAGCGACCAAGTAGGCGACTTTCCATGAGACGTGGGGTAAAGGTACTTTTAGCAGGGGATCAAATGGGGGCTCTTGTAGGGCACCCAGAACTAGGTTTAGGTCACAGACGGCCACGGGTGTCCAGTAGGGGGGCCATGTGTGCAAGACCCCTAGAAAATTTATTGTTTGGGCAGGCGTTGGGGATGATTTGTCTAGGTTTATGAGCCACCCCAGGTGGAAGAGCTTGTCCGCTGTTATTTGGACGCTCTCGAGGCATGTTTGGAAGGATGACCCTTTGATTAGGAGGTCGTCTAGGTAAGGGAGGACGACCACTGCCTGCAAGTGCAGAATGGTCATGACAGCCGCCATGATTTTTGTGAAAACTCTGGGTGCAGTTGCAAGGTGAAGGACAGTGCGACGAATTGGAAGCGGCTTTTTGAAGGCGAAACGCAGATATTTTTAGTGTGGAGGAAAAATGAGGATGTGGAGATATGTGTCCTGTATGTTGATAGTTGCCAAGAACTCCCATTTTTGCATTGACGTGATTATGAGCGTAGGGATTCCATCCTAAATTGTCAGACTTTTACGAATTTGTTGAGAACTTTGAGGTCTAGGACGAGGGTACTGTTCTGTCTTTTTTTGGAACGACGAAGAGGTTTGAGTAGTAACCCTTGAACCTTTCAGCCTCTAGTACTGGTGCTATGACACCGGTTTTGAGTGTCTGAGGTTTTGTTTTGGGGGGGGGCGTGAGAGGAAAAACAGAGTTGGGGGCCGGGATGAGAATTCTATTTTGTAACCTGACGACACCAGTTGTCGTGCACGAAAAGCGAGCCATGAGTGGCGGAAGTGTTGGAGTCGAGCGGGTGGGGGAGGGAGTCATACGCTGAATCTTTGGGGTCTCGGGCCCTTAGAGCGGGTTTGTTTAGGTCAGTTTTTCCAGGTGGAATTAGCCTTGAATGACAGTCGGGGTATTCCTGTCCCCACGGGTAGGCCGCCCAGCGCTTGTGTTAGCAGTTGAGGTGGGCCATCCCGTTGTGCCATAGGGGTTGCGAGATCGTGATTGCAGTGTGGGCGGCAAAAGGGCCGCTTGAACCTTTGTTGGGGGAGAAATTTGCTTTTTCATTCTGTGGTTTCGGAGAGGAGTTGGTCAAGCTTTTCACCTAATAGGCAACCACCCTGGTAGGGTAGGTTTATGAGGGATCTCTTAGATGTGGAGTCCGCATGCCAGCCTCTGAGCCAGAGGGTTCGGCGCATGGAGATGGCGCTTGCTGCTGCCACGACAGAACAGATGGCTGGGTCTATGGACGCAATCAAGAAGTGCTCCACGGCCATTGAGAGTTGGATGAGCAGGTCTGTTGCGTCTGAGAGTGGTTGGGGTCTTGTAATGCACGTAGGGAATGTATCAAAGCTACCACTGCTTTTGCGAACGAGGGCGAGAGGGCTACTCCTGAGGCTTCAAAGACTGAGCACGGCAGATTATCTAATTGGCAGTCGTTGGTATTTTTGATAGACGAGCTGTCGGAAAGTGTAAGTAGGGTTCTGTTAGCTAGGCACGACACTGGAGGGTCGACTGCTGGCGACTCAGCCCATTGTTTATAATGGTCTGACACAAAGGGGTATTTGGCTTCGATAGGATTGCGACCGGCGAAGCGCTTGTTTGGACGGTCCCAGTGTCGTTAAATTATGTTCTTAAAATCGTCAGGATTAGAGAAGACTCGACAGAGCATTTTGCCTGCTCTGGGGCGGTGGCGGGTTCGCCATTGACCTTTAGTATTTTGTTAACTGGCCTCGATGAGACTGTTGACCATTGGCTGGGTATCTGTGGTTCCACTTTCATGGGACGAGTCTGGCTCAGAGTTCCCCCTCGGAGAAAGACTCAGGCTGGTCGTGGGGGGAGGGGGAGTGAGAGGTGTCACTTATGGGTGCTGGTGGGGGAATGTCCGTGGGATGGACTTGTCTGGGTGTGTCTTCTAGTTGCTAGGCGGACCGCAGACTGGAGATGTTCCCTGCTGGATGTGGGAGCGTGACATTTGTTGTCATTGGCTGTATTGTAACGGTAAGTGACAGCATAATTTGGGCTAATGAGTCTACTCGTTGCATCAGTGCAAGGGCCTGGGGAGATGTCAGACCTACTAGGTGCTGTGTCAGTGGCAGTCTTGGTGGAGCATTGGGGTTCGCAATTTAGGCAAAGTTGTGAAGCTGTCCCCGTGGGAGTGAAGTCTGGCATTTGGTGCATGATGCCTTGCTCCCGGTGTTTTGTAGCTATTTTTGTGGTTCTTTTTAGGTAGTTTGGGGTCTGACATATTCGTACCAGATTACGGTTAAAAATGGTACTGCAGTGTACTAGGTGGTTTGCTATGAAGGCAAAGGAGCCGACACTGGACAGGGGTGGGGTGGGGGGAGCTCCTATTGGAACTTACCGCCATCCTACGTCCCCTTTGTAATGCAGTCTGGTGAGGTGCTGAGCAGAGGTGCTTTGGCTTCAGAGGCACCGCAAGAAAAGGACTGTGGTAATGCGCGTCTCAAGGGGCATACCAAAATTCACCCCTTGCAGCTTAGGCTGTGGGCGGGGTGTACAGCTAGCGACACTGCCATGATTGCCTGCGCGTCATTTGGGGGTGGGCGCTGTGACGTGCCGCTAGTGATTGTGGCTGCGGTCGCCAATCCCGGGATGGGCGGGAGCGGTGATCGGGTGCAGTGTGAAGGTCCAGACCGGGGTCTAGAGTTGTGGGGACCCTGGAGTGGCGGTGAAGCCCACATGAGGCTGCACTGCAGCTGTGCTTTTTTACGCCCCATGCCACGGACGCGCACCCCAAACCTACCGGTGATGCGCGTCCCATCAAGGAGCCGCCTGGGCCAGGTGGGCACCAGCTTTGCCCACATGTGCCCGGATCTGGGTGCCTGGAGTTGTGGAGGCCTCTTTTGTGCCTGTTGTGGGATCAGGCAGGGCCAATAGTGCCTACCTATGGCACTAGGTGGATTGACAGTGTGTCATCTCTGCTTATACGAGGGAGGACTCCGCCTCTGTGGGCATCAGGTGGTGTTCAATCCCCAGCATTCTCTTTCCCTACATTGTGCACCAAAGCTGGAGGCTAGGAGTAATGGCCTGGATACTTCGGGCATGTGGCAGCGCGCTATACATTTCTTCCTCTTTTGTTGTGGATCCGGGTGCCTGGAGTTGTGGAGGCCTCTTTTGTGCCCTGGTTGCAGGGTCTGCTGAGAGGATCCTGCTGCCGGTATCAGTGTTCTCAATCACCTGCCACGTGAATGGGGGAGGTGAGAGACTCAGTATGCACTCCTAGCATCCCGCTTTTATGCAGGGGGATGCAGTGGGATGTGTGCAGCTGGGCTATACGTCTCTGGAATCTCTAGGTTGAGCCTTGGGATGCACAGACTGCGTCAGCAGGGAGCCATCGACTACAGGGCTGGACCGTGGCCGAGAGGAAAGCGGAGCCCTTTTTGGGTCTGTCACCCTAAAGGGTTGCGTGCCTTTCGCAATCCCATGTTAAGAGGAGAGCAGCGCCCTCAGGGGGAGCCGTCGCCTGGTAACAAATGAGAAAAAAATAAATGAAAAATAAACATAAAAGTGAAATGTGGTCTGAGATACAGGTCACATGTGCCTCCTTGTGACACTAAGCAAAAACTGACTAACTATGCCTAGTATGGGTGTATACTGCAGGAAGCAGGGCTTAAGTTTTATCTCTACGTAGTGTCACCTCCTAGTGGCAGAAAAGCACACACCCATGGTCCTGTGTCCCCCGAATGATGTGAAGGAAAAAAAAAATTCATGTGAAAATCGACAGTCTATTCTTGTTCTTAGAAATGAAGACTATTCCATGCAAGATATTGCCAAGAAACTTAAGATTTCCTACAACGGCGTGTACTACTCCCTTCAGAGGAGAGCATAAACCGGCTCTAACCACAGTACAAAGAAGTGGGAGGCCCCACTGCACAACTGAGAAACAAGACAAGTACATTAGAGCCTCTAGTATGAAAAATGACGCCTCACAGCTCCTCAACTGGCAGCTTCATTAAATAGTACCCCAAAACGCAGTGTCAATGTCTAAAGTGAAGAGGCGACTCGATATGGTAGGCAGAGTGGCTAAAGAAAAAGCCGTATCGAGACTGTATCATAGAAATAGATTAATATGGGCAAAAGAACACAGACATTGGACAGAGGAAGATTGGAAAAAAGTTTTATGGACTGATGAATCAAAGTTTGAGGCGTTTGGATCACACAGAAGAACATTGTAGACCAACACTGAAAAGATGCTGGAAGAGGCCTGACGCCATCTGTCAAGCATGGTGGAGGTAATGTGATGGTCCGGGGTTGCTTTGCTGCTGGTAGAGTGGGAGATTTGTACAAGGTAAAAGGGATTTTGAATAAGGAAGGCTATCACTCCATTTTGCAACACAATGCCATACCCTGTGGACAGCGCTTGATTGGAGCAAATTTATCCTAAAACAGGACAATGATGCAAAAGCAACATCTAAATTATGCATGAACTATTTAGGGAAGAAGCCGGCAGCTGGTATTCTATCTGTAATGGAGTGACCAGCGCAGTCACCAGATCTAACCCCATTGAGCTGTTGTGGAGCAGCTTGACTGTATGGTACACAAAAAGTGCCCATCAAGCCAATCCAAGTTGTGGGAGGTCTTCAGGAAGCATGGGGTGAAATTTCTCAAGATTACCTCAGCAAATTAACAGCTAGAATACCAAAGGTCTGCAATGCTGTAATTGCTTTTGTCAAAGAATGCTCCCTTTGCAGCAAAGTTTGAAGGGGAAAATGATTATTTCAAATAAAAATCATTATTTCTAACCTTGTCAATGTCTGGACTAGATTTTCTATTCATTTTGCAACTCATTTGATAAATAAAAGTATGAGTTTTCATGGAAAACACAAAATGGTCTGGGTGACCCCCTGAGGTCATAACTTCCTTTAAACGGGGGTACTCTAGGGAAACAGAAAACGTCTTCTAGTGTCTCATCTTTATAATTTATGAGGGCTCCCCAGAGTACGGAGTACACCTTTAAGGTCACCATTAGATCTCCACAATACCAGCTTGAAAGCAGAAAGGGCTTTATAATGAGAGGTGAATTGCAAATTTGCTTGATTTTACAAGAACTTTGCTGTGATTTAAAGGGGGTGTCCTATCATGTTATATGTGTTATGCTATGTTCACATACAGCATTTTTTGCACTCAGTTTTTACCTTTGTTTTATACTAATATAATCTGCGTTTTTTTGATTCCCAGCAAAAACTGTGCGATTCAAGGATTAGCTGTCCACACATATTGGTTTTATTTCTGTGCACAAACTGTCAACACCACAGGTTTTGCTGCATTTTTGTAAGAATGGGCATGTCAACTGTTTTCTGCGTTTTTGCAGCGTTCTATGGACAAAAACTCAGAAAAAAAGGCAGCAAACAAAACTGCGGTAAAAACAGCAAAAAACGCAGGTAATCTCCTTCCAAAAAACAGGCATTACTACAAGTTCCTGGGGTTTTGTTGCACTTTTGCTGCAGCAAAAACAAAACTTATCAGGACATAGCCTTAAATGGCAAAAAGGAAGAAAAATATTAAAAGACAAATCAAAAAGATTATGTTCTTGAAATGCAAAAAAAAAAAAAAAAAAACACGAAACAAACATCACTTTGTTCAAAAGGCCCAAAATATTCCAATATTTAACCTCTTGAAGACATGGACGTTTGGTGATTTTAACTTTTCTTAATGTTTAGACCATTTCTGTTAGTACTTATTTTGGGGAGAAGTTGTTCTTAATATGGATAGTATTCGAATTTTTTTAAACTATTTTTTTTTGCAATTTTTATGTTTTACGTACCAGAATTGTTTTCCCCTCATAATTTTATCTATAAAAAACTGGATGGATGTAACACAAAGTCCTGGTGCTACAGAGTCAGAAGTGATCCTCTACATCAGTCAGCACAATGTGACAGACACAACCTGAACTCACAGACTACATCTCTGCAGACAAGAATTAGGTTTTCATTGAAGCAAGAAGTGCATCCTTCTGCACACTCACACTTCGGGGTAAGATGTGTAGAGGCTATAAAAGCACTCACTACGATAACAAAGCTCTGCCATTACAATACAGCTATAAGATGCAGACAATTACATTGTTTTATGTATTGTACTTTATTTTACCTCTTCAATCTCAGCAGCAGCAAATTTTGCTGAAAATGTAGTGGACTGTTTGCCTTTTGGATCCACATTGAGCTCTATGCTATGTACAGTCTCTTCATGGGATCCAAGAGAAATAAAAGCAGTTGAAATCTTTATTTCTGGAGCCATGTCAGCAAACCAATCTAACTCTGGATCTTTGCTTTTGCTCTTGACCTTTATTGTGAATTCATCTCCCAAACTATTCCAAGATACCAATTTCTTTTCTGAGACTTGATCTTGTGTAGGTTTCATCAATGTTAATACTGATGGAGATTGGTTGTCAGTGTGGGAATTACTACTGGCTGCAATGTTGTCCAAACTAGAAACAGAGCTCAAACTGGAAATTCTATTGAAATCCAAATTTCCTTTTTTTTCACTTGAGACATTAGTAGCTTCAGGCTTAAAGCAATCTTTGTGCAGACTGAAGTCATCCAACTGTTCAGCATCTGGATTACCGTCCACCTTTTCAGTCTTCTGCTGCAGATTGACAGAATTGTCAAATGCGAAAGTATCTGACTCACTCCAGTCTGGCCAATCTTCAGGGGATTGCTGCACTGGTTCAGATTTAGGGGATACAGTCAGACGGACTCCTGGAACATCAATCACTGTAAAATAGTATGACAAATGACATTTTTAAAATTAAAATATGTATAGCATTAAAAAGAAAAACAGTCTACTCAGCATAAAGCCACACATTTTATTTGTAGGAAAAGACAAACAAAATTAATGTTTAAAACAGATTCATGAATATGTAAATGGAGTCCGTGGAGCCTCGTTTAGGAGTCTCAAACACAGGACTAGCCAGATATCCTCCAGGGAAGGACCTAGCCAAGGGGTGGCTCCTTGCGGAGAACACCATAACCACTATATTAAGTGGCCCTTTGAGTCAATATCCAGCTCTTACGAGTTTAAAAATATGACAAGGGAATACCAAAGCCAGGTATCCATCCACAGACAGCTGTTTCGGGGTATTGCCCCTCATCAGTATGGAGTAGGATTCTGACTAGGTGGGAGCAAGGCCTAGTAGACCACCATCACAAAGCAATCACTGATCTCAGGAAGACTGATGAGGGGCAACACCCCGAAACAGCTGCCTGTGGATGCATACCTGGCCTTGGTATTCCCTGATCATATCTTTAAACTCGTAAAGAGCTGGATATTGACTGAAAGGTCCACTTAATATGGTGGTCTCCTCAAGGAGCCACCGCATGGCTAAGTCCTTCCCTGGAGGGATATCTGGCTAGTCCTGTGTTTGAGACTTCTAAACGAGCCTCCACAGACTCTATTTGCATATTCATAATTCCCAGGGGGCAATGTGCCCAGGAATTTACTGTGCTTGAGCGCTTTAGCCAGCTGCCCGCAAAGTTTTCTTGGACTGGTCTCCCTGAGATCAGTGATTGCTTCGTAAAACAGATTCATCACAACTGATGAGAGCTGAGAGACCCTATTTTATTATGGAGTCTATTTTTGATACATTATGTGCCCTTTTTAAAGTTGAAAAATTGCATCATACAGGTTTTTCTTTTAATAAAATGGTCACAACTAAAACAAGACTCCAAAGTAATAGGATAATCTATCTTAATTTGTATGAGTTATGCAACAGAAGTGTAAAAGTAGTGAATGCATATAAATCCTAGATAAAGGCCCAGTTCACATCTAGGGCTGGACTGCGTTTGTGTCTGTATGCGTTTTTACCGCTAAAAACGTATGTGTTAGCGCACCCATAGGCTGGAATGCAAAACGCATGCATTTTTGCAAATGCAGTCCTTGACGCAGCAGCCCATGTTTTTGCGTGTGTTTGAAATGCGTTTTGTATTGCAGCATATGGGCATGCAAACGCAGCCAAAATGCAGATGTGAAAAGGCCCAAAATGGTTTGTGAAGGTTGTGATTCCATTGCTTTGCATTGTCAGCAGATCCTGGGCCAGAGCAGACATTAGTTTGAAAACAGACTTTAAAATAAAAAAAAAAAAAAAAACTATTAAATAATGTCTGTAAATTTTATCACATTTTGAAAATGGAATGTATTTTAATAAACACCAAATTAATTATTAATTATGTGCACTTTATTTGGTACAACCTGTTTATTATTAGAGATGAGCGAAACTCAGGGTTCAAATTCGGCTTCATTCACCGAATACAGGGTGTTCGTCAATATTATTTGATGAACGATTCCTGAACACCTCAACCACCATTCAAATCAAGGCAGGCAACATTAAACCCATAGAAAACCACCTTCCAAAAGCTGCCAAACACAGATCATCTTACCAGGCTCACACTGCTTGCTTGCTTCCTGGTCCGCCTCCCTCTCACTTACTTTCGGTCCCGCCCATTAACCTTTCTGCATATTCACTTCACTGACTCCAGAACATGCTCTGTGAGAGCGTCTGTGATTGGCTGTTGCAATAAGATTGCATTTTCACAATCTGTATTGTGTGTGTGCTTGGTTGTCATACACATTAGCCGCTTTCACATCTGTGTTTTTCAAAATTCAGCAGATTTCCGTTATTGTTGCAAAAAACGGATCCGGTGCAAGATTGCGTTTTTTTCTAATGCATTTCTATAGAATTTCCATACATGTGCGGACACCTGCTTTTTCATCCGAACCCGGCAAATCCGGCAGTTACGAGGAGTCTTAAATCTGCAGTTAGCAGCGTTTTTTGTCTGATGCCACACAGTGCCAGATTTTCTGGAGCGCGGCAAAAATGCAGGTGCCGCACATGTCTGGAACTCCTATAGTAAATGCATCAGGCAGAACACAATTCCGCTGCAAGTGTGCCGAATCAGTTTTGTTTTTGCAAAAAATTGGATGGATTCCACCAGATTTAAAAAACGCCAGATCAGGCAAACCTGAAGTTCAAAAGTTCAAGTTTGCCTGATCTGCTCGAATTTAAAACAGAAAGCAGCCTTCGGCCTTGTTCACACATAACATCATTTTTGGCATTCTCTGCGTTTTTTAGCTGTTAATAAAAAATGCACATGCATTAACGCTTTAGTACACTTAAGTGTAGCTGCGTTTTTTAACAACACATGCGTTTTTTTTTTCACCATTCCAAAAAACACTGAATGCAGCGTTTTTTGGGTGCTATAAAAAACGCATGCGTTTTTTTTAACATGGCGCCCTATGGGAAAACGCATGCGTTAACGCATGGCACATATAGGCACCTGCGTTAACGCATGTGTCTTTTTAATGAAAAAATTACTAAGTCCAAAAATGTTCAGAACCACAGGGGACACTATTGATCCCTTAAACTGATCAGTTTTTCTAAGGGCTAAAAAAAACGCATTGGTATGTGTGAACAAGGCCTTACTGTATGGCAACAAACCTGACATCATAGGGTGTAAAATAAATAATGGAAAAAAAATGCGTAGGGCTCCCCTGTATTTTTCTGTCTCGACACAAATAAAACTGACCGCAGTGAGCTACCACCCTCAGCTACTTTTTTTTTTTTTTTTTTGCCAGCCAAGGTAAAAACATAATACCATGCATGTCACTTCTCTGCAATCTCTGGGTGATCTGGTCACCATAGCAACGAGTCACAGTTAGCTGGCACGATCTGTTCACATGACACCTGGTTATGGTGACCTGATCAGATGAGCATTCACGTCACTCTCCGCAACCTCCGGTCCTGATGTGCAGTGACTTGTTGAGCTCTCCTGAGGTCACTGTTAAGAGGTAAGCATAGAGCCGCTAATCATAGCAGGTACCATGCTTACTGACCTGTCCTCAGGTGACCTCAGGAGTCACCGTACACCGTGCTACAGCGGTTCATTCAGTGACTGGAGTCTGTGATAGATGTTGTATTCTTCATCGCAGCCTCCATTTAACAAGACAACATCGCAGAGGATTTAAGGAGGGGTATGAGAGTCGAGGGGTTAAATAAAGATGGTGTCCCTAAATGTCTGTTTTTATTTCTAATAAAAAGTTATGTTCTGGCCCCACATTAAAAATTTCGGGCTTAATGCCAGCTGGCAACACAAAGCTGGTATTAACCCCTTATTACCTAGTGTGTCACCGCCAACAGGGTTGCTGAAGAGCCAGGTAGAGTGGCTGGAAATGGTGCTACGATGAATGTGCCATTTTCAGTGGTGGCTGCAGGCTGCTATTCTTTAGCTTGGGGGGGGCCTTAAAATGATGGGCCATCACCCCGCTGAGATTTTCAGCCCTCAGCTGCCTGGTTTTACTTTGGCTGGCAATTAAAAATAGGGTGGAGCCCTATTCATTTTTTTTTTGCCAGCCATGGTAAAAATAGACAGCCGAGAGTGGCAGCTAGTAGCGGTCAGCTTTATCTGTGCCGAGACTGAAAAATACAGCGGAGCCCTACACATTTTTTTCCCCATTATTTATTTATTTCACACCCTATGACGTCAGGTTGGTTGCCATACACTAATGTGTATGACAACCAAGCACAGACACCATCCAGATTGTGGAAATGCAGTCTAATTGCAACAGCCAATCACAGATATTCACAGATCATGAGCGCCTACAACTGGCTGTTGCCCAGTGAGTGAAGTGAATATGCAGAAAGCTTAGTGGGCGGGACTGGAAGTGAGAGAGAGAGCGCAGGAGAGTGGACCCAGAAGCAAGCAAGCAATTGGAGACTGGTAAGATGGTGTGTGTGAATCATAACGTAGAACTGAAGTATTAGTGCATTTGCACTAATGCTTCTGTCCTAGTTAAGCTACACAAACATCCGAACATTTACAGAACAAAACCCGAATTTCTGACTTTTCAGCAAAGCGTTCGAGTTGCCGAAAGAACATTGCCAAATTCGGTCCGAATTTCAAATTAGCGACCATGTATGTTCGAGCAAAGTTTGTTCATCTCTACGGAGTTCAAATCATATGTTTTTCCCCCCCATTAAAAATTAAAATCCCTTTGCATTTGACATTGCTGCATTTGTAAAAGTTCAATCTATCAAAATATTTAATAACTTAATCTGATTTGTAGCTTGCATAATGAGAAAAGCAATTCAATACAATTATGGTTCTCCAGCCACCACAATGTCACACAAAAATGCAAATAATGCAAAAAAAAATCTCAAACCACAAAATGATAGCAATAAAAGCAAAAGCTCAGGTGCAAAAGACAAGTACTCACACAGCTACTTATCCAAAAATGTAAAATGTTACGGCTCTTAAGGCCCCGTCACACCTGGCGATGGGGCTGGAGATGTCGGCGGCAACTGGCGGGTGCGCGCACGTTTTTGGCGCCCCGCCAGCGTTGCTGTTCCCTATTTATGTGGGGCGACATCTCCAGTGCCGCGCCCGCGAGCTGACAGGCGGCATCGCCGCCGGGGTGTCCAAAACCCCAGCGGCGATGCAGGACAATGGAAGCCTATGGCTCCCATCGCCTGACAGGTCGCCGGCGGCCGGTTACATGGGGCGATGTGTGCACATCGTCCCAGATCGGTCGCCTGGTTTCAGAGCACTGCTATGAAACCAGGCGACGCCGACATCACCCCTTTACATGAGGCGACGTAGGGGCGATGTCGCCGCCGATAGGCTACGTCGCCTATGAATTTGGCGGCGATGTCGCCCCGTATGACGGGGCCTTTAGAAAATGGCAACACTTTTCTATTACACACACATTCTGAATTTTGTTCACCACTTACAACAGAAACTGCACATTTGGTATCTTTGAAACTGTACTGATCTAGGGAATCATTGTCAGTTAATTTTTATAGTAAAATGAACACTGTCAATATAAAAAAAACCTGAAAACAATTGTAGAAATTGCAAGTTTTTTTGTTGCCATTTTAACTTGGAATTTTTTTTCCTGCTATCCAGTACATCACATGATAAAATGAATGCGGTCATTCAAAAGTAAAACTCGTCCCGCAAGAAACAAGCCCTCATACAGTTAAAATCGACAAAAAAAAAAAAACAGTCCCAGAGGGAAAAAAAAATTTAAAGAAAAAACCTTACACAAAAATTATTTTTTTTTAAACAGTGTATAGTAAAATTAAGGGAACTTTTGGGGTACCGTTACACAATGCCACCTTGCCGGCGATGTTGGGGGGGAATCATGGGAGCGCGCAACCCCGACGTCATTGGTGAGCTGTCATACGTAGCATCTCGCCGGCGAACTCGCCGGCAAGTTGCGGCGGCAACCGCTCGCTGGGTTGCCCGGCAACCGGTAGCCCGCAATGTTAAACATTGCGGGTCGCCGCTTTGCACAGGGCGATCATGCATGATCGCCCTGTTGAGATCACCAGGTTTCACAACACTGCTGTGAAACCTGGCGATCATTCGGAGGCGATTTTTCGCCATAGAATCGCCCTGTTACACTGGGCGACTCGCCGGCGATGGTGCTGCGATTAGGCCACGCCCCTGCATCGCCGGCACAATCGCCGGTGATGTTGCCCCGTGTAACGGGCCCCTTAAACAACACAATGTAACTCCAAGTCAGTGAGACTTCTGTGAAATCAACCTGTCCATTTATGAAGCAAAACAGATTGTGAATCAATGTCTCCTGCTATTGTGCAAATGGGACAACAGGTAGAAATGATGAGCAATTAGCAAGACAACCCGTATAAAGTGGCCGGTTCTGTAGGTTGTGAGCACAGACCATTTCTCTGTTCTTATCTCTTTTAGCTATTTTGGTCACTTTTGCATTTTGTCATTTCGTTCACTCCTAGAGGTAGCATGAGGAAGTGTCTACAACACACAGACGTTGCTCAGGTTGCGCAGCTCATCCAGGATGGCACATAAATGCAAGATATGGCAAGAAGGATAGTGGTGTCTGTCAACAGTGTCCAGAGCATGGAGTCGATACCAGGAGACAGGCCAGTACACCAGGAAACGTGATCATGTGAGAGTCAGACGCCGTGGAGGACATTCTGCTGCTTGCAACATCCTCCAGCATGACCGGTTAGGCAGTGGGTCAGTAATGCTGAGGGGAGGAAATTCTTTGGAGGGCCATACAGCCCTCCATGTGCTAGCCAGAATTATCCCTCAGTGCCATTAGGTATCAGGATGAGATCCTCAGACCCATTGCGAGACCATATGCAGGTACAGCGGGCATTGGGTTCCTTCTGATGCATTACAATGCTAGGCCTCATGTGGCTGAAGTGTGTCAGCAGTTCCTGCATAATGAAGGCATTGATGCTGTGAACTTGCCTGCCCGTTCCCCAGACCTTAATCCAGTCAAGCACATCTGGGACATCAAGTCTCATTCAATCATGGGATATTTGCAATTTTCATGTTACAACAACTGCGTGCCTCTAGATAACACCAATGGAGTCAAAAACTCATTAAACCGATAAGATACATTTTCAGAGGGCTGCAAGATCCAAAATTGAGTGACTTGGCTGGGTATGTGCTTGCGTATGGGGAGAGACTGCTACTGTTCTGGCACTTAGGGTCTCAGCAAATGCCCCTACTCGCTAATCTAGGAAAATCTGTACTACATAAGTCAAATGGTGCTCCTTCCCTCCTGAACCCTGCAGTGTTGCCAAAAACTACTATTCCACCAAATATAGGATTTTGCAGAGAGGTTGTGGGGTTCTATTCACCTCTTATCCCTTGTTTAAAATCTGGGACCAAAACAAGAATTTAGCAGTAAAAATGTATTTATTTTTTCACTTCACCATTCAATGGTATAAAATCTGTGAAACCACCTATACTGCTGTTAATATGGTCACTACACCCATAGTTGAATGTATTGAGGTGGTAGTTTGTAAAATTACATTACCTATGGGGGGGGGGGGGACTTGTCTTGCAACTTAGGGGCTCTGCTAATGTGATATGTCACCCACAGTCCATTCCACCAAAATGGTGGCGCTTTCCTTCGGAGCTTTGCATTTAAAAAAAAAAAAAAAAAAATAGATTCTGGTCCCCTATGGGCTATTGGTGTACTCAGAAAAATTGGGTAGCAAATAATGTGGTCCATTTTCTTGCATTAACCATGATGAAAATTTAAAATTTTGAATCAAAGCAACATTTTAGAGGAAAAAAAAAAATTTAATGTAGTTAGACAAAAGGTATGCAGGCCCACTTAAGAAGTCAATGGGAAAAGAAGGCAATGATGTTAGAATAGTTTCCAAAATTGGGTTACTTGTTGGGGTTTTGACTGTTTTGAATTTCAAAATGGCATTTGCAGTCTACTGCAACAAATGTGCTTCCAATGTCAAACGCGGCTCCTTACGAGTCCTACTATGCAAAACGTAAATCCTAATTTTCACTCACGTATGGGGTATATTTTATCATATTGCCCTTGAGAAAATAAAAACTTAAGAGCTGAAATTGGAAAAAAAAATGCTAACAAAAGAAAAACTTTCTAAAATAAAAGGTAATGTAAAGTATACATATAGTAAATATATACCCTATGGGAATAAGCATGCTAGAAATAGGAGGAAACCACTATGGCTAAATAAAGCGGTAAGAAGTGCAATATGTGACAAAAAGAAAGCATTTAGGGAATTAAAGCAAGTAGGTAGTGATGAAGCATTAAATAAATACAGAAAATTAAATAACATTTGTAAAAAGCAAATCAAGGCAGCAAAGATTGAGACAGAGAGACTCATTGCCAGAGAAAGTAAAAAGAATCCCAAAATATTTTTTAACTACATAAATAGTAAGAAACTAAAAAATGATGGTGTTGGCCCCTTTAAAAATAGTCTGGGTGAAATGGTGGATGAGGATGAGGAAAAAGCAAATATGCTAAATGACTTTTTTTCAACGGTATTTACACAAGAAAATCCCATGACAGACAATATGATCAGTGATAACAAAAATTCTCAATTAAACGTCACCTGCTTAACCCAAGAGGAAGTACGGCATCGTCTAAAAATCACTAAAACTGACAAATCCCCGGGCCCAGATGGGATACACCCCAGAGTGCTGCAGGAATTAAGTACTGTCATAGATAGACCATTATTTTTAATATTTAAAGATTCCATAATAACAGGGTCTGTACCACAGGACTGGCGTATAGCAAATGTGGTGCCAATATTCAAAAAGAGGACAAAAACTGAACTTGGAAATTATAGGCCAGTAAGCTTAACCTCTACTGTGGGTAAAATCCTAGAGGGTTTTCTAAGAGATGCTATACTGGAGTATCTGAAGAAAAATAACCTCATGACCCATTATCAACATGGTTTTACGAGGGACCGTTCCTGTCAAACTAATCTAATAAGCTTCTATGAAGAAGTAAGTTCTGGACTGGACCAAGGAAATGCAGTGGATGTGGTGTATATGGACTTTTCAAAAGCTTTTGATACGGTGCCACACAAAAGGTTGATACATAAAATGAGGGCAATGGGGATAGGGGAAAATATGTGTAAGTGGGTTAAGAACTGGCTTAGTGATAGGAAACAAAGGGTGGTTATTAATGGAACACACTCAGAATGGGTCACAGTTAACAGTGGGGTACCACAGGGGTCAGTGTTGGGCCCGCTTCTATTTAATATATTTATTAATGACCTTGTAGGGGGCATACAGAGTAGAATCTCAATATTTGCAGATGACACTAAACTCTGCAGGGTAATCAATACAGAGGAGGACAATTTTATATTACAGGAGGATTTATGTAAACTAGAAGCTTGGGCTGCTAAATGGCAAATGCGCTTTAATGGGGATAAATGTAAAGTCATGCACTTGGGCAGAGGAAACAAAAGGTATAATTATGTGCTTAATTGTAAAACACTGGGCAAAACTGTCACTGAAAAAGACCTGGGTGTATGGGTAGATGACAAACTCACATTTAGTGGCCAGTGTCAGGCAGCTGCTGCAAAGGCAAATAAAATAATGGGATGTATTAAAAGAGGCATAGATGCTCATGAGGAGAACATAATTTTACCTCTATACAAGTCACTAGTGCGACCACACTTAGAATACTGTGTACAATTCTGGTCTCCGGTGTATAAGAAAGACATAGCTGAACTAGAGCGGGTGCAGAGAAGAGCGACAAAAGTTATTAGAGGACTAAGGGGTCTGCAATACCAAGACAGGTTATTAAACTTGGGGTTATTTAGCTTGGAAAAACGAAGGCTTAGGGGTGATCTTATAATAATGTATAAATATATGAGGGGACAGTACAGAGACCTTTCTAATGATCTCTTTACTCTTAGGCCTGAGACTGGGACAAGGGGGCATCCTCTACGTCTGGAGGGAAGAAGGTTTAATCATAATCACAGACGTGGATTCTTTACTGTAAGAGCAGTGAGACTATGGAACTCTCTGCCACATGATGTTGTAATGAGTGAGTCACTACTAACATTTAAGAAGGGCCTGGATGCCTTTCTTGAAAACTATAATATTACCAGTTATATATACTAGATTCTTTGATAAGGCGTTGATCCAGGGAATTAGTCTGATTGCCGTATCTGGAGTCAGGAAGGAATTTTTTCCCCCAATGTGGAGATTAGTGTTGCCACATGGGTTTTTTTTTGCCTTCCTCTGGATCAACATGTTAGGCTATGGGTTGAACTAGATGGACTTAAAGTCTTCCTTCAACCTTAAAAACTATGTTACTATGTTACTATGTAAATTTTATTAACTATTTTTTGTGGTATAACTTTTTATGAGAAAGAAAAATAAAAACACTCCCCAAATAAGTTTGGCTTCTCTGTGTGAAGTGTAATGATAATCTGATCCTAGTCCAACCTCCTGCATGACTAGAAAGTGCAGTAGAGTTTACCTTTGTCACATTACAAACACTTCTAGATCAGTTCTCTTCCTCACGTAGTAACATAGTCAGCTTCACAAGCATGAAGAGGATGGTCGCTGCAGACTCCCATGGATAGAGGTGTCCAGGAAAGAAGTGAAGAGACGGGATGTCAACTATCTGCGCTGACCACGACACCAACCGGGATGCCCTAAAAGTCTTTATAAAGATTTTTAAAACATCCTGGTTGGTGTCATGGTCAGCGCGGATAGTTGAAATCCCGTCTCTTCACTTCTTTCCAGTTCAGCATGAACAATTTGGAGAAAAAAAACTCTAACCCCTTCACCCCTGTACAATTTTCCATTTTCTCCTCCCTTTCTTCCAAGAGCACCAAATATTTTATTTTCCATTTATAGCTGTACAAGGGCTTGTTTTTTTTCGGGACGAGTTGTACTTTTGAATGACATTTTACCAGACAGTGTACTGGAAAAAAGAGAACAAGAATAACTAAGTGCAATAAACTTGCAAAAAAAATTTTAATTACACAATTGTTTGTTGGGATTAATTACCATGTTCATTATATGGTAAAACTAACCTGTCAATATGATTCTCAAGGTCAGTAAGAGAATATAGATACCAAACAAATGTGTGCAAAGTTTTTTTTTTTTTTAATGTAAGTGGTGAAAAAAAAAAATCAGAGTTTGTAAATATAAAAATAAAAAATAAAATCAGTTTGCATCACCATTTTCCGTACACATTTTCATTTTTTGGGATAGGGGGTTGTGCAATAGTTTCTTTTTTGTGCCCTGAGGCATTACTGATACCGTTTTGGGATACAATTTTATTGCATTTTGTATTTTGCAATGTTGCGGCAACCAACAAAACCCACAACTCTGGCATTTTGATTATTTTAATAGAGGGTCATTCCATGTCAAGTGAACCAATGATTATTACCTCTATATTTTTAATTCTTTTGAGATTTTGTTATTTGATAATAGCATGTCAGACAATGCAAAATGTGAAGAGAAAATTTTTTTCAAAAATTTTTTTTTTTTAAAATGATTTTCAAAGTTCGGAAAAAGTGCGAATTTCGCGGTTGCCTGCCTTTACGTTTCTCCTCATAACTAAGGCTAGGAATAAGATACAGAGACAAAATAAACACCATTCTACTCAGAACTATACAGGCTTTCACCAGATATGTCACAAGAGGATCTTTGTTAATATTTTACCCATGTGATCGCAAGCGCAAAACTTTAAAATGCATTTCCGAAAAATTGGCGCGCTTTAAATATTTCAAAAACTGCCCATGTGTCTGCTTTGCTCCTAGCCACATCTGTACCAAATTTCAAGTTGGGATCGCGATGGGATCATATTTTAAAATATTTTACTATTAATAGCGTCAATGGGTCATTCCATATCAAGTGATCTAAATATGAATATTTTTTTTTACCTGACGTCTTTAGATTTTTTTTAATTTTTTTTCCTTTATGAAGTACTACTTTAGTTAATTACAAATTAAAAGTTTAGAATTTTTTTCTTTATCAGTTAATTTTTTACAGATTTTTAAAGTTTAAAAAAAGTGTGAATTTTGGCCTGGTATGACTACATTTTTTTATCTTGGGCTAGAAATAAGATAGAGAAACAAAATAAACACCATTCTACTCAGAACTGTCCAGGCTTTCACCAGATATGTCACAAGAGTATATTTGTTAATTTGAATTTTTTACCCATGCGAACGCAAACGCAACATTTTGAAACGCATCTGTACCAAATTTCAAGTTGGGATCGTGATGGGATCATATTTTAAAATATTTAACTATTATAGTGTCAATTCAAAAACCTTGAATTCAGATCTGTTCAACCTGTGGTCTAAAAGCGTGGGGTCTATATTTATCAAATCCATTATTTTTAGACATTACTGTATTATTTTGATATGTTACAGCTTAGAAGCAGGAGAGGACATATAGGAAAAAGCTTTGTTAGGGCTCAACCTGAGAAAGCACAGGGATAGACAGTGAATGCAGAGCAGATGATAGGCCAGCAGCTCTGTCAATCATGTTAAGTGTCTACCCACTGCATTCAGGAAGTAAGACAGCTCGTTCAGACCTTTCATGTCCTGACATGTCTGGACATCTTCACTCCTGAACAAACAATAGTCTGTACAAAGCCATCAAGGCTGTGTACTAAAATATGGGTGAGTAAATATATTAATAGTTTAATGCTTTTATTATTAAGGGCCAATACACACAGTGCTATTCTTAGCATTCAGAAAAACAGCCCCATTGATTTCTAAGGGGTTCACCACATGCAGTGTTTTTGGAAAGACTCAAGAGTGAGTAAATCACTGCTTGAACTACTTTTTAATCGCTGCAATAAACGCAGCATTTATCATTTATATAAAAAAAGCTGCCATTTTTTTTCACTAGCGATTAAAAAAACTAACGCATATGTGGTAAAAACTTGGAAGAAAAACAAGCTGCCAAAACTGCAGCGTGTATCTGCAGACAGAAAAAACTGTGCGCGCTAGCCCTAAAACTCACTTTATACTAATACAGTTCTATCTCAAGTGTACTGTAAATCTTTATTTTTATCACCTATCTTCCTTACTTAATATTAACTGTATTTTTCCCACACAGCAATGGCTGCTACTTCTCAAGAAACAGCATTTTATCATAGACACTGTTGCAATCCTTTTGAAAAAATATGAATATGATTGGCGCTGGTGGCTGGCTACTGTACTCTCCAAAGATTGTGAAAATGAAGAAGTAGAATTGACTTTATTGCATCCTTCTGGTCCAGCGCCATCCTTTGTGTATCCAAGAAAGCCAGACATTTTAAAAGTGCACAAAAATCAGATATTAACTCAGGCGGAGCCTAACACCGTGACAGGCCGGACATACTCTTTGACACACAAGGAAATGGCGATTGCTAGTAAGCGTTTATGGACAAGATTACATTTCACCCACTAGAAGGGACAAATTGATAAAATGCCACTTTAAAAACATTCTATTAATTGTTTGATTAGTTCATAATTTATAGAACGATGATTTAACTACTGTACTATTCTTATTAAACACTTCATAAATCACATGTTTAGTGATAGAATAGAAAACAAATTTATATGTATAAATAGGGGTTAACATTTTTGGTTCTTTTAATCTTGTTTAATCAAACTTGAGGATATGATCACCTTTCTTCTTTTGGTTTGTTCAATACATTCAAGTTGAAAATGCTGAGCGTTGTGTTCTGATGATTAACATGTATTTATCCTGGCACTTATGGGATTTGTTTTTTGTGTTTCTTTTTTGTTGCATATAAATGTTTTATTCAATAAGTTGTGATAACTCATACAACCATAAAATAAAAAATATATAAATTTGACAGGTGCCAAGTTGAATCTCTGCACAAATATAACCAAGAACACAATCAGTCATTTTTTCACAATTGCCCGTCAATAGTTTGAATTTGATATAAAGAAACATAGTCTTGTAACATATCAAATGAAAGCTGTTACCGTTCTGAGTAAAATGATGCCTCTCCCACTTCATTATCTGATTTCTAGCCTGAGATAAAAAAAATGTAAAGTCATACCAGGCCAAAATTCACCCTTTTTTTAAACTTAAAAAAATCTGTAAAAAATTAACTGATGAAGAAAAAAATTCTAAACTTTTAATTTGTAATTAACTAAAGTTGTACTTCATAAAGAAAAGAATTAAAAAAATCTAAAGACGTCAGGTAAAAAAAAATATTAATATTTAGATCACTTGATATAGAATGACCCATTGACGCTGTTAATATTAAAATATTTTAAAATATGATCCCATCGCGATCCCAACTTGAAATTTGGTACAGATGTGGCTAAGAGCAAAGCAGACACATGGGCAGTTTCTGAAATATTTAAAGCGCGCCGATTTTTCGTAAATGCGTTTTAAAGTTTTGCAATTGCGATCACATGGGTAAAATATTAACAAAGATCCTCTTGTGACATATCTGGTGAAAGCCTGCACAGTTCTGAGTAGATTGGTGTTAATTTTGTTTCTCTATCTTATTTCTAGCCCGAGATATGATAGAAAATGTAAAGCCATACCAGGCCAAAATTCGCACTTTTTTAAAACTTTAAAAATCTGTAAAAAATTAACTGATAAAGAAAAAAATTCAAAACTTTTTTTTTGTAATTAACTAAAGTTGTTCTTCATATAGAAAAAAAATTTAAAAAATCTGAGGACGTCAGGGAAAAAAAAAATTCATTTTTGGATCACTTGACATGGAATGACCCGAGATCAGATATATCTGAAAGTAGCAATTATTATCATTATTATTATTATTTATTTATATAGCGCCATTACCGTATATACTCGTGTATAAGCCGACCCGTGTATAAGCCGACCCCCCTACTTTTGCCCCAAAAATCTGGAAAAACCTATTGACTCGTGTATAAGCCGAGGGTGGACCTCAGCACAGGTATATAGCCCCCAGCAGTGTGGTATACAGGCCCCCCCAGTGGTAGTACATAGGAGCCCCAGCAGCCCCAGTGGTAGTATATAGGAGCCCCAGCAGCCCCAGTGGTAGTATATAGGAGCCCCAGCAGCCCCAGTGGTAGTTATATAGGAGCCCCAGCAGTATACAGGCAGCCCCAGCAGTATACAGGAAGCCCCAGCAGTATACAGGCAGCCCCAGCAGTATACAGGCAGCCCCAGCAGTATACAGGAAGCCCCAGCAGTATACAGGAAGCCCCAGCAGTATACAGGAAGCCCCAGCAGTATACAGGCAGCCCCAGCAGTATACAGGCAGCCCCAGCAGTATACAGGCAGCCCCAGCAGTATACAGGTAGCCCCAGCAGTATACAGGCAGCCCCAGCAGTATACAGGCAGCCCCAGCAGTATACAGGCAGCCCCAGCAGTATACAGGCAGCCCCAGCAGTATACAGGCAGCCCCAGCAGTATACAGGCAGCCCCAGCAGTATACAGGAAGCCCCAGCAGTATACAGGCAGCCCCAGCAGTATACAGGAAGCCCCAGCAGTATACAGGCAGCCCCAGCAGTATACAGGCAGCCCCAGCAGTATACAGGCAGCCCCAGCAGTATACAGGCAGCCCCAGCAGTATACAGGCAGCCCCAGCAGTATACAGGCAGCCCCAGCAGTATACAGGCAGCCCCAGCAGTATACAGGCAGCCCCAGCAGTATACAGGAAGCCCCAGCAGTATACAGGAAGCCCCAGCAGTATACAGGAAGCCCCAGCAGTATACAGGCAGCCCCAGCAGTGTATACAGCCCCAGTGGTAGTATATTGCAGCCCCCGCGGTAGTATACAGCAGCCCCCGTAATCCAGGCCCCCCCCAGCGTCTCTCCGGTCACCTGGAAAGGAAACTATACTTATCAGTGTCCGCTGTCCGCGCCCGCTCGCATCTGCCGACATCGCGATCCTCCATCTTCATGCGGCGTCTTCCTGTTTCCTGTGCGCGTCGCAAGGAATGACGTCATTGCTGCGACGAGCACAGAAACAGGAAGACGCCGCATGAAGATGGAGGATCGCGATGTCGGCAGCGGCGGGCGCGGACAGCGGACACTGATAAGTATAGTTTCCTTTCCAGGTGACCGGAGAGAGGCTGGGGGGGGCCTGGATTACGGGGGCTGCTATATACCGATGTATACACCGGTATGTACCGATGTATACATCGGTATACAGCACTGACTCGCGTATAAGCCGAGGGGGGTACTTTTCAGCCCAATTTTTGGGCTGAAAAACTCGGCTTATACGCGAGTATATACGGTATATTCCATGGCGCTTTGCATGCTAAAAGGAGTAGATTAGGACAAGTAACATAGTAACAATACAAGTAACAATAAATGTGGACAATTCGGTCACACAGATACAAGAGGGGAGAAATCCTGTCCACGAGGGCTCACAGTCTATGAGGGGCGGGTGGGGATACAGTGGGAGGGGACGCAATAAATACTAAATGTATTTGTTATTTTTATTCAGATTTTTTAATTTGTTATGGGACAAAAAAGGGGGTGATCTGAACTTTTTTTTTTTTTTCATATTTACTGCATTTAATAGTCCACTTAAAGGATTTTAAGATGTGATGGTCTCATTGTGATTTCTATATATCACAGACAATCTCCAATGAACATCGGCCATGAGGCATGAAAACCCACAACAAAGGCAGGGACATGACTTTTCACATATACATAGGTCATAAGTTCGAAGGTGTTAAATGAAATGGACATAATTTAACCCCTCCGACCCATGACATAGGAGGACGTAGGAGGACGTCATGGGTCGGGTCCCGATGTTTGATGTGAGCTCCGGCACGGTGCTCACATCAAACACCCGACATCTCAGCTGATCTCATCAGCTGAGATGTTGGGCTTCAAGCACCGATCAGATCCGGGATCCGATCGGTGTAGTTTACCCCTTGGATCCCGCTTTTATTCACCAACAGCAGGATCCAAAACCGCTGCGGAGGGGAACACGACAGCCCTGGGTCCTGGCTTGACCCAGGAAGCTGTCATGGATCACTTCCTGTGATTGGCAAGTGCTGACAACAAACCACTCACAATGCACATTTGTGACAGGTCCCAATGTGCTGCAGCACATCGGGACCGGTCACAAGCGATCAGAATGTGCAGCAGTCTGGCACCCTATGAGGCTGCGTAAAACAAAAATTAATTGTAATAATTTTTTAAAAATATGAGAAAAAAAAAAGCCTAAAAAGGTTCAAATCACCCCCCTATTCCTCCCATTCAAATTAAAAGTATTAAAAAAATTTAAAAAAACACATATATTCAGAAACGCCCGCTCTATCAATATATAAAAATCAATTAATGAGAGCCATAAACGGAGTAATGGAAAAAGTCCAAATGTCAAAATTATGCCACAACATTGCTATAAAATGCAATAACGGGCGATCAAAACAGCGTATCCATCCAACATTTGTATCTTTAGAAACGTCAGCTAAAGCTGCAAAAAATAAGCTGTCACACAGCCCAAAATGCCGATAAATGAGAACGCTACTGGTCGCAGAACATGGAGCAAATAGTGTGATTTTTTTTTCTTTTTCAAACTTCTGAATTTTTTTTCACCACTTAGATATGGATAACAGTAAAGGTATACATGTTTGGTAATTTCACCGCATTTGGAATTTCTTTCCCATTTCCCTGTACACTATATGGTAAATGATTGCACCTGAAAGTACAACTCGTCCCACAGAAAACAAGCCCTCATGTGTCTATACTGATGGAAAAATTAAAACGTTATGGCTCTTGGAAGCAGGGGAGCAAAAAACGAAAATGAAAAATTCCTGGGTGGTGAAGGGGTTAAATATTTAAAATTGTGACACACTATATAATTTCTCAAATTTTAGATGTGTCCCGTATTTATTTGTGGATGTATGGGCTTAAATTCACCACTAACATTAAGCATAATGTGTCACAAAAAATTATCTAAAAATCACAGGATGTCTAGAAGCAGTCCAAAATTAACACAGTCACATGTTAACAATCACATTTTTTTTGCCTGGTCAGGAAGGTAAAAAAACTGACTGAAGAGGTTAAAACACTTGTTTTTTTTCATTTAGTTTAACATAATGGTGACTCTTACTTTCAGTGTGAAAATCAGTTTTTCTGAACTCCTTCAATATGTCTTGTGTATGGAAGTCTTCCTTAATTAAACAATTTGAATTCAGTTCTGCAAAGTTGTTTTTAGCTAGAACAGTTGATACGCTGTTCTGTGTTGCCAGGTTCAGATGATTATTGGCAGAATGTACTGGAGAACCTGTTGGGAACACAAGGACAAAGAAAAAATTAATTCCGATACAACAATGATACTTGAAGATTGACAAACTAAACTGCACCAAACTACTAGGTTCACTTACATTTCTTGCTTTTAGGTCGAAATTTCATTACAATGAGAAAAAATGGCAAGAATAAAAAGCACAACATTCTTCTTTACTATGTGATTACAAATTCATTTCACATTTTGCTTTAATGAAAATAAAACACATACTTTAGGCTGGTTTCACTTAGTATGTGTATTTCCCATCCAACCGCGATCTGGCTTTCTTTAAACCGGGGATGCAAACCAAATCTGGTTTGTGGCCATTGATTTTGAATGTGCATTTTGGCTCATGTGGTTGCAATCGGCTGTTGACGGATGCGGCAGAAACAGTTTTTTTTTAACTGCCAACAAAAACGCAAAGTGCAGCTTTTTCGGGGTGGTTAAAAACCCGAACCCAACCAGACCCAGTATGAGCCAGTATAAATTAAAATGGATGTCAATGGGCACTGGATCCAATGTTACCGAATCAGGCAGGATCCAGTAAAACTGGATCTGAAATGCCTACTGAATATGTGAGTCTCAAGAAGGCAGACAGATAGATGGATAGAGCTCACCAGTAGCCTGCTGCTTGCTTCTGGGGCCGCTCATTACATTTTGTGAATATTCACTGCACTAAACTGCAACGGCCAATCACAGACGCTCACTCTCTATGAGAGTGTCTATGATTGTGGGGGAGCAGTCTGAGTGCAATAGCCAATCTGTACCGGTCTCTGCGCTTCATTAGTACATACATTAGTGTATGGCAACCAACCTGCTTTCCAAGTGTGTAAAATAAATATATAATAAAAAAATGTGTAGGGGTCCCCTGAATTTTTCATTCTCAGCACAGATAAAGCTGACAGCTGCAGGCTGCCACCCCAGCTGCCTAGTTTTACATTAGCAGGCAATGAAAAATACAGGAAACCCTTTTTTTTTTTTTTTTTCCTTTCAATTAATTAAATAAATAATGATAATAAAAAAATGTGGGATTTGCCCTATTTTTTTTATTGAAATGTAATTAAAAACTATGCAGCTAGGGGCTGGTATTCTCAGTGTGGTGGGGCCCATAGTTATTGGTCCCCCCACACTATAGAATAGCAGCCCGCAGCCGCCCAAGAAATTGGCACATTCACTAGAAGCACCAATTCATGGCGCTTTAACTGGCTCTTACCAATGCCCTGGGGCAGTTGCATCAGGGTATGACCACCTTCACACTGCAGCATGATCCGGTCCGGGCTGTCCGGGATGACCCTGACAGCCGTGGATCAGTACACAGGACTGGAGGGCTACTATGCCCTCCGGTCCGGTGTGCAGCTGCAAGCAGCTGCAGCCGCCGACAGGTCAGGACCGGGCGCCACGATCCTGACTTAGCAGCGGGAACTGCGTGCGGCTGCACACTGGACTGTAGAATAAACAACCAGAGAATCAACATGACCTGTTGTAAGAGTACCGACATATACACATATTAAAACCAACGAACCAAAATGTCTTTAAGGTACATAGAGTCACACGATGCATCTTCATGCGTTACAACCAGTTTTATTTGTAGAAAAACAAGTGATTGTCACAGCTAGTAAGCAAAAAGTGCATCAGTGCAAAAGGGGGGGGGGTTTTCAAGGACAAAGTGCAGGGTGAAAAGAGAGATCAAACACAGGACCCAGAATTTTACATTGCAGACATCTCAATGGTAATGACGTTAATATAAAAGGTAAAAATTCCCCCAACAGAGAATACAGTTGCAGTCTTTTGCATAAGTTGCAGCCAAGGTAATTACAGCCAATTTACAACATCATAAACATACAACTAGAACCAATGTCAGGGACACAAGAGGTTAATAAATAGTTCTCATACCAGAGATGCCTGCTGCCTGCCCTCCAGTCCTGTGTGCTGATCCAGTCCGCGGATGTCAGGGTCATCCCGGACAGACCCGAAACGGATCACGCCGCAGTGTGAAGCCGCCCTCAGGCTGGTTTCACACTGCAGTTTTTTTCCCTGATCAGGTTTGTGTGTCAAAACCAGGAGTGTCTCTAAAACTCAGAACAGGTGTCAATCTTTCAATTATAGTTTTTCTCTGCAAGTTCCTCTCCTGGTTTTGGCACACAAACGTGTTTGAACCTGATCAGGGAAAAAACTGCAGTGTGAAACCAGCCTAAGTATTGACAGCTTATCAATAAGCCTAAATTGGTAATGGTCTGGCATGTATGATACCCGCCTATTACTAATCCGTTAAGTCAATAATTAAAACACACACAGAGAATTCCTTTATTAGAAATAAAACACAATGACAATCCTCATGATCCCATTTATTAACACCACACATGCCCTTAAACGATAATCCACATGGACCCAAAAAGCACTCTCATCTCTACTGCATCAGAAGTTGTGCTGAAGGAGAAAGCATCCTATCAGGGCAAGCTCTGAGGATACAATGATGGCAACAAGAGCTTCGGTGGTCAGCTGATGCGACTACCATGGTCAGGGCCGTATCTATGGGGGGATCTGACAGGATATTTGCCCCGGGTGCATCAGACAGGAGGGCACCATCCAGCCTCCTGCGGCAGCGCCCAAGGTGTCTTGCCACCGGCCGCATCTTCCGCCCCTTCCCCGCTGTGGGAGCCGGCAGTTCTCTCTGCTCCCACTATCAGGTGACAGCAGGAGCAGAGAAAATGCCGGGCTCCGGCACCAGCTCCTGCTGTCCATCATACAGAGCGGCTATGAGCCGCTCTGTATGATGGAATAGCTCCCCGATACCCGGCATTTCTGGGTCAGGGGGACATCCGTAACGTGATCAGTCACCTGATCACGCTACGGTGGTCACTGACTCGGCGGCCCTGCAGGGCAAAGGCAGCAGGATGGGGGAAAGTGCTCCAGCTGCAGGAGCTGAAGACCCCCGAAGATGAATGTAATTAGGGGAAGGGGACAGGGTGGGGGGTAATAAGAGCCAAACTGGGGAGAGCGGGGTAATAAGAGCCAAACTGGAGGGCAGGGGGGGAATAAGAGCCAAACTAGGGGTGGAGGGGGGAATAAGAGCCAAACTGGAGGGAGAGGGGGAATAAGAGCCAAACTGGAGGGAGAGGGGGAATAAGAGCCAAACGAGAGGGAATAAGAGCCAAACTGGAGGGAGAGGGGGAATAAGAGCCAAACTGGAGGGAGAGGGGGAATAAGAGCCAAACGAGAGGGAATAAGAGCCAAACTGGAGGGAGGGGGGGAATAAGAGCCAAACTGTAGGGAGAGGGGGAATAAGAGCCAAAATAGTGGGGAGAGGGGAAGGAATAAGCCAAACTGAGGGGAGGGGGGGGAATAAGAGCCAAACTAGGGGGAGAGGATGGGGGAATAAGAGCCAAACTGGGGAGGGTTAAGAGCCAAACTGGGGGGGAGGGATAAGAGCCAAACTGGGGGGGGGGGGGGATAAGAGCCAAACTGGGGGGAGTTGGGAATAAGAGCCAAACTGGGGGGGGGAAATAAGAGCCAAACTAGGGGGGAGAGGGGGACGAATAAGAGCCAAACTGAGGGGGAGGGTGGAATAACACCCAAACTAGGGGGGAGGTTGGTAATAAGAGCCAAACTGGTGGGAGGGGGGGAATAAGAGCCAAACAGGGCTGGGGGAGGAATAAAAGCCAATCTTGGGGGAAGAGGGGGGATAGGTGAGCCAAACAGTATGTTGAGTGGGGATGGCTGCGGCACAGTATGGTGAGTGAGTGGGGATGGCTGCGGCACAGTATGGCGAGTGAGTGGGGATGGCTGCGGCACAGTATGGCGAGTGAGTGGGGATGGCTGCGGCACAGTACATACGGCGAGTGAGTGGGGATGGCTGCAGCACAGTATGGCGAGTGGGGATGGCTGCGGCACAGTATGGTGAGTGAGTGGGGATGGCTGCGGCACAGTATGGTGAGTGGGGATGGCTGCGGCACAGTATGGTGAGTGGGGATGGCTGCGGCACAGTATGGTGAGTGAGTGGGGATGGCTGCGGCACAGTATGGCGAGTGAGTGGGGATGGCTGCGGCACAGTATGGCGAGTGAGTGGGGATGGCTGCGGCACAGTATGGCGAGTGAGTGGGGATGGCTGCGGCACAGTACATACGGCGAGTGAGTGGGGATGGCTGCAGCACAGTATGGCGAGTGGGGATGGCTGCGGCACAGTATGGTGAGTGAGTGGGGATGGCTGCGGCACAGTATGGTGAGTGGGGATGGCTGCGGCACAGTATGGTGAGTGGGGATGGCTGCGGCACAGTATGGTGAGTGGGGATGGCTGCGGCACAGTATGGTGAGTGGGAATGGCTGTGGCACAGTATGATGAGTGGGGATGGCTGCGGCACAGTATGGTGAGTGGGGATGGCTGCGGCACAGTATGGTGAGTGGGGATGGCTGCGGCACAGTGTGGTGAGTGGGTATGCAGCGGCACAGTGGTGAGTGAGTGGGGATGCTGCGGCACAGTATGGTGAGTGAGTGGGGATGGCTGCGGCACAGTATGGTGAGTGAGTGGGGATGGCTGCGGCACAGTATGGTGAGTGGGGATGGCTGCGGCACAGTATGGTGAGTGAGTGGGGATGGCTGCAGTGCATTATGGTGAGTGGAGATGGCTGTGCCCACAGTATGGTAAGTGAGGGGGGGATTGCTGCAGCACAGTATGGTGAGTGAGGGGGGATAGCTGGGGCACAGTATATGGAGAGAGAGGGAAATGGCTGCAGTACGGTATGTGGAATGAGGGGGGAAGAGTGTGGACACAATACAAGGACTGAGAGGGGTGGCTACCAACACAGTATGTGGAATGAGATCGAGTTTGATGAGGGAGAACAGTATAAACCATGGGCCGTATAGGGGGACACAGTGTAGAGGACCGTGTGACCAGGGAGCCCAGTATGGTAAGGAGAGGGCAGTGTGATCAGGGAGTCCAGTATGGAAAGGAGAGAGCAGTGTGATGAGGGGGCAGTGTGGACGGCATGTGTCAGAAGGGACAGTGTGTAAATCATATTTTGTGCAGTGAACAATGAGAAGGAGCAATTATTATTACGGGGCTCAGTGTAGGGCAGATATTTTTACTCATGAGAATTTTGATCGCTTTGCTATTTTTAAAGATATCGTGTCGGGGATGTGCTGAAGACCAGAGAAGATGGACGTCTCCAGAGATCAGCTGTGGATGTGAAGAGTCATTATTGTGTGAGGACAAGATGAAGAAAAAGATGACCCTGATCAGAGACAAGGTCAACTATAAAGTACCCAGATGTAAATGTTCACCGTATTTATGATACTAACTAATTCTCATCAGTACTGAAGTTCCTGTATGACCTGATGGTGACTGGTAACAACTCCCAGTGTCTCCTTACCATTGTTAAGGAAGTAGCAGGGGTTGTAGGTTCATGCAGCACAAATGTGTATGGGTCTGACCGGGACATTACAATTGTTTTACCATTTACTGATGTTGGTTCGGATTATGAATTTCTGTATTGATGAGGATTGTGATGTTGTGTTTCTATAGTGATGGGGGTTATATGGATATATACGTGTACGGATGGGGGTTCTAGTTGTGTATTTTTGTATCTCTGGTGGTTCTAATGATTGATGAAATTTGTTAGTGATGAGGGCTTTGGTGATGTATTTCTGTACCTCTGGTGGGTCTGGTGTTGGATTTCTGCACTGATGAGGTTTTGACATTGTGTTTCTGTACTGATATGGGCTATATGGATGCATTTTTGTACCTCTGGTGGGTCTGCTGGTGTATTTATGTACTGATGAGGGTTGTGATGCTGTGTTTCTGTACTGATGGAGATTATATAGATGTATTTCTGTACCTCTAGTGGGTCTGGTGATGCAGTTTTGTGCTGTTATTGATTCTGATCCTGTACACATGTAACAATCTATAACCTGCCTGTAAGATTATGTGATACATGGCTACGTTCATAAAGTGTTGTGCCCTCTGACAAGGGTTCTATGTTTTTATTTGTTAGAAGCATTAAATGGGTTGTCCCATATTTGTGATAAGTCTGCAGTCACTCCATGTGCCCCTCTATGTGACTGAAGACTTCTGAATTCTCACAGAGCACACACTGCTCACTGTCAGGATTCTCTGCTGCTGGAGGTGAGAGGTCATGATACTAAGTATGCGATTTACATACATGCAGTCATGTACTGACTAGACATGCGAGGTCTCGATCAATGAAAATGAACTGAACGAAGAATTGCATTCTTGTGCTCACACTGACCGTCCAATCTTCTATTAGAACAAAATAATCCTGACAGTGTGCAGACCACGTGCTGTGAGAATTCCGAGGCCCTCAGTCACCTACAGGGACTACAGACTCAACTCACACCTGGATGAACCCTTTAATTCAAACACTAAGCCTGAAGCCCAATCAAAACAGCATGTAATACACTTTGTTTCTCATTGAACAGTGAGAGAATTAGGTATTGCAGCACGTCGGCACATGACTAAGTGTGCAAATCGTATATGAATGACCGGTAACATGACAACTACTTAGACTGCTTGGAGGGATGGGGGGGGGGGGGCCAAACTGAAGCCTTGCCCCGGGGGCCAGAGAACCTAGATAACACCTCTGCCATGGTGACCATGTCAACTAACATGGTTACCAGATGACCTCACACTGCACCACTGACATGGCCGCAACTCTTCGGTAGTCATTGTGTCCTCCAAGCTCACGTCAATAGGATGCTTCCTCCTTCAGCATGAATTCCAATGCAGCAGAGATGAGTGTGCTTCATGAGACCTCGTGGATTATCGTTGAGGGTATGTGTAGTGTTAATATATGTGATAATGAGTATTGTAAGGTTTTATTTCTAACTAGCTGTAGTACCCGGCTACGCCCGGGTTAATAAATAACTGCTGTTAGCTATAACAAAATAGAATTTGAATATGTCATATTAATGACCTGTAGGAAAATAGAAGCTGAGCTGTGATTGATTGTTATAGGCAGCCTAATAAATCTCCAGCCAACAGTAAACCCTCCCCCTGGCCGGGCAGTATATGTTACCTCACACATACACATAATAGAGACAGCTCATGTGACTGACATCTGCCTTAATTCCCTATATGGCACATGTGTTGCACATTGGCTGTTTTTAATCAGACGTTTATGTTTGGAAAATAAAGATAGCACACGTATGAGGCGAGTTGTGTGAGGTGATTTGTGCACATCTGTGTCTGTCTGTGTGGTGTGCGTGTCCCTGGGGTGTGTATGTGTGTGTCCCTGTGGGATGGGGTCTGTGTGGTGTGTGTCTCTGTTGTGTGTGTCTCTTTGTGGTGTGTGTGCGTGTCCCTGTGGGGTGAGTGCATGTGCCCCTATAGGGTGTGTATGTGTGTGTCCCTGTGTGGGGGTCTGTGGTGTGTGTGTGTGTATCTGTGTTATGTGTGTCTCTTTGTGGTGTGTGTGTCCCTGTGGGGTGAGTGCATGTGTCCCTATAGGGTGTGTATGTGTGTGTGTTTGTGTCCCTGTGGGGGGGTCTGTGTGGTGTGTGTGTGTCTCTTTGTGGTGTGTATGTCCTGTGGGGTGAGTGCATGTGTCCCTATAGGGTGGCTATGTGTGTGTGTCCCTGTGGGGGGGGGGGGGGGTCTGTGTGGTGTGTCCCTGTGTTATGTGTGTCTCTTTGTGGTGTGTGTGTCCCTGTGGGTGAGTGCATGTGTCGCTATAGAGTGTGTGTGCGTCCTCGTGGGGGTGGGGGTGTCTCTGTGTTGTGTGTGTCTCTTTGTGGTGTGTGTTTTGTTCGGGTGCGTGGTGAGTATCCAATGTTGGGGCTGCACCTTAGCGACTATACACTTGCCGTTACTCTTTGTGTGCGTGTGTTGTGTATACATGTCCCCGTGCGTGGTGAATATCTCATGTTGGGGCCCCACCTTAGTGACTATATGCTGGTATGTGCTGTTAGTCTTTGGCGCTATCATTAAGCCCCTCTCATTCACAACTGTCAACTGGTAACTGTCACTTTTTCCCCATGATGTAGATAGGGGCAAAATTGTTTGGTGAATTGGAATGCGCGGGGTTAAAATGTCGCCTCACAACATAGCCTGTGACGCTCCCGGGGTCCAGACGTAGGACTGTGCAAAATTTTGTCTCTATAGCTGACATCTGTCGATTTTCCTCCAACTCTTTGCCATTCACTTTTTCAACATTATGTAGGTAGGGCAAAATTTT
The DNA here is from genome assembly GCA_033576535.1 of Allobates femoralis. Lineage (NCBI taxonomy): Eukaryota > Metazoa > Chordata > Amphibia > Anura > Aromobatidae > Allobates > Allobates femoralis. Next base: position 23,062,986 of record JARQOC010000007.1, read on the forward strand.
TTGGTGAACTGGAACGCGCAGGGTTAAAATTTCGCCTCACAACATAGACTATCACGCTCCCGGGTGAAGACATGCGACTGTGCAAAATTTTGTCTCTATAGCTGACATCTGTCGATTTTCCTCCAATATTTTTCCATTCACTTTTTCCCCATTATGTAGATAGGTCCAAAATTGTTTGGTGAACTGGAACGCGCGGGGTTAAAATTTCCCCTCACAAAATAGCCTATGACGCTCTCAGGGTCCAGACGTGTGACTGTGCAAAATTTTGTGGCTATAGTTGCGACGGTGTAGATGCCAATCCCGGATATACACACATACACACACACATACATACACACATTCAGCTTTATATATTAGATAAAGGAATTTTGTGTGTGTTTGTTAACTATTCACTTACTGGATTGGTTACAGGTGAGTATCAGACACCTGACCATTACCAATTTGGGCTTAATGACAAGCTGTCAATACTCAGCTGTCATTAACCCATTCTATCACTCCAATGCCATCTCACCAGGGCATCAGGAGCCTGGTAAAGCGCCTCTAATGAATGCGCCAATTTCTGGGGTGGCTGCGGGCTACTATGCTATATCGTAAGGGGGGGAGCCCAATAACTATGGGCCCCTCCACGCTAAGAATACCAGCCCCCAGCTGCCTAGTTTAAACTTGGCTGGCAATTAAAAATAGGAGTGAATCCATCATGTTTTTTTTTTTAACTCTAGGTTGTGCGCTTAAGGAAACGATAGGTGTGATCTCGTGGTCTGACCATGCTCCTCTCTCACCATATCTGATAAGGACTCTTTGGTCAAAGCTAATAGGTGGCATTTAAATGATTTTTTACTGACCAACAATCAAAACATTGAATTAATAGAGACCAAGTTAAAAGACTTCTTTGACATAAATGATAACTCCACCTCAGATGAAGTGGTATGGTCAGCCCACAAGGCATACATGAGCGGTATTTTTATTAAGATGGCAACAGTAGAAAAGAAGAGAGGAGGCAGTGTCAGACAGATTAACTCAAATTAATCTGGAACAAAGCAACAAGAAAAATCCCACCCCACAGTTGTCCCAAAAAATAACGGAACATAGAATGAGGCTACATGCTCTACTTTTATTCCAGAACGAAAAAGCACTTAATTCCAAAACAAAATATTATGCAATGGGAGATTGAGCAGGGTAGATTTTAGCTAGGAGAATCAAAAAAAGGGAGATAAGAAATAGGATTGCATACTTGAATAAAACTGATGGGACTAAAGTACTAAATCCGATGGACATAGCTAAAATAAATTAGGTGATTTTATTGTTCACTGTACAACCTAAAAAGAGAATCTCCATACAGTTCAACCTAATCCACAAGAAATTGGTAACTTCCTAGAAAAAAATCTCACTCCCCTAAGTATCAGCAGCTCAGCTAAGTGATCTAAATACTCCCATATCTATCATTCAAATAGAACAAATAATCCGTTCTACTTTACATTAAATATTTAAAAACTAAACCCTGTTAAACTCTGTACAACAAAAGCCATAAAAGCCTACAAAAATACCAGTCAAATATTTGCAAATTGAGGAAAAGCGATATCTATATAGTTGTTTTCTTTTAACAGCAGGGCGTAAGTTTTTTTTTTTCCAAAAATTTACATTGAAATTAGAGCAAATATAAAATTAATTTTAACTTTGGTTATGAAGTCTTGCTACACCCTAAGGCTATGTGCCAACACTGCAGATTTGGTGCCGAAAATTTCTGCATCTTCTGTCCGAAAAACGTCTCAAATACATGGTGTGTTTTTGATGCAAATTCATGCCCTGCAGTTTTTTTTTTTTTTTTTTTTTTATATATTGAAGTCACTGGCTGAAAAATGCAGTGAAATCACACCAACAATTGACATGTTGCAGATTTTTTTCTGCACCAAATCTGCAAGGAACAAAAAGCAACATGGGCACAGGACATCTCAACTCTCAGGGTACCTTTACACACGGCTACATTTGTAGCTTGTCACCAGGTACTTACTGGTTGCAGTGAAATCATGGTTCTATCTTGTTGCTGTGTACAAATGGAATCATGTATCCATGATTTCACTGCAACCAGTAAGTTACCTGGTGACAAGCTACAAATGTAGCTGTGTGTAAAGGTACCCTCGGGGCCGCTTTACACACACCAACTTATCTGTCCAACTTCTGAACAACTTACTGGTTGCAGTGAAATCATGGACACATTGTTCCATTTGTACACAGCCAAAATGGAGCAATGTGTCCATGATTTCACTGCAACCAGTAAGTTGTTCAGAAGTTGAACAGATAAGTTGGTGTGTGTAAAGTGGCCATCTGACTTTGCTGGCTTTAGGATAGACAAAAATTTAGAATAGATAGAATGCAAATTTATAAAATAAAGAAATGCACGAACAAAAAAAAAAAAAAAAAAAAAAAAAAACAACACACGATGGGCAGTGTGTCTAAGGCTACATTCAGACATCGTTTTTGCTTCTTTTCTGTTGTGGTCCATTTTTCAGCTGGAGAACTGATCAGTTTAAAAAAAAAAAAAAAAAACGCACCACCCATTCACACTGTGCATTTTTGATCTGTTTTTTTCTGCTCCATTTTTATTTCTCCTTTACAATAATGCCTTATGGGAAAAACAGAGGAGAAAAACAACACAAACTAACATGCAGTTTTGTAATACGGATCACTCAAAAAATTCTCAATCTGAATGGTCAAAAGTGAAAACCTCATTGACTTGGCTAGAAATTCATTTGAGTGATTTGTTTTGTGCAGTGCACTGCAATAAAACAGATCCAAACAACGGATGCAAAATTGCACAGCGTGAATGTAGCCTTAGTGGATAAACCGTGGAAAAAATTCAAAAATCAAGACTATAAATGTTATACAAATATTTTAGAAGTCTTCAAAACTAAAAGTACCGTATATACTCGCGTATAAGCAGAGTTTTTCAGCCCAAAAATCCAGCGCATAGCATTAAACGCTATATACTCTGCAGCCGAAAATACTTGCATCAGGCTAGGGTCACAATGCAAGTGTGACCCTAGCCTCAGGGGCCCCTGAGCACACTGCCCCCACAGCCAGGGCCATATCCAGGGGGCAGCTGGGGGGTCATTTTCAGCCTCCTGCAGCACCGGAGGTCTCCCTCCTCCCCCCTCCATGGGAGACGACAGAGCACCACACTCTGCTAGTGTGCGTACAGGACCTTTGATGATGTCACATGGAGGGGAGGAGTCAGGGATCACATGATCAGCTCCTCAGTGTATGCAGGACTCTGCTGTGCTGCCCATCATGAGACTCAATTAGGTGAGGTTTGTGTGGGGTCAGGAGGGGTTTACAGTGTGAATGTAGCAGAGGCGAGTGTGTACTAGCTGTATGGCAATTAGGTGAAGTTTATGTGTGGGGTCAGGAGGGATTTACAGTGTGAATGTAGCAGAGGCGAGTGTGTACTAGGTGTATAGAGCGGGGCCGCGTGTGTACGAGGTGTATGGAGTGGTGTATGGAGCAGAGCCGCGTGCGTACGAGGTGTATGGAGCAGAGCCGCGTGCGTACGAGGTGTATGGAGCAGAGCCGCGTGCGTACGAGGTGTATGGAGCAGAGCCGAGTGTGTACGAGGTGTATGGAGCAGAGCTGAGTGTGTACGAGGTGTATGGAGCAGAGCTGAATGCGTACGAGGTGTATGGAGCAGAGCTGAATGCGTACGAGGTGTATGGAGCAGAGCTGAGTGCGTACGAGGTGTATGGAGCAGAGCTGAGTGCGTACGAGGTGTATGGAGCAGAGCTGAGTGTGTACGAGGTGTATGGAGCATAGCTGAGTGTGTACGAGGTGTATGGAGCAGAGCCGCGGGCGTACGAGGTGTATGGAGCAGAGCCGCGGGCGTACGAGGTGTATGGAGCAGAGCCGCGTGCGTACGATGTGTGCATGGAGCAGAGCCACGTGCATACGAGGTGTATGGAGCAAAGCCGCGTGTGTACGAGGTGTATGGAGCAGAGCCGCGTGTACGAGGTGTACAGAGCAGAGCCGCGTGTGTACGAGGTGTATGGAGCAGAGCCGCGTGGGTAGGTGTATGGAGCAGAACCGCGTGTGTATGAGGTGTATGGAGCGGAGCCGCGTGCGTACGAGGTGTATGGAGCAGAGCCGCGTGTGTACGAAGTAGGTGTACCAGTGGTAGCCCCCGCGGATTCCGCTCCTATAGTCTCAGCCACCTTTGCCAGCAGCATTCTTCTCCATAGTCTCTTCTGCCACTGTCTGCATTCTGCAGCTCAGCATGGAGGGGCACGATGTCATCACTGTGCTGATATGTGCAGAGCGACCGGAGGAGACCGAAGCGGCAAGAAGAAAGGTGAGGAGAAAGAGAGATCCAGACGGCCAGACACTCCGCTAAGCTGTGGTGCCACCCATATGGCAGTGCGGCTCCATTGAGCTGCTTGCATTATTTGTGCGCTTGAGGATGCTTGTGTATATACCAAGCATCCTCAGATGCACAAAAATGCAACATCTTGCATTTGAAGGGTATTTTTAAAAAGCGCAAGGGAATGCAAACGCATTTTAGCCCGCTCCTAACAACGTGTAATATACTCACTGTCAGAAACAGCTCTTGCTGGTTTTGGCAGTCACTGTTCCTGTAAGGCTGATTTCACATAGGCGTTTTTTTTTTCAAATGTGGCAGTTGCGGTAAAAAACCCCCCGCATCTGCCGCATTTTCCGTCTAGTGGCTGCACTTGCTTCACATTTGCAGCAAGCCCCATGCATTGTCTATGGGGCTTGCGGTAAGTGTGCGGCTATATATATATAATATTATAGTCCGCGATATGTACTAAAGGGGGCCCACTGAGACTTTTTCGCCCGGGGCCCACAGAAACCTGGAGCCGGCCCTGGGCTTATACACGGGTTGGCTTATACACGAGTATATATGGTAAATCAAAAAGAATATATATTTCCTGTTCTATAAGAGTACGTGCACATGTTCAGTATTTCGTGAGTTTTACCCTCAGTATTTGTAAACCAAAACCAGGAGTGGAAGAATCAGAAATAGAAACACATCACCATTTCAGCTTTTTTTTTTTTTTTTTTTTTTTTACCCTCTCCTGGTTTTGGTTACAAACACTGGAGGTACAATACTGACCAAATACTCAATGTGTGCACATGGCCGTAAGGCCACAATTTTTGGTACAGATTTAGGCTATATGCACACTGGGAGTTTTGTTAGCTGTTTTTTAGCGGTTTCCGCTGAGTTTTATGTTAATTTTATGTTAATCCTAACCACCGGTTGGATTAACATGCTAGTCAATGGATTTCAGAAAACGCTGTGCACATTAGAACTTTTTTTTTTTGCTCCTTTCCACTTTTTTCACCGGTTTTCCACCGGTTGTCAAGAATAGAGCATGTGACTTCTTTTTAGCGTTTTTCCAGCGTGTCTAGCACAAAAACCAGTCGCCAAGAAAATCGCTGAGAAAACGCTGTATAAACGCTGAAAATCGCTAGGAAATCGCTAGAAAATCGCTAACAAAACGAGGGACACTGCTCAGGTTTTCTGACGGTCTGCAATGATGCAGAACCGTCCAAGGTGCACATATCCTTATAGTCAAGAAAGTTTTGAGTCTTTTGGCGCTAGGTTTTGGAGAAAGAGACATGACCAGCCACAGTTCAACATCACAATTCATGTTAAAAATGGGCATAAACTATAGTAGAATTCTACTCATTTTCTTGGATGGTATCAATTTCTGTTTGTGTTTGTTTGTCTTACATCAATTTTAAAGCAAGATTTTCATGGAGCAGCAAGCAATAGACAGATGAATTACTCTTCAATTTTGGGCGATTTTAAGAAAGCTAAGCTTAGATCAGGTGTTTTTCATCAGACCCATTAGGCACAAATTCATCAAGACCATCAGTTTTCACACGGGTCTTGATGAGGGGGCCATCGCTGGAGAAAGAAGAACTCAAATCATTAAAGGCCGCTTTACACGGCACAATATCGTTCCGATATTGCATAAGATTTCACGGGAGCGCGCACGATTTTGGCACTTGTACAAAATCGCATAGATGTTACGCAGGGAGATATTGCCTACTACACAACTACGATGTTGTACGCCCCTCTTGCACACGGTTTCTGAGCAACTCAAGGAACGACCAATTAACATTGGAGTGAATAGGGGAAGTTGCACTCCAAATCGTAGTTGTGCTGTCACACCTTAGTTGTGCTCCTGCCAGATCGTCAAGCCAATATTGCACGGGTGAAGAGCATGCACAATTCAAAAATGATATAGTTTTTGCATTGTTCTTGCGTCGCATTGCTCATTTACACGACACAACGCACCAATGATAACAACTGCAACGCCCGTACCACGTGACTTTTCATCGTAGTTGCGTTGCGATATCGTGATGTGTAAAGCGGCTTTAAGAGGCGCACGTCAGTTAATGAATCCAGCACATTTGAAAAGTGCTGTGTGTGCCTCATAGGGACTGGGGTAAGATTTGTGGCTTATAGATAAACGTGGCTCATCCTAAATTTGATGAGTGGGGGTTACACAAGCCCAGGCCCAGCTAGTACCCCCATTTTGTCAAAGCTGGGGTAAAAATGGTACAAGACTGCCAAAAAAGTTACAAAAACTTAGTCAACTTCACATTGCAGCAAAGTTTTGCAATATTTCAAAGCTTTTTTTTTTTTTGATTACACAGAATACGGACGTAAAAGCTCTGAATAATCGGGTCGAGAAATTCAAAATAGAACCCAGCATTATTTCTAGACAGCAGCTCTATTCAAACAGCTCACCATGGTCCTAAACTGAGGATGAATGAAGAACTTGCGTTTATAATAACCATGTGGGTCCTGGTGGTGGAGACCCTTGAGATCATACATTTATCACCTATATTATGGGTTTATTGTGGAAATCCTTTACATATTATGTCTCAAGCAGCATTTACTATCAAAAATCTATACACTGTGTGCAGAATTATTAGGCAAGGTGTATTTTAGAGAATTATTTTTATTATTGATCAACAACTATGTTCTCAATCAACCCAAAAGACTCAAATAACAAAGCCTAATATTTTTGGAAGTTGGAGTGGGGTTTTGTTTAGATTTGGCTATCTTAGGCGGCCGTCACACGGAACGATTTCTTGCCCGATATCGTTTAAGCGATCTCCTTTTTGATCGCTTAAGCGATATCGGGCAAGAAATCGTTGCGTGTAATCAAGCGATTCACGATGTGAAATCGCTTGATCGTGACATCGCTGATCTGAGGTCCGGTTCTCAGATCTAGCGATGATCGATTTCACGATCTCCTTCATCGTGGTGTGTGACACCACGATGAACGATCTCCCAGCGGCAGAGCCTATGCTGGGAGATGGTAACTATGGTACACGTCGGGTAACTAAGCGACGCGCGGCGCCTAGTTACCCGATGTGTACCATAGTTACCAGCGAGATCGCGGATCCACATCGCTGGTGAGTCTGTCTGTGTGACATCTCACCAGCGATGTGAGCGATATTGTAAGCGATTGCGCGTGCACGTGATCGCTTACAATATCGCTATAGATATCTCAGCGTGTGACGGCCGCCTTAGGAGGATATCTGTTTGTGCAGGTAACTATTACTGTGCACAATTATTAGGCAACTTAATAAAAACCAAATATATTCCCATCTCACTTTATTATTTTCACCAGGTAAACCAATATAACTGCACAAAATTTATAAAAAAAAACATTTCTGATATGCAAAAACAAAACCCCCAAAAATTAGTGACCAATATAGCCACCTTTCTTTATGACACTCAACAGCCTTCCATCCATAGATTGTCAGTTGCTTGATCTGTTTATGATAAACTTTGCGTGCAGCAGCCACCACAGCCTCCCAGACACTGTTCCGAGAGGTGTACGGTTTTCCCTCCTTGTAGATCTCACATTTGAGGAGGGACCACAGGTTCTCTATGGGGTTCAGATCAGGTGATAAAGAGGGCCATGTCATTATTTTTTCTTTTTAGACCTTTACTGGCCAGCCACGCTGTGGAGTAGTTGGATGCATGCGATGGAGCATTGTCCTGAATGAAAATCATGTTTTTCTTGAACGATACCGACTTCTTCCTGTATCACTGCTTGAAGAAGTTGTCTTCCAGAAACTGGCAGTAGGTCTGGGAGTTGAGCTTCACTCCATCCTCAACCCGAAAAGGTCCCACAAGTTCATCTTTGATGATACCAGCCCATACCAGTACCCCGCCTCCACCTTGCTGGCGTCTGAGTCGGAGTGGAGCTCGCTGCCCTTTACTGATCCAGCCTCTGGCCCATTCATCTAGCCCATCAAGAGTCACTCTCATTTCATCAGTCCATAAAACCTTTGAAAAGTCAGTCTTAAGATATTTCTTGGCCCAGTCTTGATATTTTATCTTATGTCTATCGTTCAAAAGTGGTAGTTTTTCAGCCTTCCTTACCTTGGCCGTGTCCCTGAGTGTAGCACACCTTGTACTTTTTGATACTCCAGTAACGCTGCAGCTCTGAAATATGGAAAAACTGGTGGCACATGGCAACTTGGCAGCTTCACGCTTGATTTTCATCAATTCATGGGCAGTTATTTAGCGCCTTTATTGCCCAACACGCTTCTTGTGATCCTGTTGGCTATTTGCCATGAAACGCTTGATTGTTCGGTGATCACGCTTCAAAAGTTTGTCAATTTCAAGACTGCTGCATCCTTCTGCAAGATCTCTCACAAATTTGGACTTTTCAGAGCCCGTCAAATCTCTCTTCTGACCCATTTTGCCTCAGGAAAGGTATTTGCCTAATAATTAAGCACATATAGGATGTTGATGTCATTACACCACACCCCTCCTCATTACAGAGATGCACATCAACTGATTTACTTAATTGGTATTTGGCTCTTAAGCCTATACAGCTTGGAGTAAAACAACATGTATAGAAAGTATCATAAGATCAAAATACTCATTTGCCTAATAATTCTGCACAGTGTATAAACCCATCACCTCTAAAAATCTATTTACCTGAAAGAGAGTGGTAATGTGTGGGTAAACAAGTGTTTATTTTATGTGCAGATAGAAAACAAGCGGTGTCGGAGGTTTGGAGCGCTAAAGAAACCACGGGTTGGTGATTAAATTACCAATAATTTATTGCACGAACAGCAGGGGTCCAGTATGCCACAACGCCTTTCGACGCACAGATGTGTCTTTCTCAAGTACTCAATGTGCCAGGGGTGGGGTATGTATTGTAAACATGCCCCATCATACTGATCGATAATCTGCTCTGCACAATGGGCTGTCAGTCAACGTGTCGGGGATGGGTTGGGTGGGGATCACTCCCCACCACACTGATAACTTGCTCTTCACAGGTTCTGAGAACCAATGTGCCCCAGAGTGATTACAGTGATCTAATGGCCATGTCACACGTGTCAATGTCGCTAATGACATCGCCGAAAAGTGACACATCAGCGATGTCGCTAGCGATATCGCAAGTGTGTCGTGCTGTTTGACAGCGCGACGCAACTGCGATTTATCGCTGGTCGCAGGTTGACAGGTTTATGAACATGTTCATAAACCTGTCAATCTGCAACCAGCGATTAGGCTGGATCGCGCCGTCTGACACCGCAATAGCGATGTTGACGGCGATCCAGCCTATACCGCAGCATTGCTGCGGATCGCTTGCTGGATTGATCCCAGCCCAGCGAGCGATGGCTCCGCCCGCATCGCTGCGGCGTCATCCGCAACATCCTGCCGTGTGACACCAAGGCTGCGATGTCGGAAGCGACCGCGCACCCGCACATTGCTTTCGACATCGCAGCCTTGGTTGACACGTGTGACAGGACCATTGCAGTGTAGTGTGCAGTGACCGTAACCACACTGCACCATCGTGATGACTTGAAATTAATGCTCCAGTAGGCCCACCGTTTCAAGGGAACCTATCCACCCCCCAGGGCATTTTATACTGTGCTCACCAGGTTACATAAGTAAATGGGGCTCTAGTAACTTTTGTATGTGCCCAGACTGACCCAACACACCTGTGATATGAACTTCTCTTCTGTGCAGAGCTGGCTTCCTATTGAGTCACGGAGGCTGGTATATAGTCATGGTGGGGAAACATCTTGCCGCCCCTCCGTGCTGCAAATCCTGCCCTGCATGTTTCAAATTTTCCGTCTCTCCTCCGGACAGAACTTGAGTGACAGTGGCACTCGTGCCAGTGCAGTGGAGCGGGTGTCTACGGTCCATATAAGTGCTGAAGTCTTGCGAGTCTTCGGCATTGACAGCTGCACCTGCGCAGTGGAGAGGGTGTCCGTGCATAGTGCGAAAGTCTTGCGAGACTTCAGCACTTCTATGGACCGCAGACACCCGCTCCACTGCGCCGGCACAACTGCCCCTGTCACTCAAGCACCGGCCAGAGGAGGGGCGGGAAATTTGAACCATGCAGGACGGAGTTACAGCACGTTGGGGCGGCGAGACGTCTCTCGACCCTGACTATATACCAGCCTCTGTGACTCAATAGGAGGCCAGCTCTGCACAGAATATAAATTCATAGCACAGATATGTGGGGCAAGTCTGGGCACATGCAGGGGTTACTAGAACCCTATTGACATCATGTGTAACCTGGTGGGCACAGTATAAAATGCCCTGGGGGAAGAGGAAGGGGGGGGGGATGGTGACAGGTTCCGTTTAAAATACTACCTACAAAAGTACCACAATATCTTCACATAAATAGTCCTATATGATGAAAACAAGTTATCATGAAGAACAACTCAATTAATTCCAAATATGCATAGCTTTAAGCAAGCATTAAAAACACATCTAATCTACAGTACAGACCAAAAGTTTGGACACCTCATTTAAAGAGTTTTCTTTATTTTCATGACTATGAAAATTGTAGATTCACACTGAATGCATCAAAACTATGAATTAACACATGTGGAATTATATACTTAAAGTATGAAACAACTGAAAATGTTTGGCACTCCCTTGATGAGCTTCAAGAGGCAGTCACCGGAAATGGTTTTCACTTCACAGGTGTGCCCTGTCAGGTTTAATAAGTGGGATTTCTTGCCTTATAAATGGGGTTGGGACCATCAGTTGTGTTGTGCAGAAGTCTGGTGGATACACAGCGATAGTCCTACTGAATAGACTGTTAGAATTTGTATTATGGCAAGAAAAAAGCAGCTAAATAAAGAAAAATGAGTGGCCATCATTACTTTAAGAAATGAAGGTCAGTCAGTACGAAAATTTGGGAAAATTTTGAAAGTGTCCCCAAGTGCAGTTGCAAAAACCATCAAGCGCTATAAAGAAACTGGCTCACATGAGTACCGCCTCAGGAAAGGAAGACCAAGAGTCACCTCTGCTGCGGAGGATGAGTTCATCCGAGTCACCAGCCTCAGAAATTGCAGGTGAACAGCAGCTCAGATTAGAGACCAGGTCAATGCCACATAGAGTTCTAGCAGCAGACACATCTCTACAACAACTGTTAAGAGGAGACTTTGTGCACAGGCCTTCATGGTAAAATAGCTGCTAGGAAACCACTGCTAAGGACAGGCAACAAGCAGAAGAGACTTGTTTGCGCTAAAGAACACAAGGAATAGACATTAGACCAGTGGAAATCTGTGCTTTGGTCTGATGAGTCCAAATTTGAGAACTTTGGTTCAAACCACCATGTCTTTGTGTGACGCAGAAAAGGTGAACGGATGGACTCTACATGCCTGGTTCCCACCGTGAAGCATGGAGGAGGAGGTGTAATGGTGCGGGGGTGCTTTGCTGGTGATACTGTTGGGGATTTTTTCAAAATTGAAGTCATACTGAACCAGCATGGCTACCACTGCATCTTGCAGCGGCATGCTATTCCATCCGGTTTACATTTAGTTGGACCATCATTTATTTTTCAACAGGACAATGACCCCAAACACACCTCCAGGCTGTGTAAGGGCCATTTCACCAAGAGGGAGAGTGATGGCGTGCTATGCCAGATGACCTGGCCTCCACAGTCACCAGACTCGAACCCAATTGAGATGGTTTGGGGTGAGCTGGACCGCGAGTAAAGGCAAAAGTGCCAACAAGTACTAAGCATCTCTGGGAACTCCTTCAAGACTGCTGGAAGACCATTTCCGGTGACTACCTCTTGAAGCTCATCAAGAGAATGCCAAGAGTGTGCAAAGCAGTAATCAAAGCAAAAGGTGGCTACTTTGAAGAACCTAGAATATAAGACATATTTTCAGTTGTTTCACACTTTTTTGCTAAGTATATAAATTCCACATGTGTTAATTCATAGTTTTGATGCCTTCATTGTGAATCTACAATTTTCATAGTCATGAAAATAAAGAAGACTCTTTGAATGAGAAGGTGTGCCCAAACGTTTGGTCTGTACGGTATATAATTATTTCCATTGTGTCCTCTTGTATCATCTTCTACACCACCATGCATTTTATAGCACATTATCTACACTTGTATAGATCCTGGCTGGTGAACAGTTCATGCAGCATTGTGTGTTAATCCCCCATTTATCACATTGATAGCTATTTCCTCATTGATTGTAAGCTTGCGAGCAGGGACCTCACTCCTAATGGGCTCAGTGATGTATTTATTTAATGTCTCATATGGTCTGTATTGTATTATATTTGTATTGTCTCATATTGTATTATATTTTATCTTACATTGTATTTTATAATATATTAGTGTATTGTATTGTATACCTCTCTGAATTGTAAAGTGCTGCAGAATATGTTGGCGCTATATAAAAAAAAATTATCATCTTTCCCAATTGACTAGGTGAAATGAAAACCTATTGATTAATTGGAAGAGAGAGAAACTTTCTCAGTTATAAAAGAGCAGATGCTTGATCACTGCTGAGCTCATCTATGGGACTGCAAGCAGCCTGTGTATACTGCCAATGTCTGATACATAATTGAGCAGCATGCATCAGCTGACTGGATTTTTTTTCTAGGATGTTTAAGTGAACCAGTTATGGAGAAGCAATACAACATTAAGGCGTTTATGCTTGTGGGTGCATTTACATAGTGCTGGACAGGTCCATCAACATTATGCAGTAATTAGCATTTTAACCATGTATTGGTAAATATGGTCTTTTTATCAGTGATGTGTTGTGAACTTTGCCTTTTTTTATTGAATTTCTTTTAGTTTAGAGACACAAGACAATAAGAACACATGATACAAGCATGCATATTTTGCATATTAAAGAGTACAAGTGGGCATGGCTGCTGTCCAAGTACTGAGGGGATGTCTTACCGCCAGACCCCTGCTTTAATTAAAAAATCAACTGATCGACAACAAGGACTTAAAAATGAATGTATATTCCTTCTGTAAAATACAGAGCCACACTCAAACCCCAAACCAAGCTTACCACCTAAGCCGCACACGTCCAACTTCCGGCTGTTCATTCTGCAAGTATGCCAAAAATCAACAGACTCCGCATTCATGATCTGCTGACATTTTTGCCCATTCTTTGTAATATACAATGAGGCAAGTTTTTAATACACTACAGATTTTGCAACTTTTTCCATCTACAAAGAATGGAGAGGTCTGTAATTTTAATCAAAAGGTACATTTCAACTGAGAGACAGAATCAAAAGAAAAAAAAAAATCCAGGAAAATCACTTTGTATGGTTTTTGCTAAATTTGCATTTTAATGCATAAAATAAATATTTGATACAATAGAAAAACAGAACTTAATATTTGGCACAGAAAGATTTGCTGGATATTGGAGGGCAGACATTTCCTGTAGTTCTTGACCATGTTTGCACACACTGCAGCAGGGATTTTCCTCCATACAGATCTTCTCCAGATCTTTCAGGTTTTGGGGCTGTTGCTGGGCTACATTGAGTTTCAGCTCCTTCCAAAGATTTCCTATTACTTAGGCCACTCCTGGACCATGAAATGCTTTTTACAGAGCCATTCCTTCGTTGCCCTGGCTGTGTGTTTTGGGTCATTGTCATGCTGGAACACCAAGCCATGACTTATCTTCAATGCTCTTACTGAATGAAGGAGTCATTGCACAAAATCCTGGGAAACATGACCCCATCCATTCTCCCTGGATCATCCAGATGGTCATTAGTGAAATTCAAACACGGCTGGACATATGCTAGAAGAGGGACCTTGTGTGCCCTACAGGATTTTAATCCACAATGGCGGGGTGCGTTACTAACAGTAATCTGAGAGACAGCTCTCTCCAGGTCATTGACCAGGTCCTCCCGTGTAAGTCTAGGCAGATTCCTGACAATTCTCAGAATCATCCTTACCTCATGAAAAGAGATCTTGAATAGAGCCCCAGACTGAGGTAAATGGATAGTCATCTTGTTTCTTCCATTTTTTAATAATTTTAACAACAGTTCTGACCTCCTCACCAAGCTGCTTGCATATTCTCCTGTAACTCATCCCAGCCTTGTGCAGGTGTATAATTTTGTCCCTGGTGTCCTTAGGCTGGTTTCACGCTGCGGTCAGATCAGGTCAGGTCAGGTTTTGTGTTTCAAAACCAGGAGAGGAACTTGCAGAGAAAAAGTATAATTGAAAGATTGACACCTGTTCTAGGTTTTGGAGTCACTCCTGGTTTTGGCACACAAAACCTGACCTGATCTGACCGCAGTGTGAAACCAGCCTTAGACAGCTCTTTGGTCTTGGTCATGGTGGAGAGGTTGGAGTGTGATTGACTTCGTGTGTGAACAGGTGTCTCTTATACAGGTAGCAAGTTCAAACAGGTGCAATTAATACAGGTAATGAATGCAGAGTATGATGGTGGGGTTACACGTCCCGATATCGCGGCGATATCGGAGCCAACGCCGCGGGAGCGCGCATTTAGTGCACGTTTCTCCCTGCATCGTATCGGCAGTGTACACGCCGCGATATCGGGATGCAACGTCCCTACGATGTGTACGCCCACCAACCCAGGAACGACCATTTAACATGGGAGTGAATGGGTGACGTCAGCGTACACATCGTAGTTGGGCTGTCACACGCTGCGATGCTGATACAACGGCCATGCGATATCGGGGAGTTGAATAGCTCTGCTATTCAACTCCAATATCGTTTTGGCATCGTTCCAGCATCGCATTGTACGCTCAGACCGTACAACGCGCACACGATATCGGGTCCAACTCGCGACCCACGTGACTTTTTTGTCGGAGTTGGACGCCGATATCGTGGCGTGTAAACCCACCATGAGGGTTTCTTAAAGAAAAACTATTAACTTTGTGAGAGCAAAAACCCTTGCTGGTTGGTAGGGGATCAAATAGTTTTTTCATGCAATAAAATAAAATTTAATTATGTTAAAATCAAAATGATTTTCTGGATTTTTTTGTTAATTTTTATCTCTCACAGTTGAAGTGTACTTATGATAAAAATTACAGATCTCTCCATTCTTTGTTGTGGGGAAAACTTGCAAATTCGGCAGTGTAACAAATACTTATTTTCTCCACTGTATACCTTCCTGGTATATATGATCCCCATCATGGTATACATGCTCCCCATCCTGGCATAAATGATTCCTATACTGTTACATATGTCCCTCATCCTGTTACATATGATACGTATCATGAGCCCATCCTGGTATATATGCCACCCATCATGCTGCACAAAAAAAGAAAAAAAAGATAGAAAAAAAGGGATTAAACTCACCCCCCCCCACCACCCACATGCAGTGTCCTCTTCTGATGCCAGCAACTTATTTCACTGTGCAAGCCGCGCCGCGCATGTCGTCAATTCCATGTGCGCCCACTTATACAGATCTATAAGTAAAATCAAGGAGACAAAGAGGCGCAGATTGTGCCTTATCACTAATGACACACGAAACAAGAGCTAGATATTAGCTTGCCCACCTGGTTTGGTTGTGATAACCCACAACCAGCTCAAACGCCTGAGATGCAGCTGATGCAGAACCTCCACCTCCAAGTGGGAAAACAGATAGCTAAAAAGGAATGGTGTCTCATGGTCCGTGCTGCTGCTTAAAAGAATGTACTGGGAAGACATTGCTTTATCCATCACCTCCTTTATTCCTCCACACTCTACCATATGATTTGTATAGGTAGAGTGTGGAGGAATAAAGGAGTTGATGGATAAAGCAATGTCTTCCCAGTGCATTCTTTGAAGCAGCAGCGTGGACTGTGAGACACCGTTCCTTTTTAGCCATCACTTAGGCGGGCGTCACACGCTACGATATATGCAAACAAATCGCTGGAAGGTGCCTGATTTGGCATCACTCCTACAACGTCGTTGCGTGTGACAGCATGATGTGACTACCGATAAGTGGTCAGATCGTTAATCACAGATATGGGAACCGGACCCCATATCAGACGATGTCGACCATCCAATCTGCTGCTTCGGTCTGTGTGACACCACCATAACTGATCTCCTGACTGATTTCTCCTATTCACATCATTCAGAAGCATCAATCGCTGGTTGTGCCAATGATCCCTGCACGTAACATCGCTGCTGCGTCCTGAACGATATCTATACATGTAACACCTGACTAAGATGTTGTCCACGAGCGCGCACCCTTGACATAGTTATTGAGTTCCCACACAAAAACGTAGTGTGTGACGGCCGCCTTATACAGATGTCAGCTGACAGAATACTCACTGCTCCTATTACCCAGGAATATGGGCGTGGGGAGCAGTGAATATTCATTCAATTTAATAGTAGGGTCTTGTGATCACTGGGTAACTGCCTTACTGCTGGCCAATTCACACGAGTCCACTATTAAAGAGAAATAGTTACTGCTCCCCATGCCCATAATCCCACACACCTCTCGGCACCGACATCAGAGCAGAGAGTTGGCCGGGATTATCGGAGTGAGGAGCAGTGAATATTCATTCTCTTCAATAGCTGAGAACACCAATAACCCTAGCGTCAGCTTCTGCCTCGCCCCCCCCACAGCCACGTACATCCAGACTAACAGATGCAACACCCCCCCACACACACACAAATTTCCACTAAATTTTGGGGGGAAAAAAAGTGTGAAATATGTGGTTATTGTACTGACCTGGAGAATAAGATTTTCATTTTTACAATACAAGAAGAAGCCATTGGAGGTATTGCATGTTTTTCCACAATGTCATTGCACTTTGAATTTTTCTTCCAGTTTTACAATGCATTTTTCATAGCAAGATGATTTGCATTCATCGAAAACTACAACCGTCCACACACAATAAAAAAAACAAAAAAAACGAAATAACAAAATAAAAAAAAAAACCCACCAAGACCACATATGGGTATGCCAACAGAAGTATAAAAAAAAGCTATGACTTTTGGAAGAAAGTGAAGAAAAAACAAAATGAACAAAAATGATTCTTATGGACTGAAAATGATCAAGAATTGTGCGCTTTTGGTGTATTTTTCCTCAGTTTTTAAGAAAGGTATATTAAAATTTCAGTGTGACTTTCAGCTTAGGCCGGTTTCACACTTGCGTTTGGTACACAGCATATGCAAACGCACCGTGTCCCTATGTTTAACATGGGACGCATGGTACCTGTGTCTCGCTGCGTTTGCATGCTTTACATTCGGCTGCGCATATTCTTGGCGCCCCCTGAACGCAACATGTTTTTTTCCGTGTATTAGGAGGCAGAAACAATGCATGGCAGTGAATGGAGACTCACTGCCATCTGCAGGCAAATGCAGCGTTTGTGGTGTGTGTGGTTTTTTTTGTTTTGTTTTTTTACACATGACGAAAAGCAGCTCCTCCATGCCATTTCCCGTTCTGGACATAAAGTGTCTCTCTTGTTTCTGCATGCACATGATACGCTGGGTTCACAAACAAATGTGAAAGTAGCCTTAGGGTACCTTTACACGTCGCAACATTGCATGCAATCTCACTTGCAACTTACTGGTTGCAGTGAAATCATAGACACATTGTTGTATTTTGTTGCCGTGTACAAATGGAGCAATGTGTCCATGATTTCACTGCAACCAGTAAGTTGCAGGTGAGATTGCATGCAATGTTGTGACGTGTAACGATACCCTTACAAAACTAAAAAAAAAAAAAAAAAATCCAGTAAAATCTGCCACAAATTCACACTAAAAATCACAGAGTAACAAACGGAGCAGATTACTATTGCCTATTTTTTTGTTGACACATGTTGGGGGTGGGGAGTGAAGGTTTATCCTTTGGGGAGACATACCTTCAATTGTAAAATTCATGCAGGTTATGTTTAGGAGAACTGCTGGGAAATGTTCACACATTCAGATTGTTTTTGATTTCTTTCCATAGTTTTTGCCCTATTTTTTAAAGTCTCACCAAAAATACAGTGGGATTTCATATAAATGAAGATTATAGATCACCCCACCACCGTTGTGATTTAGTAACTCTTCATTTTCAGAATCGATTGAGGGGGAATCCCACCAATAATAATGTGACATCAATATAACATGCAGTATGACAATGATTACTACCATTTTGTCAGTAGGTGCCAGTTACAAAAAAGCATTACTAAAAAGGCGGAAGAACAGGTAGATCAGAGATGCAGCCGTCATTTTCAGTTCTATTTCCTCACAGTTCTGTAAACATGCAGAAACCAACGCAGTTAAAAGTCTCTTGTGTGAAAGGCTCCATAGGGGGTTAGGCAGAAAGCATAGGAATAGAAGATTCCACAATAAAGCAAAAACCCAACTGCTCAAAGATGTCTACATTTCCAGTCATAGACACCTTCTTATTCCAAGCTCCAGAGATTTTAGCTATATTCAAAATAATGATGTATACATTTCTGTGACTCTAAGACATGGCAAGTCCCCAGGGCAACGATGAAAACGGCTAATGCAAGTTTGATGCAGTAGACACAGGTGCCTTATTTTCAACAAAGGGAAATCAACAGGGGAAATACTGCTGCCACAATAACATTTGTCACAGACAGTTCGAGTGCAGACACAAATGTGCCAATATATAAATTGAGGTCCTCATGATGTGATCAGATAGATTTTAAGAACAATGAGACTTGTAACAGTATAAAACGACTGGAAAGTTGAAGAAAGCCAACTGTTTGTGTAAAGATGGGGCACGGAGGGCAGCAAATTACACTGTTTGGGCGGTTTTGTAGAAAATCTAATATCCAAAAAGATTTTCTGACCAGAGATGATGAAACATCCTGATGGAGGATAAGAAACATGTCCTGGACGTCCATAACTTGGGCCTCAATTTATACAGAAGTTCAGGTTAGTGTTTTCATGGTCAGCATGGTTATATCCAATCAGGAGGAGAATGTAGAGATGAAAAAGGAAAAGCTATGGGAAAAAAATCCAACATTTATTAAAGCATTGTCTAAATTAAAAAAATATAATCTTCCATGTAACAAACTTTACATCACAGAGTAAACAGAAAACTACATGAATGTGGCCAAACACCTCGATGACTATACTGCCTTTAGATCAGAGATAAGTGAAAGGTTACCAGTTTCAGTCAAACTATAGAAAGATATTATAAAAGTAAAGAAAAATTCTTAGGGAATAAAAGGAAACCCAATGGTAAAAATCAAGGAGTTACAGGATGCAGGAGCTCATCAAGCATCGGAATGAATGTCCAACCTTTATAGCTGTGGCCTTCACAACTGGCACCTAGGGATGATCCATTTAGACAATCTTTCTTAAAGTTACCATACATATTAGATGGCTGGCGGATCAAACGATGTTCGGCTCTTCCCCATACAGGAATGCTAGTTTGGCTGAGCACACCTGTGTTCTCCATCAGTCAGTTTTTGCCCGATACAGCTTATCTCCAAGAAACAATATCATCCATAGTCCGAAATCTGAAATGCCGGGACAAAATTTCCTCCAGCAAATTGTCCAGGACTCCCATACATCTTAGACTGAGTCGAACCACATTGGTGTAAGGTGTATGGGTCTTTAGCTCCTTGCTGCTGAAGCCCGTTTTAATCTTTGACAGAGCTACATATTTAAACCAGATAGGTCAGTGGTAAGGACCATTAGTGCTGACAAGGGGGGTTGCCATACCCTCAATGCACACGAATCATGCTCATTTTGTCAGAGCTGGGTGAAAATAGATTTAAATAGAATGTGAGGGATCAATATTGTGTAAATTCCCCAAAGGTTATACCATTTAAAAAAAACACCCCCTCTCAAAACTCCTGTCAGAATTTTTTTTTAACCCTTTTTTGTGGTACATAGAAATTAATGGAAAAAAAATTCTCTAAAAAAGTTGGCTTTAGACAATTTTTTCACTTTTACAACGAATAGGACAAAAAAATGGACTTCACAATGTTACCCAGTTTCTTTAAGTGTACCGATACCCCAAATGTGGTCAGAAATCTATGTTTGGACTTACAGCAGGGCTTAGTAGGGAAGGAGCAATATTGAATTTTGGAACACAAATTTGGCTGAAAGAGACTACAGGCATCATATCGCACTTGCAGAGCCTCTAAGGTGCCTAAACAGCGAAATCCCCTCACAAATGACCCCATTTTGGAAACTAAACCAGAAAAGCAATTCATATAGGGGTATGTGTTCAGTATTTTGAACCCATAGATGCGTCACAAAACTTTACATGTGGATGTGAAAAATTACATTTTTTTCCTGATAAAATGCTTTAGCCTCAATTTTGTAATGTTCAATGAATAATAGAAGTAAACGGACTCCATCATTTTTAGGCAATTACTCCCGAAGGCAATGATGCTCTATATGTGGTGAAAAGCTACAGTTTGGACACCTTTTCCTCGCACATTCCTGGCTTAGTGATTCAAATCTCCCACCTCTGTGTGTATGACCCACTCTGGCGTCATTTCCGCACCTGCGCATTGTAAAGGACTTCCTGGGTGCACTGAGCGGCTTCAATATGCTCAGTGAGCATGCTCAGCAGTCCTACCCGACAGCTAAGGTCTTCTGGGCATGTTCACTGTGTATAATGAAGCCACTCAGTGCACCCAGTAAGTCTTTAAAATGTGCAGATGGGAAATGAAGCTGGAACAGCATCATACGCACAGAGGGGGTGATTTGAATCGCAGAGCCAGGACCTGCGCAAGGGAAATCTATTATCACGCCCAGAGTGGAATGATAAAAGCAGTGAGGGATGGAAACACAGCACCGGAGCCAGGCCATGTCAGTCTACCGACCAGGACTGGAAGGCTCATTTGCATGAAAAGATGTAAATTACGAAACGTTTACAGACATTATATTGCAGTTTTAGGTCAGACAGGGATGGTTAGGGACGTGCTACCAAGGTGTAGGGACAGGTAGTGATAGGTTAGGGGGCTAAAATGAGCTGACAGGTACCCTTTAAAGAACAAGCATATACATGTGGTCATCATCTCCTCTGTTGGACTGGTGCCAGGACTAAGCACGCATTTTCGCATATAGCCTCCGGCAGGGGGCAGAGGTCCAATAGAGGAGATGATGAATAAAAATGTAGAAAACTGGTGCTTGCTCTTCCCATAAAAAGGCACTCTTTATTTATTCCAGACAGTCATCCATGAATAAAAACATCAGAGTCCACATGGCTCCCAGCCTCATGCTCAGTGGAAACCGTTTTCTTTGTTCACAGGCCCATTAAGAGGAGATGATGATCACAGGTATATGCAGGTTTTTGCTTACATAATAAGAGACGAATACTATATTTGCAGCAGCTTTTAATCAATACATGCCAGATAGGCATGTGTCATATCAGTTAAATATCTACTCTATACATTACTAACATTTTTTCCTCCTGCTCTGCTGTGGTGTCTTTGCTTCTTCACTGGTTTAAATCCTATATGTTTTGTTGAGATTTATAGCGCAACCGTCATTATATTTTTATTTAATAGAAATGTAGAACAAGTGAATTTAATCAAGTTTCATAAACTTTAATAAATGAAGGAAGGAAAGCATAAAAAAAACTTCCACAAGATGTCCTCAGTAGGCTGTCTGTGAAGCGAATTCTCCTCACCTCCGTATTCAGGGGCATGGCCTAGGTACTGTCAAATTACCTCATGGCGGCACCATGCTGAGGACTAACAGCTGCTGGAAGATCTTATCTGACTTCGCTGTGGCTCTGCTCAGCACAGAGCAGAGGTTAGGCTGGTTTCACATTGCAATTTTTTCCTGTCTGTGGGATCCTGTTTTTTCCAGGACCCCACGGACAGGAAAGGACCGAATTGGATGTGCCTCCGGATGCCATTTGTGTCCGAGACCGTGATTTCATGGATCCGGACACAGAAAAGCCAGAGCCTGCAAAACGCAGGCAAGTAGGACATTTATACTCCCACAATGTATGTATATATATTGCGGGAGTGAAGCAAGGCTTAAAAAAAAAAAAAAAAAAAAAAAAAAAAAAGATCCTCACCTCTCGCCATATGCCCCGCGATGTTCACCATCTCAGAGTTTAAAGGACAGGTGTATCAGCTGACATGGCGGGGCGGGGCTACCTGATCAGCTGATTGGTCCCATGACCGTATCAGCCAAGCAGTTTATATCTCCTGCTCACCGATCGGTTTTGGTGGGCGGGAGATTTAAACCACTCAGCTGATGCGGTCATGTGACTGATCAGCTGATCGGGTAGCCCCACCAGGTCCTTAAGCCCTCGGAACTAGATGGCGTGAATCGCGGGACACTTGCTTTAGTTAATTTCACTTCCGCCATGTATGTGTATACATGGCGGAAGAGAAATTACACAGGAACAGAGCAGTTTTAGTGTACGGAGCATAGGTCCCCATGTTAATTGCCGCAGACCAGGTCGGATCCGATTTTGTCCTTATTGGTCAGCTGTGCCCAAAATCGGAGCAGTCTCTGATTCTGGGTACAGCAAAAAAAAAAAATTAAAAAAAAAAAAAAAAAAAAAAATCGGACAGAATCAGATCATTGACAAATTGGACGGAAATAGAGGTACCAATCCGTGCTCATAAAGATACAAGGGGGCCAAATCAAATCCGTGGCTGTCCGTTTTACAACGACAGCCACGGATCCCCAAAAAACGCAATGTAAAACCAGCCTTTTGTGGACAGAGGAGTCAGTTAAGATCTCACAGCAGCTGTTTGACCTTAGCCTGGTGTCGGCATGAGGTAATTTGACAGTATCTTATCTATATTGATTATATAATCACTTGCTCTACATTACTATTAAATAAAAATTTAAACAACGGTTACGCTTTAATAAAAATGTATACTATTACATGAAAATTCAGGGTCTTTTGTTTTGTGCACAAGTCTATATCTCAAATAGACAACAGTACTGGAATAGATCTTATTTTTATTCTTGCACGTTTTATTGTATGCTGCAAGTGATGACAACTTTGTTGTTCAAGTTGGTGCGAATACAGAAATACCAAATTTATATAGAAAAATATTAAAATCTGAGAGTCCTCAGTTGTTGATACCTGCATCATCCTACCCTGCATATGTATGTATGTGTGGGTCTTCAGAACTTGTAACATTATTAGCCTGATGAAGAGACCATAGTGTCTGGAAAGCTTGCTTTGCTTTTTCTTACCATCTTTTCAGTTGGCCATGAAATGGTATCAACCACTGAGGACTCTCAGATTCTAATATTTTTCAATCTACGGCTAAGGGGTCTTTCACATTTGCGGTTTTTTCCTGATTTGAAAGATCAGGAAAAACCCGATTCTTACAGTATTTTGCCCATATTTTGGCTCAGCAGAGTCACATGACCGGCAGAGAAGCAGGAAGTTCGGGTGCAGCTTGCACGTAGGAAGACAGGAGGGAGACAAGCAGCTCATCGCTGGAAATGGTGAATAAAATGTTTGTTATTTTATTTTATTATGGGCAGCAGCTTGGGGGGGCCATATGCAGCATGGGGGGAGGCATGTGTAATCACTGGGGGGGCGCAGGCAATGTAATATGCACTGCGCCCTCAGACCCATCACCGCGGTGCTATTTCAGCACCGCGGTGATGGACAGCAGCAGTGCATATTAAATGAGCGGGAACAGGAGATCTCACGCTGCCTCCAGCAGCCCCCAGCCAGCACATCGGACCCCCGGGCACACTCCAGAGCTACCACCACCATCCCCTGCACTATATGATCCGTATATTTAGATTATAAGACACACACCCCACTTTACCCCAAAAAGTTTGGGGGAACAAAAGTGCGTCTTATAATCCGAAAAATACAGTATTTTTCAGCGAACAGCACTGTGTGAGGACTATTTTTTGTGCACCAAGTTGAAGATTTTTTCTTGGGTAACATTTTGGTATAGACAATATTTTTTAATCATTTTTTTATTCAGATTTTTAAGATGCAAAATTGACAGCGGTATTTATGGGGAAAACCACTGATTGGCCACACAGCAGAACTAGGAAAAAGTGTTATTTGAGTCTTTGTGTGCCATTTTGACTGGAATAGATCACGGACGCCATTTTACACTTGAAAATTTCTTGACATGCCAAAACAGTAAACATCCTCTACAAGCGAGTTCATCCAGGTGTGCAGTGAGCGTATTGAAATCACAGGGACATCATAAAATTTTATTCATTGGGTGGTGAAGAAAAAATAATTACATTTTTTCCACTAAAATGTTCTGAAAATTGGAAATCTGGGGTTAAATGCAAGGGATTAACAGACTCCATAATTTGTTACACAATTTCTCCTGAATGTGGAAATACCCCACATGTACAGTACTGTCTGGCACATATCAAGGCTCGGGAGGAAAAACCTAAACTACTTACCGGTAAGGTTTTTTTCGGAAGCCACGACAGCACCACCTGAGAGAGGACCACCCATCCAAGACAGGAAACCTCAGATAAAAAAGGCAGTACCTCTCCTGCACCTCAGTTAGGTTACAGAGATCGGAGAGGAGAACCAAAATCATTAGTACACAACCACCACCAAAATCAACAATGCATACACCCAAACGTGACCCACACCAAAAGCTAATAAGGGAGGGAAGCAGTTTCCTGAGGGCATCACTGCACATTCCACCAGGGCGATAGCAGCGTCCTGGGCAGAGAAGGCTAATGTCCCTTTAGAATTAATATGTAGGGCTGCTACATGGTCTTTTCCTTCTACTTTCTTCAAGCATTACAGACTTGATCTTTCTTCCACTGATGGTGACCTTGATAGACGGGTTCTGCAAGCAGTGGTCCCTCCCTTATTTCTTTTCTCTGAAATCTCTCAGGTGGTGCTGTCGTGGCTCCGGAAAAACCCATTCCCGGTAAGTAATTTAGATTTTTCCATCATCGCCACGACAGCACCACCTGAGAGATTTCAGAGAAAAGAAAATTAGAGAGGGACCACTGCTTGCAGAACCAGTCTATCAAAGGTCACCTCATCAGTGGAAGAAAGATCAAGTCTGTAATGCTTGAAGAAAGTAGAAGGAAAAGACCATGTAGCAGCCCTACAGATTAATTCTAAAGGGACATCAGCCTTCTCTGCCCAGGACGCTGCTACCGCCCTGGTGGAATGTGCAGTGATAGCCTCAGGAAACTGCACCTGACTAACAGAATAAGCAAGGCTATAGCATCCCGCAACCATCTAGCTAAGGTACCCTTAGACACTGCTGTACCCTTAGAGGCCTCCTGAAATGACACAAACAGGTTCTCAGCCTTTCTCCAGTCTTTAGATCTGTCCAAGTAGGCAATCATCACCTCCTAACATCTAAGGTGTGCAGGACTTCCTCCTGATTAGACGGATGGTCACAGAAGTAAGGAGCACTATCTCCTGTACCCGGTGGAAATGTTTAGCCACCTTGGGAGATGGGAAGGGTCCAGGCGGAGGATGAACCTATCCTGCAAAATCTGAGTATAAAGCCCTACCATCGACAGGGCCTGCAAGTGACTAAGACATCTGGCTGATGTCAAAGCCACCAACAGGACCATCTTCAGAGTAAGGACTTCAGTCGAAACAGAAGACACAGGCTCAAAGGGAGGTTTGGTTAAGGCTTCCAAGACCAAATTAAGATCCCAATGAGTCATCTTTAGACAGGGCACCAGAGTGGCTCGCTTGCAGGACTGGATAAAATGTGACAGCCAAGAAGACCGGCAAGGTTACAAAGGTACCAGGCTCCCAGGGCTGAAACCTGAAGTTTCAGGTATTGATAGAGAGACCCAGCTCCCACCCCTTCTGCAGGAACTCCAATATTGCTGTTACCGGAGCCTCCACCTCGGGCTTGCCCCAGAAGAGAACAGAAACTTCTTCCAAACTTTACGGTAAATGTTGGTGGTAACTGGCTTTTGACTAGACATCAGTGTGCGAATCAGGCCGTTGGAGAACCCTCTACGTGACAGAGCCACCGTTCAAGTTCATGCCGACAGCCGGACACCCGAGACCTGCGGATGATGGACCGGCCCCTGAGACAGGAGAGACCGTAGAGCACAGGGAGCCGTCAGCGACATTCGATTGAGCCAAAAGAACCAAGCCCTCCTGGGCCAGAAGGGCGCTATCACTATGACCCTGGCTCTGTCCTCCCTGATCTTCCGAAGGACTGTAGGAATCATAAGGAAGGTGGGAAAGGCATACAAGACGCCCGAGGACCAGGGAGTCTGCAGAGCGTCAACTGCAAAGGGCCTGTCTCCGGGATTCAGAGAACAGAACCTCTGCACCTGCCTGTTCCCTCGAGTGGCAAACAGATCCATCTCTGGCAGGCCCCATCTGTCCACAATGTGAGCGAACACCCCTGGATCCAGGGCCCATTCCCCCTGCTTCAGCTGCACCCTGCTGAGATAATCCGTCCTGGAATTCACATACGGGGGGAGGCGAAGTGCGGAAAGGGAAATTTGGTTTCCTTGTAACAGCTGATAAATGTCCTGCGTGACGCACATCAGAGCCCGAGAACGAGTGCCCCCTTAAAGATTCAAATATGCCACAGACACACTGTTGTCGGAGAGAATCTGGAGATGGCGCCCTTAAAGGGAAGGAAGGAAAACAAACTACCTCCCTTACTGCTTGGAGCTCCCATATATTTGAGGACATCAGAGAGGGGCACGAGTCTCAGGCCCCCTGGTCCTGAAGGTGGGCCCCCCACCCCATGGTGATCACATCGGAGTACAGAAGAACACACAGAACTCTCACTGAGAGGTGCCCCCGAACTAGCCACCACCAAAGTGAAGCCAACATCTGGGCTAAGAGAACAATCTTTGAGTCCAACGCCGACCCTAGTGCGAGCTGGTGTCCATGTACCTCCCATTGAAGGACCAGAGTGTGCAACTATACCCAAGGGACTGCAGGGATACAGGACGTGAGGGAGCCATAGCTCTCCGCAGACAGTTGAGGAGAGTCCTGTATTGCTGCAATTGATGCCAGAAGCCGCAGTTGCTTGTCCTCTGGAAGGAGACAAAACTGA
This sequence comes from Allobates femoralis, assembly GCA_033576535.1. Taxonomy (NCBI): domain Eukaryota; kingdom Metazoa; phylum Chordata; class Amphibia; order Anura; family Aromobatidae; genus Allobates; species Allobates femoralis. Next base: position 23,090,169 of record JARQOC010000007.1, read on the forward strand.
GACTGTGAATCCTGAACCATCCCCAGAAACGACTGTCCCATGGCAGGAACAAGTCTAGATTTTTCAAGGTTGATGATCCAACCGAGATTTTGCAGGGTGGACGGCACAACCTGTAAGTGACTGAGGCACTGATCTCTGGAGTCCCCCACAATCAGAAGATCGTCTAGATATGGAATAATCAAAATGTGTTGGCGATGCAGGTAAGCCATGACCTCTGCCAAAAGCTTTGTAAAAATCCGCCGAGCCATTGCCAGCCCAAAGGGGAGAACCTGGTACTGATACTGGCAAAGGGAGCCCCCAATGTACAGGGCAAATCTCAGGAACTGTTGGTGGTGCCGGTGGATCGGGACATGGTAGTATGCATCCTTCAGATGCAGCACCACCATAAAACAATCGGGAGACCGCAATATGATCACCGACTTCAAAGTCTCCATCTTGAATGGTCGCTGGACCAGAAGGCAGTTCAGGCATTTCAGGTTTATAATTGTCCTGAACGAGCCGTCCGGTTTGGGGACTAGAAACAGCGTGGAATAGAACCCCCTGCCCCGTTCAGCTATCGGAACTGGCGATATGACCCCCTTTTTTTCCAGGGACAGGACCTCGGCTATCAGATACCTGCATCTGTCGGGTTTGCTGACAGACATAATCACCAGGGACCCCACAGGAGCCGAAGCAAATTTCAGCCGTAACCCATCTCTGAGAAGAATGAGCCCAATTGCAAGCACCTATCTGGGACCAGGCTGGGAGAAAGCGGGAGAGTCATCTTCCCACCTGGAGCGAGCAGTCACTCAGCTGGTCGCTTCTTGTCAAAGGAAGTACCCTTGAACAAGAAGCCTGACTATTTCTCTTTTTTGTCGTACCAAGATTCACGGGTCTGTCTAGGGGACCTCCGTCTGGTAAACCTTGGTCTACAAAAGGAGTTACCATGGAAAGTGGAAGCGGGAAAGGAGGGGAAGAACTTCTATTTATCGCTAGCATGTTCAAATCCTCAACTGAAGTCGGGTCACGGGAGTCCACCAACCCCATGGTAGAGCGGACAGCTTTAACCAAAAAGTCAGTGTCCTTCCATGGAAAACATTGCTTCCCCTCCCCACTGTTGTTTGAGGAGGAAGACCCCGAGGAGGAGGATGAGGCAGAGGAAGCGCTAGACCTGAGTCTTCCCTTGCGGGATTTACGTGTGGCATGGTCAGAGGAAGAACACAGAGACCTCTTCCTCTTACATCCCCTATCCTTCCCAGATTTCTGCAGGAACCCAAATTCCTCCCTCACTAAATCCCTAAGGCTAGAGGCCAAACTGGGAACCTCCCCCTGTACAGTGCCCTCAATGCAAGAAGCACACAATTCCTTCATGTATTCCTCAGGGAGAGGGACCTTGCAAATGGCACACTCCTTGTGCTTCAGTTTATAAAACTTCTTCTTGCTGTCCTAAAGAAACAAGTAAGAAGGATAGTGTAAAAGACAGAGCACAGCCCAAGGGCACTCACCCAGAATGATGGCATACAGACTTCTGGGGCGGCCTTGGGTCCACATCCACCTTGGACCCTTTCTGTGAGGCCTTGTGGCTGCCCCCTGACTGTTGGGACTCCACGGTCTGGTCAGCCATCCCAGCAGAGAGAGTCTTGCTCCATGGTGCAGCCAGGTGTCAGGCAGCCCTTCGCCTCCTCCTGCTCTCAGAAGAGGCCTCCGCACCGCCTGGAACCGCCCTGCGTCCCACGGCTTCTGGACGCCGCCATCTTGGCCCGCACATCGCATGCGCGGGACCGCGTCACTTCCAGTTTCGCCGCTGGACCGGAAGTAGCGGTCCCGCAACAGGAAATATGAAACTGCTGCTGTCAGAGCCGTTCCTAAGGCAGGAAACACTGCCCCAGGCCATCCATAATCCAGCTTCACCCAGGGCACAGCGTGACAGGGCAGAGCCGTGCACGCGTGTCGCCTGGGCGGTGCTGGGGCCGAGAACAAGCTGCTGGTGGCCCTCTACCAGACCCCGCGCCCTCCACCACTGCAAGTGATTAACCCCTGGAGGAGCCTCTGCACCCAAGTCCGGAGCCACGGACTAGGTAAGAACTGTATCTTTCAGCTACCGGGTCAGGCCAGGACCGCTTGAGATTCAGGTCTCCCACCTCCAAGACAGGAAAGCTAAACTGACGTGCAGGAGGTGTCCCGCCTTTTTTATCTCAGAGGTTTCCTGTCTTGAATGGGCGGTCATCTCTCAGGTGGTGCTGTTGTGGCGATGATGGAAAGGAGTGCCATTTGTCTTCTTGAGCACAGATTTTCCTATAATAGAAGTTTGTGGACTCCATTTGCAGGGTGTTCAAGTGCCAGAAAAGCAGAAACCCCCTCAAGTGAACTTACACCCCTCTTGGAATTCATCTACTGGTTGTAGTAACGATTTTATCTGTAGAAAGAAAACCCTTGTAGTCAAATGCAGTGAATGTTGCAGAATTAAAAATTGCAAATAAGACCCTGTACTGCACAGTACATTGTAGTGCCAAGTATGTTGTAGAGCCCACACACTGTGCCCAGCTTGTTCTTCTGGAGACACACACCCCATAAATTAAGCAGACTTCTGCACTGCTACAATGACAGACATGTTGATGTAACTGTGCTTTAGGTGCATTGTAACATAGTTTTTAAGGTTGAAGGAAGACTATGTTACTAAGTCCATCCAGCTCAACCTATAGCCTAACATGTTGATCCAGAGGAAGGCAAAAGAAAACCCATGTGGCAACACAAAGCTCCACATTGGGGAAAAAAATTCCTTCCTGACTCCACATAAGGCAATCAGACTAGTTCCCTGGATCAACGCCCTGACAAAGAATCTAGTATATATAACTGGTAATATTATAGTTTTCAAGAAAGGCATCCAGGCCCTTCTTAAATGTTAGTAGTAACTCACTCATTACAACATCATGTGGCAGAGAGTTCCATAGTCTCAGTGCTCTTACAGTAAAGAATCAACGTCTGATTAGGATTAAACCTTCTTTCCTCCAGACGTAGAGGATGCCCCCTTGTCCCAGTCTCAGGCCTAAGAGTAAAGAGATCATTAAAAAGGTCTCTGTACTGTCGCCTCATATATTTATACATTATTATAAGATCACCCCTAAGCCTTCGTTTTTCCAAGCTAAATAACCCCAAGTTTAATAACCTGTCTTGTGGTGCTCTGAAGAGAGGGAGCCATTTAAAATGCAGATTTTGCTTGAGGGTTTTTTTTTTTTGGTACTTTTCCAGAGCCTACGTGCTACCAGTAAAGCGGAAGCCCTCTATATGTCTGTTAAGAGATGACGGACTCAAGTGGGCACTTGTTTTTTTTGTGGGTTGCGTTGAATGCTATGGGTGACAATTTGGGGTAAAGAATATTTTGGATCAGTTCACATTTATCCTATGCTCTATGCTAAGCACTTATATCGGGATTTACATCCACATCTCCGAAATACGCGATTCAGGTGAAATCCCCAATAGATCCATTCACTAATAAGGCAGCAGAGTTACTCTGGACTCTGCTTGCCCTCTGCTCAGCGGTGTGTCTTTTCAAAGGTGCAGAAACCTTGTTGACAGCACTTTTGTGCATGCCGAAAAATACATGTAAAAAGAAATCCCAGAACCACAGGTCAGAAGGGAGTTCAAATTGACTCCCATTGCATCATTAAAGTTAATTTTCCATTGGGAATTTTGTCTGAATCACTTTTTAAAAGATTTACAAGCAAACCTCAATATAAGCGCTCATTGTAGAGCGCAGGATGTATGCGAACCGAGCCCAATTGCGAACTTTGGGAGGCAGAATGAACAAATCAACAGCCGTTGAAGAACTGGCTATTTTTTACGCCGTTCACCGTGCAGCTTTATTCCTCAGGTCAGTATGATTACGGACATGCCAGATTTATAGTTTGTCAGAGCGTTTTTTGGTGTTCTATTATCCAAACATAACAAAAAACAAACTTTTTTGCATGCCCGAAAATTTGAAGACTAGTTTTTTGTTTTGATCTGCCAACAGACTCATGTGAGGGCTTGTTTTTTGTGAGATGAGTTGGAGTTTTCATTGATGCTATTTTGTGCCACATAAGATTTTTGATTGCTTTCTATTCTTATTGTTAGAAGCAGAGGCAAGAAAAAAGTCAGGAATTTTTTATTCACAGTGTCAAAAGTGATAAGATAAAAATGGAAGAGAGGAGGTGGCACTCCTGGAACAACACATGGTCAAGTGGAGGTGGTTCGAAACGGTATGCACTAAAGTGTCGTGGTTGTGCTGCCTGCATAACCACGGTGAAGAGCCTGTGGTGCTTAATGTGCACCACGCACCGTCCCCTGCTTCAGTGTTCAAATGCTGGCTGGTCACTCAAGTAGTCACATGGAACTGACATGACCACAGGTCCTCCGTCACAGGTCCTGTAGGACAGCTGCAGTCTGCTGGATCTGTGCTACACCGAGCAGCTTGCCTGGATGGGATAATTTGCAATAACGAGAAAGTAAACTGCTGGTTACGGGCGCTCAGACCAAGACAGACAATTGCATTAGGTGGATATGAACTTTACTTTGGCAAGTTCTCCTCTCAATGCATTTCGGCCGTAACATCTGTCTTTATCAGTTGGTGACCAATGTTACAAACAGCAGAAGCTGGTTGAAAAAAAAAAAGAATCTTTCATGTTAAGGGAGGGAGATAAAATCGTCAAGTAATATTTATTACATCTAAACACAACATATTTATATGGGAAATTTAGCAGTGGAATAAAAATATATATATAAAAAAATGGAATAAAAAACATTTGTACGGATATCACACACTAAAAGAAAATAATTAAGTAATATAATAATAAGAGAGTAATAAATGTAACCAAGGGATGCAGGGTATTCTTATTAAAACATTTTTATAAAAAAAAATACATTTTAAAAAAAAAAAAAGTGGTCAATTATTTCTGATTGCTGTAATGGGACAAAATGCCGGAATGCCCACGCTGTCACCAAGAATCACCAGGAAACAAAGAGTTAACTGGGCAGATTTTTCTTTTATTCTATCATACGCGTTTCAGAGCCTCTATCCGAGCTCCTTCCTCAGGGGAAATGACAGCATTCCTGTTTCCACGGTTATCGTGAAGGTGCGGCCCTGCAGCAGCCATTCTACAAGCCATCTTACAGGCGATTATACCGGTTGTGGGTGACACAACCGAACCAGGTGAGCAGTTCCTGATATATACCGCTATAACCCTTTGTAAAAAGGATAAGGCCCTATGCGCATTTAGCTCACGTTTACAGGTTGAATTATTTGTGAGTGGCTCAATAATCATTTAAAAAGCTTCATGGAAGGTAGATCAAATTGTACGAAGATTATTCACAAGTCTAATATGAATTCTAAATGAAAGATTCTCTCTTCCCTTGCAAATAGAAACAGAATGGGAAACCAGATTTATAATTTGGGGTGCCTGCATCCTGAGGGCCTAAACCTTAATCTGGAAATGTGGCATTTTGAAATCTGTTTCCATCCAATGTTTCTCGTTGTGTAAAAATTTTTAAGTAATTTCTTTCAGTGTGTGACATCAGTACAGATGTTTATAAATCCTTTTTTAATCCATTTTTATTTTTATATTTTTAGGGTACCTTTACACGTCACAACATTGCATGCAATTTCACTTGCAATTTGCTGGTTGCAGTGATATCATGGACACATTGTTCCATTTGTACACAGCCACAAAATAGAACCCTTACTCCACTGCTAAATTTGCCTTTTAAATACAATAATATTATTTATTCATTTATATAGCGCTATTAATTCCATAGCACTTTACATACATGAGTAATGCTGTCTCTCTTGGAGCTCACAATCTAAACATCCTATCAGTATGTCTTTACAATGTGAGAGGAAACCAGAGTGCCCAGAGGAAACCCACACAAACACGGGGGGAACATACAAACTCCTTGCAGATGTTGTCATTAGTGTCCTTGGTGGGAATTGAACCCAGGACCTAGGGATCTCAGTGCTACAAAGGCTGCATTTCCCCCTGTGCTAGATATTGCACCCCCCCCCCCCGCATTGCTGTTGATCATACTTAAAACTAGTCTAGATGAAATGGTGGATGAGGATGAGGAAAAAGCCAATATGTTAAATGACTTTTTTGCAACAGTATTTACACAAGAATATCCCATGACAGACAACATGATCAGTGTTAACTAAAACTCTCCATTAAGGCCATGTCACACGCTTCAATTTCTTGAACGATATCGCTTAAGCGATATGCTTTTTTGATTGCTTAAGTGATATCGTCTGTGCATCGCTGCATGTAATCAAGCAATTTTACAATGCAAAATCGATTTATTGATCGCAGATTTGTGAGCAGGAGCTCAAATCAAGCGATAATCTCTTGATCAATCTGCATCATCGTGGTGTGTGACACCACGATGATCGATCTCCCAGCCGCAGAGCCTATGCTGGGAGATGGTATCTATGGTAAACGTCGGGTTACTAAGCGCCGCGCGGCGCCTAGTAACCCGATGTGTACCATAGTTACCAGCGATCTCGCTGCTCCACATCGCTGGTGAGTCTGCCTGTGTGACAGCTCACCAGCGATGTGAACGATATTGTTAGCGATCGCGCGTGCATGTGATCGCTAACAATATCGTTCCCTAAATTGAAGCGTGTGACATGGCCTTTAAACGTAACATGCTTAACCCAACAGGAAGTACGGCACCGTCTAAAAATCACTAAAGTTGACAAATCCCCAGGCCCGGATGGGACACACCCCAGAGTACTGCAGGAATTAAGTACAGTCATAGATAAACCATTATTAATCTTTAAAGATTCCATAATAACAGGGTCTGTACCACAGGACTGGCGGAGAGTAAATGTGGTGCCAATATTCAAAAAGGGGACAAAACTGAATTTGGAAATTATAGGCAGTAAGCTTAACCTCTACTGTGGGTAAAATCCTAGAGGGTTTTCTAAGAGATGCTATACCGGAATATCTGAAGAAGAATAACCTCATGACCCAATATCAACATGGGTTTACGAGAGACTTTCCTGTCAAACTAATCTAATAAGCTTCTATGAAGAGGTAAGTTCTGGACTGGACCAAAGAAATGCAGTGGACATGGTGTATATGGACTTTTCAAAAGCTTTTGATACGGTTCCACACAAAAGGTTGATACATAAAATGAGAGCAGTCGGGATAGGGGAAAATATGTGTAAGTGGGTTAAGAACTGGCTCAGTGATAGGAAACAAAGGGTGGTTATTAATGGAACACACACAGAATGGGTCACAGTTAACAGTGGGGTACCACAGGGGTCAGTATTGGGCCATTTTTTAACATCCTTATTAATGACCTTGTAGGGTGCATATAGAGTAGAATCTCAATATTTGCAGATGACCCTAAACTCTGCAGGGTTATCAATACAGAGGAGGAGAATTTTATATTACAAGAGGATTTATGTGAAGTAGAAGCTTGGGCTGATAAATGGCAAATGAGCTTTAATGGGGATAAATGTAAGGTAATGCACTTGGGCAGAGGAAATAAAATGTATAATTATGTTCTTAATTGTAAAACATTGGACAAAACTACCACTGAAAAAGACCTAGGTGTATGGGTAGATAATAAACTCACATTTAGTGCCCAGTGTCAGGCAGCTGCTGCAAAGGCAAATAAAAAAATGGGATGCAGTCAGAGAGGCATAGATGCTCATGAGGAGAACATAATTTTACCTCTATTTAGGTCACTAGTGAAACCACACTTCGAATACTGCGTACAATTCTGGTCTCCAGTGTATAAGAAAGACATAGTTGAACTAGAGGGGTCCAGAGAAGAGCGACCAAGGTTATTAGGGAACTGAGGGATATGCAATACCAAGACAGGTTATTAAACTTGGGGTTATTTAGCTTGGAAAAACGAAGGCTTAGGGGTGATCTTATAATAATAAATAAATAATAAATATATAAATATATGAGGGACAGTACAGAGACCTTTTTAATTATCTTTTTACTCTTAGGCCTGAGACCGGGGACAAGGGGGCATCCTCTACGTCTGGAGGAAAGAAGGCTTAATCCTAATCACAGACGTGGATTCTTTACAGTAAGAGCACTGAGACTATGGAACTCTCTGCCACATGTTATTGTTAATGAGTGACTCACAACTAACATTTAAAAGAGTGGCCTGGATGCCTTTCTTGAAAAATATATTACCGGTTTTATATACACTAGATTCTTTGATAGGGCATTGATCCAGGGAACTAGTCTGATTGCCATATCTGGACTCAGGAAGGAATTTTTTTCCCCAATGTGGAGCTTAGTGCTGCCACATGTTTTTTTTTTGCCTTCCTCTGGATCAACATGTTAGGCTATGGTTGAACTAGATGGACTTAAGGTCTTCCTTCATCCTTAAATACTATGTTACTATGTAAAATGAAAAACACTTTACTTACACTCTCCAGCGCTTTGCTCCATGTCTCCCGGCTTCCCGATGTGCTGCACTTCCTGATTCTCTGTAAATCCGGTCATGTGATCGGCACAGCAGAGTGACATCGTCTCTGCGCGCCCGATCATATGACCGGCTTTACAGAGAATCAGGAAGTGCAGCGCAGCGGCAAGCAGGGAAACATGGAGCAAAGCGCTGGAGAGTGTAAGTAAAGTGTTTTTTATTTTGGTATGGGAGCAGCATGCGGGGGGAGGCCATATCCAGCACAGCAGGGGCCATGTAACATCAGGAGGGGGGTGCAAGCACATGTAATATGCGCCGCTCCCCCAGTCCATCACCTCGGCGCGGTTTCAGCACAGAGGTGATGGACAGTTGGATGCAGTGCATATTATATGAGGCTAATGAGCGGGACCACATGACCTCCCACTGCCTCCTGCAACCTGCACCAGCCCCGGACACACTCCAGAGCTGCCTCCATCCTCCCATGCAGTATTAATCCGTTCATTTGCATTATAAACCCCCCCCCCCCCAAAATTTGGGGGAACAAAATTGTGTCGTATAATCTGAAAAATACTGTATTTCAATTTTTGTAAACTCAGATGTCCTTGATCTCATCACCCACCAGACCAACCTATGTGGCAAACAATATATTGCCCAAAAACATGTCTTGTCCATTCCCGTTCCTGGATCCCCACTATGTCCCAGAAATTAAAAAAATCTTAAGGCATCACCATCATCCTCAAAATGGGCACTGTAAAACAAACCCAGCCTCTGCTCCCACTGAGCAACTAGATCGGTCCATAGCACCCTTGTGTTGATGAGATTGCCAAGTATGGCAGCGACTTCTACCAGTAAGAACAGTGCAGTAGCCTCACAGTGATAGTACTATTAAGTAGTAGTAGTGAGGCTGCCAACCTGTACTCATAGTCACAATGTTCAGAGCGCTGCAGCATAATCATCACACTGACTCAAATTTACTATGTCAGATTGAGCCTTATTCAGACATCCTTGCAATACAAAAATGTAAAGGAAGATTATGCTGACATAGAGCAGTGTTTTCAACATCAGCGAGCAACACAGCCTGCATATCTAACAGAAGCGCAAGAGAAAAGTCCACGTGTCAAAATCGGTGCAGCCGTTCATGGTGACACTGTTCACATCAACAGTATCACTTTGCAGTCACCAACAAAACATCTCTGCACTGTGATCCCACACGTCATTCTTCCTTATTTCTTAGGAGACATTACAAACAAGGGGCATATCCCACCCAGCATTTACTGCAGCACTACACTAGGTTTCATGGCAAGTTTCAGATGCTGCTCCCCTTCAAATTTAAATGTGTGAAATATAAAAAGGTTTCAAGTATGTGTAAGATTTTATACCATTAAAAAATTTTTTTTTTTAACTAAAACATGAATACAGTACATCAATTATTTTCAGTTGTTGAAAAAGTTTTTTTTTTTTTTTTTAAATGACACAATCCCTTTAAGGTGGATATAGTTTTATAGCGGTATCTAAAAAAACAACTACAAACTTAATCATCCTCCTCTTTACCCTTCCTATCTAGGCTCGCTTCTCTACACAATGCTACTATTGCCTTTAAAAGCAGAAAGCCTGTGACAAGTCACACACTGCAAGTGGCTGACACTGTACCAAGCACCGAGTGTACCCAAGCACAGGGATGATTGCGTCAGTGATTTGTGTACACAAAGCACCTGAACTCCAAAACATTGAGTTGTGTTTAAAGCCAGTGATTCAGAATGAAGACCGAATTTTAAAGTGCAGGTCCGCTCACCTCTACTCATATTAACAGTGGAGTTATCCACGTCAGATTTAAGAAAATGCGAGATTAAAAAACAAAACAAAAAAAACCATTGTATACATTAAATGAAGAGCGATAACCTGTCACCAAGTTTTTCCTATATGAAGTGTGGCCAGCACCAGTAAACAACATACAACATAGCATACAGTCTTCAAGCTGATCTGTATGATATAAAAAGAGCTTTTATCATTCTCAGCTTAGACGGACCAATCTGCAGCAAAATAAATCTGGAGCAAATTAAATTTTTCCATGATGTTATTGCATGATGTGATATCTGCTTTTATTTATCAACATCGAGGACATCATTATTCCTGACTACATTTCCAACTGTATTTGCTCAAATACCGCCTCAAAATTGTAAGATGCCTCCACCATGCTTCACTGTTGCTTGCAGACACATTGTACCATACTCCAGCCTTCTGTTACAAATAGGTCACGTTTCTACTCCCCAGTTCTTACAGGTGATGTAAAAGATAATTTATTTCAGTAATTCAATACATAAAGTGAAACATTTTATAGTCATTACAAACAGTGATCTATTATTTCAAATGTTTATTTCTGTAAATGTTCATGATTATGACTTCCAGCCAATGAAACCCCAAAAGACATTATCTCAGAAAATTAGATTATTATATAAGACCAACTGAAAAAATGATTTTTAACTCATAAATGTTGGCCTGCTGAAAAGTATGTACAGTAAATGCACTCAATACTTGGCCAGGGCTCCTTTTGCATGAATTACTGCATCAATGTGGTGTGGCATGGAGGCAATCAGCCTGTGGTACTGCTGAGGTGTTATGGAAGCCCAGATTGCTTTAATAGTAGTCTTCAGCTCATCTGCCTCATTTTCCTCTTGACAATACCGGGGTTTAGGTCAAGGGAGTTTGCTGGCCAATGAAGCACAGTGATACTGTGGTTATTAAACCAGGTAGTGGTACATTTGACAGTGTGGACAGATGCCAGGTTCTGCTGGAAAAATAAATTTCCATCTCCAAAAAGCTTGTAGGCAGAAGGAATCATGAAGTGCTCCAAAATGTCCTGGTAGACGGCAGCGCTGACTTTGGTCTTGATAAAACACAGTGGACCTATATCAGCAGATGACATGGCTCCACAAACAATCACTGATTGTGGAAGCTTCACACTAGACCTCAAGCAGCTTGGATTGTGGCCTCTCCACTCTCTCCAGACTCTGGGACCCAGATTTCCAATGATCTTTTGTGACTTACCCTTGTGGAGTGTGTCAATGACTGACTTCTGGACATCTATCAAGTCAGTCTTCGCCATGATTGTGTAGCCTACTGAACCAAACTAAGCGGCCAATTCAAATGCTCACTAAGCATGTGCATGTGTTTTGTGTCAATTATTCAAATTTTCTGAGATAATGACTTTTGGGTTTTCATTGGCTGGAAGCCATAATTATCTACATTAAAAGAAATAAACACTTGAAATAGATCACTCTGTTCGTAATGTCTCTATATAATATATGCATTTCACTTTATGTATTGATTTAGTGAAATAAATTACCTTTTTGATGATATTCTAATTTATTGAGATGCACCTGTATGTTTTCGTGCATAGTTGTCTCACTTGACTGTTTCCATTCTGAAAGTAAGGCATTTGACCAAAATTGTTACTGAAAGACCACTTCTAGTCAGACTTCAGTAAAGTAGATGGGAATAGCTGGGTCGTAACGGTTGCTTCTCCTCAAAGTTCCCATTACTGCTAGTGTTCTTGAGGCTGAGAAGTAAGGGCAGATACTTATCCAACTCAAAATACCATCAGTGTATCTGAAGAACTCCAAATTTACTCTGCAGCAGGACAACGACCTCGAACCTACAATCAATGCCATTAAGCATAAAGAATAAGAAGGCCTCAGTGATGATATGGTCAACTCAAAGTCATTTTACACCACAACAATTTTAGGCCGTGTGTTGCTTGTGATACAGTGAGCAGCCTGCACGGTCTAACCCAGCTGTCATGGCCGGCAGCATCTCTGGACTGCTCTCCCATTGAGCACATCTGGGACATCATTAGTTGGCAATTGCAAAGGGAGCTGCCAGCAGCTGATCATGAGGATTCCCGTTCCAGAACATTCCTCAGATGCAATTATTCATCTCACTGATAAAATGGCAATACGTGAAAGTACGTGCATTTATTGAGTTGTTTTTTTAAAGATTTCCAATTTTTTATAATTTGCATATGATTGATGCATCTATCCTGAATTATTTACATAATTCCCCAACTTTTCCTCCTTGGTGTTGCAGGTCAGCATTGAGAAGCATATGTACAGATGATATAAATAGATACACAAAGTGTCTTCCTCAATAGATAAAACAGAATACTTGAAGTGTCATGCTATTATGCTAATTACATTATTGTGACTACACTGGGCCTCAGAAGGTTTTCCCAATGGCAGCTTGTGTACATTATCGGTTACCTAGTGAGGAAAGATATCCCTAAGCTAAAAAAAAACTTCCAGAGCTTTAAAAAGAAAAACAAATATTCAGCAAGTGTAAACCTACTGATGGAAAATATTTATTGGCGTTAATCAGGTATACTCATGCTATGGTTTTATTATGATGTGATATAATAAAAAAGATTTCACCCGAGTCTCAAACCACTGTGCTTTATTACCAGTACATTATGGTAAATTCTGCACTTTTCTTATGTAGTTACCTTCTGGCGTTGAATCTGTAATTTTTGTGAACCCTGGGGTCGTACTTTTGAAAATCTTTACTCTTCCACCACCAACCACTGTTTCTGGTCCTAGTAAACACACCAAAGCTGCCAGGCCACGAAGAGTTACCGAAACGAGTAAATCACTTGTGTCACGTAAACCCAGGAGAACCTAAAAGAAGCAGAAATATACAACGGGAATCACTTTTCTATATTGCCATTCAAAAATACACAACTAAATTGTAGCTCAAGCAGAAAAGGCCCACATCAGGCATTTCAGATGTGAGATTTGACCCCAAAGAGGTGAACACTCCTCAAAAAGACGCAAGCACATAAACCAGCCTGCATAAAACCAGACTGTAGAGAAATATATAGTTTGTGCCAATATCTACACTGGGTACTTCGCTTTACTGAATTCTTGGTAAATTCTCTTGAAAACCAACTTCTGACAATATGATAATGGGCACATTGGTCTTATTTAGAAGAACAGATTTAGAACAAGAAAGGTCTTCAAAAGGGTTCTTTCTGCTTTGAAACATTAGTGGTATTCCCCTTAAAGCGCCACTTCGTTTTTTGTTTTTTTTTATTTCGCCCCTGGAGCAACAACACTACTGCATTTTTTCTGCTCATAATAATAATAATAATAATTACCACCAACCAGAGTCTACTTGTGATCTCGTCACCACTCTGGTAGTTTTCTGCTGGTTCTGACCTTCCCAGATCTCTCCAAAGTCTGCTCGGTGAGCCTGAGGTCATATCTCAATATAAGCCTATGAGAGCCAGAACAAAAGCTCTCAGACTTATATTCACTTGTTACTGTTAGCTCTGACGTGCGGACAGTAAGGAGTGCCTCTTACAAAAAGTGATCAGGACCAGCTCTGCTTGCTGCACTTTAAACCACTTAAAATGTCAATGTCTATTTCGAATAGCTCCATGTGGATAGAAAGATCTAAATACATGCAATTACACGCCTTGACTGTCATCGATGAGGTTATGATTGTTCTGGGGAATGTTCTGCCATGCCGAATATGTTTGGGCACATGAATCATCAAGATCCGCTGCTGGCAGCTCCCTTTGCAACTGCTGACTAATGACGTTTCAAATGTGCTCTATGGGAGACACTGTTGGCCATAGTAATACGTTCAGGCCATGCTAGCTGCTCACAGTAACACAAGCAACAGGCAGCTTGTGGCACTGTGTAGACATGCCTATACCACTGGTTCCAGGACAAATAACTAATTGCACACCTCTAGTGTTACTGACACTAGAGGTGTGCAACTACTGTATATTATGTCACCCAAATCATAATCCCATAAAAAGGACTGGTGTGATGTTTCCTCGTGAAGGCCTCTTCATGGCATCGCACACATGGTTTTGTCAGACTATGACTGATGCAAAGTGATCCATTCTTTACTTTAAAGTGAAATTAAGCTTTACATAACCACCAATTCACCTTCAAGCTGACCTGAGGTATAATAGAATAGCATCTCCTGGTAGACGAACATGAAGCAGCTGTCTACTATAGCCGACAACCTGCTGCATCAGCTATGATGGTTGCTTAACCCTTACATGCTGATATCAATAGTGACAGCGGCATCTAGGTGGCTAAAGCATGAGGTGCTCCCTCATTAACTCCAGCAGAACCCGGAGATCAGAATATAGTTTTTAATTTCTATGATTTGGTTTTGCTTTAATTTTAGAAAAGCATGCAAAGGGTTAAACCACCTGACAGCAGTTTTTAAAACAGTCTCACTTTACGGGCAGTGTTACAATATATATGTTCCTTAAAGTCACTTCAAATCAAAATGGGTCGAACAAAAAAAAAAAAAAAAAAAAAATTTGAATTTTGTAAACTTCCTTGAAAAAATAAAATTGCCGTTACATTTTAAAAACTTAGACACCTGTCATTTTATTTTATCATGGTTGATGTGTTAACATTTACCTTATGTGTGCTTTACGTTATTTCTTAACTTGTTTGTAATAATCATCAGGATCACAGAGTATAGCGGACCCAATTTTCAATAGTTGGATCAAGGAGGGCTTAGATAGAGTGGAGAGCTAGGGAAACAGGGAATCATGGCAGTCTCTTGATACACTGAATTCCATTGAGACTCCGTGCCCCCTCGGATTTTGGGGAGCTATACATTTTAATCATTTCTTTTACAGTCACCCGCCTAGAGTAGAGTTTCGTGGATCTAGAACAGTATTTGAAACTCTTTGCCAGGGCTCAGGTGCATGTAGACATGCACTTTCCAAAACTTATGCGCTGCTGATCTCCCCCGTGGATCTCTCGACACCGTTGTTTATGCTGCAATGGGAGGCTGACCTAGCAATAGAGCTCAGTCCAGAAAAGAAAACTAGGATATATATACTCTGGCACATGCTACTTCGATTAGCTCCAGGTTTCAGGAGGTGAATTACAAAAACACTCACATGATGGTACAGGGTTCCCTCGCGCATACATACAATGTTCCCCTCTTCTGACCTGTTGTGCTGGAGGTGTCGCAAGTCGGAGGGCACCTTTTTACATACCTTTTGGGAATGCAGATTACTTGGCCCTTTTTGTTCCAAGGGGAGTGAGATTATCCGGATGGTCACAAATTATACAGGAGAACTGGGCCCAGCGTTGTATTTGCTCCATCATTGTGAGATGCCCATTACTAGATACAAATATTCCCTATTGAGCTTTTTGGTAATGGCAGCACAGTAATGTATACCAGCTCTCAGGAGGAAGGCGACATGTCCACCGTTATCACTGTGGATACTGAAGGTAAACGACCTCATGTTCATGGAAGACTTAACGTCTACAATTCATGACACCTATGCGAGATTCTGAAATACGTGGTTTAGTTGGAAGCAGTTTCAGCAATCTGACACGTATAAAGAGAGTCAAGATCTATGTGATTGACGGGTCTGATACATATTCATAGGCAGCTGATCATACTCAGTGGCAGTGGTCTGATATCAGTGATGATAATCCTCAATACTTAGATTTTCCCTCATTTCCCGCCCCCTCTTTCTCTTGGCTCTTTTCTTCTCCTTTTATAAGTTTTCACCTCATTGTCGTCTTCTCAGTTTTTGATGTTAACTATTATTCTTCCTTGCCGTTTCGTGGTAATGGCAGGGAATGTTTGCGTTTTAAAATGTATATGTATAATATTACATGTTTGGATTATTGTTCTCCCCATGTTTTTCTATGAAAACTTTAAGTAAAGAATTTAAAATAAAAAAGGTTAGTAGTGACTCACTCATTACAACATGTGGCAGAGAGTTCCATAGTCTCACTGCTCTTACAGTAAAGAATCCGCGTCTGTGATTATGATTAAACCTTCTTTCCTCCAGATGTAGAGGATGCCCCCTGGTGCCTGTCTCAGGCCTAATGGTACCTTCACACGCCGCAATATCGCCTGGCGATATGAAGCGATCTAACGTACGCATGCACATTTTTTCATGCTCGACTCAGATTGCCGATGGCGGCCTCACATGCCGCAATTGCGCCCTGAAAGTAAGGCGATGTGTCGCTCCGGAAATCGCCTCACGTACAGCGGAAACCATCCTGCCTAACCCCATCCCTGGTTCTCACGCCGCAGTCTCAAAGGCAATGTGGGCGTACATATCGAGCGCGGCGAAGAGATAGGCGTGCAGCAGTGGTTTACACCGCGCCCCTTACGCACTCATTGGACAACGCAACAGCGTTCCGATTGGTCAGCCTGCTCTGGAAGGCTGGCTAATACATGACACCATTGCCATTGTGTGGTGCTGGATGGACAGCTCATCAAATATGGCGCGGTGTCAATTGACATCCAATAAGAACACAGTAGCCCACACTAATCAGTTTACACGGGGCGCGGACTACAGCACGCTGTGGCACGCCTACGGGAAATCATAGGCGATGCTGATTCCATCACTATCGCCCTACCACGCGCCACAACACGGAAATATCGCCTTCATGATTGTGGCTGATTTCAGAGCAGTGCTCAGGAATCAGGCGATGGCCGAGAGGCGATTTATCGCCGTGAAATTCCCCAATCACATGCCGCAACTGTGAGGCAATTTCAAGGCGATTGCTCCGGGGCGACGTATCGCCTTTAGGATTCCCAGGCGATATTGCGGCGTGTGAAGGTACCATTAGAGTAAAAAGATCATTAAAAAGGTCTCTGTACTGTCCCCTCATATTTATACATTATTATAAGATCACCCCAAAACCTTCGTTTCTCCAAACTAAATAACCCCAAGTTTAACAACCTGTCTTGGTATTGCAGACCCCTCAGTCCTCTAACGACCTTGGTCGCTCTTCTCTGAACCCGCTCTAGTTCAGCTATGTCTTTCTTATACAACGGAGACCAGAATTGTACACAGTATTTTAAGTGTGGTCGCACTAGTGACTTGTATAGAGGTAAAATCATGTTCTCCTCATGAGCATCTATGCCTCTTTTAATGCATCCCCTTATTTTATTTGCCTTTGCATCAGCTGTCTGACACTGGCCACTAAATGTGAGTTTGTCATCTACCCATACACCCAGGTCTTTTTCAGTGACAGTTTTGCCCAGTGTTTTACAATTAAGCACATAATTATACCTTTTATTTCCTCTGCCCAAGTGCATGACTTAACATTTATCCCCATTAAAGCTCATTTGCCATTTATCAGCCCAAGCTTCTACTTCACATAAATACTCCTGTAATATAAAATTCTCCTCCTCTGCAGAGTTTAGGGTCATCTACAAATATTGAGATTCTACTCTTTATGCCCCCTACAAGGTCATTACTAAATATGTTAAAAAATGGCCCAATACTGACCCCTGTGGTACCCCACTGTTAACTGTGACCATTCTGAGTGTGTTCCATTAATAACCACTAGGGATGAGCGAGTCCGAAAAGACTCGGAATCGCAAGACCCCAACGAGTCCGAGTCAAGGACTCGGGACTCGTTGCGAGTCCAGCGAGTCCAATGTTAATGAATAGGGACCCGAGTAATAGCGAATAATGACATTTACAACTCGCTGATGTGTCTCTGAAAGTGTGCGAGTCCAAACTCGCTGGTTTTTCGCTTATTTTGAGGCTTGTAGCCGATGATGCGGGGGAAGCGATTCTCCAGCACACACCATGCTTTAAGGAAACAGAAAGCGAGTCGCGCTGACAGGCGCACACACAGAGCGATCCATTCATCAGTGCAATCATGGCAGCAGGACGTGGCACGGTGAACACACTGCGTCTTATTGCACTTGTGGAGGCTCGTCCATTTCTATGGCTCCCTACAGATCCTGAGTATGGGGATACGACCCTAATTAATACAGCCTGGAGAGAGATCGCCCAAGAGATGTTCCCTGCGTTCCATCGGAGTGACCATGAGGAACAGAGCAATCTAAGTAAGTTAAATGAGTTCACACGTTATATATTGCATTTACTGTATATATACTCGTGTATAAGCCGACCCGTGTATAAGCCGACCCCCCTATTTTTGCCCCGAAAAACTATGAAAACATATTCACCGCCATCCTGGTATACAGCGGCTATCACTGGTAGACAGCCCCCCATCAGAGTATACACCTCCCCCTGCAGAGTATACAGGCCCCCAGATGGGTATACATCCCCCCATATTGTGGTATACAGGCAGGGGGGACTGGCCCAGGTGCCACGGGTCATGCGGCTGCAGGAGCATGAATAATCCGCATGTCCCTGAAGCAGCAGGCGGAAACGGAAGCTCCTGGGCGCGCGATGACGTCATCAGCACGCGGCTGCGTCCGGGAGTGAGCGTCTGTGAGTGGCGTGCGGCTGCGACTGTTAGCGAGCGGCTGTGAGGAGCGCGAGGCTGCGGCTGGGAGCGAGCCATAGGAGAATGCGGGAGCTGCGGTGACTGTGAGGCGGCCGCCAGTCATCACCCTCCCCACCCCCTGTCCTCACCTGTGTCGGGCCGGTGAGGGAGGGTTGCGACCCAAACTGTAGGCTGCCAGTCAGTCCCTGTATACAGGGCCCTCAGTGTGTGTACAGGCCCCCCCAGCAGTGGGTATACAGGGCCCCCAGCAGTGGGTAGACAGTGGCCCAGTGGGTTTACAGGGCCCCCAGCAGTGGGAATACAGGGCCCCCATAGCAGGGTATACAGGACCCTGAATGAGTTATCATGCTCCACCGCATAGTTGCCTATATTTGGATGGGCTCACAACAGTACAATGAGTTTAATGTCTGATCCTCCTGGCTCTTTCGGCCAAGGGGTTGGGTGTATATAAATACCACTAATGACCAGAGTCTGGTGCCCGCACTATTACATTCTCTATGCGTTGACATGTGTCCTGCCTCATTTGTGATTGTGGCCACGTGAGCTCAATGTCCGTAATGCTGTTGATGATGTTCCACACTGTCGTGTCACTGTGCCTTGTATACACATTACACACACAAAATGAATAAAATGTTATTGTTGATTTGTACACATACTTTTGTTGTTTCAAATATTACACATCTCTAAACCCGGTTTCAAATCATTTCACAGTTGACCATCTTAAAAAACGGTGGAGGAGCTGCCGGGACCAGCATAAGAAGCAGTACCGGCAGTACTCAGAGAGACAACCGGGAGCCGCTCCATTGCTCAACCACTACCACTTTTATGACCGGCTGTCCTTCCTTCACCCGGTGGCCGCTATGCCAAGGTATGTGTCTGCAGCACTGTTGTGTACATTTAGTATTATTTATAAATATATACATTAGTTTCCATTTTGGCTCTGTGGGTAGCAGAGTATACAGGCGGGTCTGAGGTAGCAGAGTATACAGGCGGGTCTGTAGGTAGCAGAGTATACAGGCGGGTCTGAGGTAGCAGAGTATAAAGACGGCTCTGTGGGTAGCAGAGTATACAGGCGGGTCTGTGGGTAGCAGAGTATACAGGCGGGTCTGTGGGTAGCAGAGTATACAGGCGGGTCTGTGGGTAGCAGAGTATACAGGCGGGTCTGTGGGTAGCAGAGTATACAGGCGGTCTGTGGGTAGCAGAGTATACAGGCGGTCTGTGGGTAGCAGATTATAAAGACGGCTCTGTGGGTAGCAGAGTATAAAGACGGCTCTGTGGGTAGCAGAGTATACAGGCGGGTCTGTGGGTAGCAGAGTATACAGGCGGGTCTGTGGGTAGCAGAGTATACAGGCGGGTCTGTGGGTAGCAGAGTATACAGGCGGGTCTGTGGGTAGCAGAGTATACAGGCGGGTCTGAGGTAGCAGAGTATACAGGCGGGTCTGTGGGTAGCAGAGTATACAGGCGGGTCTGTGGGTAGCAGAGTATACAGGCGGGTCTGGGGGTAGCAGAGTATAAAGACGGCTCTGTGGGTAGCAGAGTATACAGGCGGGTCTGTGGGTAGCAGAGTATACAGGCGGGTCTGTGGGTAGCAGAGTATACAGGGGTCTGTGGGTAGCAGAGTATACACGTGGCTCTGTGGGTAGCAGAGTATACAGGCGGGTCTGAGGTAGCAGAGTATAAAGACGGCTCTGTGGGTAGCAGAGTATACAGGCGGGTCTGTGGGTAGCAGAGTATAAAGACGGCTCTGTGGGTAGCAGAGTATACAGGCGGGTCTGTGGGTAGCAGAGTATACAGGCGGGTCTGTGGGTAGCAGAGTATACAGGCGGGTCTGTGGGTAGCAGAGTATACAGGCGGGTCTGAGGTAGCAGAGTATACAGGCGGGTCTGAGGTAGCAGAGTATACAGGCGGGTCTGTGGGTAGCAGAGTATACAGGCGGGTCTGAGGTAGCAGAGTATAAAGACGGCTCTGTGGGTAGCAGAGTATACAGGCGGGTCTGTGGGTAGCAGAGTATACAGGCGGGTCTGTGGGTAGCAGAGTATACAGGCGGGTCTGTGGGTAGCAGAGTATACACGTGGCTCTGTGGGTAGCAGAGTATACAGGCGGGTCTGAGGTAGCAGAGTATACAGGCGGCTCTGTGGGTAGCAGAGTATACAGGCGGGTCTGAGGTAGCAGAGTATAAAGACGGCTCTGTGGGTAGCAGAGTATACAGGCGGGTCTGTGGGTAGCAGAGTATACAGGCGGGTCTGAGGTAGCAGAGTATACAGGCGGCTCTGTGGGTAGCAGAGTATACAGGCGGGTCTGAGGTAGCAGAGTATAAAGACGGCTCTGTGGGTAGCAGAGTATACAGGCGGGTCTGTGGGTAGCAGAGTATACAGGCGGGTCTGTGGGTAGCAGAGTATACACGTGGCTCTGTGGGTAGCAGAGTATACAGGCGGGTCTGAGGTAGCAGAGTATACAGGCGGCTCTGTGGGTAGCAGAGTATACAGGCGGGTCTGAGGTAGCAGAGTATAAAGACGGCTCTGTGGGTAGCAGAGTATACAGGCGGGTCTGTGGGTAGCAGAGTATACAGGCGGGTCTGAGGTAGCAGAGTATACAGGCGGCTCTGTGGGTAGCAGAGTATACAGGCGGCTCTGTGGGTAGCAGAGTATACAGGCGGCTCTGTGGGTAGCAGAGTATACAGCGGCTCAGTGGGTAGCAGAGTATATAGGTGATGAGAATAGGGTTAATAGATGGTGCTACAGTGTTGGGGCGTGCTAGAGGGAGCAGAGATCCGATTACTGCCATCATTTCTGACCTTATTAAAGATAGCGGCCGCAGCTAAATGACATCATGGCAAAGGTAAACATGGGGTTGTGGTTAGCTGCAGGAGGTTAGTGAGAGGTGTGGGTTGTTTGGCAGAGGGCGTGGTGTGGGCGTGGTGAGCGCGGCTCCAGCGTCAGATACGCTGCGAGCGCGGAACCGCGGCACATCTCCAGGAGCAGAGGACGTGTCCGGTACGTCCGTAGCCCCCGGCCTCCCCGTTGTCCGCACACACAGCCCCGCTGTGACCTCTGCAGTGTCACAGGCCCCGGCGGGCGTCTGTCATCTCCTCCTGACACTGACCTCCTCCTGATTTGATTGTCTGTGTTGTCCCCCCCGCTGTCAGCATCAGTGATCTGCTAAGACCTGTGGGTGCACAGACGGGGGAAGTACAAATGCCAGCATGCCGGGGCGGATTGGGCGCTGTGAGGGGCGCAGGTCTTGCTGTGAGCGGAGGGCGCGAGGCCGCTCGAGAAAACGCTATAGCGGCTGTGTGAGTTAAGCGTCTGCGGCTCGCGAAGGCGCATACGCGTCTCCGCTCGCAGTGACGCTAAGGAGTTTGGGATTAGGCTACAGTGCCGGAATTTCAAACTCCCGATTATATAAATAGATTATATATATATATATATTGTATACCTTTCAACCCCTTCCCTGCTTTATATAGATGATATAAGCTAAAAGTTTTGTGAATTAAGTATGTCAAGTTAAAAGTGAAGTCAGGGGGACTTTTTTTTTTCATGTGAACCATTGGTGTTATTGATCGTCTAGATTAGATGGGATGGGGGGGGGGGTGGGTGGTAATCAGGGGGTGAAAAATTATGTATTAGTATGGAATTAGCAAAGAAAGTCACGTATTCCTTTATGTTATGTACAGTTGGTTATTCTTTCATAATAATAACAAATATCTGATTAATAATACACAGATACACAGAGTCTAAAAAGCGTGCAACTTAATGTTTGACCTATGTTTTTGTTTCCAAATGCAATGCATTCACCAAATTTTTTTTTACTTTACCCACAGAGAAGCTTACTACAGAGGGCAGCGTGCTGTGAACCCTCCACCGCCAAACAGAAGGCGGCGTGGAGAAAACCCACCACCACCACCACGGCCGGCGCCACCACCACCGCCGCCGCCACCAGCACCAACACCACCACCACGCCGCCACCAGCACCAGCACCACCACCACCGCCGCCCGCACCAGCAACACCACCACCGCCGCCACCAGCACCAACACCACCACCGCCGCCACCAGCACCAACCCCAGCTTTGGGGCATGTCCGGCCGCAAGAGGAGGAACCTGGATGCCCACCTCACAGCAGCCATGGTCTGATCCCGGGGTCACCTAATAGACGGCGTGCACAAAGTAATGCTGACTTTGCCCACAGTCTGATACCATTCCTGGATGAAATTCCATTTCACAGGCTACTGCGGGCAAGGTCAGCATTACAGATTGTGCTTGACGCCAGTCGCCCACCAAACCACCCAGGTGAGGTTTTCAATTATTTGGAGGTGTGGCAATTCAGACACTCCAACCTACAAGACAGGCCCACACCCCGGGACAGCCATGTGCCACCCCAGAGGCCTGTACCTACCTTTCCACAATGGCCACCTAACAGGGACCTACCATTTTTCCCCACACCTGCCCAGAGGATCCACCCTCAAGGGTTGCCGGAGGCCATTCATGGGGCCCTTGACCTCTTGCAGGACCAGGGTGATGGTGTCACTTTACTGGCAAGGCCGGAGGATGCGGCAACCTACCAGCAGCTGTAGACCCCTTATTTTTTTGTTTTTTATTTTGTGTTCATGTGCATTGCACAATTTCTTTATGTTATTATTTCTTATATTTTCCTACTGTTTACAAAGTTGTACCAAAAAAAAAAAAAAAAAAAAAAAAAATTCGGGACATTTTTACCATTATGGCGGAATAATACCCAGTTTACAAAAACTGCTTTGTGTCTGTCTTTTTTCAGGGAATGGATGTGTAGGTTGTTTTGTGGGTGGGCTTAAAGTCATCATCATTATAATTATTATTTATTTATATAGCACCGATAGGTTCCATGGCGCTTTACATGAGGATAAGGTACACAAGGAGAAGTACAATAAACATAGACAATAAGGTCATAGAGGTACAACAGGAGAGGACCCTGTACGCGTGGGCTCACATTCAACGAGGGGTGGGTGGGGATACAATAGGGTGGGGAAGGTGTCGGTCGTGGGGCGTGTAGCGGGGTGTCATGGCAGGTTGTAGGCCTGTCGGAAGAGGTGAGTCTTTAGGTGTTTCTTGAAGGTTCCCAGGGTAGGCGAGTGAGTGATGAGGTGGGGCAGCGAGTTACAGAGCAAGGTTGATGCCCGGGAGAAATCCTGTATGCGGTTGTGGGAAGAGGAGATGAGGGGGGAGTGTCGGAGAAGTTCTTTGGATGAACGCAGGTAGCGTGAGGGATGGTATCGGGAGATCATGTCGGAGATGTATGGTGGGGATAGGTTGTGTAAGGCTTTGAATGTCATGATCAGTGTTTTAAAGTGAGCTCTCTGTGGGGCGGGGACCCAGTGAAGGGCTTGGCAGAGGGTGTAGACAGGTGAGTAGCGTGAGGACAGATGGATTAGTCGGGCAGCAGAGTTTAGTATAGATTGGAGAGGTGCAAGAGAGTTGGCAGGGAGGCCTGTGCGAAGGAGGTTCCAGTAGTCAAGGCGGGAGATGATGAGGGCATTAATGAGTGTTTTAGCTGTGTCAGGGTTGAGTAACGAGCAAATTCTTGAAATATTTTTGAGTTGGAGTGACAGGGACTTGGTTAGGAACTAGAGGTGGGGCTTGAAGGAGAGGGATGAGTCAAGGATTACCCCGAGACATTTGGCGTGGAGGACAGGGGAGAGAGAGCATCATTAGCAAGTACTTTACGGACCGCATGGAGCATGAAGTCACCTTGGTTACTAAGTGTAAAATCATGACTCCACAGACAAATGTTGCTGACAAATAAACAGTGCCTGTGTTTGGGGGGTTACTTAATGCCTCGCTATGGCAACAAGACTAGGAACACACATGTGAGAGGCTGGGACATCTACCTGCTACACATCGCGTCTACGCGTTTTCTACAGAGCGTACAGTGGGACCTTTCTCCAGGCTCCAGCAGGATGATAGTCCAAGCAATGCCCACGATGCAAGCATAGGCTTGTTGCCTAAAAAAATTAGCTGAAGGGGCTTCATATACATTTTTTTCAGAAAGCAGGGTGCTTGGCCCATACAATAGAATTGCTTGTACTAGGAGCATAGTACATGCAATGCCCACGATGGAGGCATAGGCTTGGTGCCTGGAAAAATTAGCCCAAGGGGCTGTTTTGCATTTTGGGTATAAATGCAGGCCTAAGGGCCATGTTCAGCTTGTTAGGCTGGGTGTTTCCAAAAATGAGCCCAAGGGGCTGTTTGGCATTTTTCGTGTAAATGCAGGCCTAAGGGCCATGATCAGCTTGTTAGGCTGGGTGTTTCCAAAAATTAGCCCAAGGGCTGGTTTGGCATTTTTAGTGTAAATGCAGGCCTAAGGGCCATGATAAGCCTCTTAGGCTGGGTGTTTCCAAAAATTAGCCCAAGGGGCTGTTTTGCATTTTGGGTATAAATGCAGGCCTAAGGGCCATGTTCAGCTTGTTAGGCTGGGTGTTTCCAAAAATTAGCCCAAGGGGCTGTTTGGCATTTTTCGTGTAAATGCAGGCCTAAGGGCCATGATCAGCTTGTTAGCTGGGTGTTTCCAAAAATTAGCCCAAGGGGCTGTTTTGGCATTCTTAGTGTAAATCAGGCAAGCATGTGCTTTAGGCTGGGTGTTTCCAAAAATTAGCCCAAGGGGCTGTTTGCATTTTGGTATAATCAGCCTAAGGCCATGTCCTTGTAGTGGTGTTCAAAATTAGCAAGGCTTATTTGGAAATGCATGATTAAGCCTCTTAGGCTGGGTGTTTCCAAAAATTAGCCCAAGGGGCTGTTTTGCATTTTGGGTATAAATGCAGGCCTAAGGGCCAGGATCAGCTTGTTAGCCAGGGTGGCTCAAAAAATTAGCCCAAGGGGCTTTAAATGTTTGCTAACAGAAAATAAAGGTTGATTCCTTGTGAAAAGGTGTTGTGATGGTTAATGAAACCGAAGTTAAGGTGTAGTGTTGGTTTAAGATGAAGCAGCCTCATTACCAGGTTGCAGGAACATGGTTACGCAAATCGTTACTGGTCTTGGACATACTGCTTGTACCAAAAAGACACAATATAATACAATGATTAATTATATCATATTGATGTTGAACGTGGCACTTCAGCTCTGAGTACTGTCATCTTCAGGGCTCAAGAAGTCTTGTGAAATCCAGTTCCTATTAAACTTAATTAGAGTAAGCCTGTCTGCATTCTCTGGAGTAAGACGTGTCCTGGTATCAGTTATGATACCCCCAGCGGCACTGAAAACCCGCTCTGATGTCACACTAGCTGCAGGGCATGCCAGCACCTCCAAGGCATACAACGAGAGCTCGGTCCAAGTGTGGAGCTTGGAGACCCAGTAATTAAACGGGACTGCGGCATCAGTCAGGAAGCAGGTACTGTCACTTAAGTATTCTTGTACCATGTTGGTAAGTTTCTGTCTCCGAGAGATGGTTACTGGTGCAACATGGCGCTGCAGGTTCGATGGCTTATTGAACATAGCCCACTTTGCGGACATCTTTCCAGCATCTCTTCTGGACAGCGTGGATGATTGTGCCCCGACCAAAGGCTGCTGTTGCACAGAGTTGCTAACTATGGGCAGAGTGTTGTCTGACGGTGATATTCGAAGCATATTATCCACAAGAACCCTCTTGAAATAGTCAATTGTCAAGCCACGTGGTGACTGAAACAGCAGCGAGGTGAATTTATCTTTATAACGTGGGTCCAGAAAGGTGGCCAACCAGTAGAGGTCGTTGTGCAATATGTTAATCACTCGTGGGTCTTCTAGCAGACAAGTCAACATGAAGTGAGCCATGTGTCCTAAGCTGCATAGACTCATGTCTTCAGTGTCCTCAGAACGATGTTCAATACCCATTGTTTCCGTAAAGTCTGTCTCCGCCTCCTCCTCTCCAGGCCACCCATGGTGGACAGACACAAAGCTGGGGTTGTGAGTACCATCTGGGTTGACATCGGCACCAACAAAAAATAAATCCTCTTCATCGTCTTGCTCCTGTTCCTCCTCAGGAGCCATTGTGGCCTGGTCATACTGGCTTTGCTGGCTAGGTACTGCGCTGTTTAAATCTGGCTCCATAGCCATCTGCTGGGCTCTCAATGCTTCATTTTTCTGATTAATGAGGGATTCTTTCAGCAGACACAGCATGGGTACAGTGACACTGATGATGGACTGATCACCGCTCACCAGTTTTGTGCAGTAGTCAAAATTATCAAGAACCTCAGATGTGTCAGCGATCCACACCCACTCCATTGTACTAATATGTCGTGGCTGACTGCCGGTCTGACGGGCATGTTGCAACTGATACTCGGATATTGCCCTCTGCTGCTCATTGATCCTCGATAACATATGGAATGTAGAGTTCCATCGTGTCGGCATGTCACAAATGAGTCTGTGGTTGGGCAAATTCAATTGCTTTTGAAGCAATGAAAGTTTTCCAACCGCTGTTGACGAATGACGAAAATGTGCACAAACTCGACGCACCTTCTCCAGTAGGTCACATAGCTCTGGGTATGTACGCAGGAATTTCTGCACTACTAGATTCAGCACGTGAGCCATGCAAGGCACGTGCACAAGGTTTCCGAGCTTAAGTGCAGCCACTAGGTTACGACCATTGTCGCTCACCACGAGACCGGTCTGGAGTTGGAGTGGGGATAGCCACTCATCTGTCTGTTGCTTCAGACCTTTCAACAGCTCTACTGCAGTGTGCGGTGTGTGACCTAAACAGATCAGCTTCAGCAGAGCCTGTTGGCGTCTTGCTGAAGCACTGCAGCAAACCTCCCAACTTGGCCGTGATGTTGAGGGCAATTGAGGATTGGTCGAGGAAGCGGAAGATGGGGTAGTGGACATATAGGATGATGCAGAGACCCTGAATGAGGTTGTGCCAGCTATCCGTGGCGTGGGTAGGATGTTTGATGTAACACTAACATCGTTTGGCACACTCTCCACAACGTTGATCCAATGCGCGGTGAGCGAGATGTACCGGCCCTGTCCTGAACTGCTTGTCCACGTGTCCGTAGTAAGGTGTACTTTCCCGGTTACAGCGTTGGTGAGGGCACGCTTGAGGTTGTTAATGACATGCTCATGTAACGCGGGGGACGGCACAACGTGAAAAGTAGTGGCGGCTTGGATACCGGAGTAGCGTGGTACTGCCACAGCCAAAAGCTCACGGAAAGAGTCGGTACCCACAAGCCTAAACGGCAACATCTCGACTGCTAACAACTTAGCTATCTGGGCATTTATTTTTTTGGCTAATGGGTGGGAAGAGTGGTATTTCTGCTTCCTTTCGTACAGCTGTGTCACTGATAACTGTAAGGATGTTGCTGACCGAGAACTGTCTGCACTCGTGTTCAGTCTCTCTGCAACCGCTGCTTGTGAGGAGTACATATCAGCTGGACCAGCTTCAGCAACACTTGATTGTGACGGACGTATCTGAGTTACCGTCGCAGTCTTTGGGTCAGATGACACTGTTGTGGAAGGCTGCACTTTTGACCACTGAATAGGGTGCTGACCAGCCATGTGCTTCCGCATACTGCTGGTGCTCTGGTTTCCTTTCCCGTGGCCTCTGCTTAGCCTTGCATGGCAGATGGTACAGATGACCACATTTTCTTGAGAAGGCCCATCTTTAAAAAATTTCCACACAGTGGCTGACCGACCTCTAGGCTTGACTGTACTCCCTGAGGGATTACTGAGGCCCACATTTGAGACATTTTGTCCAACAGTTGACAAATTTTGAGCCACAGTGGACACATTTTGGGCAACAGTGGTGACTCTTTCAGTTCTGGTGGGAGGAGTAGGCCTTGGTGCCTTTGTTGGTGGGACATACACACTTTCTTCCTCCGTGCTGCTCTGCTGGCTCTGCATCGCAACATTCCACGTGGGATCAGTTGTCTCATCATCAACCCCTTCCTCTTCTAAATCTTCCCGATAACAAGATAGATTTTGCTCCCCAGATGACAAGTGTGTCACTGTCTCATCATCATCATCCTCCAACTCCTGAGACGGTCTAAGACTTTGCTGAAAGACACGTTCATGTGGCCGGGGTGTCTCTAAAACTTGTCCATGATTGGACAATTCTTCATCAAGTATCTCATCTACTACGGAGTCTGGCAAACCGGATTCATGTAAAGGATTATATGTACCAAATAAGTCATCTGAGTGACCCATGTCTGTGTCAACATTTTCATGGGGCTGCTGTTGGTCTGAGGAACTGTGAAGAGGTTGTGGATTAGATGACCCAGCATGGTATGTACCAACAGTAGACACAGTGCTCAAGGAACCTTGAGTTCTGCAAGAACCTGTTGTTGAGGTCTTGTCTGCCAGCCAAGACGTTAGATGCTGTTCGTCTTCCGGCCTCAATACTCGTTTACTTTCCTGACGGGAAAGTTAGACAGGAGGAACGATCGATCAATCCTCATCTGTCTGCCCGAACTGGTGGATAGTTGGCCACGACTACCAATGCCTGTACCTCGTCCCTGTCCCTTAGCAAGACTTTTTTTGGGATTTGGTTTTTTGTGTGACATTTTTAATTTCTGGTGGCTTTCTGGGGGCTTGTAAAACAAGTAGCAGGTACTATTTCGTGAAAGGTACACACTAGAGGCTAAGATATTTTAACAGAGATGGAAGGTACCGTGCGAGCTGCAGGCAGGACACCGTACAGCAACGCACTGGCACAGGAAAAAATTGTTTACTACGCAGAACCAGGCACTGTTAGGCTGCGGTGCTGGCTGCGTGCTAGTTTACAAGTACCGTGCGAGCTGCAGGCAGGACACCGTACAGCAACGCACTGGCACAGGAAAAAATTGTTTAGTACGCAGCACCAGGCACCGTTAGGCTGCGGTGCTGGCTGCGTGCAAGTTTACAAGTACCGTGCGAGCTGCAGGCAGGACACCGTACAGCAACGCACTGGCACAGGAAAAAATTGTTTAGTACGCAGAACCAGGCACCGTTAGGCTGCGGTGCTGGCTGCGTGCAAGTTTACAAGTACCGTGCGAGCTGCAGGCAGGACACCGTACAGCAACGCACTGGCACAGGAAAAAATTGTTTACTACGCAGAACCAGGCACTGTTAGGCTGCGGTGCTGGCTGCGTGCAAGTTTACAAGTACCGTGCGAGCTGCAGGCAGGACACCGTACAGCAACGCACTGGCACAGGAAAAAATTGTTTACTACGCAGAACCAGGCACTGTTAGGCTGCGGTGCTGGCTGCGTGCTAGTTTACAAGTACCGTGCGAGCTGCAGGCAGGACACCGTACAGCAACGCACTGGCACAGGAAAAAATTGTTTAGTACGCAGAACCAGGCACCGTTAGGCTGCGGTGCTGGCTGCGTGCAAGTTTACAAGTACCGTGCGAGCTGCAGGCAGGACACCGTACAGCAACGCACTGGCACAGGAAAAAATTGTTTAGTACGCAGAACCAGGCACCGTTAGGCTGCGGTGCTGGCTGCGTGCAAGTTTACAAGTACCGTGCGAGCTGCAGGCAGGACACCGTACAGCAACGCACTGGCACAGGAAAAAATTGTTTACTACGCAGAACCAGGCACTGTTAGGCTGCGGTGCTGGCTGCGTGCAAGTTTACAAGTACCGTGCGAGCTGCAGGCAGGACACCGTACAGCAACGCACTGGCACAGGAAAAAATTGTTTACTACGCAGAACCAGGCACTGTTAGGCTGCGGTGCTGGCTGCGTGCTAGTTTACAAGTACCGTGCGAGCTGCAGGCAGGACACCGTACAGCAACGCACTGGCACAGGAAAAAATTGTTTAGTACGCAGAACCAGGCACTGTTAGGCTGCGGTGCTGGCTGCGTGCAAGTTTACAAGTACCGTGCGAGCTGCAGGCAGGACACCGTACAGCAACGCACTGGCACAGGAAATTTTTTGTGGAAAAATGGCACCAAAATTATTTGGTAGACTAGTGCCAAAAATCAGAAAAAGCTTAGGATTACAGCTCTGCGGAAAGCTGGGTGAACTAAGCTCTGAGGATGGTGCTGGATTCACTGTAAGGCTGCTCCTATCTCCCCTTCCTTACAGTCCTGTACAGCAATCCTCCGTCCTGGTAGTTCTGAAAAGAACTTTTGGGTTATGTGTGAGGAATCTTGACTCCTACACTCCGTCCTGTTAGTTCTGAAAAGAACTTTTGGGTTATATGTGACTCCTACACTGCCTAACTGTCCCTAGATCTGCTCCAAGTCTCCCTACACTAGGTCAGCTCTTCTCAGGAATGTGCCCAAAATGGCGGGGGCAAGCCTTATATACTGCCTTGCCTGTCATAGATGACATAGGCATCACGATGGACAGCAGCCAATCATAGTCCTGACACAACCAAAGCTGCTATGGCATTACTGACTATGATTGGCTGTCTTCACAAGTTTTCTGACCTAACACGCAATGCTGACTAGTAACATAAAAGATTCTGGATTCGCGAGTCCCGAATAGAGAATACAGGACTCGGAATCGCAGACTCGCTAGGATTCGGACTCGTAGACTCGCAGCTCGCTGCTGTTTGGGGAGATTCAAGCTATATAGCGATGTGATAGAGCGAGTCTAGCGAGTCTAGCGAGTGAGATAAAATAAACTCTGACAAAACATTGACTTGCATTGGACTCGTTACTGAGCGAGTATTCGCTAAAAGACTCGCCGATTACCGAGTCCAGCGAGTCCCTTAAGAATCGCCGAGTAACGAGTCCTAGCGAGTAGACTCGCTCATCCCTAATAACCACCCTTTGTTTCCTATCACTAAGCCAGTTCTTAACCCACTTACACATATTTTACTGATCTCCACCCACAGGGACTACTCTACATTTTCATTAGATTCACCTATATTATCACGCAAGATGGGTTTTAAGGATGATTTTATGTATAAACAGACACCTCCCCCTCGCTTATTTGTACAGTCATTTCTGAACAGTCTATAGCCCTGTAAATTAACAGCCCAGTCATGGCTCTCGTCCAGCCATGTCTCGATATCCCCACCATGCCATAATTATTTCCCAACAAAATTAATTCTATTTCCTCCATTTTATTGGTGAGGCTTCTGGCATTAGTGTACATGCACTTCATGCATCTCTGTTTACCTCTATACCTTCTTACTATATTGACTGTTCTAACCCCACCCCCAATTTCATTATTTTTGCCCAGGTTACTACTTACACTATTTTTCCCTCCTGTCCAATGAATAACCCCCCCCCCCAATCCCTAGGTTAAACACTCCTCCAACCTTATAGCTATTTTCTCCCCCAGTACAGCTGTACAGCTGCACCCTCCCCATTGAGGTGCAGCCCGTCACTAGTATAGAACCTGTAGCCAACAGAGAAGTTGGCCCAGTTCTCCAGGAATACAAATCCCTCCTTCCTACACCAATTCCTGAGCCACTTATTTATCTTCCTAATCTCCTGTTGCCTCTCTGGTGTGGCACAGGCAATATTTCAGAGAATACTACTGTGGAAGACCTTGCTTTAAACTTGCTTTGTCATTTGTGCTAATGTGCACCATGACCACTGGGTCCTCACCAGCCCATCCCAGTAATCTGTCAACCAGATCAGCGATGTGACAGACTAGAGCGCCAGGTAGGCAGCACACTGTTTGACGATCCCCGTCTTTGTGACAGATTGCCATATCTGTTCTCCTAATAATTGAGTCCCCCACTATCAGCCCCTGTGTGGCCTGCCCTGCTCCCCTGTTTCCCCCTTACTGGAGCCGATGTGCTGCTCGAGGGGCGGTACTGCATAGCTTGGACCAGGTTTTGGGACAGCTTTTCCCATCGACTGGTAAAGGAGTAGTGCCCAGACTGGCGGGCTTGGGGCACCAGCGGAGGGCTCCTGGGTCTCTGCAGGGATGCAGGCCTGGCAGTGTGGAGTGGTATTGGCCGCGTGGGAGGTCCGAGTGGCAGGTGACACAGGAGGTATAGTAGGCTGTATAGGATTTAGTTTTCTTGGAAAATTTTGAGGTCTGCATATTCGATAAAGCAAGGACACTCCAGGGGAGAATATAATAGTGGGGTTGATACAGGCAGAGATGAGCTAAGTTGAAGCTGCAGCAGCAATGTACTGCGCAGTCGGACTGTGCAGCCTTACCAGGAAAGGAGAACTCCTGACGTGCAGCCCAATAGCCCTGTTTCCTGGAGGCTGTGCTGGGATAAGGCCCCATGTGTGCTCCAAGTGCTGGGAGAGGTGCAATACCCTGTGGTGTCTGAAGTCCCGTGATGCCTGAGAAGTGAGAAAGCAAGAGAAGGAAACAGACGCTGGCAGGCTGAGAAGCGCGCGGCAGGTGGAGTGGCCGAACTGGTGGGTCAGGTTTGCACCGAAGTGTTGTCAATCCAGGGGCATGTGCAGGGGTACCGCGTCAAAGAAGAGGCGGGCCAGGGGCAGAGATGCCAAGGAGAATGCCGAAAGCCGGGGACTAAATTTATGGCCACAGCCGTGGAAGCGCAGGACGGCATCCAGAAACGAGGGGGATAAAGGCCCTGGGGAAGAAACCAGGTAGCTTGGGGGGCCCTCCGCCGGTAACGGCGCTGATCTCGGTGCGGGAGCCATGCAACGGGTGCTATAGAAGCAATCTCACCTCTGGTTGCTGTGAGGGCCATGCTGGTATGCAGAGTGCGGTACCTCAACCCAGGCTCTCTGTATGAGAGGCTGAGGAGTGTGCCGTCCTCTGTGGATGCCTTTCTAGGCTGCCTCCTGGGTGCCAGGTGTCTCTACCCAGGCTCAGCGAGTGAGAGAATGGGGAGAGTGGTGGCCTCTAGGCTGCCTCCTGGGTGACAGACTCTGAGCTGTCTACTATGCTGCCTTCTGAGCCCATCCCAGAGGCTGGGTGGTTTGCTGCTGTCTCTAGGATGCCTACAACCCGGGCTCCTGTAAGGGGAGGCTGGGGAGGTCCTGTCATCTGTGCCCTGATGATGGGATACTGGGGGTCTGTGCCAGGTGCGGAGGGGGGGACACGAGGAGGCGACACTCTACGTGCCCTTCCGTTGGTGGTTGTGGGAAATCGGTGCCCTAAGGGGAACCATCGCCCAGGGAAGTCCAGTAAGTTAGGTGCAGCCCGTGATAGATCCAGTGTCGCAGGAGGTAGTACGTGGAGGCGACACGCCACTTTACCGCCTGTTGGTGGTTTTGGAAGAGTGGTGCCCTTAAGGGAGACCTCATCCATCTAAAAGCTTTATCTGTGTAGATATTTCCAAAAAAATAAAAAAGTAAAAAGGATGTGCCTCCTACAGACACTAAGCTAACACTGGTAGGGCCTGGCCCAGCCAGGGAATGTATACTGCAGGAGGAGGAGCCAACTTGTTTTCATATTTACTTAGTGTCAGCCTCCGACAGATAGCAGCATAAACACCCATGGTCCTGTGTCCCCCAATGAGGCGAAAGAGAAAGTATAAAACAAGCAAAGTTTCAAAAATACCAATTAAAAAAAAATAATAATTTGAAAAATATTTATAAATAAAACGTAAAACATATCAACTATCAACCTAAAAATTTACCACTATCAAATTTTAATGTCTTATTAAAAAAAAACTCAAAATAAATGGGATAGGTTGAAACATTCCAGAGTTATTGCCACATTAAGAGATGCATCAGATCTGAAACAGGTCACCAAGAGGTTAAACATCACACACCAAGCCTAAGGCTTCACATATTGCCTGTACAGACCATGGCTGTGGAGTCGGACTCGGAGTCGGAGTCGCTACCCATTTTGGTGGAGTCGGACTCGGTAGAAAATGTTCCGACACCGACTCCTAAAATATATAATTGTAGTTCAATGCAGAATGTGCTGAATATTATTATTATGATTTATTATGTTCTATCTAAATATCTTGATTATTATGTCATTATAATGGTTAAAGCCTAATGTTACCATTGATCTACAATAATTTTATCACTTAAAAACGAGCCATGACTGA
Organism: Allobates femoralis; assembly: GCA_033576535.1. Taxonomy (NCBI): domain Eukaryota; kingdom Metazoa; phylum Chordata; class Amphibia; order Anura; family Aromobatidae; genus Allobates; species Allobates femoralis. The sequence goes on from JARQOC010000007.1 coordinate 23,124,698, forward strand.
AGGAGTCGGAGTCGGAGTTAAAGGAGTCGGAGTCGGAGCCAGGGAAATTCAGGAGTCGGAGTTGGAGTCGGTGGTTTGATTTACCGACTCCACAGCCCTGGCACAGACCAAGCCTGCAGGACAATGGGTAACAAGCCAGACTTCCAGCTACATGTGACTCATTGACCTCATGTCTCCGCTATCAAAAATAGCAACAGAAGTTGGAATGGAGGTCCATCTTCTAGGAGTCGTGTTTTTGTCTTGGATGCAATGACAGATGGATATTGTTCTCTATGCCATATGAACAATACCATGAAGATGCCATCACAAAGGAATGTGAACGAGCATAAGGAGCTGTTTTTCTATGCGACATTGCCAGGCTGATATCGTTCATGCTACTGTGAGCAACCTGCATGGCCTAAATGAACATGACCTGCAGTGTCTCCAGAATTGTCTCTCATCAACATCTGTGATATCATTGGCCGACAATTGCAAAAGGACAGCCGTGGATCAAGATTATTTCCTTGCCTTGCATTAAGCACAGCAAAACATTCCTTGGACAACCATTACCATCTTGTTTCCATTTTTTTACCATTATTAGCATGTCATGAAAATGTGCATTTATCTTGTGATGAAATTTCAATGTTGTGGAGCATACACTGTATGTAGCCCAAAATTGAGCCAATAAAACTGCAGCATAGCACACCCACAAAAAAATATAAGCCTCACACAGCTCCATCAAAGGGAGATAAGCGGCATTACTTGGGTAAGAAAATCTAGTGGCAGAAGCATTTTGAAATTTTACAGTACAGTGCTATGCTTTTTTGTTTCCTATAAATCCACTATATGAATCCAGAGATATAGCCCTTTTTATCTCTAACTTTTATTGTCTTTACCTAGGGGGCATATGGGTCACATCATTCTCTGGGGTTGTGTCTTGGAGATGCTCTGCATTATTATTGGCTGAGCCACCTAATCTTCATAAAGACAAGTAAATGTAATTCCTATTAAAAAGGTCCATATGTTTGAAACCGTAGGGTGCCTTTACTCTGGGTTCACATTTGCGTTCAGCACTTCAGCGTATGGAGCGCATACACAGTGCCAAACTCAGACATTTTCATGTGAACGCAGCGGTGATTGTCCGCATGCTTTCACATGAAAATGTCATTGTGAGTTGCCCGGCCACCCAATCAGCGGTCTTGGCGGCCGCTGATGCTTAGCATCAGCTGTTCATTTCAAATAGCAGGAGAGGAAGGAAGAAGGATGGAGGACAGAAGGACAGAGGGAAAGAAGGAAAGAAAGAGAGAAGGAAAGAAAGCCAGGACAAGATTTACCTGGGGATGACCATCTTCCGCTGCGTCTGTGTGCTTACCAGCAGATGGCAATGCACACAGACTCACTTTCATTCATTATTTGTGCGCGCCTGTCTGCTTGCGTATAAAACAAGCACACAGCTATGCACAAAAAATCCAACATTTTGCGTTTGACATGCGCATTAATTATGTGCAGCTGAACGCAAATGCACATGAATGCAGCCAAACACAGGCACTATGCGTTCCCCCATGTTAAACATAGGAACACATAATGCCTGCGTTTTGCTGCGCTCAGGATGCTGCTTTCACAGCGCAAATGTAAACCCAGTCTTAGAGAGAGAAAAAAAATACTCAGGGGGAAACAGAAGGATAAGAGAAGAGCAAAACAGCAAAAATTGGATACTTTTAACCTGGTGACGGGTTGTTTAAATGATTTGGGCTCTTGAACAAGAAAATAAAATGGAGCTCAGACTCCTATAACTACATACGAATAAGGTTATTATAGCAGGATTTTAGACATTAAAAATAAGCCAATGAAATGTTGTAAAAAATTACATCATAACTTAGTGAACATGTGACGAGCACCTATGGTTATCATAAATTGTTCTTACTTGTGGAAGAATAATGTCTTTTAGCTCTTTTAATGTGAAGAGCTCTCCATATGCATCTATATGTGTGAGTAAAACCACCCGGACATGTTCTTCATGTACTTCAAACATTTTCATCAATACTGGGATAACTTTGGTCTGGAAAAGAGCTGGAGATAGAAGACAATCTTCACGGTTTCTCCCCATAATATCTATATCCAAATATAAAAAAGGTAAAAACTGGTCAGAAAATATCTTTAGCACAAACCTTGATCTATCATGCTCACTTACTATTTATGACATGCACATTCGGTGGAGACTCCTGTCTGAACTGTTTAGATGTTGTGAAAGGGTTGTTTTCATGGTTAAAGATCAAATTTTGGGGGCTCAACACCCAGGACCCCTTCAATTATCTGCAGCAACAGTGTCCTGACATACCCAGCGTACAGTGACTGAACAGCCCGGCGCTCGCTGCAGCTCCGCTCTGTTTTCCTTCCACGTTCTCCGAGTACTACAGCTTAATTCTCATTCACCTAAGTGGCAGCAAAGCTGGCTGATACACAGCACATAAAGTGGAGTTATTCCATCTGTCTACACTGGATACATTGGACCAGCACTACAAGCAGCCGATCGATCGGTGGGAGTAGAAAAAGAGAATACCACCTCACCTGTTCAAGTGCTCCAGATCTAAGCCCACAGTAGGAACAATACAAAAAAAAGAAAAATACAATACCGATCCAGCACTATGAAAGGTTCAATTTACTGATGCTTTAAAACCAATCATAAACAAAGAAACAGACAGAAAAAAAAGCCATAATTAGGTTTAACCCCCAAATACGTCTTTTTTGTTCGATTTCCCTGTTTGATTGTTTTTAACGCATCAACAAATTTAACCTTTTATAGTGCTGGATCGTTTTTCGATCAGTGAGCGTGTTGGGCTGCCTCCAACTTGATATTTACACTAAAGAGATGCCATCAGTATCCAAGGCCTGGAATAACCTTTGAAGTAAAAAACCTAAATTGACCCAATAACCATCTTTTGCTTAACATTTCTAGGAGACATTAGAAAGTTACCTCTTTTAGGCCTGAGAAGATGAGGCAAGAAACTTTTTACTGCCATAGGCTCAGCAAATACAAATTGGTTTAGAAGAAGTGGGACCAATCTCAAAGAGATGAGCTCTTCTGGCAAAGAAGAAACTCTGTCAAACAGAGTCCTAGACAAGAGTAAAAGAATTATTTCATCCAGATACAAATTGTCATTTCTTAAAAGAACAAGCAACTCTTTACATCCCCAGTAAAACATAACATTTTTGGAAACTTAAAAAAATATATAAAAAATGGCAAACAGCATACTTTGACACCCAAATTTGTGCATGTGTGCATATACGGTATATTTATTTTCTCGGGTCTTCTACCAGAGATCTGGGAGTTTGAGGGTTCTGTGCAGGATCTTAGTTGTTCCCAGCACTGCGCTTTTCTGGACAGTTCAGATGTTGCTCCTGGATCTGTTGTAGCCATCTTTCTATCTTAGCAGGTCAATGTTAGTGCTTCTATCACCACTGGAATCACTATTGCCTTCACCCTCCACATCTTCTCCAGCTCTTCTTTGAGGTCCTGGTATTTCTCCAGCTTCTCATATTCATTCTTTGATATTGCTGTCATTTGGCACTGCCACATATATCATCATTGCTGTCTTCTGCTCCTTGTCTACTATCATGATATATGGTTAGTTAGCCAACACCTGCTTATCCATCTGGATCTTAATTTCCACAGGATTTTATCCCTTTCATTCTCCAACTCTATTTCTGGGATCTCCCACCTGGTCTTAAGGGGACAGCCTATATGTTGAACAGATGTTCCTGTATACAATTCCTTCTACTTGGTTATGGCTTTCAGTATACACTGTTCCTGCTTGAATTTTGCATGCTGCCACTATGCGTTGGACTGTTTGGGAGGTTTCTTTACATAGAAGGGATCTACCACACGAGACTATGGAGAAGGTGCTTAGCGCCTGCTCTTGTGCCGCTATGATTAGTGCCTCTGTGCTGTCTTGGAGTCCAGCTTTCCCCAGCCATTGGTAGGAGTTCTCTATCTCAGCCACATCCATTATTGGTCGATGATACATCCCATGCAGCTGCTTGTCTTGCCATGGCACTTCATGATCATGTTCTTCCTTCCAGGGCTGTTGTTGCTGTCTTAGGCTCTCCCTCTGCTTCTCATATTTTGGTGCCATTTTTCTGATGTATTCTTGGATACTCCTTGTTTCATCTAGGATGGTGGTTCGGACACCTATCAATCCTCAACCATCCTTTCTGTTGGTATACAATCTTTGGGTGTTAGACTTGGGGTGGAGACCTCCATGCATTGTAAGGAGCTTCTGGGTTTTTACATCTGCAGCTTCCATTTCTTCTGTTGGCCACCACACTGTGCAGTGAATCTGATATCTGGCAGGGAGTATGTATTGAAGGCACAAATCTTATTCTTCCCATTGAGCTGGCTCTTCAGAACCTGTCTTACCTTTTGATGGTTTTTGGATGGTGCCGCTTTCCTTGCCTCCTCATCAGGGTTACAATATCCCTGTGGGATGCCGAGGTACTTGAAAGCAGGACTGTACAAATGCTATGTGCCCTGCTGGTAGTTCTACTCCATCAGTCTTTACTACATTGCCTCTCCATTACCAACAGGCCACACTTCTACTGTCTGAAGGACACCCTTATGCCTTCACAGTAGATCCTTCTCAGGTAGATCAGTGAACGGATGACTCGCTCATTTTTCGCATACAGGTTGATGTCATTAATGTAGAACAGGTGGCTGATTGTCTCTGTAATTATCTGACTGAGGGGGTCCAAGCCTATGCAGAACAGCAATGGAGATAGTGCATCACCTTGGTATATGCCGCATTTGATGGACACTTCTGCTAGTTGTTTTGAGTTGAACTCCAATGTTTGTTCTCCTTAGCCCCATTGAGTTTCTGATGAAGGTTCTTAATTTCCTGTTGACATTGTAGTGCATTTTGTCTGTCTGGATCTTGAGTCTTGAAGCGGCTGCTCTATTTATTAGCAGCTGGTGCTTAGAGCTGCTGGTGTTGTTCCCAATGCTTTTCTGAGCTGGGATTCATGTACTGATTCATATGGTTCTGTAGCTTGGTGGCTATGATGCCTGACAGGAGCATCCATGTTGTTGAAAGGCAGGTTATTGGGCGGTAGTTTGAATTAGATGGAATTTTACCTTTGTGGGGATCCTTCATGATCAGCACTGTTCTTACCTGTGTTAGCCAAGCCGGGTGGTAGCCTGTTTGTAGCATTTGGTTCCATCTGTTTTACCAGGTGTTTATGTACTGCTGTTAATGTCTTTAGCCAGTAGGTGTGGATCATGTTGTCTGACACAAAGTTGGATGTCCGCTTATGTAATGACGACTGGTTCTTGTTCTAGGTGGTTACTGTGTTTCATTCTCAGATCTTGTAGCCACTTTGCACTGTTGTGCGTTTTTTTTTCTCCCAGATATTCCTCCAGTATTGTTCAGTCTCTGCTTTAGGAGTAGCTGCCTCTGTGATGTTACTGTGTGCAGTTGAGAGTGCAACTTGGATGGTTCTTTGGAAAACAGGGCATTCATCTTCTTGGCCTCAGATTTCCTAGTGTGCCTCCTTTATAGCCCCAACCCCTTCATAGATGTGTGTGTATGTATGTACGTTTAGCTCGGCCCTTCCACATGGCCTGTTCAAGAGTTGGACTTGTCAAAAATCTGTTCATCTTTGCACCGGAAGGTAAAACCAAGAATGTTGTTTATCAAGAGGTTCTTCAATGAGTTGCAAATAAATTACTATACATTACTTGGGTAATAATTTAATGTGTGTGGAAGATCAGTAGTGTTGAATATATGATGTGAAATGGTTTTATGTGCAAAAAATATTCATTCCAATTTGTTATAACTAAGCACCGTTAGCTACTATTGCTGGGCAACGCCAAGCTCTACAGCTAGTGTATAATAGATTTAAATAGATGTATAGATATATGTAAAATATGTATATATCTATATACACACATATACATACACATGCACAGAAAACAAGACCAAACCCACCAGACAACAGCGAGAGGGTGAAGTTCTCAATAGTGGAAATTTATAGTGTTTGACATTTACTTTCATTTGTCAATTTGAAACAATCTAGCTCATCCCTACATAGCCCAGTCAACATATGATAAAAAGGATATGGACAAGAGTGTGCCAACTATTATAGCTTATGGGCAAATACATTACAGTGGCATGCAAAGGTTTGAGCACCTTTGTTCTTGTGAACAGTTAAGCAAGTTGAAGATGAAATTATCTCTAAAAGGCATACAGTTAAAGGAAAACTGTCAGGTCAAAAATCCATGTATAAAACTGCTATCATTTTCAAATTCCTCACTCTAAACTCTCTCTATTTATGCATTTCTTTTATTAATATTTCCCGCCTATCATCTATAAACTTCAAATGAAAAGATTAATTCCATCTGTCAATCATCCGTCAATCACAGTGAATGATCTACTTAGTTCTCTGCTGTCCAGTCTCCATAGCATGAATATGCATGTCACATTCACACCACATCATTGCACAGATCTGTTGACGGGGGAGGGGGGGGCTGTATCCTCCTCTCTGCTCTCTGTGTTTGCAGCATCACAGGAGGTCAAACTGAAACTGTCTGGAATACCTGCTTGGAGAAACAAATGCAGTCTAGATAAGGCAGATCTGCAATAGCTCTCTCCTTCCACGTCCTCAACAACACACAAGCTACTGAAAACTGACACTGCACTGTTAGCAAAGGGAGGAGGAAGGAGGGATCTGCCGAGAAGGCATGCATCATTACATGACAGTTTATACAGCAGCCGGGGACTAATCCAGGAGCTCCCTGCAGGGTATGACAATGCTGATAACATTAAAACTACAAGTGGGACAATAATGATTCTACATGTTTTTAAAAGGTCTGGCCATGCTCTATTCAAGGGTAATATTAGTATCATACTGAAAAATGATCTGACAGAGTCCCTTTAAAGACTACACATTTCCTTTGTATCTTAGGGAAAAAAATATTTAATCTTTTACATTTTAAACATTACAAAAAAGAAAATGGGTCAATGCAGAAGTTTGGGCACCCTGCATGGTTAGTACCTAGTAGTACCCCCTTTTGTAAGTATCACTGCTTGTAAAAGCTTTTTGTACAGAGCCAAGAAGACTCTTTCTTTCAATTCTTGTTTAACAGATTTTCATCCCTTCCTCCTTGGAAAAGCCTTCCAGAAATCTCAGAGAACTTGGTTGTCCTGCATGCACTGGCTCTTTTGAGGTCTAGTCACTGATTTTCAATGATGTTCAGATCAGGGAACTGTGAGGACCATTATAAAACCCTTCGAGGTAGTCTATTGTGGATTTTCACATGTGTTTAGTATCATTATCCATTTGCAGGAGCAACCCTTTTTGCATGATGTTTGCATCAAGAATTTGTTGAAATTTCATTGAATCCATTCTTCCCTCTACCCGAGAAATAATCCCTGTGCCATTGGCTGCAACACGGCCCCAAAGCACAATTGATCCACCGCCATGCTTAATGGCTAGCGAAATTCTGTACCCTTTTTTTTCTTTTATTATTGTGTCCAAAGAGTTCTTTTTCACCTACTTTTGTTCCAAAACGTCTTGACCATGTGTTGTTTAGATGTTCTTTTGCACACTTGTGATTCTGAATTTTATGAGCAGGATGTAGGAGATGTTTTCTTGTGAAGACTCCTCCATGAATGCCATATTTGTGCAGGCATCTCTGAACTGATCTTTTGCAGTCTAGTGGGAGTTCTGATTTGCCCATCTAGCAATCAGCTCTCACTGAAATTCAGCTTTTTATTTCAGACCTTATCTTACTGGTCCTGTTATCTGCCATTTCTTAACCCGCTCACAACCAAGGACATATAGGTTCCTCATTGGTCACCTCTCTCCCTTTTATAGCGTTATCTGAGAACATAAATCTCCAAGGGTGCCCAAACATTTGCATCAGTCCATTTTCCTTATTGTAATTTTTTAAATGCTAAAGATGAAAATATTTTGCCTAAAATACAAAGGAAATGTGTCATCTTTAAAGAAAACCTGTCACCAAACCAGGCATGGTGATCTAATTACAGCACTGGATACAGCATGTCTCCAGCATACAGGCAAGGGGTCCCCAGCACTTGAGCAGCCCTGTACCCCGAGATAATACACTTAGAAAACTTACATGCTACAGCCACTAAGGAGGTGGCTAGGGGCTGCAGCCAAGGGCAGATTCACACCCCCTGCCTGTGTAATCTGCCCACCGCTGCCAATCATTCTCTCCCTGTCTGCAGCATTTAAACAGAGTTTTTTTTTTTCTCTCCAGTTTAGCCCCACCCCTCAGGGGGCAGGGCTAACGGACTTTCTGGGAGAGAGAAAAAAAAACTCTGTTTAAATGCTGCAGACAGGGAGAGAATGATTGGCAGCGGTGGGCAGATTACACAGGCAGGGGGTGTGAATCTGCCCTTGGCTGCAGCCCCTAGCCACCTCCTTAGTGGCTGTAGCATGTAAGTTTTCTGAGTGTATTATCTCGGGGTACAGGGCTGCTCAAGTGCTGGGGGACCCCTTGTCTGCATGCTGCAGACATGCTGTATCCAGTGCTGTAATTAGATCACCATGCCTGGTTTGGTGACAGGTCCTCTTTAACTTCATGTCCTTTAGAAATTATTTCAGCTTCAACCATTTAAACTGTTTATAATAACAGTAATACTTACCAAGGGTGCCCAAACATGCATGCCCCTCTATACAAGTATAAATGAACACAATGTTAATGTAGTCCAACACAGACTTGTATGCTCTGCTCAGATTACACACTTTGGGGTCTTCAAAAAGAAAAAAATACTTTAAAACTCACTTGAAAAATTCAGTCTTTTCTTCTTCACTTTTCACAGTTAAACTTTCTAAGAAATTGACAACTTCAAGAAAATCATTTCTGTTTGGAAAAAAATACATAAAACCATATTTAAAATTACATTCTAAGGCTGCATTCACACACTGCTTTTTATATGTTTAATCACCTACTCCTGGTTTGTGAGGAGCTTATGCTTAAAAATACACAGCAAAAAAAAAAAAGTGTGTGAATGGGGCCTAAAACTGGCTGAAGAAACATAGGATTCCCAAAAACGGCATTTTTGTTCTTTAGTAAAAAGAGGTTTCCTAAAGCCAAAATCAACAAAATGCTATAGCAGATATTAGTAGCAGTTCTATTGACCAGGCTCAATACATTACAACTGAATATAGAATTCTATGTATTCTACAAAATAATGCTGTATTCTAGACTGTAGGTACCTACCTAAAAAACTCATGGCTTAGTACAGTGGACAGGGCCGGTCGGAGCTCGGGTTCAGGGTTCAGAAGGAAGTTCTTAACAGTGATCTTGAAGCTGGAGAGTACTTCAGCTGGAAACAAATTATATTAGTTATTTTAGTCCTTTTGAGTTAGGAACTAATACTCCATTAATGAATGGTAAAAATATTTTACATGTCCTTCTTTAAAAAAGTATGTTCTATTGTTAAAGCACTATAAGAAATGGCACACGTAAAATAAAAAAATATGAAAATTCACCAAAAACACATTATGGCTGCATATTTTGTAGGAAAAGAAAGACAATTTTAAAAACTAACATTTTAGAATATTGACTAGTCAGACATCTAAATGAGGTTTAATGCATTCCAGTATTTTAGCTTCTGCTTGGTAAATGTAGTGTTTTTTTTTTTTGAACCATCATTTTTATTGAAAGTTTTCACATGTAATTAACATAGGGAACAATTAAACAGAGACAACGTATAACATCGAAAGATCTAAGAAACAATAGAACATTAGAAAACCTCCCCCCTCCCTCCCTACCACCCTTTTTGAATTGCCTAAGTCTTAACCGATTAAATCAGCAGTTGTTGAAGTATAGCTACATCCATCAATCTCACGTACCACATCTCAGCTTGCCCAAAGTACCTTTTAGGTCTTCTAGCAAATACCTCTCTGTATTTTTATATGGAGTCATAAAGAGTTCTATTTCCGATACCGAAAAGTTTTTCTCCATGAACGGTTTCCATTTGAGGAAGAATTTATTAGCCAAATTAGTTGGGTTTCTGAGTGTCTCACCCGATTCCATCATCAAGGATTTTTTAAGGGTGTTCAGTACCAGCTCTATCGCCGGCACAAAATCATCGAGCCAGTGCTGGAGAAGCAATCTTTTCGCCACTATAGCTATCGTGTGTAATAATATGTGAGGCGGTAGTGTCTTCTCGTCATCGCCCGAGTAGTGAAATAGCCACATCATCGGGTCAAATCTGCATTCCTTAGGGTATAGGTCTAATGCCAACTCTCACACTCTATCCCAAAATTTTTTCGATTCAGGGCATGACCAAATCCCATTTTCCAAGTCCGTCATATGTTCCTTACATTTGGGGCAGTGTACTAGCCTGTCTTGTTTAGTCGGAGAGGGTGGAATATTAAACCTCTGTATAGTGCCCTGTGTGAGTCTATATTAGGAGTCTCTCCATTTTTCATTTAGAATGGTTTTCCTGACCATGGCCCATCCCTCCAGTATTTTCTGGACCAGATCAGGATCATCTATATGTTTCCTCCACTTATTAAATAGTTTGTAGTTGGCAGTAGGACTGAGAATGAATCGTAATTTCTCTAATAGGGAGGATATAGACACATCTTCCACCCTCATTCCCACCAAGTCATCCCACAGTGAGTTGTCTAATTCTCTCGAGACATCACAGAGCTGGGACAGAAGGTGGTGGTGCAACTGTAAGTATTGCAGCATTTGAGTCTCGGGAAGGTCGTATTTAGATAGAATTTCCCAGCCTGTCAACCACCTTTTCTCCCGCTTGTGCATGAGATCCCCCAGAGTTTCAACACCCCTCGCTCTCCATATCCGGAAAAGTGCATTATATCGACCCTGCGGGAAAGCAGGGCAGGCCCAAGGAGATAGTCTCTTAGGTAAAAACTTAACCTTTCATGGAAAATATCTAACTGCCTTCCACGTAGCCACCGTGTCCCTGCAAATTGTCGATTGATTAATGTTTGGTGGCAATTCCGAAAGTGAAGAATGTAAAAGGGCAGATAGTTTCCAGGGCCTAGCCCACTCCCCCTCCAATCCTATATCAGAGAATTTGGAAGTGTCATTTATCCAATCCAAGACATTTCTAATGACGCACGCCAAGTTGTAACCCCTGACGTCTGGAGCCCTCAACCCCCCCCTCCTCCCGCTCTCTCATTAGGGTAGAAAGAGCTATTCTTACCTTCCTACCCCCCCACAGGAATCTCGAGAAGGCAGCATTCAGTTTCTTAATGTCCGTAAGTTTTAATAACATGGGCATCGTCTGAAGCGGGTACAGCAGCCTCGCGAAGCTAATCATCTTAAGAAGATGACAGCGACCGAGCAATGATAGTGGCAGGCTTCTCCAATTCCTGAGTTCTTTTTCAATTTTTTCTATTATCGGAGCATAGTTAAGTTTGTATATTAGTCCCGGCGATCTGGCCAGTTGAATACCCAGATATTTCAAGCTAACTTTGGCCTCTGGAATCCCAAAAAGCATCCCCTCTCTCCCAGTGATCGTTCTATTTTTGATAGAGTATTTTGCATTTGTCTCTATTTAAGCGGAATCCCGATGAACTACCCAGCTTCTCCACAACGTCTAGGATATACTGGAGATCTCTGTGTGGGTTTTGAACGAATAGAATAATGTCATCGGCAAACAGACAGTTTGACCTCTGACTCTCCCACCTTGAGGCCTTCAAACGAGCAATGTGATGTCAAGTATATCGCCAGAGGTTCAATGGCCAAATTAAAAAGTAGGGGCGACAGCGGGCAGCCCTGTCTCGTACCCTTTTCCAGTCTAAATGTATTTGACAAAAAACCTGGTACACTTACGCAGGCCTTTGGGCTGTGGTATAATGATTGCAAAAACTGGCGAAAGGGTCCCACTAGCCCAATGCAGTCAAGAACCTTGGCCAGCCATGACCACCTCACATTATCAAATGCCTTTTCCGCATCTAAGGTGACCATGGCCGGACTCCCCCCGCCCCCCCGCCCCCTCACCCTCCGATGTCTTGCCACATCTAAAAGCAACATCGCTCTCCTTATGTTTGTTATCATAGAACGTCCCCTGACAAAACCTGCCTGAAGTGGTGAAATCAGTTTGGGCAAGATTACGGCCAGCCTATCAGCCAAGATTTTTGAAAGAAGTTTCAGATCCTGGTTAATAAGCGAGATAGGTCTGTAGCTGGCAGGGTCAGTCAGGGATTTGTTAGGCTTTGGGATCAGTTTAATATATGCCATGTTCATCCTTTCTGGAATCGGTGTGCCTTGCAATATATCATTATATAAGTCTTTTAATGCAGGAGCGATTTGAAATGTAGTGTTTGTTAATATCGTTACCAATCGGCATCTTCCCGGTTCCCAGCACTGCTCCGGTCCTCTTCTCACACACATGACTATTCTGACTTGCTGGATGACACCGTTCTGTGTATGAGCTGAAAGTCACTATAAAATGTAAGCCTATGGGGTGAGTGAGGCGCCATAGACTTACTTTGTAAAAGCGACTTCCGGCTCACACAGAGCCCAATGTGATCTGGGGAGATGGAATCACCGTCATGTGACTCAAAGGAGGACCGGAGCAGGCTGCAAACCAAGACTGTGGGGTGTGAGTATATTACCACACTACATTTACACAGGTTTAGATAATAAAAATATTTTTTGAGAATGCTTCATGTATTGAAATATGTTTGTACGACAGTATCACAAAAATCAGCAAATCTGTGTAACACAATACATTGAATACAAAGATTCCCATTCTCTGTGTTTGTAGCAGAATCTGCAGCAATCCATCATTTATGTGCAAATTGCATCCTCCCAACATGAAGGAGGGGTGAAGCAATCACGGAGTGTGTCTTGCGGACGAGACTCCTTACCCAGGAGACCACCTTATACAATGTGCTATGTACGAGGAGGAGGATGCCTGCACCAAGAGAGCTGCTTTCATTTCATACAGTGTCTTATTGTTTAGGTTTGATCTTTTCATTATATTATTTCAAAAAAATGTCATGGTGAATATTACAATTACACAAAACAATAACAAAACCTACATTGCTCTTTTACATGTGCCAGCAGACCTTCTACCAACCGTCCAAACAAGAAAGCATCACGGGCATGGCTTAAAGATACTGGCAAAATGCCAAATTCTGCAGACTGAAAAATAAAATGTTTAAAATGTGCAAATTTACCAAAAGGCAGCAAACATTGTCATTAGCAGGAGAACAGTAATGCCTGATGCAACAAACATCAGGGAAGGGACGGGGCAGACATCTTAAAGGGAACCTGTCAGGTCGCTCTATCCCTCTCTCTTATCACTACCTGTCCCTGTATCTTGTTAGCTGATCCCTAACTGACCTTAAGGGGCCCTATAACTATTATGAAAAACGACTTATAACTTACATACAGTCTCCACGTATATAAGGCCCCTTTAGGTCAGACAGGGATGGTTAGGGAACATCTACCAAGGTGCAGGGACAGATAGTGATAGTAGAGAGGGGTAGAGCGACCTGACAGGTTCCCTTTATGACTGGGCCAGTGCTACCAATAAACCTTTAATACAGTGGGTACGGAAAGTATTCAGACCCCTTTAAATTTTTCACTGTTTCATTGCAGCCATTTGGTAAATTCAAAACAGTTCATTTTTTTTCTTATTAATCTACACTCTGCATCCCATCTTGACTTAAAAACCCCTAGAATTGTAGATATTTTTTGCAAATTTATTAAAAAAGAAAAACTGAAAATATCACATGGTCATAAGTATTCTGCCCCCTTGCTCAGTATTGAGTATTTGCACCTTTTGAGCTAGTACAGCCATGAGTCTGCTAGGGAATGATGCAACAGATTTTTCACACCTGGATTAGGGCATCCTCTGCCATTCTTCCTTGCAGTTCCTCTCCAATTCTGTCAGGTTGGATGGTGAATGTTGGTGGACAGCCATTTTCAGCTCTCCAGAGATGCTCTATTGGGTTTAGGGTCAGGGTTCTGGCTGGGCCAGTCAGCAATGGTCACAGAGTTGTTCTGAAGCCACTCCTTTGTTATTTTAGCTGTGTGCTTAGAGTCATTTTCTTGTTGGAGAGTGAACCTTCGGCGAAGTCTGAGGTCTAGAGCACTCTGGAAGAGGTTTTCATCCAGGATCTCTCTGTAATTGGTTGCATTCATGTTTCCTTCAATTACAACCAGTCATCCTGTTCCTGCAGCTACAAAACACCCCAATAGCATGATGTTGTCACCATGTTTCACTGTTGGGATTGTATTGGGCAGGTGATTAGCAGTGCCTGGTTTTCTCCACACATGCCACTTATAGAACGTTTTGGTGCTAATTCTCTTTGTCTCATCAGACCAGAGAATCTTATTTCTTATATTCTGGGAGCCCTTCAGGTGTTTGTTTGTTTTTTTTTTTAGCAAACTCTATGCGGGTTTTCATATGTATTGCACTAAGGAAAGGCTTCTGTCGGGCCACTCTGCAATAAAGGCCAGACTGGTGGAGGGCTGCAGTGATTGTGGAACAAAGTCAACTTTCTCCCATTTCCCTACTGCATCTCTGGAGCTCAGCCACAGTGATCTTGGGGTTCTTCAATATCTCTCTTTAACCAGGCTTTTCTCCCACGATTGCTCAGTCTGGCTGAACAGCCAAGTCTATGAAGACTTCTGGTGGTCCCAAACATCTTCCATTTAAGGAATATGGAGGCCACTGTGCTCTTAGCAACTTTGAGTACTGCAGAAATTCTTTTGTAACCTTGTCCAGATCTGTGCTTTGCCACAATTCCATCTCTGAGCTCGTTGGGCAGTTCCTTTGACCTCATGATTCTTATTTGGTCTGACATGCACTGTGAGCTCTTATATAGACAGGTGTGTGCCTTTCCAAATCAAGTCATGTCAGTTTAATAAAAGCAGAAATTTTTCGGTTGCGCCACACTGTTTACTAAAGGCAGATTAAATTCCCCGTTACACTGATACCTCACTCACCTTAACTGGTTGTGCCGTCTCTGCACAACCAGATTGTAGGCTCAGTCGTGAGGAAGGGATCCGAGACCTTTACTCGCCGGTTCCTGGTTCCAAACTAATTGTCCAGCTCCAACTCGCTTCTCCGGGTCCCGAGATCAATCACGTGTCTGTTTTACCAGTCAGGTCCTTGTGTGCAGAGCTGCTCTCTTCCACCACTCTCCCAACAGGGAGGATAAAATAAGGAACAATACAGAAATGGTGGTATTTAGAATATGAGCGCTACACAAGGACACTGCACTGATCAGTATTACCTTTAGATCTTTATTGGATATTAACAAATGTGAGTCCTCGGCACAACATGTTTCGACACTAATGCGTCTTCCTCAAGTGGATCCACTTGAGGAAGACGCATTAGTGTCGAAACATGTTGTGGCGAGGACTCACATTTGTTAATATCCAATAAAGATCTAAAGGTAATACTGATCAGTGCAGTGTCCTTGTGTAGCGCTCATATTCTAAATACCACCATTTCTGTATTGTTCCTGTCAGTTTAATTAAACACAGCTGGACTCCAATGAAGAAGTACAACCATCTCAAGGAGGATCACAAGGAAATGGACAGCATGTGACTTAATAGGAGTGTGAGCAAAGGGTCTGAATACATGTGATATTTCAGTTTTCCTTTTTTAATAAATTTACAAAAAAATTCTAAATTTCTGGGGGTTTTTTCAGTCAACATGGGGTGCAGAGTGTACATTACTCAGAAAAAAAAGAACTTTTTTTAATTTACCAAATGGCTGCAATGAAACCGTGAAAAATGTAAAGGGGTCTGAATACTTTCTGTACCCAATGCATTGCTCTGATATCTATGGCATTCTCTGCAGTAGAAAAGAAAGCTGAAGATAAAGTA
Source organism: Allobates femoralis (assembly GCA_033576535.1). Classification (NCBI taxonomy): domain Eukaryota; kingdom Metazoa; phylum Chordata; class Amphibia; order Anura; family Aromobatidae; genus Allobates; species Allobates femoralis. The sequence continues at coordinate 23,140,527 of JARQOC010000007.1, forward strand.
GGTATATTGGACAAGAATGCTGCAGTCATCCAGAGCACAGACCCACTATCATCCCTCTAATGGAGAGGCCCCTGAACTCAGCCTTGTCCAACACCTCTACACATCAGTGGGGGCAAAAGGAGGGGGATTGATCTGCTCGATGGAGCAGCTTTCCCTTGTTTCTACAAGTAGGCCTTGTTCACAAAACCTTACATACCGTATGACAACTGTTTTATACCCCAGTTTCATGGAAGGAAATGGCATGAAACACAATGATGAGATTGATATACTGCATTAAGTCAGCCGAAACATCTCAAGGGACAATGGCATAAGTTAACATTCATCAGTTAGATCTTATCCTCTGAGACGACATCTCATTATCAAGGTCTCTGTGAGATTCATTATAAAGTGTGCAAACAAAGAGGAGGATAATGCACAAATCTGATGACACTTAGAAAGGGAGGGGGTGGGGGGGAGGGGGTCTCAGCTTATATAGAGCCATGATAGCAGATCTATAAAGACAAAAACAAAACAGCTTCACATGCTCGCATCTTCTCTCGACTTGTTAGAATAAGGACAAAATGTGGGAATCAGGGCCGTGGAGTAGGCAAGCCAAAACACCGACTCCCACTCTGACTCCCTCATACATGGGGGCTCATGTTTAAGTGATACATTTATTGTAGTACAATGTGAACAGCAGACTTTAATCATTATTATGATACAATAATCAAGATATTTGGATAGAACATAATTCATACTATTCAGCACATTCTGCATTGAACTACTGGACCCAATGTATTATATATTTTAGGAGTCGGGAGTTGTCCATTTTATTCCGACTTCCTCAAAATGAGCACTGACTCCGACTCCACAGCCCTGGTGGGAATGTGGTAAAATGTGACCCATGAGTGAAGGACCAGATGGAGCTTTCAGAACATGAGAGTGACACCATGCCTGCTGGATCTGCATTCTCATGATGGGCAAAGATGCAGCATGACGATATCGATGGCTTCACATAAAGATCAAATACACTGATTTAAAGGGATGGGCCAAGATTTATTTAAATAGTTAAAACAGGTAATGCATTAAAATAACTTATCCTGGTAAATTGATGGCTGCTCACACTGTCCTGGTGGTTTTCACAGCTGTCCTGCAATAATAATGTTTTCACCAACCTCAGGAGCCTACAGCAGTCAAAGGCCTCAGTGGTCATGCACCAACCGTGCCACCATTACTGCTGAGGCTAGTGAAGCATCACCCCCATTGTCAATGTCAGAACACTGGAGGGGTGGAACAGAAGCACAAGTTATTTTACTACATCCCTGCTTTCTAATAAAAAAAGGAAAAAGAAATGGACAACTTCTTTCCATCCCAGAAAATACCAATAATGTCTAGAAGAGATGCAGAAACAGCTAGTTAAGCCTATTTAGCTAGTAGAGTATGGTCTATAGACAGTGGCCATTCATGTATTGAAAGCGGTCTAGACACCCCAATGCTTTGGAATGAAAGGCATCAATACATATAATGTGCAGCTCATGGCCTCACTAATACTCTGCTCATAAGGACAACACTGCAATCATGGTTGGTTTAAATAAAATAAAGAAATCATGATGTGGAGGACTATAAACAATAAAGCCCACACTGACACTATGCATTGATGGAAATCTCCAGGTCTCATCTGCAGCACATTTTCGGATATTTTTCTCACCTCTGGAGTCACCTCTGTTAGTTTACACACCATTTCCATTCCACCCAATTTCCAGTGTCCATCTTCACTTACAAACACAGACGACAAGCAAATGTTATTATGGGAAACCTTTCCCTGTATGGAAGAGAAGATCACCACCAGAATGAAAAGGTTACATCATTACAAGGTAGTATCGGACATGGAGACAACCTTCATTAATTACACTTAGGGGAATGTAGCATCAGATTTCTCTATTAAAGGTTTGTGTTTTTTGTTTTCCTTCAGATTTCTATCTGGACTAAAAAAAAAGTCATTTTTATATAAACCAATATTTCCAGTTCTTTACAGCAGACTGGCTCGAACACTATGATTTCTATAGAAGTATGTTGGGCATGCTCTGAAAGGTCATTGTGAAGGAGCAGGGACTGGCCATTATCTATAAATCAGTGCTCCCCAACTCCAGGCCTCAAGGGCCACCAACAGGTCATGTTTTCTGGATCTCCTTAAGTATTACACAGGGGTTGGAATCATCATCTGTGCAGGTTATCACCTGTGATATTATCATATCACCTGTGCAATGAGATTCTGAAAACATGACCTGTTGGTGGCCCTTGAGGCCTGGGGAGCCCTGATCTATAGTTACCTGTCACTGTAATGAGACTGCTGAAAACACTCCTATAAACAGAGGACTCCAGTATTAGGCCACATTTACACCGGTGTTAAAATGGACACTTTTAATTCATGTTGCATCAGGTTTTTTCTTGCTCGTTTTATAAAGGCTGGAGGAGGTGAACTGAACTTATATTTATATGTCAACTCTTCATAAAGGGAGCAGTGAAAACAAAGATGAAAAAAATGGAAAACATTCTTTGACATCAGTTGTTTATGTTTATTTTAAGACTAGGGAAATCCAGACTTTAATGGCCAAATCTAATCAGCACACAGCATGAGAATAGGACATGTTGTGTCATAGACTGGGGATCCAAGCTATAACGTTACACCTTATGGAGAGGGACACGCCAGGTCTGGCATCTCAGTATAGAAGGAGACTTAAAGAGGAACTTCAGGAAGAGAAAACGTTTTAGCACAGTCGCTGCCCTGCTACATGATGAAGCAGAGCTGTACCCTGCAGTTCTAGATAGCTTATAAATCGATAGAATCATACCTGCTCCTCTGCTCTGCCCCCCCTTCATGGGACAGAGAATTTTCAGCCTGGCAGGTTCATGTAGGGAGGGTCATGGGTGTGGATGCTGGGAGCTGCAGAATCATCATACATTCCAGCCCCCTCACATTTCTGTATAGGGAGGGGGCATGGCCGCTGCCCCATGGTAGCTCTACAATCCTGTCCCTGATGTAACATCCTATGTGACAGGGGGTCGTCCAGGCTTGAAATAGCAATCATGTCATCAAGCAGATACAAATACATGCTTTTATCCTCTGTTGTATGGTGATGCATAATGAGTACTGTTATTGTGAGGCTAGGAGCAGAGGCACATCTTTACATTGATTGATTCTGCTCTGCATGGTCTCCCCTCCCCCATAGGAACATGGTAGCTCGTGATCCCTCCAACTTTCAATGGATCATCATTCCTCACTGGAAAGTAGAATGATCCTTCAGCTCCCAGCATCCCTGACACACCTCCTGCTCTTTGCTCCTGCATGAAGCTAACATGCTGAATTGTTATGTCCCCTGTGGGGGATAGGGGAGTCAAAACAGAGAAGCAGGTATGATTTTATTGATTTAGAAGCTATCTATAGATCCTAGAACTGCAGTGTATAGCTCAGCTTCATCATGGAGGAGGGCAGGAACTGTACTAAAAAGATTTCTCTCCCTGAAGTTTCCCTTTAGGTCTCCTCATATACTGAGATGCCAGACCTGGCGTGTCCCTCTCCATAAGGTGTAACGTTATAGCTTAGATCCCCAGTCTATGACACAACATGTCCTATTCTCATGCTGTGTGCTGATTAGACTATTAAAGTCTGGATTTCCCTAGTCTTAAAATAAACATACATAAACAACTGATGTCAAAGAATGTTTTCCATTTTTTCACTTCTCCCTTTATGAAGAGTTGACATATAAATACAAGTTCAGTTCACCTCCTACAGCCTTTAAAAAACATGAGAAAGATTTTATTGAATTACAAGCAATCTATAGATCCTAGAACTGCAGTGTACAGCTCTGCTTCATCATGTAGCAGGACAGGGACTCTACCAAAAATCTTTTCTCTCCCCGGAGTTCCCCTATAAATGCATTGCATGCTCCTCTTGGAAATTTGTTATGCAAATTGGTTCTTCAAAGAGGACTTGTACTCTAGCGCCACCTATTGCAAGTAGCAATCCTAAAAATTGAGAAGTCTCGTTAAAAGGTCATTATTGCCTTTTAGGATTGCTACTTCCAATAGGTGGCGCTAGAGTTAAAGTCCTCTTTAAAGAGGCAATTTGCATATTACATTTCCCAGAGGAGCATGCAAGACGTTAAAGTCTCCTTATATACTGACATGCCAGACCTGGCATGTCACTCTCCATAAGCAAAATCATATACCTTAGATCCCCAGTCTTAAGGTACCGTTACACACAGAGATATATTGCTTGCAACTCACTGGTTGCAGTGAAATCATCGACACATTGTTCCATTTGTACACGCCAACAAAATGGAACAATGTGTCCATGATTTCACTGCAACCAGTGAGTTGCCAGCAATATATCTCTAACAGTACCTTTAGTCTCTCACCTAGCCAAATCATCTCCCATACTTTGCACTGATCAAACAGTCCCAAACACCATTTCTCCAAACTGAGAATATGATTTGGCTCATATATTTGGTCATACGATAAGGCTCGTTAAAGGGTCGATATTGACTATTAGGATTTCTACTTCCAATAGGTAGCGCTAGAGTTCAAGTCCTCTTTGGAGAGGCAATTTCCACATTATAGATTGGACACATGGTTCCAATTTTAAAGATAATACGTGTATTGAACAATGCGACTCTTTGGGTCTGTTAGCTATCTGAGAATATAAAAAGGAGCCTATCGATGTGTACAAAGAATGTCTGACTCTAGGCCTACGGCCTTGGGGCCAGTGGGAAACTGATAGAGATGGAAAGAAAAAAACAATTATTAAAATATTAAATAATACACTTAATATAAAGACCTAATTTAGGGACCTTTCAATATCAGTGGTAATTTACAATCACGGCCGATCCGGCAGGGTCTCCTGCTTCTGCCGTCTTGCAGCAAGCCCCATTCATTCTCTATCGGACTTGTGGTCAGGTGCAGAAAGCGCAGTTTTGCTGGATCCAACACTTGCAGCCGCGTGAAATAAACCCTACTATCAGGCAAAACCACATAGTCGCACCTGACCGCAAGTCTCAGAGAATGAATGGGGCTTGCTGCAGGATGGCCGTTATGCTGCAGATACGGCGAAATCTGTCGGTTCAGCTGCATGTGTAAATTACAGCTGATGTGAAAGCAGCCTTAATCATGTTAATGTAGGAGGACACATTCACTTTAAGCACCAACCTCAATAAAGAACTAATTCTGAGCAAGTGGTCAACAGGGTGTGCTGCTACCGTGTTTCCCCGATAGTAAGACACCCTCGATAGTAAGATGTAGTGGGGGTTTAAGGGGGGGGGGTCGGCTAATGTAAGACGTACCCCGAAAGTAAGACGTAGTAAACTGTACGTTGGGAAAATATAAGCCATAGTACCAGCACCTTTTGCTGCATTAACAGGGGGATGCAACCGGTTAGAGCGGGATGCGGCCGGATCTGGAGCGGAACGAGCGGAGGGACGTGGAGGCCGCAGGAGCAGCGGTAATGTTGTCAGTTGTCCATCAGGACCATGGACAACATACAAAAACATGCAGCCTCAGTGCCCTCATGTGCAGCCGCTGGTGGTATGGGGTTAACTGTGTGTGCCCGGCCTGACATCCTCATTGGCCCAGTGCCTCCGCTGTGTCCCCCGCCTGGCCTGAAGTCTCTGCGGCCCCTCTGATTGGCCCAGCGGCTCCTGCATGAGGAAGAAGAAGCCACACCTCTACCCAGCACCGCAGAGGAATCGATCCGATCGCCATTAAGGTACCAAGTAAGCAATTCACAAAATGCACCATGTAAAGTTTCCTTAACTTGCGGTACACTTCCGGCGCAATCGCGGCAAGTCCCCATACGGTCCATTGCATGGGGACTTGCTTTTTTTTTTTTTTTTCCAATATAAGACATACCCCGAAAGTAAGACATAGTGGGACTTTTGGAGGTAAAAAGAATGTAAGACACTGTCTTACTTTCGGGGAAACACAGTAAGAGCTATACTACCGTGTTTCCCCGAAAGTAAGACCCTGTCTTATATTTTTTTGGGGGCCAAAAGTGGCCCCCTGTCTTACTTTCGGGGGGGATGGGGGGTCTTATATTGGCAGCCCCAGCCACTCCAGCCTCCCATCCACACACACCCACCCACCCATACACTTACAAACACATACACACACACGCACACACACTTACAAACATACACACACACATGCACACACTGACAAACACACACACATACAAATATACACACACACATACACTTACAAACATACACTTACAAACACACACATACACATTGCTTCTTACCAGCTCCCCTGGCCTTCAGTGTGGCTCCTTGCTGTCCCCCAGAGTGTCCAGGCTCCTCCAGTGTCCTTGCAGCTGCAGCCGCGCTGGTGCAGATAGGGTTAATCACAGCCTAACATGCTGTGTGCCCTTGCTGAATTCTGCCCAGCCTGACATCACAACAGCCCGGCTCGAGCTCTGATTGGCTCCCAGGAACCAGTGGGCGCGGCTAGATGACGAGCCCACGACGTCATCTGGCCGCGCCCACTGCTTCCTAGGAGCCAATCAGAGCTGGAGCCGGGCTGCTGTGACTTAAGGCTAGGCACACAGCATGTTCGGCTGTGATTAACCCTATCTGCACCAGCGCGGCTGCAGCTGCAAGGACACTGGAGGAGCCTGGACACACAGGGGGACAGGTACTGGCCTTATATTCCCCGGCCTTACTTTCGGGGGGGGGGGGGGGGGGGGGGGGGGGGGGCCTTATATTAACAGACCCCCCCCCCCCCGTTCCCCCTACCCTGCCTTACTTTCGGGGGGGGGGGTCTTAGTTTCGGGGAAACACGGTATCAGATGTATAATGAAAGCACAACTCCAGTGTTTATTATTCTAATATATTATTTATAATTATTTAATATATATTTAATATTTTTATATTCATATATTGCAAGTATATTAAATTCTACATTGTGTATTGTTATACAGAATTAATATTTATTATATTAAATTACTACATTTTATTAAGTTTATAAATCTTATTTATATTGATTTCGTTGAAATTCTTCCTATGTTTTAATTCTAAATTAAGTTATATTAATCAAACTACCCACCAAATATCATTTATCCTATGGTTTATATTATATTGGATGACATTCCAAATATATTCATATATTAAATTATAACTGTTTATCCAGGATCCAGATTGATTATTCATACGAATGACCCACAGATGTGTAAATAATAATATTAGCAGATAAGTATTGAGGCATTTTACCTATACACACTGAATTCCCTGAGAATAAACTAAGTTAATCAGTATTGCAGCCTCTGTCAGTGTGTACCCCGCTCCCTAATGGTGGGTTTACACACACCAATCATTGTATCCAATATCTGAACCAATCTCTGGTTGCAGTGAAATCATGGACAGATTGCTCCATGTTGTACACAGCCACAAAATGGAACTATGTGTCCATGATTTCACTGCAACCAGAGATTGGTTCAGATATTGGATACAATGATTGGTGTGTGTAAACCCACCATAACACGTCATAGAAATCCTAACTAATCATTCTCTCAGAATCTTCCTGCAGTCTTTGGAGCTCGGGAGCGGCGGAGACCCATCGGTCCCGCTTGATTGAGGACTCTCAAGCCTGTTCCTCGAACTGCTGCAGATCCCGGCACATCCTCCAGTTTCTTATTTATTGCACTGCTGGAGCGATGCTTTAACCTTCCTAGCGTTATTCCCGAGCCTGACTCGGGGTTAACATTCACTACCAGTAGCGTTAACCCCGAGTCAGGCTCGGGCTTACCCGCGTTCGCGGCAGATGCGGTGAGAAAACCGCATCTGCCGCACTTGCGCCGCACTTGCGGCGCGGTAATCTGCAGTGGCTGCAGTAGAAGTGAGATAATGATTTTATAAACTTACATGCCTGCGTACTTGAGGGCGTCTCCCTGTGTGTGCTGGCACTTGTGGCCTGTCCTCATGTCTGCTCTCCCCCTCCCTTATGCACGCCCCCTCTCAGCCTGCTATAGTGATGTGAGGCTGATTGCGTCATAAAGGGGCGGGGCTACCGGGATGCCGCGATTTAGCCCCACCCCTTTATGACGCAATCAGCCTCACATCACTATAGCAGGCTGAGAGGGGGCGTGCATAAGGGAGGGGGAGAGCAGACATGATGAGCACAGCCCACAAGTGCCAGCACACACAGGGAGACGCCCTCAAGTACGCAGGCATGTAAGTTTATAAAATCATTATCTCACTTCTACTGCAGCCACTTTTCAAACAAAAACAGTGCTGCTAATGGTTTACTAGGCTGCAGGGGCACATATTAACAGTGTATGAGGGTCATCCGAGGTGGTTGGTTCCCGCAGATTACCGCAACCGCGCCGCAAGTGCGGCGCAAGTGCGGCAGCTATGCGGCAAGTGCGGCAGATGCGGTTTTTTTACCGCATCTGCCGCGAACGCGGGTAGCCCGCTTTTAGCAAAAAATTCTAGACCTAAACAGACCGCCAGGGAGGTTAAAGCCAAGTCTCCTGCTCCAGTCTTATACTCACCTTCCAGGATCTTCACCTTTTATCGCCGACGCTCCAGTCAGCCTCCTGCGAGTTGTGACCTGCCAGCAGCTCCAGTGTTTCATGGCGCTCACCAGAGGTCACAACTCTATGCAATTCTATGGGAGCCTCGTTCTGCCCCATAGTGATGCATTGGGAGTTTGTGATATAACCTCTGACTTCGGGAAAGTCACAAGATGACATAGGAACAGAGCAATGTCAGTAAAAGGTAAAGCCGCTGGAAGGGGTGTATATGACAGGGGCAAGGAGGGGCTTTAGTCTAAAACATGAAAATGCTTTTCCACATCCAACTTCACTTACCAAAAGCTTATTTAGAATTAAAAAAATCATTATCATGACTAAAGGTGCATTAAATAGGATGTGGCGTGTGCTGGGTTATTGTGATTTTTTGGTTAGTTGAAGCTGGATGTGGAAGAGCTTTTTTTCATTTTCCTTCATGCTTATATGCTCTGGCAGAAGCTCCTAACAAGAGGACTGTCCACAATGCGGTGAGCCAGACAACTCCTATCCCGATACTTAGATCTAGAGTGCCCCTCCAGAGCTGAACACAAAATGCTGGAGAGGCTCTAATCATTCAATTCTAATAAGGAAAACAGAGATATAAACAAATCTAAAGAAGACCAATGTTTACCCTTTCATGTAGGAACACCAGAGCCTGTAGAATATCATAGATCCCAGAACAGATTTCATCAGCGGACAGATTCTGGAGAAGCATTTCCAGGGGCTGCACCCGCTCCGTCACAAGGTATATCCCATCCTCCTCCACAGTACAAGACAAAAACCGCAGAAGACATGGGTGACGTAAGGTCTTCAAGTGCTTTAAAAAATAGGAATGAAAAAAAAAAAAAGACAATACAATTTAATTGTGTCACCCTAGAGAAGGTACTAAAATAAAGAAGAAGCGCAATATAGGGTCTTATCTGGCATAAACCAATAGTGGGATTGGTAAGGCTTACCTGGTCAGGTTGTGAGCCGGTCACAACCACCACTCAGAATATCAAAGGCTGCAGCACTCCTCCATCAGTGTATACAGCAAAGCTCAGGAAAAGTATGGATCCAAAGTACTGTACCGATGCCTTCTTTATTAGCCCATTATTGGTTAATAAATCATTTTAATAAGCCATCGATACATCATTATTGTTCAGCAGTGCACAACTTCGGACCCATACTTTTATCCTAGATATAACCCTAGAAAAGGTGGTAGAAGTCTATACAACAAGCTGCTGGTAGATGTCCACAAGTAGACAAGCTTTATAGTAAATATTAACAAATACAGATCCATGCAGTAAGTCCTCTATGGCCAGGTACACATTAGCATTCAAAAAGAAAGATGCATTCCAATTTTGCAGCTGTTTAATTTAATGCAAAAATGACAGCAGCAGGTGTATGATACAGGGAGGGAGGTGCTAGGACCGACGGTGACACATTAGCATTTAGCAGCTCATTTTTTTATTTCGATTTATGAATAGGAAAAGTTTTGCAAAAAAGCATCTATTTTATGGCAGATACAAACAGCACCAAAAGGAGCCCATTCACTATAATGGGGTCTTGGTTTTTCTTCCGCATGTCCTCACATCCTTTGCTTTTTTCTCTGGCAAAAAACAGAACTTGATAACAGTCTCTGATGCAATTGAGATCCTAGCCAGGCTCAGACTGAACAAACCACAAATCAATATAAATTATTTCATTAAATACTTATAATCTTGTGAAAAATCATCGTAAACACATGAACCTTTATTCAGATTTTTGTACCAATCTATGGCAAGAACCTTGGATCATTTCATTAGGAGGGTTCCCCAGTAGCCCCATGATCACAACTGGGAACTTTTTATACTGACGGAGTATTTTTATTTGCATGTTGGATGCATGAACGCGGCTCATTCATTCTCTATGGGGCTGCCACTAGTGATGAGCAAGTGTAATGGTTATTAGTACAGTATTGGCGATACTCATTACTCAGTGAGTAACACTGGTGCTCGTGAGTGATGTGTCCATCGTTATCAATCTTAGGGCCACGTCACACACACAGATATTTGTGCAGATATTGTTCGCAGATCTCTGGTTGCAGTGAAATCATGGACACATTGTTACATTTGTACACAGCCACAAAATGGAACAATGTGTCCATGATTTCACTGCAACCAGAGATCTGTGAACAATATCTGCACAGATATCTGTGTGTGAGACTTGGCCCTTACACATATTGGCAGCTCCCTTCAGTAAACAATGGGAGCTGGCACCTCAGGGAGAGCAGATTGGATGTTGGCTCTCTGGGGGGCACAGCAAGGTGTTTTAGGCATTGAAGTCATGGGTATACCCAGTGTGGGGCAGGGGGGGGCAGCTGCCCCCCCCCCAAGAGGAAGGGGTGAGCCGAGCGTGGCACTGTGCACGTGCCGCGAGCACCTACTGTATGTATTAATTATAATGTGTGTCAGTCAGTGTCTGTCTCTGACTCAGTGGCTGAGCTGAGGCCCCACCGCACCTCCGCTCCACGGTCCACCTGTCACCTAACTGTAGTGGTTAGTTTACCTCCTCAATCAGCTCAGCTCAGTGACAGCGGATGACATGATGGGGCGGCAGGCCGGTAGCTGCAGCAGCCAGCAGGGGCGCAGGGTGGATCTCGCCCTCAGGCTCAGACAGTGTCTGCAGACTGCAGATCAGCTCGGCGGGCAGGGGGACTCAGAAGTGATGTCATGAGTGACATCACCACTCAGCGCTGAGTCCCTGCGGCTGCGGTGCAAGCTGGGGTCCATCTAGGGAAACTGCTGGTGCGGAGGGAGGCTGGAGCCAGGAGCTCCTCAAGCTAGAAAAGTCAAGAGTGAAGAGACGTCAAGAGAGGACAACAGTAACTGTTAAAAATAGATGTGGGGGGTGGGGGGTTGGGGTGATGGGAGCCCGGAGTATTGTATATGGGAGCCTTATGCGGGGGCTGCGCACCCATAGGCTCCCATATCATATACAGCAACCCTACAGGGCTCCTATATCATATATAGACCCCTAAAGGGCTCCCATTATTGGAGCCCTATGGGGGGGCTGTATATGACATGGGAGCCCTATGGGGCTATATGTGATATGGGAGCCCTATGGGGCATTAGGGGGGCTGTATATGATATGGGACTCCCATATCATATACAGCCCCCATAGGGCTCCCATATCATATGCAGCCTATGATATAGGAGCCCTATGGGGGGCTGTTGTATATGATATGAGGACTGTATGGGGTATTGGTAGGCTGTATATGAGATGGGACTCCAATATCATATACAGCCCCCCCATAAGGCTCCCATATCGTATACAGCCCACCACATAGGGCTCCCGTATCATATACAATCCCCATAGGGCTCTCATGATGGGAGCCCTATGGAGGGGCTGTACATGATACAGGAGCCCTATGAGCGGGCTGAATATGATTTGGGTGCCCTATGGCAGTGTTATACATGATATGGGAGCCCTATAAGGGGGCTGTACATGATATGGGAGCTCTATGGGGGCTGTATATGAGATGGGAGCCCTATGGAGGGCTGTATAAGAGATGTGAGCCCTATGGGACATTGGGGGGGCTGTATATGAGAGATGGAACTTCCATCTCATATACAGCCCCCCATAGGGCTCCCCAGTGGAGTAACGAGTCTGATGGGCCCCGTTGTGCAATTTAGGCCCCCCACCTTCCACGTGCACGTTGGTCGGATGTATGGGCCCCATGTAACATTCTAAATCCTATAAAGACTCACAAATTGACCCCTCTCCCCTTTCATTATGTATTCATGTCCCTTATCCTGCTAAATATGGTCCTCCTCCTGGAATATGACCTTTATCGTGGTATATATGTCCCCCATCATGGTTTATATGGTCCTCCTCCTCTGTCACCATAGTCCTTCAATTATTATAATGCATCCCCACATTCCTCCATACATTACAATGTATTCCCATAGTCCTCTATGTATTATTATGCATCCCATAGTCCCCATTCATAAGGTACCCCCATAGTCATCCAATTATAATGCAACCCCACTATCCTCTATATAGTATAATGTAGCCTCATATGTCTCCATACATTATAATGCACCTCCATACAGTATAATGCACTCCCATAGTTCTCCATATAGTATAATTCACCCCCATAATTCTTCATATAGTATAATTCACCCATAGTCCTCTATACAGTATAATGCACCATCAATAGTCCTCCATATAGTATAATGCACCCCCATTGTTCTCCATATAGCCCTCCATACAGTATAATGCACCCTCACAGTCCTGTGTTTAGCATAGTACAGCCTTCGATATAGCACAGTACAGCCTCATAATTCTCCATACAGTATAATGCAGCCACGGTGAGCCACCCCCTTTTCCCCCCCCATACTCCTCTGGCTAGCGTGTACTCCTTAAAAAAAATCTGTACTTACCTCTCCTGGTTCCACCGCAGCTTCCCAAAAGTGAAGATATAGGAGGAGGCGGTGACGCTGAGAGTTGCACAGTGTAACGCATAAAAGCAGGAAGTGCCGCCTAGTCCACACTAGGAGTAGGTGGTGCTTCGAGCTTTCTATTCGTTCTACTGTGCAACGCACGGCATCACCGCTGTGGTAAGAGGAAGCGCAGGGGGAACGCAGTAGATAGCAGGAGGCTCAGTGAAACACACGGGACCCTTAGCGGCCCAAGTGCTGCTGCGCAGTGATGGCACGAGAAGTGGGCGCAACCTGAACGACCATGGCTTGCCCCCCCCCTAGTTTTGATCCTGGGTACACCCATGATTGAAGTTGTAAAAAAGCCCACCTTCCCGCCTTGTCCCAGAAAGACTTGTTTTATGGCCAGATGTGTGTGGGCAGAGCCTATCACTAATTGACCACCATTGGACTCGCTATTCAGACGAATATGCGAGTATTGAAAACTACTCGTTAGGAGTAAAGCGACTGAAAATATTTCGCTACTCGCTCATCACTAGCTGCCACAAAAATCTGAGCAGCACTCCACAGCCCCACATGGACCAGAACAGCGGTGAAGAACGCCCGCTGTGTGACAATGGGGATTAACGTTTCCTCTTCCGCCTATCACTGTGGATCCCAGCAGCTGCCCCTGCACCAATCAATATGATCTATACGGTGGATAAATGATTGAGCATATTTTTTTGTGCACGTCAGAAAAAGACAAATACTGCTACTCCAGACAGCGTTTATAGCGACTCCTGGTGATGATTTATATAAGGGTTATAAGGATATAAATCATCACCACAAGTAATACAAATAGGGCGGGTTACACGCAGTACTACCCAAAGGGTAGAGCAGCAACTCAACAATTTGCTAATTACCTGCTAGCTCTGATGCACTTCCTAAATAAAATTTATAGCGACTCCCACCGGCTTCACTCAGGTGTATCCATTGGGACTGGCAAGGTTCCAGTAGGGATTCCAATCATCCAGATGCTCGGAGAAGAGCACTCTACAAGTGTGAATCTGGCCCAAGAATGATGGGATTTATCCACTCTGAGGATCTCATTTCTTAGGGCACCGTTACACACACAGATAATTGTGCAGAGACTGTTCACAGATCTCTGGTTGCAATGAAATCATGGACACATTGTTATATTTGTACACAGCCACAAAATGGAACAATGTGTCCATGATTGTCACTGCAACCAGAGATCTGCCAACAATCTCTGCAAAATTATCTGTGTGTATAACGGTAGCCTTAGGCCGGCTTCACACCACGACCTAATCAGGTCCAGGGCTTTCCGGTCTAAACCGGACAGCCCTGGACCCGATCTAGAAACAGAAACGGAGGGCAAATATGCCCTCCGGTCCAGTTTGCAGCCGGATGCAGCTGAGAGCTAGCCGCAGTCCTGAAATCTCTGCAGGGGACAGCTGGTGGTGCTGAAGTTTAGCAGTGCTCGCTGCTAAACTTCAGCAGCCGGCGTCCGGTTCCCGGATCTGATGTTTGTCACACAAGGACACAGGACAGAGGTTGAGTCAACTTTAATCCATGTCAACTGGCTGCAAGTGTGATTTAGTTATTGCCAACACACTGCCTTAGCACGCCCATCTGGGCGTGAATAATTGATCTGCATACGGTGCTGAGACGCCACAGGGAACACCCTGTGTGACTTCTCAAGCACTGAGAAGGCGCAGAAAGCAAGGTAATAAAAGCACTTTTAGATACTTTACAAGTACCTTTTTTTACACAAAGGGATGCCTACAATGCATTCCTGGAGGTGCAGGGACAGGTATAAATGGTATGGGGGCTGATTTTTAGGGGTCAGGTTCCCTTTAAAGATGTAGATGGATTTACATTTACATCTGTTGCTATATTTCCAGGTAACATTTTCATTTATGCATAAAAGTAGTTAAGTGCTCTGGGTGTGACAGAGTACTTCCCAAGCCTCTGCCTCCTTAGTCTTTTTAGCTAAATTGATACCTCACTGCCTGCATGTTAGTGTTGCGCCCCTGCGGTCCGGTCGCCTCTATTAGTTTCCAGAAGCCGGGATCGGTTAAGTCCAGTCACCCACAAACACACCCAACACATGCCCCCTGCCCCAGAGTGAGCGGGTGAACCCAGGTAGTGGGATGGCTCAGGCTGCTGTGGGAAAGCAGGGGGGGAGAGACAGAAAGTGGGTGGGCAGTGAGCAGGAAGAGGTTATCGAAAGGTGAGGACAAAAGGGAAACACCATGGGAAGTGGGATGTCAGTTGGATGAGGACAAGGGACAGAGAAGAGAGAGCACGGACCCAGAGGCCAGAGCTACAATGAGGCCAACCCTGGGTCCCGGGACTACAGACCGCAGGTAGATGGATGGAGTCCTAGGGGCGTGGGCAGTGAGCGATCCACCCGCGCGCCCGAATCAGCTGTGAAGCAGAAGGACAGGGCGAGGACCTGAAGGTGGTGGGAAGGCTCCAAGCTCCAACCACAGAACCCGGGCGCCACGAGATCTCAAGGAGTTGTGGCCAACTCCCAATGCAGCGCAAAGAAGAAGCTGTACTAGGGCCAGGGGCCCTGCTGGTCACCCAAGAAGGCCCGTGGCTGCTGGATCAGGGTTCTGCGTGCGGAGCCGCATGGAGGAAGGAGGAGAATAGGCAGCGCTGAAAAGAGAGCCCCAAGAAAAAGGAACACAAAAGGGGGTGTACTGGACAAGCCATCCTGGTTGCCTAGGACTACCAGAGCCGCCATTGTACTTGTGCTGTACCCAAAGTGCCTGACGAGAGAAGCCAAGTAAACCGGGTTGAAACTCGGCATTGTGTCCGACTGGTCATTTCACACCTGAGGAGAGGTAGACTGAAACGCCGTGCTGGCAGCAGGAGCCTGCCTCAGAGTGTTCCTGATCCAGCTCCGCAGCCAGGTCAGCCCCGCTGGCTCCCCATCACCCCAAATCACCTTAAGGGTATGTGCACATCAGTCGTTTTGTGGGCTGTTTTTGGAAGTTTTCCGTCGGCGTTTTCCGCTGAGTTTTATGTTAATTTATGTTAATCCTAGCCACCGGCTGGATTAACATGCTAGTCAATGGAGTTTAGAAATCGCTGTCTACATCAGAACGATTTTTGTCTGGTCGATTTCAGTTCATTCACCGGTTTCCGACCGGTTGTCAAAGATAGAGCAAGCGACATCTTTTCAGCGTTTTTCCAGCGGGTCCAGCTGAACAAGTGCACCAAAGACCAGTCTGGAAATCGCTAAGAAGAACGCCGGGGAAATCGCCAAGAACACGCTGTACGACCGCAAGTAACCCGATCGCAAATCGTTAGCAAAACGCTAACAAAACCAGGGACACTAGCGAGTTCAGAAAACTCAGTTTCTGCCAGTCTCCACCGGTTCCCGATCGTTCTGCAAAGATGCAGAAACGACTGATGTGCACATACCCTAACTCCGGATGCCCTGGGGACCTGCTCCTCCCATAGGGAGCTACACCATCACAGCTGCAACTTTATCATCCCCAGAGGTCCCAGACCGCAGCAGCAGCTCCTACTGGCTACCTTCCACGAGCGGCATCATGACACTGTCTTTATTTTATTTTTACCCCTTTTTCAATTCCCCTTTTTACTGAACGCCCAATAGGGGACCACAGACCAGGTCATGCCACCATGACAGCATCCCCACAGCCCCTATGGGGGTGCACTATACTATATGGAAGACTATGGGGGTGCACTATACTATATGGAGGACTATGGGGGTGCACTATACTATATGGAGGACTATGGGGGTGCACTATACTATATGGAGGACTATGGGGGTGCACTATACTATATGGAGGACTATGGGGGTGCACTATACTATATGGAGGACTATGGGGGTGCACTATACTATATGGAGGACTATGGGGGTGCACTATACTATAAGGAGGACTATGGGGGGTGCACTATACAATATGGAGGACTATGGGGTGCATTATATTATATGGAGGACTATGGGGAGTGCATTATACTATATGGAGGACTATGGGGAGTGCATTATACTATATGTAGCACTATGGGGGTGCGTTATAAGGAGCCCCCTCACCTTGGCCGCCTTGTCCACCTTGTCCTGGCTGTCCGGCTGGTACACGAACACGGAGGCCGCACGTCCCTCCGGCAGCAGTGCGGGGTGGATGGTGAGCCGGAGGGATGTGTCCATGGCGGCTCCTGCAGAGTGAAGCCCCTCATGGAGCTGCTCTCTGAGCCCATAATCCTGCAGCTGTATGCAGGGATGGCTGCCCGTGACCCTGCCAGCGGGACCGTGTGCGGCGCTCCGGGGCACTGACAGGTGCAGACCTAACCGCGGCTCCAGAGCCGGCGACTCATAGCATCAGGTCAGGCGGGCAGAGGCTCCCGGCGGCTCGGTCCCCGTTCCCGGACGTGCAGCTCGTCGCTCCCGGCCTCCTAACCGGAAAACACATCTTCCTCCCCGACCCAATGGCAGCCGAGCTCACACACAGCAGCACAGGCGCCTGCCCAGCCAGGGACAGCAGGGATTGGCGGCTCATTTAACTGTCTCCTTCCACTAGAGCCCTAAGCATCCGGCAATGAAAGAGTTACGTGCCAGCCGTAGTATGGCGACAACACGGCGTGCTCATGTGCGCTTACGATAGCTGCCATCTTGTGGATGGCATAAGTATGGTACGGACCCTGGATGGATCAGTACAGAGCGCTGCTCACACGCAGCTTTTTTATGCGTTTTTTTCTGCATAGAAAATACAAACTGTACAGAAAACGACATATTTGTGTGCATTTGGCTTGACTCCTGGGTTGTTTATGAAGTGTTGTGTATAGGAGGGCCTTACATTGTAAGAGTGGTCTTATAGGAATGAGCATAGAGCCAGCAGCAGTCTCTATTGTGTATACAGGCCACAGCTGTCTCTATTGTGCAGACAGTCCAGCAGTCTCTACTGAGTTTACAGCCCTCAGCAATCTCTATTGTGCAAACAGTCCATAGCATTCTCTGTTGTGTACAGTCATGGCCAAAAGTTTTGAGAATGATACAAATATTAATTTTAACAAAGTCTACTGCTTCAGTTTTTCTAATGGCAATTTGCATATACTCCAGAATGTCATAAAGAGTGATCAGCTTAACAGCAATTACTTGCAAAGTCAATATTTGCCTAGAAAATGAACTTTAACCCCCAAAACACATTTCAACATCATTGCAGTCCTGCCTTAAAAGGAGCAGCTAACATCGTTTTAGTGATTGTTCCATTAAGACAGGTGTGGGTGTTGATGAGGACAGGGCTGGCGATCAATCAGTCATGATTAAGTAAGAATGACACCACTGGACACTTTAAAAGGAGGCTGGTGCTTGGTATCATTGTTTCTCTTCAGTTAACCATGGTTATCTCTAAAGAAACACGAGCAGCCATCATTGCACTGCACAAAAATGGCCTAACAGGGAAGAGTATCGCAGCTAGAAAGATTACACCTCAGTCAACAATCTATCACATCATCCAGAACTTCAAGGAGAGAGCTTCCATTGTTGTCAAAAAGGCTCCAGGGCGCCCAAGAAAGACCAGCAAGCCCCAGGACCGTATCTTAAAACTGTTTCAGCTGCGGGATCGGACTACCAGCAATGCCGAGCTTGCTCAGGAATGGCAGTAGGCTGGTGTGAGTGCTTCTGCACGCACTGTGAGGCGGAGACTCTTTGAGCAAGGCCTGGTTTCAAGGAGGGCAGCAAAGAAGCCACTTCTCTCCATAAAAAACATCAGAGACTAACTGATATTCTGCAAAAGGTACAGGGAGTGGACTGCTGAGGACTGGGGTAAAGTCATTTTCTCTGATGAATCCCCTTTTCGATTGTTTGGGACCAGGGCCGGGACGATAGGTAGGCGACCCTAGGCGATCGCCTAGGGCGCCATCTTGTGGAGGGCGCATTGCCCGCCCCTAGAGGGCCCCGTGCTGACCGCCGGCGGCCGCGCCGGCCAGAGAGGAGGGAAGAGGGGACTTCCTGTCCTGCAGCTCTGCCTGGTGCCCGCCCCTCCTCTCCTCCAACATGGGGCCTATGGAGCGCGGATCCGAGGAAACAGCTGAGTTCCTCGGACCCGATCTTAGTGTACTGAGCACGCTCAGTACACTAAAATCGCTCTGTGCCATAATATCACTTCTGCAATGTATATTCATACATTGCAGAAGTGATATCCAGTGAAATGAAAGGGTTAAAAATAAAAAAATCATTATTCTCACCTCTCCACGATCCTGCGATGCCTCCTGCGCTCGGCTCTGTGCTTCCAGGACCTGGCCTGACATCACAGTGCAGTCACATGACCGGTTACCGCGGTAACCGGTCATGTGACTGTGACATCACGCCAGGTCCTGTGCATCAGAAGAAGAGAAGCTGGAAGCAGCGTGGGTGTCGTGGAGAGGTGAGAATGATGATTTTTTTATTTTTTAAGCTCTGCAGAAGGAGGACAAAGAGGGGGGCAAAGAGGGGCTGCAAAGAGGGGGGCAAAGA
This sequence comes from Allobates femoralis, assembly GCA_033576535.1. Lineage (NCBI taxonomy): Eukaryota > Metazoa > Chordata > Amphibia > Anura > Aromobatidae > Allobates > Allobates femoralis. The sequence goes on from JARQOC010000007.1 coordinate 23,159,959, forward strand.
GGGTCTGCAAAGAGGGGAGCAAAGAGGGGGCAAAGAGGGGGTGCAAAGAGGGGGGCAAAGAGGGGCTGCAGAGAGGGGAGCAAAGAGGGGCTGCAGAGAGGGGAGCAAAGAGGGGGGCAAAGAGGGTCTGCAAAGAGGGGGTCCAAAGAGGGCTGCAAAGAGGGTCTGCAAAGAGGGGAGCAAAGAGGGGCTGCAAAGAGGGGGGCAAAGAGGGTCTGCAGAGAGGGGAGCAAAGAGGGGGGCAAAGAGGGGGTGCAAAGAGGGGCTGCAAAGAGGGGGGCAAAGAGGGGGGCAAAGAGGGGCTGCAAAGAGGGGAGCAAAGAGGGGGTCCAAAGGGGGGCTGCAAAGAGGGTCTGCAAAGAGGGGCTGCAAAGAGGGGGGCAAAGAGGGTCTGCAGAGAGGGGAGCAAAGAGGGGGAGCAAAGAGGGTCTGCAAAGAGGGGAGCAAAGAGGGGGTGCAAAGAGGGGGGCAAAGAGGGGAGCAAAGAGGGGCTGCAAAGAGGGGGGCAAAGAGGGTCTGCAGAGAGGGGAGCAAAGAGGGTCTGCAAAGAGGGGGTCCAAAGAGGGGGTCCAAAGAGGGTCTGCAAAGAGGGGGGCAAAGAGGGTCTGCAAAGAGGGGGGCAAAGAGGGTCTGCAAAGAGGGGAGCAAAGAGGGGGTCCAAAGAGGGGCTGCAAAGAGGGGGGCAAAGAGGGCTGCAAAGAGGGGCTGCAAAGAGGGCCGGCAAAGAGGGGGGCAAAGAGGGGCTGCAAAGTGGGGGGACAGAGGGGACAAAGAGGGGAGACAGAGGGCAGACAGAGGGGAGAAGGGTGACAGGAGGGGGACAAGGTGACAGGAGGAGCAGGGAGAGGATCCAAACTGATGCTGCAAAACATCGGGATCGGATGCCTATTTGGCATCCGATTGCAGTCATCAGTTTGGATCCGTTGCTGTCCGAGGGGTGCTGCAAAAAGTCTGATCCCCTCGGACAGCACAAAAACGCTGTGTGAAAGCAGCCTTATTTGGCACGGATCAGGTCGGATCCAATTCGGTCCGATTTGACCCGCTGTGCCAAAAATCGAAGCAGGCTGCGATTTTGGGCACAGCAAAAAATCGGCCAGAATCGGATCCGTCAAAAATCGGATGCCAATAAGGCCAAATCCGATGTGAACCGTGCCCATAGGATAACATGGGGCCAAAATCTGATCCGTGGCTGTCCGTTTTACAACGGACAGCCACGGATCACAGAAAAACGCAGTGTGAAATCAGCCTTACCGCAGACGCACGGTGACGGCGGCCGCGGTGAGTGTGCAAAGGCGCGCTTCCCCCCCGACCCCCGCATAGTGGGCCCTGTATACACCACTGGGCCCTGTATACACCACTGGGCCCTGTATACACCACTGGGTCTTGTATACACCACTAGGCCCTGTATACACCACCACTGAGCCCTGTATACACCACCACTGGGCCTGCTGTATATACTGCTGGGGCCTGTATATACCACTGGGGCTGCTGTATATACTGCTGGGGCCTGTATATACCACTGGGGCTGCTGTATAACCCCTGGGGCTGCTGTATTACCCCTGGGGCTGCTGTATAACCCTGGGGCTGCTGTATTACCCCTGGGGATGCTGTATTACCCCTGGGGCTGCTGTATTACCCCTGGGGCTGCTGTATAACCCCTGGGGCTGCTGTATTACCCCTGGGGCTGCTGTATAACCCCTGGGGCTGCTGTATTACCCCTGGGGCTGCTGTATTACCCCTGGGGCTGCTGTATTACCCCTGGGGCTGCTGTATTACCCCTGGGGCTGCTGTATAACCCCTGGGGCTGCTGTATAACCCCTGGGGCTGCTGTATTACCCCTGGGGCTGCTGTATTACCCCTGGGGCTGCTGTATAACCCCTGGGGCTGCTGTATTACCACTGGGGCTGCTGTATTACCACTGGGGTCTGTATATACCACTGGAGAGGCTGCTGTATACCACTTTGCTGGGGGCTGTATACCTGTCCTGGGGTCCACCCTCAGCTTATACACGAGTCAATAGGTTTTCCCAGGTTTTGGGGGCAAAAGTAGGGGGGTCGGCTTATACACAGGTCGGGTTATACACGAGTATATATGGGTAGTAATCCTACAATGTCTGCTGGACATGGTATGAGGAGGTTTATGGCTCAGTCAGTACACACTCCATACTTCATGGTAAGGGGAGGGTTTATGGCTCAGTACACACTCCATACTTCTTGTTATTAACCAGTTAATGCTCTCTTGTCCACCGCACTGCAGTTTCAAAAGAGGACAACAGCGAGACAAGCAGCAACATGGCATCAGAGAGTCCCTGACCCCGAGATAGAAGATCCTCAGATCCTGGTATTGTGACATCATATTAAGAATAATACTTTTTGCATTTATATTACACTATGAACTCCACAGCACTTTACATCATGAACACTGTCCCCATTGGGGCTCACAATGTAAACAACCTATCAGTATGACTCTGTAGTGTGGTTGGACGAACCTTTTATAGGTCCCCGTTAAATTAAATTTACCTTCAAAGTATGCTGACATTTTTATTCCCAGACATATTTCGGGGGGGGGGGGGGGCGCCGTTTGCCTTACCTGCCTAGGGCACCAAAATGCCTTGTCCCGACACTGTTTGGGACATCTGGAAAACAGCTTATTCAGAGAAGAAGAGGTGAGCGCTACCACCAGTCTTGTCTCATGCCAACTGTAAAGCATCCTGAAACCATTCATGTGTGGTGTTGCTTCTCAGCCAAGGGAATCAACTCACTCACAGTCTTGCCTAAAAACACAGCCATGAATAAAGAATGGTACCAGAATGTCCTCCAAGAGCAACTTCTCCCAACTGTCCAAGAGCAGTTTGGCGCCCAACAATGCCTTTTCCAGCATGATGGAGCACCTTGCCATAAAGCAAAGGTGATAACTAAATGGCTCAGGGAACAGAACATAGAGATTTTGGGTTCCATGGCCTGGAAACTGCCCAGATCTTAATCCCATTGAGCAGGGCCGGACTGGGACCAAAAAGCAGCCCTGGAAAACAAGCCCCACCAGCCCACATACTATGACACCCATTAGCCTCGATCAGTGAAATTTTGAAATTTACTTTTACGTTCTCATGACCTCATCACTTTCGCAGGCTGCTTTCACATCAGCGGTAAACTGATGTTTGCGGCCAATCCAGCAGGTGGCACCGCATCTGCCAGATCAGCCGACTTGCAGCCCAGATGCGGCAAGCCCCATGCATTGTGTACGGCAAGTGCTGTTCTGCCAGGTGCGGCAGATCCACCACTTGCGGCGGCGAAAACCCCCCCACGCTTACAGCCAAATTTCTTGGGATCGTGGGGACCCAGTGGTCAGATCCAGAGCGAAGGGCAAGTCACCATCTATACAGAAGAGAAGTGATGACTTCCATATTGGGGATAATTAATTTAAACAACAGTTAAATGCTGAAAATCAAAGTCCAATACCACCTCTGACAACTGGTCAGTACCAGTGTACCAGTGTATATATACAGAATAATACAGATACTGAGGATTACACCCAGTATACAGGACAGAAGAAGTGGTACTGTGCAGTGTATATATACAGAATAATACAGATACTGAGGATTACACCCAGGATACAGGACAGGAGAAGAGGTACTGTGCAGTGTATATATACAGAATAATACAGATACTGAGGATTACACCCAGGATACAGGACAGGAGAAGAGGTACTGTGAAGTGTATATATACAGAATAATACAGATACTGAGGATTACACCCAGGATACAGGACAGGAGAAGTGGTACTGTGCAGTGTATATATACAGAATAATACAGATACTGAGGATTACACCCAGCATACAGGACAGGAGAAGTGGTACTGTGCAGAGTATATATACAGAATAATACAGATACTGAGGATTACACCCAGTATACAGGACAGGAGAAGTGGTACTGTACAGTGTATATATACAGACTAATACAGATACTGAGGATTACACCCAGTATACAGGACAGGAGAAGTGGTACTGTGCAGTGTATATATACAGAATAATACAGATACTGAGGATTACCCCCAGTATACAGGACAGGAGAAGTGGTACTGTGCAGTGTATATATACAGAATAATACAGATACTGAGGATTACACCCAGTATACAGGACAGGAGAAGTGGTACTGTGCAGAGCATATATACAGAATAATACAGATACTGAGGATTACACCCAGTATACAGGACAGAAGAAGTGGTACTGTGCAGTGTATATATACAGAATAATACAGATACTGAGGATTACACCCAGTAACCAGGACAGGAGAAGTGCTACTGTACTGTGTATATATACAGAATAATACAGATACTGAGGATTACACCCAGTATACAGGACAGGAGAAGTGGTACTGTGCAGTGTGTACATACAGAATAATACAGATACTGAGGATTACACCCAGTATACAGGACAGGAGAAGTGATACTGTGCAGTGTATATATACAGAATAATACAGATACTGAGGATTACACCCAGTATACAGGACAGGAGAAGTGATACTGTGCAGTGTATATATACAGAATAATACAGATACTGAGGATTACACCCAGTATACAGGACAGGAGAAGTGGTACTGTGCAGTGTATATATACAGAATATTACAGATACTGAGGATTACACCCAGTATACAGGACAGGAGAAGTGGTACTGTGCAGAGTATATATACAGAATAATACAGATACTGAGGATTACACCCAGTATACAGGACAGAAGAAGTGGTACTGTGCAGTGTATATATACAGAATAATACAGATACTGAGGATTACACCCCGTAACCAGGACAGGAGAAGTGCTACTGTACTGTGTATATATACAGAATAATACAGATACTGAGGATTACACCCAATATACAGGACAGGAGAAGTGGTACTGTGCAGTGTATATATACAGAATAATACAGATACTGAGGATTACACCCAGTGTACAGGACAGGAGAAGTGGTACTGTGCAGTGTGTACATACAGAATAATACAGATACTGAGGATTACACCCAGTGTACAGGACAGGAGAAGTGGTGCTGTGCGGTGTATATATACAGAATAATACAGATACTGAGGATTACACCCAGTATACAGGACAGAAGAAGTGGTACTGTGAAGTGTATATATACAGAATAATACAGATACTGAGGATTACACCCAGTATACAGGACAGAAGAAGTGGTACTGTGAAGTGTATATGTACAGAATACAGATACTGAGGATTACACCCAGTATACAGGACAGGAGAAGTGGTACTGTGCAGTGTATATATACAGAATATTACAGATACTGAGGATTACACCCAGTATACAGGACAGGAGAAGTGGTACTGTGCAGAGTATATATACAGAATAATACAGATACTGAGGATTACACCCAGTATACAGGACAGAAGAAGTGGTACTGTGCAGTGTATATATACAGAATAATACAGATACTGAGGATTACACCCCGTAACCAGGACAGGAGAAGTGCTACTGTACTGTGTATATATACAGAATAATACAGATACTGAGGATTACACCCAATATACAGGACAGGAGAAGTGGTACTGTGCAGTGTATATATACAGAATAATACAGATACTGAGGATTACACCCAGTGTACAGGACAGGAGAAGTGGTACTGTGCAGTGTGTACATACAGAATAATACAGATACTGAGGATTACACCCAGTGTACAGGACAGGAGAAGTGGTGCTGTGCGGTGTATATATACAGAATAATACAGATACTGAGGATTACACCCAGTATACAGGACAGAAGAAGTGGTACTGTGAAGTGTATATATACAGAATAATACAGATACTGAGGATTACACCCAGTATACAGGACAGAAGAAGTGGTACTGTGAAGTGTATATGTACAGAATACAGATACTGAGGATTACACTCAGTAGACAGGAGAATTATACCCAGCATACCCAGGAGGCTGTGCTTTATAGATAGGATGCTGTGGTATATAGATAGCCAAGACTCAGCCTGATCCTAAAGATGGGTAAAGATGAAAGGTGGAGGCAAAAAGTCCAGTGCTAGGAGCAGAGAGAACAGAATTCATGGAGACACCAGGAAGAACACAAAGAGAACTCTCAGGAAAATTTTCTGTTGCTGCACATTACAGACTGTCCGCTGTGTACACACTAGAAGCTGCCTGCTGTATACACGTTACACAGTGCGGACTCTGGGCACGTTACACAGTGCGGACTCTGGGCACGTTACACGCTGCAGACTCTGGGCACGTTACACGCTGCGGACTCTGGGCACGTTACACGCTGCGGACTCTGGGCACGTTACACGCTGCGCACTCTGGGCACGTTACACGCTGCGGACTCTGGGCACGTTACACGCTGCGGACTCTGGGCACGTTACACGCTGCGCACTCTGGGCACGTTACACGCTGCGCACTCTGGGCACGTTACACGCTGCGGACTCTGGGCTCGTTACATGCTGTGGACTCTGGGCTTGTTTCATACTGCGGACTCTGGGCACGTTAAACGGTGCGGACTCTGGGCACGTTACGCGCTGTGGACTCTGGGCTCGTTACGCGCTGTGGACTCTGGGCTCGTTACGCGCTGTGGACTCTGGGCTCGTTACGCGCTGTGGACTCTGGGCACGTTACGCGCTGTGGACTCTGGGCACGTTACGCGCTGTGGACTCTGGGCTCGTTACACGCTGCGGACTCTGGGCACGTTACACGCTGGGGACTCTGGGCTCGTTACACGCTGTGGACTCTGGGCTCGTTACACGCTGTGGACTCTGGGCACGTTACACGCTGTGGACTCTGGGCTCGTTACACGCTGTGGACTCTGGGCACGTTACACGCTGAGGACTCTGGGCACGTTACACGCTGAGGACTCTGGGCACGTTACACGCTGCGGACTCTGGGCACGTTACACGCTGCGGACTCTGGGCACGTTACACGCTGCGGACTCTGGGCTCGTTACGCGCTGTGGACTCTGGGCTCGTTACGCGCTGCGGACTCTGGGCTCGTTACGCGCTGTGGACTCTGGGCACGTTACACGCTGAGGACTCTGGGCACGTTACACGCTGCGGACTCTGGGCACGTTACACGCTGCGGACTCTGGGCACGTTACACGCTGCGGACTCTGGGCTCGTTACGCGCTGTGGACTCTGGGCTCGTTACGCGCTGCGGACTCTGGGCTCGTTACGCGCTGTGGACTCTGGGCTCGTTACGCGCTGTGGACTCTGGGCACGTTACACGCTGTGGACTCTGGGCACGTTACACGCTGTGGACTCTGGGCTCGTTACACGCTGTGGACTCTGGGCTCGTTACATGCTGCGGACTCTGGGCACGTTACACGGTTTGGACTCTGGGCACGTTACACGCTGCGGACTCTGGGCACGTTACACGCTGCGGACTCTGGGCTCGTTACACGCTGCGGACTCTGGGCTCGTTACACGCTGTGGACTCTGGGCACGTTACACGCTGCGGACTCTGGGCACGTTACACGCTGCGGACTCCGGGCACGTTACACGCTGCGGACTCTGGGCACGTTACACGCTGCGGACTCTGGGCTCGTTACACGCTGCGGACTCTGGGCTCATTTCATACTGCGGACTCTGGGCACGTTAAACGGTGCGGACTCTGGGCTCGTTACACGCTGTGGACTCTGGGCACGTTACACGCTGTGGACTCTGGGCTCGTTACACGCTGTGGACTCTGGGCTCGTTACACGCTGCGGACTCTGGGCTCGTTACACGCTGCGGACTCTGGGCTCGTTACGCGCTGTGGACTCTGGGCACGTTACACGCTGTGGACTCTGGGCACGTTACACGCTGTGGACTCTGGGCACGTTACACGCTGTGGACTCTGGGCTCGTTACATGCTGTGGACTCTGGGCTCGTTACACGCTGCGGACTCTGGGCACGTTACACGGTGTGGACTCTGGGCACGTTACACGGTGTGGACTCTGGGCTCGTTACACGCTGTGGACTCTGGGCTCGTTACACGCTGTGGACTCTGGGCTCGTTACATGCTGTGGACACTGGGCTCATTACATGCTGCAGACTCTGGGCACATCTGAGACTGTTGGTTATATCTTGCATACACAGCACTATACTGTATATACAGGTCCACACTATATATACACAGTATATAGGCACACTAGTACAGCATGTAGTATGGACCTGTATATACTGTATAGTGTTGTGTAGAGACAGAGAGGCACACAGACAGACACTGTCAAACACACAGATAGAGACACTCAGACAGACAGAATAACACTCAGAAAGACACACACAAAACATGATACTCACATATACCAGTAGGACCTGTGATGATGTCACATGGAGGGGAGGCATCAGGGGTCACATGACCATCTCAGAGAGAGATCAGGAATGTGATGAAGATGGTGGGAGGGCTTGGACCTGCCCTTGTCATCCTGATTGCTGAGAGAAGGTCACTGCTTTGGGGAACGGCCCCGCCCCCTTCGCGTCCGTGGCCCGCCCCCTGCATGCCGTGGCCGCTCGGTGACAGATTTAAAGCAATGCTGAGGCTGGAGGAGCGGGCGGCCCACCCGCACCCCCAAGTGGGCGGCCCATAGGGAAAAGTCCCGCCCCTCCCGCCTGTCAGTCCGGGCCTGCCATTGAGAACTTGTGGTCAATCATCAAGAGACGGGTGGACAAACAAAAAACAACAAATTCTGGCAAAATGCAAACATTGATTATGCAAGAATGGACTGCTATCAGTCAAGATTTGGTCCAGAAGTTGATTGTTCGCATGCCAGGGAGAATTGCAGAGGTCCTGAAGAAGAAGGGTCAACACTGCAAATATTGACTTGCTGCATTAACTCATTCTAACTGTCAATATAACCTTTTGGTACTCATAATATGATTGCAATTATATTTCTGCATGTGATATAAACATCAGACAAACACAAATAAAAACCAGAGGGCAGCAGATCATGTGAAAATATAATTTTGGTGTCATTCTCAAAACTTTTGGCCCTGACTGTATATAGCCCAGGGGCAGGGATGGAGGGCGGAAATTGTGCCAGTATGGGGGGCCCTGAAATTCCTGGTGGCAACCCTGAGTGCAATACATTATAATACAAAGCAACATTACTATACATCATACATATCACAACACATTACTATATCTCACAGTGTTACAGTTCACATTATACATAATATATACAAATATACACAAAGACGCTTGACGCAATTCACATGACAATATAACAGTACGATTGGTGTCTTCAGGGAGGAACGCGACTGCGATACACTGCTTTTCAAACAGACCATATGTACATAAAAAAAATTGCAGCCTACACTACTCTGTTTTTCAGATGAGATTCTTATTTCTGTCTGGATGCACAAAAATAGTTGTATCTCATACGGATCAGCTATATAGCCTCCGATTTTTATAGGTACATTGTCATATTAAAGGGTTATCTGGGATATTTACTTAAAAAAGTGCCCAAGCACTAACAGGCAGGTAGCTGCCACCTACCTGCCTGTTGTTGCTGGCACCTGTCTCTGCTGTTCACACCCACCACAGAGCGGTCACAGACCACTCCTGCTGGGGACTGCATGGTGGCATAAATACAGAGCAGAGCGGCTTTTCTGCTCTGCCCTGTGGAAGTGGGCGCGTAGCTGATGTCACATTGATTCACAACGGTCTACCCCCCTACCTGATTAGGGGAGCTGGGTGTCAATCACTGTGACGTCAGATATGCGTCCATCTACCAAGGGGAGGGAATCCTCCCCTAGGTAGTCGTGACGTCACCGGAAGCGCCAAAATTGCAGACTGGACCTGTCTGTGACCGCTCCAGTCGGCGGTGAACGGTGTCGGTCACAACAGGCAGGTCTGTTCCAGCTACCTACCTGTTAGTGGCTTAGGCACAATTTTATTTTTGAGTTATCCTGGATATCTCCTTTAACACAAGAAGATATATTTGGTTTTGTAAATGTTATTCACTGCTGAGCTTAAAAATGGATGACGACTAGAGATGAGTGGACCTTTTGAAGTTCGGGTTTGGTTCACTGAATTGGCATATGTTCGCTGAACTGTTCGATGGTAGGCAAAATCAAGGGCATAGACAGCACCTTAAAAGGGGCCCAAAAGCTACCAAAACAGGTCAAATTAGGAACAGACACCAGGAAAAGTGCCATCTATTTCCCAGAGTTAAAATTATTATCACTGTGTATTATGGATGCATGGGACAAGGCCTGAAAATATGGGAAGCAAGGTGTACCACGGTCCGCGCTGCTGAGTCCACAAAATCACCTGGGATGCAAGATGTTGTAGCAGTATACTTCTTTATTCCTTGCTACGCGTTTCGTTATGGGTGTGTTCTGTTTACATATGATGTCATCACTGGGGAAGGGGCCAACAGTAAACAGAATACACCCATAATTGCTAATGTAAGGGGCTATAAATTCCCTGCCCCTATGGCTGATGTAATATCCCTGAGGAAGGTGCCAGGAAGGGCGCCGAAATGCATAGAAAGGAATAAAGAAGTATATTGCTACAACATCTTGCATCCCAGGTGATTTTGTGGACTCAGCAGCGCGGACCGTGGTACACCTTGCTTCCCATATTTTCTGTCTGTTTTCAGTGGAGGTCCTGCAGCAGCTGATACTGTGATATGCTGTTAAACCAGTTGTGGGTCTCACAACTGGAATAGGTGAGTGTAACTGCATTACACCACTCACATCTGAGTGTCACTAGTGATAGGGCACTATTGCGCCTCTTGTTCCCCCACCTTTTTTGTATTGGGACAAGGCCTGGCCCAGTATTTCAAGCTTCAACATTAAATTGGAACAAGGAGATGAAAGACAGGTGTAGACATGGTGTTTAAAAAGCTAAATTCACAAAACACACAACAAAGAAACCATAAGAAGAGTCTCCACATTTCAAAAAATTATGGCCAGATACAACGAAAGTGGCATCAGTTTCCCCAGACTAAAAATTGTATTATGGAGCAGCCTGCATACATGACACAGGGTCTGGAAAAGGACTTGGCCTAGCATTTGAAGGTTAAACATTCATTAATAAGAGTGGGATGATTGACACATGAAGAACCCTGCTTAATTCACGAAACACAACAAAGACACCCATAGAGCAACACCTGGCCTGGAATTTCAAGGTAAAACATTGATCAGTAACATTGGGATGAGTGACAGGTACTTTTGGGCTGGGGGCCCTTTTGGAGACACAGTGGTCAGTGGGTGCTCTCATATGCTGGCCCGGCCACCTTTAGAAAGACCAAATAGACCAGGGCTCATCCCAACTGAATGCACAAACTCCTGAACCGTGGGCGGAACACTACACAAACAACACAGGGTGGGGGATCTACACAATGGTAAGGCTTTATTAGATCCCCAACAGTCAAATTCATATAACACATACCAAGCAAAACACACAATGTAACAGGAAACAGAGTCTCACCCTTCTGCTGGCTCACCAGGGATTGGAAACTTTGTGCTTTCGGGGCTTCCAGGACCAACTACCCCAATCCAGCAGCACCCCACTTTCAGCAGACACCCACCAAGAAAAGGATAGCGGCAAACTTAGGAAGCTAACCGATCACAGCAAAGTCTGTAGCCAGGTAACTGAATTGTCCCAACCAGAGTATCCTCCTCAAGTAGTCTTTCATATTTCAGCTGAATCCAAGGCTGAGCTCCTGCAGAATATAATCCAGTTATGGTGCTTCTATAGTCGGGGCCAAAGTCCCTAGACTGAGACCAGGTAGACTATGAAGACACGATGTTATCCTGGCAGCCGGAACTGAAATTCATAGGCTGAGGTTATGGTCTTCCAATCGGGACTGAGCCCATAGATTGAAGCCATGTAGCATATGAACTCCTGGTGACTGAAGCAGGCCCTTTTATACATCCCGAGTATTCCTCTCAGGGTGTTGTGGTTTACATGATTGGTGGATTAACGCTGTGCTTTTATTCGCTGGCATTTCAAGCTAAATGCTTAATTCTCCTGTGAATGATAAAGACAAAGGGAGTGAGGTAATTAAATTAGCAATGCACAACCTCAGACAATAAAAGAAACAATCTCTTATCATGAGTTAACTTGAATCCCTACATACAGTGCCTTACGAATGTATTTGGCCCCCTTGAACATTTCTGCCTTTTGCCATATTTCAGGCTTCAAACATAAAGATATAAATTCAAATCAATAATTTTTCACCATCTTCCTGGTCCCTGCTGAAGAAAAGCAGGCCCAAACCATTATGCTGCCACCACCATGTTTGACAGTGGGCATGGTGTTTTGAGGGTGATGAGATGTGCTGCTTTGACGCCAAACATATTGTTTTGCATTGTGATTCGATTTTGGTTTCATCTGACCAGTGCACCTTATTCCACATGTTTGGTGTGTTCTCCCAGGTGGCTTGTGGCAAGCTTCAAACAAGACTTTTTATGGATATCTTTGAGAAATGGCTTTCTTCTTGAAACTCTTTCATAAAGGCCAGATTTGTGCAGTGTATGACCGATTGGTGTCCTATGGACAGACTCTCCCACCTCAGCTGTAGATCTCTGTAGTTCATCCAGAGTGATCATGGGCCTTTTGGCTGCATCTCTGATCAGTCTTCTTGTTCGAGATGAAAGTTTAGAGGGATAGCTGGGTCTTGGTAGATTTGCAGTGGTCTGATACTCCTTCCATTTCCATATGATCGCTTGCACAGTGCTCCTTGAGATGTTTAAAACTTGGGAAATCTTTTTGTATCCAAATTCGGGTTTAAACTTCGCCACAACAGTATCTCGGACCTGCCTGGTATGTTCCTTGATCTTCATGATGCTCTCTGCACTTGAAACAGAACCCTTATGGGGACGTCACACGCGTCAGTATCGTGTGCAATATCGCTTCTGCACATGACGTTGCAGCGATATTAACGTGTGTGACAGGGCGCATCAACCAGCGATAAATCGCTGCTTGATGGTTGCCAGGTTGTAGAACCTGCTCTAAAACCTGCCAATGGTCGCCCGGTGGACAAGCAGCATGTGGACACGCACTGGGAGACGAGCGAGAAGTCAGCTCCCAGCGCCTCTCAGCAAACGCTGGGAGATGTTATCCATGGTAAACAGTGGGTAACTATGCGCCAAACAGCGCTTAGTTACCTGCTTGTTTACATGGTTACCAGCGTTCTCGCTGGTACTGATTGCTGGTGAGTCTGCCTGTGTGACGGCTCACTAGTGATCAGCCTTCAATGTCGCCAGCAATGAGATCGCTGGCGACATTAACGCGTGTAACGTCCCCATAACACTATCACAGAGCAGGTGCATTTATACTGGTATCATTACCAGTCATTTAGGACAACATTGGATCATTCAGAGATCCTCACTGAACTTCTGGAGTGAGTTTGTGGCACTGAAAGTAAAGGGGCCGAATAATATTGCACGCCCCACTTTTCAGTTTTTATTTGTTAAAAAAGTTTAAAATAACCAATAAATTTTGTTCTACTTCACCATTGTGTCCCACTTGTTGATTCTTCACAAAAAATTAGAATTTATATCTTTATGTTTGAAGCCTGAAATGTGGGAAAAGGTTGAAAAGTTCAAGGAGGCCAAATACTTTCACAACACACTGTAAAGGGGATAGAAAGAAAAAAATGTACATGTGCTCCCTCTGAGTGTAGTAGTTCGAAACAATGAGAAAATAAGCAATGGATATGTTATGCTTACCTGGCTTAGAAGGTGAGAAAGCATTTAGTATCTCACTGGATCAGGAATGTTTCATTTCTTTCCTCCTTCATCTTCAAATTCTCCAACAGTCTGCAGCTCACACAGGGCACTTGAATTCAAGTGGACCTTCTTGTAGTTCCACAGAGGTCACATATAATATTTATTCATTTATATAGCACTATTAATTCCATAGCACTTTACATACATCAGTAATGCTGCCCCCATTGAGGCTCACAATGTAAACATCTTATCAGTATGTCTTTACAATGTGGGAGGAAACCCACACAAACACTAGGAGAATATACAAACTCCTTGCAGATGTTGTCCTTGGCAGGGCCGGCATTAGGGGGGGGCAGACTGGGCAGTTGCCTAGGGCCCCCACTCTCTTAGGGGTTCCCAAAGGAGCTGAACTGAAAATAGCAATAAAACAGTGAAAAAAATGTAAAAATACACATATTTGGTATCGCTGCGTTCGTAAGAATCTAAGCTATCAATATATGAAGTAAATTAATCCAATTGGTAAATGGCGTAATGGGAAAAAAATAAAAACGCCAGAATTATGTTTTTTAGGCCACCACGTTGTTACAATAAAATGCAATAAAAGGCGATCAAAATGTTGTATTGACTCAAAATGGTATCAGTAAAAATGTCAGCTCAGGGCACATAAAGTAACCCCTCACATAGCCCTGTATCTTCAAAAATTAAAACATCATGGGTCTCGGAAAATAAAAAAAAAATATATTTTTTTTTTTACAAATTTCAGTTTTTTTTTTTTATGATTGAAATAAAAATGACGTTCAGTATGTTCTTATTCTGACCTAGATAATCAACTTATGAAGTCACTCTTACCATATAACTACGGCCTGTTCCACATCTAAGGTTGGTGTGCGTTTTGCTAAATTTGCCTTTCTAGTCGTTTTTACCGCTAAAAACGCATTAAAAACGCTAGCGTTTTTTCCCCCATTGATTTCAATGGGAACGCATGCATTTTTGCGAACGCAGCACAAAACGTCTTCCCCGATGTTTTGGGCAGCGTTTTTGCATGTGTTTCCATTAAAATCAATGGGAACAAAATCGCATGCGTTTTGAAGCGTTTTTGCGGTAAAAACGCATGGAAATCCAAATTGAGCAAAATGCAGCAAAGCGTTAGATGTGAAAGGGGCCTGAGCATTTAGGGCCCACTTTAACCTTTTGCCTAGGGCCCCACTTTGCCTAAAACCGGCCCTGGTCCTTGGTGGGAAATGAACCCAGGACCTCAGCGCTGCAAGGCTACAGTGCTAATCACTGAGCCACTGTGCTGCCCTGAGCCACCATGCCGCCCAGATAAAGCTTTGTAAGTAGAAAGAAACCTGTACGTTGTGGTGTTGACCTTTGGATCTTCGTTTGTATTAACACGATTTCACTGGTACTTTTCCCATATGAAAAAATAAATTTTACTTCATAAAAAACGAACAGAAAAAATTAGCAGAAAAAAAATTTCATACAGCAAGAAAAAAATTCATACAATAGGAGAAAAATAGTACAACTCGTTTCGACTAAAAATGACAAGTTTAGCCTTCTTCAGGTACATGAAAAGTTTCCACAAATACACAATGAACATCAATCTTGTGGTGTTACTTTATAATGAAAAATATAAGGGCGGGACAGTGATTCTGGGCAGCTAATTATCGCACTCAGCTAATTATTTGAAAACTGTAGCATATACCTATGTGTCTATTTCTATGTGTATATTACTTCCCCCTTTATAGAGGCTTTTCATTTTTAACACTGAACAAACTGAACAAGTACAAATATCCTTTCACTAATAAAAAACTAAAAATATATTAATACTCCTCAATATTTCCATAAACTTGGAATAACACAGAAGTCTATTAACTTCATGCTTCACACGAAAAACTTCACGTTAAAAATGTTCACGTCACTTTAAAACTTCACAATAAAAACTTCACATTGAAAAACTTCACATTAAAACAATCTATAATATAAAAGCCGAAGGCCACTTCTGGAAAACCCGAAGGGTACTTCCGTGATGGTCTCCGGACCTATGCTGCTGACGTCACCAGTGCGGGCTAGCCGGCCAGCGCCCGGCTACAGGAAAAGGCGGAGGAACATTCCGCTTTCGGAAGTTCCGCCCGCTGCTGCACCCCCGCGGCTCCTGCGGGCCCCCCCGCCGCGGCTCCTGCGCCCCCGCGGCTCCTGCGGGCCCCCCGCGGGTTGTCCTGATCCCCCGCGGCTCCTGCGGCCCCCTTGCAGCTGCTCCTGCCCCCCCGCCGCGGCTCCTGCCCCCCCAGCCGCGGCATGTGGGCCTCCCGCCGCTGCTCCAGCCCCCCCCGCGGATCCTGCAGCCCCCCCGCGGGTCGTCCTGCCCCCCCAGCCGCGGCTCCTGCGGGCCTCCCGCCGCTGCTCCTGCCCCCCGTGGCTCCTGCGGGCCCCCTCGCCGTGGCTCCTGCCCCCCCTCGGCTCCTGCCCCCCCGCGGCACCTGCGGCCCCCCGCTTGCTTCTACTTAAAAAAAAAAACCTCAGAGAGGATACTCACCCGTCCGCCGGCGCCCTCCATCTACGTCCTCTAGCTCCATGGCTTGAGGACCTGTGGTTGCCTGGGAAACCGATCACCTGATTGTTTTCCCAGGCAACCACAGGTCCTGCAAGCCGGCACACGGGTGAGTATCCTCTCATCCATCCTGCCACCACCATCCTGCCCCTACCCCCCACTGGTTCCTACCTGCTCCCCCTCCGCTCCATAGCTCCCCCCAACTCCATCCTGCCCCCCCACACCAGCTCCTACCTGCCCCTGACCACCCTGCCCACGCCGCTGCGCTCACCACTCTGCCAACGCCGCTGCGCTGACTACTCTGCACACGCCGCTGCGCTGACCACTCTGCCCACGTCGCAGCGCTGACCACTCTGCCCACGTCGCAGCGCTGACCACTCTGCCCACGCTGCTCTGCTGACCACTCTGCCCACGCCGCTGCGCTGACCACACTGCCCACGCCGCTGCGCTGACCACTCTGCCCACGCCGCTGCGCTGACCACTCTGCCCACGCCGCTGCGCTGACCACTCTGCCCACGCCGCTGCGCTGACCACTCTGCCCACGCCGCTGCGCTGACCACGCGCTCACTGGTAACCACTGAGCCACCCCGCTCACTGCTATCCACTGAGCCACCGCGCTCACTGCTAACCACTGAGCCACCGCCCTCACTGCTAACCACTGAGCCACCCCGCTCACTGCTAACCACTGAGCCACCGCTCTCACTGCTAACCACTGAGCCACCCCGCTCACTGCTAACCACTGAGCCACCGCGCTCACTGCTAACCACTGAGCCACCGCGCTCACTGCTAACCACTGAGCCACCGCGCTCACTGCTAACCACTGAGCCACCCCGCTCACTGCTAACCACTGAGCCACCCCGCTCACTGCTAACCACTGAGCCACCCCGCTCACTGTTAACCACTGAGCCACCCCGCTCACTGCTAACCACTGAGCCACCCCGCTCACTGCTAACCACTGAGCCACCCCGATCACTGCTAACCACTGAGCCACCGCCCTCACTGCTAACCACTGAGCCACCGCCCTCGCTGCTAACCACTGAGCCACCGCGCTCACTGCTAACCACTGAGCCACCGCCCTCGCTGCTAACCACTGAGCCACCCCGCTCACTGTTAACCACTGAGCCACCGCGCTCACTGCTAACCACTCAGCCACCCCGCTCACTGCTAACCACTCAGCCACCCCGCTCACTGCTAACCACTGAGCCACCCCGCTCACTGCTAACCACTCAGCCACCCCGCTCACTGCTAACCACTAAGCCACCCCGCTCACTGCTAACCACTGAGCCACCGCCCTCGCTGCTAACCACTGAGCCACCGCGCTCACTGCTAACCACTGAGCCACCGCCCTCGCTGCTAACCACTGAGCCACCGCGCTCACTGCTAACCACTGAGCCACCGCGCTCACTGCTAACCACTGAGCCACCGCGCTCACTGCTAACCACTGAGCCACCCGCTCACTGCTAACCACTCAGCCACCCCGCTCACTGCTAACCACTAAGCCACCCCGCTCACTGCTAACCACTGAGCCACCGCCCTCGCTGCTAACCACTGAGCCACCGCGCTCACTGCTAACCACTGAGCCACCGCCCTCGCTGCTAACCACTGAGCCACCGCGCTCACTGCTAACCACTGAGCCACCGCGCTCACTGCTAACCACTGAGCCACCGCGCTCACTGCTAACCACTGAGCCAGCACGTTCGCTGCTAACCACTGAGACACCTGAATACACACAATTAATTTCACCGCACTCCCCTAACTATTAGTAAATAAACTATATATTGATTCTAGACTACCCGATTCTTTAGAATCGGGCCGCCATCTAGTTCTTTGTTATAAAAGTTGCCAATTACTCAAGAGCATTTATTATCAAAGTCTACTGTGAGTTAAAAGTTTGTTATAGGGAAGCATTTCATCTGTTTTCATTACCAACCTGTTTATGCACTTCTTATATAGAAAAATAAATTTTACTCAGTCACCCCGCTCACTGCTAACCACTCAGCCACCGCGCTCACTGCTATCCACTCAGCCACCCTGCTCACTGCTAACCACTGAGCCACCCCGCTCACTGCTAACCACTGAGCCACCCCGCTTACTGCTAACCACTGAGCCACCCCGCTCACTGCTAACCACTGAGCCACCGCGCTCACTGCTAACCACTGAGCCACCCCGCTCACTGCTAACCACTGAGCCACCCCGCTCACTGCTAACCACTGAGCCACCGCCCTCGCTGCTAACCACTAAGCCACCGCGCTCACTGCTAACCACTGAGCCACCGCCCTCGCTGCTAACCACTGAGCCACCGCGCTCACTGCTAACCACTGAGCCACCGCCCTCGCTGCTAACCACTGAGCCACCCCACTCACTGCTAACCACTGAGCCACCGCCCTCGCTGCTAACCACTGAGCCACCCTGCTCACTGCTAACCACTGAGCCACCGCGCTCACTGCTAACCACTGAGCCATCGCGCTCACTGCTAACCACTGAGCCACCCCGCTCACTGCTAACCACTGAGCCACCCCG
Source organism: Allobates femoralis (assembly GCA_033576535.1). Taxonomy (NCBI): domain Eukaryota; kingdom Metazoa; phylum Chordata; class Amphibia; order Anura; family Aromobatidae; genus Allobates; species Allobates femoralis. The sequence continues at coordinate 23,178,689 of JARQOC010000007.1, forward strand.
CTCACTGCTAACCACTGAGCCACCCCGCTTACTGCTAACCACTGAGCCACCCCGCTCACTGCTAACCACTGAGCCACCGCGCTCACTGCTAACCACTCAGCCACCGCGCTCACTGCTAACCACTGAGCCACCGCGCTCACTGCTAACCACTCAGCCACCCCGCTCACTGCTAACCACTCAGCCACCCCGCTCACTGCTAACCACTGAGCCACCCCGCTCACTGCTAACCACTCAGCCACCCCGCTCACTGCTAACCACTCAGTCACCCCGCTCACTGCTAACCACTGAGCCACCCCGCTCACTGCTAACCACTGAGCCGCCCCGCTTACTGCTAACCACTGAGCCACCCCGCTTACTGTTAACCACTGAGCCACCGCGCTCACTGCTAACCACTGAGCCACCGCGCTCACTGCTAACCACTGAGCCACCGCGCTCACTGCTAACCACTGAGCCAGCGCGTTCGCTGCTAACCACTGAGACACCTGAATACACACAATTAATTTCACCGCACTCCCCTAACTATTAGTAAATAAACTATATATTGATTCTAGACTACCCGATTCTTTAGAATCGGGCCGCCATCTAGTTCTTTGTTATAAAAGTTGCCAATTACTCAAGAGCATTTATTATCAAAGTCTACTGTGAGTTAAAAGTTTGTTATAGGGAAGCATTTCATCTGTTTTCATTACCAACCTGTTTATGCACGTCTTATATAGAAAAATACATTTTAGAACGACCATTTATTGTAAATCTTGTCATAGTCATTTTTATCTTGTCATAGTCATTTTTATATTAATGTATCCTCCATGTATCTGAGCCATAGAGAATCCCATATCAACTGTCATCACCTAATACAATACAGAAAAAGAAAAAGAAGGACATGGCTTTAGATTAAAGGGAACCTGTCACCAGGTTTTTGTGACCTAATCTAAGAATATCATAATATAGGACCCGAGATCCTAATTCCAGCCATGTGTCACTTACTGGTCTGCTCAGTGAGGTTTTGATAAAATCACTGTTTAACCCCTTCTCCCCGGGCCTATTTTGACCCTAATGACCAGGCCATTTTTGTCAATTCTGACCAGTGTCCCTTTATGAGGTAATATCTCTGGAACGCTTCATTGGATCCGAGCGATTCTGAGATTGTTTTTTCGTGACATATTGGGCTTCATGTTAGTATTAAATTTAGGTCGATAATTTTTGCGATTAATTGTGAAAAAGTCAAAAATTTGGCAAAAACTTTGAAAATTTTGCAATTTTCAAATTATGAATTTTTATTCTGTTAACCAGAGAGGTATGTGACACAAAATAGTTAATAAATAACATTTCCCACATGTCTACTTTACATCAGCACAATTTTGGAAAAAAAATTTTTTTGTTCGGAAGTTATAAGCGTTCAAAGTTCATCAGCAATTTTTTCATTTTTCCAGCAAAATTTACAAAGTCATTTTTTTTAGTGACCACATCACATTTGAAGTCTTTTTGAGGGGTTTACATGACAGAAAACGCCCAAAAGTGACACCATTCCAAAAACTGCACCCCTCAATCTACTCAAAACTACATTCAAGAAGATTATTAACCCTTCAGGTGCTTCACGGGAACTAAAGCAAAGTGGAAGAAAAAATGGTCATTTTAATTTTTCCAACAAAAATGTTCTTTTAGCCTCAATTCTTTCATTTTCACATGGGCAATAGGATAAAATGGATCATAAAAATTGTTGGCCAATTTCTCCTGAGTACATCCATATCTCATATGTGGTCATAAACCACTGTTTGGGCGCACGGCAGGGCTCAGAAGGGAAGGAGCGCAATTTGACTTTTGGAGCTAATTTTCCATTCAAAAAGTCAAATGGCCCTCCTTCACTTCTGAGCCCTGCTGTGAGCCCAAACAGTGGTTTATGACCACATATGAGGTATCGGTTTACTCAGGAGAAATTGCCCAACAATTTTTAGGATCCATTTTATCCTGTTCCCCATGTGAAAATGAAAAAATTTAGGCTAAAAGAAAATTTTTTGGAAAAAAAAAGTACTTTTTCATTTTAACGGATGAATTTGTGAAGCACCTGGGGGTTCAAAATGCTCACCACCCATCTAAATACGTTCCCTGGGGGCTCTAGTTTCCAAAATGGGGTCACTTGTGGGGGAGCTCCAATGGTTAGGCACACAGGGGCTCTCCAAACGCGACATGATGTCCACTAACAATTTGAGCTGATTTTTCAGTCAATTTGTTAGCGGACACCATGTTGCGCTTGGAGAGCCCCTGTGTGCCTAAACATTGGAGCTCCCCCACAAGTGACCCCATTTTGGAAACTAGACCACCCAGGGAACTTATCTATGTGGGTGGTGAGCATTTTGAACGCCCCATTGCTTCACAAATTAATCTGTAAAAATGAAAAAAGAAAAGTTTTATGGAAAAAAAAGTACGTTTTCATTATTACGGATGAATTTCTGAAGCACCTGGGGGTTCAAAATGCTCACCACTCATCTAGATAAGCTCCCTGGGGCGTCTAGTTTCCAAAATAGGGTCACTTGTGGGGGAGCTCCAATGTGTAGGCAGGGGCTCTCCAAATGCGACATGGTGTCCGCTAACAATTTGAGCTGATTTTTTAGTCAAATTGTTAGCGGACACCATGTTGAATTTGGAGAGCCCCTGTGTGCCTAAACATTGGAGCTCCCCCACAAGTGACCCCATTTTGGAAACTAGACCCCCCAGGGAACTTATCTAGATGGGTGGTGAGCATTTTGAATGCCCAGTGCTTCACAAATTAATCTGTAATAATGAAAAAAGAAAATTTTTGTGGAAAAAAAAGTACTTTTTCATTTTTACGGATGAATTTGTGAAGCAGCTGGGGGTTCAAAATGCTCACCATCCATCTGGATAAGTTCCCTGGGGGCTCTAGTTTCCAAAATGGGGTCACTTGTGAGGGAGCTCTAATGTTTAGGCACACAGGGGCTCTCCAAACGCGACATGGTGTCCGCTAACAATTTGAAAAATTAGCTACAATTGTTAGCGGACACCATGTCGCATTTGGAAAGCCCCTGTGTGCCTAAACATTGGAGCTCCACCTCAAGTGACCCCATTTTGGAAACTAGACCCCCCCAGGGAGCTTATCTAGATGGGTGGTGAGCATTTTGATCGCCCCAGTGCTTCACAAATTAATCTGTAAAAATGAAAAAAGAAAGTTTTTATGGAAAAAAAAAGTACTTTTTCAATTTTACGGATGAATTTGTGAAGCACCTGGGGGTTCAAAATGCTCACCACCCATCTAGATAAGTTCCCTGGGAGGTCTAGTTTCCAAAATGGGGTCACTTGTGGGGGAGCTCCAATGTTTAGGCACACAGAGGCTCTCCAAACGCGACATGGTGTCCGCTAACTATTGGAATTGTTAGCGGACACCATGTCGCATATGGAGAGCCCATGTGTGCCTAAACATTGGAGCTCCCCCACAAATAACCCCATTTTGGAAACTAGAACCCCCATGGAATGCATCTAGATGCAAAGTGAGCACTTTGAACCCCAGGTGCTTCACAAATTGATCCGTAAGAAGGAAAAAGTACTTTTTTTTTCACACAAATTTTCTTTTTTCATTTTTACGGATCAATTAGTGAAGCACCTGAGGGTTCAAAGTGCTCACTGCAACGAAGGTCCCACGACACTCGATCGCCTCTGCTCAATCCAGAGACTGCAGCAAGGGATCAAGTGTCCTCTTCCTACAGCCTCTGGGGTCAGAGTTATGGTGCACTGTATGACAATGATCTGTCATACAGTGCACCATGACTATGATCCCAGAGACTACAACAAGAGGACACTTGATCCCTTGTTGCACCCATCCATCCACCTATGCACCCATCATCCACGCACGCACACAACCACGCACGCACATCCCCATCCACGCACGCACATCCACGCACACACACATCCACGCACGCTGACATCCACGCACATCCACGCACATCCACACACATCCACGCATGCTGACATTCACGCACGCTGACATCCACGCATGCACACATCCACGCACGCAAGCTAACATCCACGCACACATCCACGCACGCTGACATCTACGTACACATGCTGACATTCACGTACGCTGACATCCACGCACGCACGCTGACATGCACGCACGCTGACATCCACGCACGCACACATCCACGCACGCACATCCACGCACACACATCCACGCATGCTGACATCCACGCATGCTGACATCCACACACGCTGACATCCACGCACGCTAACATTCACGCACGCATACATCCACGCATGCACGCTGACATTCACGCACGCTGACATCCACGCACGCACGCTGACATCCACGTACGCACACATGCACGCTGACATTCACGCACGCTGACATCCACGCATGCACGCTGACATCCACGCACATATCCACGCACGCTGACATCCACGCATGCTGACATCCATGCACGCATGCTGACATTCATGCACCCTGACATCCACGCACGCTGACATCCACGCATGCACACATCCATGCACGCACGCTGACATTCACGCACGCTGACATCCACGCACACTGACATCCACGCACGCACATATCCACGCACGCACATATCCACGCACATCCATCCACACATGCTGACATCCACACATGCTGACATCCACGCACGCTGACATCCATGCATGCACGCTGACATTCACGCACGCTGACATCCACGCATGCACACACCCACGCACGCTGACATTCACGCACGCACGCTGATATCCACGCACGCTGACATCCATGCATGCACACATCCACACATGCACGCACATCCACACACACGTCCATGCACACATCCATCTATGCACACATCCACGCACACGTCTATGCACACACACGTCTATGCACGCACACGTCCATGCACACGTCTACGCTCACTCACGTCCACGCACACTCATGTACGCTCACGTCCATGCACGCACACGTCCACGCATGCACCCCCCATCCATCTATCCATTCACCCATCCATCCATCAATTCATTCATTCATTCATTCATTCATTCATACATACATACAAACTTACATACATACATACATACATACTTACCCTCTGGATCCACCAATGAGCCGGAGGCCGGAAGAGGAGGCGGGGCCACTGACCGGCTGGCAGAGCAGAGGAGCCGCACAGCCGGAGGCAGGGCGGCTGCAGCGGCGAGTGCACCGAGGTGTGCAACCCGCCGCAGGAGGTGAGGGGGGCAAGCACAGAGCCCACAGGTGGGGGCAGCCTGGGGGGGGCACTGGAGCGGGGGCCAGGCACTATGACCGGCGGGCGCACGCGGGTGCAGCCCGCCAGCATATACACATAATTATAGAGGGGGGCGGGCGGTTTGGGGGGATGGGGGGGCCCCAGTGAGTCATGGAGCGGGAGGGGTTGAGGAGGGGTGGACACATGCCGATCCGCCCCTCCAGATCTGATTGGAGAGCTCCAATCAGATCTGGAGGGGTGAATCCCTATGATTCCCTCCGATCGGCAGTTTCACTTTTAAACTGCCGATCGGAGGGGTCCTAGGCATGGGGGGGTTAATCCACCCCCTGTGGGGTCATCTACAGGTTGTCACAGAGCAGCAGCATCTGTGACACCTGAGTGACCCCACTCACAGGAGCTGCAGCAGCTCAAATCTGCCAGGACGTTGTACAACGTCCTGTGTCGGGAACGGACAGAAACACAGGACGTTGTACAACGTCCTATGTCGGGAAGGGGTTAATCAGCTGGAGATTATCATTAACAGTCTACTTGGCTGCTGCTAAGTAGTCTGGCATATTCACAGACTGCTAAATATGGAACAGAGAACACACTAATTCTATCAAAATGACAGCAAACAGCTCAGTGAATGACACATTTTTCTACATTATGCTGCTCCCAGATGGGATAGCAAAAACCAGGTGACAGGTTCCCTTTAACTCAACAGGGCAAATAACGTCCTTTACCAGAGGTGCTATTCACATCTATCATACTCATGATCCTTTAGTAATGCAATTGTTCAAACATTCTCTAGTATATCATTTAACCCATTGGGGAACAAGCTTTGCAAGTGATATATCCAATATGACTCCCTACAATTGAGAAGTTTATTACAGTTATGAGAACCAGGCAATATTTGTTCCAGTGGTGTCACTTTTATGTCAAAACTCCTCTTGTGTTTTAACAAAAGATATCTAGAAAGGCAATGTTTTATCTGACCTTTGCCTGCATTATAACAATGGCCATTCATTCTAGCATTCAATATTTGTGCTGTGCGTCCTACATATTGGAGTCCGCATTTGCAATCCACCACATGGATTGCAAAGTCACTTTTACATGTGAGTACTTTCTTTATTTTAATGAATTCCCCAGTTTTGTTCGAACTAATTTGTTTAGCACCATGATTGATGATTTTACAGCATAAACAGTTTTTACTGTGCCATTTTGAGATTCCAATATGTAGTTTCTTTTTACTCTTGGAATCCTCACTCATAGCTTAATATGCCTTTTGTAGTCTTCTAGTTGACATGGTATTTTTTATAGTCTTGCGTCTACAAAAAGTGATGCCAGGTGTCACGCCACCACAGGCGGAACTGAATAGTGGACCCACTAGACCACGGAGATACCGTGGAGGCTGATACCAGAAACGAGCCAGACAAGAACATCAGATAAGGAACAGTGTTTATTGAATACAATTAGGAATAGATCCCCAAGAGAACTCCACAGGGCTAGAGCACCGGGATTCCCTAAGGGAGCAACCAGGGGAGTTATCCCATAAACAGGGATTCCTCCAAGTGCAGCCAGAGAGGGTCCAATGAACCAGTCAAACCTGTGGGTCCGACCCAAGGCGGAACAGGACACAGAAACCAGGGAACTGGAGGAGACGGCAGGGAACTTGGTTCAGCGGAATGGATCCAGGAGGTAGCCAGGGACCAGCGAGAGTGGTATGGATCTGCGAGTGAGTTAGGCAGGAGGGATGTGGCACTGAAATCAAGAGAACACACGTTAGGATGTAAGAGGACCCAAGAAACCGCATGCGCTGCTTAGGGACCTGAGCTGGCAACTAGACTAACAATGAAGTTGCCCAGGCACCTCTCACAGGAAGTGAGGGCCATAAGTACCTGACAAGCCCACTCCAGGGCTGGGCCCCTGTGTCGCCCACCAACCCCTCGCTCTCGTCAGATTCGGGCATACGGGGATTGCTGTTTTGTCCGCACCCCAAGGGTCCTTCTCTTTCTCTGCTGATCAGTTCTCTCCATCCCGGGGCGAGCGTGGTCGTGCTCCAAGTCCTGGGAGCCGGCACCACACCGCCTCGACGCTCCCGACTACCACTACTTGTCAGCTGGTGTTACTCCTCCAGTCTCCTTCTACTGACTCTCTCTAACACTTCCAGTTCCCCCTTTTTGTGACCTAGGCCCTCCCTCTAGGTCCTCCCATTGCCCCAGGGCCTAATGGGTCATGTTTGTGTACTGTTTGCGTGTGTTCTTTGGGCTCAACTGCACCATCCCAGCACCTGGAGAACAGTGGTACTACACTCCCTAACCGCAGGAGTGCAGTACCTCTGATGGCGGCTTACCCGATGGGGCGTCGTATTCCCCCTTGGCAGAACAAGCTCGTCCCCGAGCAACCCAGTACCTCGGACACTTACAAAAAATTTTTCAAATGCATGCATTTCAAAAATAACATTAATCAGCGTTTTTCTTTCCTTTCGGGAGGTACTTGTGCTTAAATGTTACAGACCAAAGTCCAGTCGTATAAAAATATAAAAACTTGCAAAAGTAGTAAAAATAAAAAATACTCATAAAAAAAAAAAACAAGTCCACAGTCTCGTGAGCATTACCCCTACTGGGGCTCAAAACAAGTCATGGTCAATGTCATCTGCCCAGCTGTACAGTGTCCATGGCAGGTCAGCTATTTACACACTATAATTTACATTTGTACATTCTCCGGTACCTTTATTCACATTATTCACACATACTAACTACTATATACAGTGACTTTCACGGTCTTACTTTAGAGGTTAGGGCCACTTGCCCGCAAATCGTACTCTCCACCAGAAAGTCCTTAAGGCCTCACCTTTCAGGTCTCGTCTCCTCCTCTAGGCGGGGTCAGCAACTCTCGATAGCAGGTCCCCATGGCTTTTCTTTAGTACTTGGGGTGGGCCTCCTATTTCGCGCCTACTCCAAGGTCCTTCCCATGACGAGGGCTTAGGCACGCCCCTGACCTGCACGGACAGCTTGCTCTTCTCCCACAGCCATTTTAGTGAGCTAGTTCTTACACAGTTCTTTCACAATTCTTTAAGGAACACAAGACCTGTTCTCCCTGGGCCCCTCGCATCCTGTTCATGATGCCACGTTGACACGCCCACTAAAGGGGCCAGGTCCCTGTGTCATCCACCAATCCCTTGGTCTCATCAGATTAGGGCATATGGGGATCGCTGTCTCGTCCGCACCCCAAGGGTCCTTCTCTTTCTCTGCTGGTCAGTTCTCTCCCTTCCGGGGCAAGCGTGGTCGTGCTCAAAGCCCCGGGAGCCAGCACCACACCGCCTCGACACTCTACTCCTTGTCAGCTGGTGTTACTCCTCCAGTCTCCTTCTACTGACTCTCTCTAACACTTCCTGTTCCCCCTTTTTGTGACCTAGGCCCTCCCTCCAGGTCCTCCCATTGACCCAGGGCCTAAGGGGTCGTGTTTGTGTACTGTTTGTGTGTGTTTTTTAAGCGCAACTGTACCATCCCAGCACCTGGAAAACAGGGGTACTACACTCCCTAACCGCAGGAGTGCAGTACCTCTGGTGGCAGCTCACCCAATGGGGCGCCACATACCCACCAGCCTCTCAGCGATTGGCTGAGACGTGGTGTCAGAGAAAGGATGTACTGGCCCTTTAATTTTGCTGAGAGCGGCGCATGCGCCTTATGCGCGTTCCCCTGGAAACCAGGAAGTGAGGAGGCAGGAGAAAGACGTCGGGAATCTGCTGCGGACGGAGAGGGCAGCATGGGAGCGTGGGCTGATTAAATATGCCTGAAGGACACAGGAGGGTGCGGGCAGCCAGATGGGACCCAATCCCCCCTGCACTCTGAGGACGGGTCCCGTTGGCCGTACGGTTACATCAGGTTCCTTAGGGAGCAGCTTATTCAATATTGGGTCCTTTTTCAGTATTTACCAGTATTTCTTCAACACCCCTCTAATTAGTCCATTTCCTCTATTAAAAGTCATGATGTAGTTATATTTTCAAGATTTTACTTTTTCATTTGCACTCTGACTTTTAATTTTTCCTGTCTGATTCTTATTGTTAGTAAGACAAGCATTTTGTGTTTTTCTCAGGTTGTTTCATATGCTACTTTAATTAATTTCTTTGACTATTGTTTGTCACTAAATCTCTTTTTTAGGACTCTTGCTTGTGAAACATAATCTCTAACTTCAGGACATTTTTTTCTGACTCCCCAGAATTGATTATAGGGTATATTAATTTTCCACTTATTATAGTGGGCACTCCTGAAGTCCAAGAAGCCGTTTGTAATACATTTTTTTAAATGTGTCTTGGCTACTATATTTGTTCCCTCATGGCTTAATTACGAGTCTATGACACACCCCTCCAGGGCCTTAGAATACCTGTGTGAGTTGGTAGTAGTGTTTCTGGTCCTTTAGATGCGTCAAGAAAGTTTACAGACACAGTGGGCTGCAGTCTTCAGTTCTTTTACTTACAGTCTTTGTGTAGCAGCCTGCTGAGCACTGGGTTCTTGGAGGCAGGAATCCAGCTACACCCTGGTAGTAGTGTAATGAGGTGTGCAATTCAGACTGTATCATAGAAATGGATATAGAAATGAACTGTGCACAGTCCGCACTTGTCCACCAGGGGGCATCAGTGGACTGTACAATCACAGAGCTGGGAAACTCCCAGCCATCTCTGTTGTTTAACCAGGAAGTGAAAGCAGAGAATCAGAGCAGTATAAATCCAGAGCTGAGAAGATCTACCTGCGGATGTCTGTTTAAAGTGGACTACTTTGCTACACCTTGCCGGAAAAATCACCCCGCAGAAGCCCCTGTGACTGATCCTGGGCCACTGGACTTTGGTGCTGTGACTCTGGCCGCTCTGCAAAACCTTGCCCGCCGAGCACCCAGAGTGCATGTGCTGGGGCCGTGACCGACATAAGGGAGCCATTTGTGCTGCTGTGATCTCCCTTCTGCTGTTGCTCTGTGTGCCCTGAGACTGGGAGAGACAGACTGTTACCTGCAGAAGGAGACCAAAGAAGAAGAGTGAGGAGATCCCCAGGCCTGCTACGTGGGAGCGACATCTTCTTCTGTGATAAGACTGGTACGTGATTTTAGGGAAAGTTAGGGAAAGATACCTTCATTGTTGTGTTTTTTTCTTTTCTTGCTGCGTACCCGGAAGAAGTGAAGATCCAGAGACCCCACCATATACATGTGTGCAGCTAGATCAGTTGACTGTGTTATAGACATGTTTTACAGTAAAGAAATGTTACTACCGGTTAAATCTGAGTATGGAGATTCTGTTGAGAAAGATCATACACACACACCCGCGGCCTTACCACCGGTCGCTTCATCTGGCGTAGTCGGCAGGATGTGTGATCAACAGAATCTCCTCCCGGTAGTAGCTTATAACCAGACTTATACTACGGCCTGCAGGTCCATATCCAGTGCCAGCAGTCCGAGCAGTGACACGGAAGAATTGAAGCAGATAGTAGCAGAGTTGCAGAAACAGATACTACAGCTGCAGCTCATGCTAGACCAACAGGCGGACAGGCAAGCGAGACAGCAACCCAGTCGGCCTATGGGAAGGTGCTGGACATGCGGCGACCCCCGCCATAGGGCAAACCGTTGTCCGCATCCTCCACCCGTGGTCCGATATACCAGAACCAGCAAGCCATGCCCCACAACAGCAGCCACCTTTAAACTAGACGCCCCAGCCAAAGCGGCTCGCTCGGCAGGGGAGATCAGGGAAAAGGGTGTGAAGAGACAGAGCCAGACCGATAAGCAAGTACTGGCCACTCGGGTCCAGGGGACGGTGAAATGGTTTAATGTCCGCGATGGGTATGGCTTCATCAACATGAATGACACAAAGGATGACGTGTTTGTACATCAGACTGCCATAAAGCGTAACAATCCTCGTAAGTGCCTCCGCAGCGTTGGTGATGGGGAGGTGGTACAGTTTGATGTTGTGAAGGGAGAGAGGGGTACAGAGGCCGCCGACGTCACCGGTCCTGGGGGTGTTCCCGTTAAAGGAAGCAGATTTGCCCCCAACCGGCGCCGCTACCGCCGGCGATCCTACTCTCCCCGGGTAGAAAACGTGACTGAGTTTATTGGAGATATTGTGAGCCCTGAACAAGGGAGCGAAGGTGAACGGGGGGATGACGGTTTCCCCCAACAGAGGTCCCTACTCCGCCGGAGATCAATCCCTGTGGTATCAACGGCCATCACTGCCTTGGAGCCAATGGTTGTTGACAGGGACTGTCAACCTTTAAGTGGGGGGGTATGTAATGAGGTGTGCAATTCAGACTGTATCATAGAAATGGATATAGAAATGAACTGTGCACAGTCCGCACTTGTCCACCAGGGGCATCAGTGGACTGTACAATCACAGAGCTGGGAAACTCCCAGCCATCTCTGTTGTTTAACCAGGAAGTGAAAGCAGAGAATCAGAGCAGTATAAATCCAGAGCTGAGAAGATCTACCTGCGGATGTCTGTTTAAAGTGGACTACTTTGCTACACCTTGCCGGAAAAATCACCCCGCAGAAGCCCCTGTGACTGATCCTGGGCCACTGGACTTTGGTGCTGTGACTCTGGCCGCTCTGCAAAACCTTGCCCGCCGAGCACCCAGAGTGCATGTGCTGGGGCCGTGACCGACATAAGGGAGCCATTTGTGCTGCTGTGATCTCCCTTCTGCTGTTGCTCTGTGTGCCCTGAGACTGGGAGAGACAGACTGTTACCTGCAGAAGGAGACCAAAGAAGAAGAGTGAGGAGATCCCCAGGCCTGCTACGTGGGAGCGACATCTTCTTCTGTGATAAGACTGGTACGTGATTTTAGGGAAAGTTAGGGAAAGATACCTTCATTGTTGTGTTTTTTTCTTTTCTTGCTGCGTACCCGGAAGAAGTGAAGATCCAGAGACCCCACCATATACATGTGTGCAGCTAGATCAGTTGACTGTGTTATAGACATGTTTTACAGTAAAGAAATGTTACTACCGGTTAAATCTGAGTATGGAGATTCTGTTGAGAAAGATCATACACACACACCCGCGGCCTTACCACCGGTCGCTACAGTAGGATGGTACATAATTGGCACCCATTCTCTGTCCTTTCCAGGTCATCTCACACAGCGCTTGCCTCACCCGTCCTGCCTTGCGCCTTTCCACACAGAGCTCTGAGCCAGTGACTGTGGGCTTTTCTTAGGGGTTTCCCTGCATTGTCTCCCTTAGCCCTATGGTTGCCACCTTTTCAGCAGATGTGCGTGGTTGTCGACCGTGTCACCATGAAAGTGCCACAGCCTCTGGGTTGCTAGCTGAGCCTGGTCTTCTCCACTAATCTTTTGGGTTCCCGCTGCCCCTTGCGGCCTAGTCCCTCCACTTGCCTGCACCTGACAATGAATACGAGACCCACTGGTGTATTGCTCACTTCCCGTGCCTCTAGGACCCCCTCTTCCTCCTTGAGCCACTTGGGTGATGTTCTGCTCTAGTGTTCGGCCTTAGGATGGGCTCCCATTTGGTCCAGTCCTTTGGACACTTGTCAGGCGTACATTCTCTAGCTTCCCTCCAACTCGACCTTGGTGTTCAATTACCTCTTCTCAGCTGTTCTACTTACCTGTTCTGCCACCTCTCCTCAGCTGGTCACTCTCTTTCTCTGTTCAACTGTCTCTTCTCCTGCATTCTAGATGTTTCTCCCTCTTTGTATACCCCTTGTCATGTGTCCCACATCATCTATGTGTGTTTTTCCTGACCTCACTCCTCCCCAAGTGCTCCCTATAACTACTTCCTTCACCACTATAATAGTTCCTAGTGTGATCTGGGTGTCCCGTAACCGGTCTGTACCCCTCTTACCAGTGAGTGGGATACTACACTCTAACAAGGAGTGCTGTACCTCTGTGGCGACGGGATGCGTAGGGGCACCACACTCCCCCCTCCTTAAACCCAGCCTGTCCTCAGGCCGCAAGAGAACAGAAAAACAAGAGGTATCAAAGACATGAAAAATATTTGTAATGCTGTATAACAAGAACATTACCAATAAGAAGGCTTTTCATCCCTTTAACTAGAGGCACAATTACTTTAACATTGAACATATAAAAGTAGAAAATGCCTAAATAACTATTGACAGTCCAGCCAAGTCCAGTGCGAACCCTACCCAGGTACTCATCACACTGTCCTAGATGTTAAACAGACGAGTGTCCTGCACTGGGCGTTTCCTTTTGTCTTCAGGGGGACACACCACAAGTAAACCCCCAGCACATGCCCTGGGCGTGGTGACAGGGTTAAAAGTACCGATTCTTTGGCCACGCCAGTGGGTTTTGGTACAGTGCGGTCTTACTGACATGTTGCTTCTAAAACCAACAGGGAGCACACCAGGGTCCTAACTATTTACATTCACAGTTCGGGCTACGTCCAGTCAGTCTTTTGTCACATAATTGGCATACATACTAACCTACACTCATACATAATCTACATATACACTTCACTAAACAAGGACTACACACAAATATATACCCTAACAGAGTCAGTAATAATAACTATAAACTATTTACAATGCCACATGTTGGACCGTGGCTTTTTCTGCAGCCAGGGTGGCAAGTCCTCATTAGCACTACACAGCGCAGCCAGGTTTTCTACAGCTGCTGCAGATGGCACGGGCTCAGTCTGTGTAGCCACCTCCCTAATGCTGACTACTACTGATATGGATTAATATTTTGAATATGAATTAGTTGCTTGTTCCTGACCTAATAGATATGGACCAAGTGCCAGCATGAAAGTACGACACCAGACACAGAGTCAGGGTACACCCTCCTTGGTCAGCTTCAAGTGAGTTTATTTGATCAGGCATGGACTTATAGAAACTCAGTAAGGGGTTCAGTTACACAGAGAATGGGAATAATGGAATGTATTTATTGGTTAATGAAATGGGAAATGGGCTAATCCATGGGCGGATCCATGAGGTCATCAGGATAGGTTGGTCCATAATGTCATCAGGATAAGTTGGTTCATGAGGTCTTGATCTAGTGTCTCTAGGAGATGTGTCGTTCTGTGATTGGTCAATACTTCTATGGAGTTCAACTTCTTCCCAGGGCATAGTGTGATTGGACAAGAAATGGCAGCCATCTTTAGGTCTCCATCACACTTTAATAATGAAACATGTTTATGTAAGGTGGAACAATACACTTTATGGGTTATCAGGGCCGGCTCCAGGTTTCTGTGAGCCCCGGGCGGAAAAGTCTCAGTGTACCCCCTTTAGTACATATCGCGGACTATAATATATATATACTAGCTGTAGTACCCGGCTACGCCCAGGTTAATAAATTACTGATGTTAGCTATAACAAAATAGAATTTGAATATGTCATATTAATGACATGTAAGAAAATAGAAGCTGAGCTGTGATTGATTGCTATAGGCAGCCTAATAAATCTCCAGCCAATAGTAAACCCTTCGCCTGGCCGGTCAGTATATGTTACCTAACACATACACACAATAGACAGCTGATGTGAGTGACATCTGCCTTAATTCCCTATATGGCAAATGTGTTGCACATTGGCTGTTTTTAATCAGACGTTTATGTTTGGAAATTAAAGATAGCACCCGTAATAGGCGAGTTGTGTGAGGTGATTTGTGCACATCTGTGTCTGTCTGTGTGGTGTGTGTGTCCGTGGGGTTGGTGTGTGTGTGTGTCCCTGTGTGGTGAGTGCATGTGTCCCTATAGGGTGTATATGTGTGTGTGTCCCTTTGGCGGGGGTCTGTGTAGTGTGTGTCTCTGTTGTGTGTGTCTCTTTGTGGTGTGTGTGTGTGTGTCCCTGTGGGGTTAGTGCATGTGTCCCTATAGGGTGTGTATGTGTGTGTGTCCCTGTGGGGGGGGGTCTGTGTGGTGTGTGTGTATCTGTGTTGTGTGTGTCTCTTTGTGGTGTGTGTGTGTGTGTCCCTGTGTGATGAGCGCATGTGTCCCTATAGGGTGAGTATGTGTGTGTGTCCCTGTGGGGGGGTCTGTGTGGTGTGTGTGTGTGTGTCCCTGTGGGGTGAGTGCATGTGTCCC
Source organism: Allobates femoralis (assembly GCA_033576535.1). NCBI lineage: Eukaryota > Metazoa > Chordata > Amphibia > Anura > Aromobatidae > Allobates > Allobates femoralis. Next base: position 23,193,898 of record JARQOC010000007.1, read on the forward strand.
TATAGGGTGGCTATGTGTTTGTGTCCTTGTGGGGGGGTCTGTGTGGTGTGTGTCTGTGTTGTGTGTGTCTCTTTGTGGTGTGTGTGTGTGTCCCTGTGGGAATAGTGCATGTGTCGCTATAGGGTGTGTGTGTCCCCTTGGGTGTGTGTGTGTCTCTGTGTTGTGTGTGTTCTCTTGTGGTGTGTGTGTGTTTGTTCGGGTGCGTGGTGAGTATCCAATGTTGGGGCTGCACCTTAGCGACTATACACTTGCTGTTACTCTTTATGTGCGTGTGGTGTGTATACATGTCCCCGTGCGTGGTGAATATCTCATGTTGGGGCCCCACCTTAGTGACTATATGCTGGTATGTGCTGTTAGTCTTTGGCACTATCATTAAGCCCCTCTCATTCACAACTGTCAACTGGTAACTGTCACTTTTTCCCCATTATGTAGATAGGGGCAAAATTGTTTGGTGAATTGGAATGCGCGGGGTTAAAATTTCGCCTCACAACATAGCCTATGATGCTCCCGGGGTCCAGACGTGTGACCATGCAAAATTTTGTGGCTATAGCTGACAGTTGTCGATTTTCCTCCAACACTTTTCCATTCACTTTTTCCCCCATTATGTAGATAGGGGCAAAATTGTTTGGTGAACTGGAACGCGCAGGGTTAAAATTTCACCTCACAACATAGCTTATGACGCTCTCGGGGTCCAGACGTGTGACTGTGCAAAATTTTGTGGCTGTAGTTGCAACGGTGTAGATGCCAATCCCGGATATACATACACACACACATTCAGCTTTATATATTAGACAAGCTGTAGTACCCGGCTACGCCCCGGTTAATAAATAACTGCTGTTAGCTATAACAAAATAGAATTTGAATATGTCATATTAATGACCTGTAGGAAAATAGAAGCTGAGCTGTGATTGATTGCAATAGGCAGCCTGATAAATCTCCAGCCAACAGTAAACCCTCCCCCTGGCCGGGCAGTATATGTTACCTCACACATACACATAATAGACAGCTCATGTGACTGACATCTGCCTTAATTCCCTATATGGCACATGTGTTGCACATTAGCTGTTTTTAATCAGATGTTTATGTTTGGAAAATAAAGATAGCACATGTATGAGGCGAGTTGTGTGAGGTGATTTGTGCACATCTGTGTCTGTCTGTGTGGTGTGTGTCCCTGTGGGGTGAGTGCATGTGTCCCTATAGGGTGTGTATGTGTGTGTGTGTCCCTGTGGGGGGGGTCTGTGTGTGTGGTGTGTCTCTGCAGTGTGTGTCTCTTTGTGGTGTGTGTATGTGTCCCTGTGGGGTGAGTGCATGTGCCCCTATAGGGTGTGTATGTGTGTGTCCCTGTGTGGGGGGGTCTGTGTGGTGTGTCTCTGTTGTGTGTGTCTCTTTGTGGTGTGTGTGTCCCTGTGGGGTGAGTGCATGTGTCCCTATAGGGTGTGTATGTGTGTGTCCCTGTGGGGGTGTGTGTGTGTGTATCTGTGTTGTGTGTGCCTCTTTGTGGTGTGTGTGTGTCCCTGAGGGGTGAGTGCATGGGTCCCTATAGGGTGTGTATGTGTGTGTGTCCTTGTTGGGGGGGTATGTGTGGTGTGCGTGTGTCTCTTTGTGGTGTGTGTGTCCCTGTGGGGTGAGTGCATGTGTCCCTATACGGTGGCTATGTGTGTGTGTCCCTGTGGGGGGTTCTGTGTGGTGTGTGTGTCTGTGTTATGTGTCTTTCTTTGTGGCGTGTGTGTGTCCCTGTGGGGTGAGTGCATGTGTCCGTATAGGCTGGCTATGTGTGTGTGTCCATGTGGGGGGGGTTCTGTGTGGTGTGTGTGTCTGTGTTATGTGTGTTTCTTTGTGGTGTGTGTGTCCCTGTGGGGTGAGTGCATGTGTCGCTATAGAGTGTGTGTGTGTCCCCTTGGGGGTGTGTGTGTGTCTCTGTGTTGTTTGTATCTCTTTGTGGTGTGTGTGTTTGTTCGGGTGCGTGGTGAGTATCCAAGGTTAGGGCTGCACTTTAGAGACTATACACTTGCTGTTACTCTTTGTGTGCGTGTGGTGTGTATACATGTCCCCGTGCGTGGTGAATATCTCATGTTGGGGCCCCACCTTAGTGACTATATGCTGGTATATACTGTTAGTCTTTGGCGCTATGATTAAGCCCCTCTCATTCACAACTGTCAACTGGTAACTGTCACTTTTTCCCCATTATGTAGATAGGGGCAAAATTGTTTGGTGAATTGGAATGCGCGGGGTTAAAATTTCGCCTCACAACATAGCCTATGATGCTCCCGGGGTCCAGACGTGTGACTGTGCAAAATTTTGTCTCTATAGCTGACAGCTGTCGATTTTCCTCCAACACTTAACCATTCACTTTTTCCCCATTATGTAGATAGGGGCAAAATTGTTTGGTGAACTGGAACGCGCAGGGTTAAAATTTCGCCTCACAACATAGCCTATGACGCTCCTGGGGTCCAGACGTGTGACTGTGCAAAATTTTGTAGCTGTATCTGGCAGCTGTCGATTTTCCTCCCACACGTTTCCATTCCCTTTTTCCCCATTATGTAGATAGGGCCAAAATTGTTTGGTGAACTAGAACGCGTAGGGTTAAAATTTCGCCTCACAACATAGCCTATGACCCTCTCGGGGTTCAGATGTGTGAATGTGCAAAATTTTACGGCTGTAGTTGCGACGGTGTAGATGCCAATCCCGGATATACACACATACACACATTCAGCTTTATATATTAGATTGCCGCACACTTACCGCAAGCCCCATAGACAATGTATGGGGCTTGCCGCAGACGGGTAGAAAGTGCAGCCGCTAGGCGGAAAATGCGGCAGATGCAGCTTTTTTTACCGCAACTGACGCATTTTTCAAAAAACGCCTATGTGAAGGCAGCCTTACAGGAACAGTGACTGCTGAAACCAGCAAGAGCTGTTTCTGACAGTGAGTATATTACACGTTGTTAGGAGTAGGCTAAAATGCGTTTGTGTTCCCTTGCGCTTTTTAAAAGTACCCTTCAAACACAACATGTTGCATTTTTGTGCATCTGAGGATGCTTGGTATATACGCAAGCATCCTGAAGCGCACAAATAATGCAAGCAGCTCAATGAAGCCGCAATGCCATATGGGTGGCACCGCAGCCAAGCGGAGTGTCTGGCCATCCGGATCACTCTTTCTCCTCACCTTTCTTCTCGCTGCTCTGGTCTCCTCCGGTCGCTCTGCACATATCAGCACAGTCATGACAACATTGTGCCCCCTATGCTGAGCTGCAGAATGCAGACAGCGGCAGAAGAGACTCTGGAGAAGAATGCTGCTGTCAAAGGCGGCTGGGACTATCGGAGCGGAAGCGGAATCCGCGGGGGGCTACCACTGGTACACATACCTTGTATGCACGCAGCTCTGCTCCATACACCTCGTATGCACGCGGCTCCACTCCGTACACCTCATACAGATACAGCTCCGCTCCCTACACCTCGTACACATGCAGTTCCGATCCAGACACCTTGTAAGCATTTGGTTCCGCTCCGTACACCTAGTACATATTCGGTTCCACAGCGTACACCTCGTACACAACTGGCTCCACTCCGTACACCTCCTACAGATACAGCTCCACTCCATACACCTTGTACACACACGGCCCCGCTCTGTACACCTCGTACACTCTGAGCTTCACTCCGTTATCCTTGTACACTCTCAGCTCCGCTCTGTACGCTTCGTACACACGACTTTGCTCCGAACACCTCGTACACTCTGAGCTCCGCTCTGTTCACCTTGTACACTCTCAGCTCCACTCTGTATGCTTCGTACACACGACTTCGCTCCATACACCTCGTACACACTCAGCTCCGCTCCATACACCTCATACACACAGCTCCACTCCATACACCTCGTACACACTCGGCTCTGCTCTGTACACCTCGTACACACACTCTGCTCCGTACACCTTGTACACACACAGCTCCGCTCCGTACACCTCGTACACACACGGCTCTGCTCCATACACCTCATACACATCCGGCTCTGCTCCATACACCTAGTACCCACACGACTCCGCTCCATACCCCTCATACACACGCGGCTCTGCTCTGTACACCTCGTACACACACGGCTCCGCTCCATACACCTAGTACCCACACGGCTCCGCTCCATATCCCTCGTACACACATGGCTCCGCTCCGTACACCTAGTGCCCACTCGACTCCGCTCCATATCCCTCGCGTACACACACGGCTCTGCTCTGTACACTTAGTACCCACTAGGCTCCGTTCCATACACCTAATACACACTCGCCTCTGCTACATTCACACTGTAAATCCCTCCTGACCCCACACATAAACTTCACCTAATTGAGCATCATGATGGCCAGCACAGCAGAGTCCTGCATACACTGAGGCGCTGATCATGTGACCCCTGACTCCTCCCCTCCATTATTGACATCATCACAGGTCCTGTCAGCACAGACAGGTCCTGTGCGGCTCTGTCGGCTCCCACGGAGGGAGATCTCTGGAGCTGCAGGAGGCTGCAAATGACCTCCCTGCAAATGACCCCCAGCTGCCCCCTGGATATGGCCCTGGCTGTTTTTGATCTATCTACAATCTCTGGAACGGTATAGCGGACAAGGGGTGTGTTTGTGTTTCTGCGGGGTCGTTACAGATTCTCCTACGTTGTATCAGTCACACATCATGCAAGACTGGATGTACTTGGCCACCTGGGTTCTGAACCCTGGTATCACCCAAACCTTGTCCACTAAAACACATATATCTGTTAATGACAAATGAGTTAGTTCTTGGGTTAAGTGAGCCATCATTGAGAAGAGAGTTGTGGCAGAGAAAGCTTACCGCTCAGTTTCTACAGACCTTCTTCAGTTCACTGGCTCCCTGCATCTCACACTCCTCTCCTGCTCAACCACTGGTTTCTGTCGGGATTTAAGAACATCAGGAGTGACAGAGGCCCCTGGTGCCCGAGTCTGCACTGGTGTCAGGGTCTTAGACTGTTGACTCTAGTCCTCTTCACAGCTTCTGTCAGCTGCATCTATGCAAGCATTACCTCTGGCTTTATGAGCGTCAGCGCAGGTGTGAGCCGTACCTGCACTCTGCCAGGCTTATCCGATAACAGGAGAGCCTCCATACAGGCTCATACATTCTTTGCAGTCTCTAAAGGTCTTTATGTGACTTTAGGAAAGATTTGCAGTCTATATACACATTCGGACATCTTACCCTTTTTGCGCTACACATTTCAGTGATTGAGAACTTCATCTGCCTCCTGTGCCGATAGGTGAGGAGAAGGGAGTGGTTCTGCTTTATTACCTCCTGTTGTGTAATCACAGCACATCCAGTGTAGAATCCACCAACATCTATAAAATAACTCAAAATTTGCATTAGCAATGAGCTCATCTGAGACATGCTCACACCCTCCTGATTCTTATGGCCACTTTACACACACCAACTTATCTGTCCAACTTCTGACCAACTTGCTGGTTGCAGTGAAATCATGGACACATTGCTCCATTGTACACAGCCACAAAATGGAGCAATGTGTCCATGATTTCACTGCAACCAGTAAGTTGGTCAGAAGTTGGACAGATAAGTTGGTGTGTGTAAAGTGGCCATTAGTGTATCAGAGCAATGCAATCACAAGGTGTATGTATGTTTGCTCTGTCCTTAGTTTAAGACAAAAATATAAAGAAAACACTTAAAAATTTAAAACGACATAGAAAGTAAACTTTTTAAACTTTTAAAAATAGGCGTCTTTCCACTTCTTTCCCCCCGTTTTTCAATCCAATACCTAAAGCATATCTGGATTCAAAAACTATGTTGTTACCTGAGTTTAATATTTGGAGCCTGAAAAAGTCTCATTCTCTAGATTAAACAAAACTGTGAATACAATACAGCTATGTGAACATACTAAACATTTGGTGTGAAACTTTTCTGCATCACATCTGCATCTCCCGGCAAAAAGAAAACACACGAAATCTGCAAGGAACAATTAAAAATTAAATAACATGCACAGCACTTCTGAACTCTCACCAACTTTGCTGGCTTCAGGATAAGAGTCCAGATTTGTGACAAAATTGCACAAAAAAACACATTAAAATAAAACTCACTATTTGTACAAAGCCTAACTATTATGTTATGTGTAACTTTAATTAAGGATCTATTCTGTGGGCTTTTCAAGCCCCCCTGTTGATGGGACCCTCTCCAGGTAAAGGTCTCTGCTGCTGTAAATCATGTTCTTGAGATAATTTAGGCTGCTGTATCTATACAATAAAGCAACATAACCTCTCAATAAGGAGAAGGAAAACAAAACAAAAACTCTGAGTGTAGGGACATGGAATAAAATCACCATGAATTACGTAAACAGAGCAGAATCCTTGATCCAGTAACTACAGTATCTAATAATAAATCTAAATTTGTGTCAGAAAAAAATAGAAAATGTCAATTATTAAAATAATTGGGGTTGGAGCAGTAAAAATTAAAAACTATTGATAATGACTTTTACCAATACCCTAAAGTGAGATTAAAAAAACATAATCTGGAATGAATTAGATGTTAAAGGGAACCAACCACCTCAGATCACCCTAATACACAGTTAATACGTGTCCCTGCACCCTAAGGATGCATTTCCAGCACTGTTTTTGTGTAAAATCTTGCATTAGTATAACCGATATAAAGACTTTATAAAGTTACTAGCCTGAAGACTTCTGGGCGTATCCCTCAATCTGTTATACTTCAGGGCTGTGCATTGCATGGCTGCGCTCCCTCTCCCTCTGTGCCTGCTGCCTTGCCCTGATGGGCGTGATCGTTATCTTTCACCGTGGAACGTTCCCCGGAAGTGACGCTCGGTCAGCGTCTAACATCAATTCTGGGCCGGAAGATCCGCACAGCCTGGATGGAGAGAGAAGCCAAGGAGCTGTGCAGAGGAGATAACAATCACGCCCATCAGGCAGGGCAGCAGGCACAGAGGGAGGGGAGCGCAGACATGCAATGCACAGCCCTGAAGTATAACAGAAGGAGGGATACGCCCAGAAGTCTTCAGGCTAGTAACTTTATAAAGTCTTTATATCGGTTATACTAATGCAAGATTTTACACAAAAACAGTGCTGGAAATGTATCCTTAGGGTGCAGGGACATGTACTAACTGTGTATTAGGGTGATCTGAGGTGGTTGGTTCCCTTTAAAATGTAGGGAACCATTTTGCTTAAAAGATACAATGAACCAGGTGGCGGCTGCCATTTTTAGTTTGTGTGTGTGTGGGGGGGGTTCCTTCAGTGAAGCTGGCTTTGTTCTAGCAGGTTTGCATCAAGCCCCCCTCCCCCAACTCAAGCAGTATCCCTTTACAATTCATTCAACTTCCTGCTTAGACAGAGATAGGCCACAGCTCTTCCTCTCCTGCACTGGCTCCACTTTTCTTGGATTTACAATGGCTATTTTGCACTATACTTTCCCTGGATTATCCACCCACCGTTGGCAAATTATTTATATATATATTTTTGTCATGTCACCTTTCTCTGAGGTATGTCATTTACACTTTTTAGTGTGCTCCCTCTACATTTATCTATTTTTATGTTTATTTTAAACTGTTCTGTGTCATCTGAAAATACTTTGTCTCCCATACCAACTAGATATACTTGTTTTCCCCTTCCTATCCCAATTAATACTTTATTCATATATGCACTCACATCTTTTACCTTTTTCATGTAACAATTTCTCAGAGTTTTTTAACACACAGTTATATCTGATCGGCACACTGGATTTATCTGAACGAGGGAACTTACATGTGCCTTCTTTTTATTCTATTTCTATTTTATTTATTTTAATTGTCAATATGCTCATTTAATCATTAAATATTCAGTCTCTCAGCATTAACCCACCACATGTCTCTCTGTGAGAGGGGCATGGGGTGACCTCCGTTTTCTTTTGTGTGTTGCTAGTAGTGTTTTGGGAAAACTGGCTTAAAACTGGTCAAACAACTTAAATAACCGTTTTAAACATTTATGTTTACATCCTAGACTCTGTATTTACATACTGTCCACAGTCCTGAGACTTTATAGTTAAAAAATACTAACACGGGGGGGCGTGGCCAGCTGATGAGGGAATAGGACGTGTGTCTGAGCCGCTCCGCTCCTGACTCCCCATAAACCGCCACTTTTACCTCCTCACCGCCGGCTCCACTCATATGGGCAAAGCAAGGAAGACACAGGGAGCCTCCGGCACCGATCTCCCCATCAATAGCGGTAATTTAAACCGCTTTCTCCGCTCCTCCAGCCACACACACAGCGGAGCTAAGATGGCGGCGCCCTCCCAGCACAGAGGAAATGGAGCGCGGGAAACCAGTGACCGAGGCAGCCGCTTCACTCCTCTGCAACAGGAATCTGATGAGGACTCAGCCCAGATGGAGGACGCTATAAATCTCCCCCCACTGAGCTAAGTAAACTTCTTAAACTTCTCCCTACAAAGAGGGACTTGGACAGGCTGGCTAGTAGGCTGGAGGGCTCATATAGGAGAGAGCTGCAAACCCTCAAAACTGAATTTACTGCACGTATAGAAGATGTGGAGGCTGTGCAGGAGAGTGCCTTATCTGAATTACAGGCACACAGAGAGCTATTAGAGATGCATACCACTATGATTGAGGACATTCTTTATGGTCAAGAAGACATAGAGAACAGGAACAGGAGGAACAATATACGCATCAGAGGCCTCCCTGAATCCATCTCTCCTGTAGACCTAAAATCAACAGTGCAGCAGTTATTTAACACCATTCTGGGGGACCCCATAGAATCAGAGATCGTCATGGACAGAGTTCATAGAGCCCTGGCTCCTAAGCCATCTGCTGATTCCAGGCCACGAGATGTAATCTGCCGCCTGCACTATTTTACCACCAAAGAGGCTATTATGCAGGAGGCTAGGCAGCAAGGACCCATTCAGTTCCTGGACGCTGAGGTCACTTTGTTCCCGGATCTGGCGCGACGCACTTTGCAACAAAGAAGGGGTCTGAGACCTCTTTTGACCCTTCTCAAGGCTAATGGCATTGTATACATATGGGGCTTTCCCTTCCAACTACTAGCCCATGGAGATGGGAAATCAGCCTCATTCCGTAGAATTGGTGACCTTCATGCTTTTCTGAATGCCTTTGATCTCCCTCCGATTGAATTGCCGGACTGGCCTCCGTCCCATCATCTGCCTGCACCTCTACCCAGATGGCAAGATAGGCGAAGACCCCGGAATCAGGCGAACCCGAACTCTTGAAAGTCCTTGGCTTTTACTATATGTTGATTTAAATTACAGTGGCCTGGGTCCTTAATTTGACTCCTCATCCTTGTCCTTCCAACTATACCTGTTTCCCCCCCCTAACCTTTCCTTCCCTATAGACCACCCTTTTCTTCCTTCCTCCTTCCCCCATCCCTTCACTCCCCTCCCTCCCTCCCCTTTGCCTTCATCTTTCCCTTATCCCCTCTTTTCCTTTCTCCTCCCCCCACCCTCCCTTGTTCAGTTGACCTGTTCACCAAAGTCGGCGGTGATGAACATTAGTTAACTAGTTAAATAGGTTTTTGGGATGTAGCGGGAAGCAGGAGCGGCCACCTCTTTGGCTCCCGAAATCCCCCATGTGTGCAAGACAGTTGATGTTCTGTCTTAAATTGCACAAGACGAGTTTCATGTTTTTTGTTCTCCAGTTGGTCAATAATATGCACCTCTAAACGTGAGATAAATGCGCATAGGGTCTTATCCTTTTTACAAAGGGTTATAACGGTGAATATCAGGAACTGCTCACCTGGTTCAGTTGTGTCACCCACAACCGGTATAATCGCCTGAAAGATGGCTTGTAGAATGGCTGCTGCAGGGCCGCACCTTCACGATGAACGTGGAAACAGGAATGCTGTAATGGGACAAAATGCCGGAATGCCCGCGCTGCCACCAAGAATCACCAGGAAACAAAGAGTTAACTGGGCAGATTTTTCTTTTATTCTATCCTACGCGTTTCAGAGCCTCTATCCGAGCTCCTTCCTCAGGGAACATCACATGTTCCCTGAGGAAGGAGCTCGGATAGAGGCTCTGAAACGCGTAGGATAGAATAAAAGAAAAATCTGCCCAGTTAACTCTTTGTTTCCTGGTGATTCTTGGTGGCAGCGCGGGCATTCCGGCATTTTGTCCCATTACAGCAATAATATGCACCTAACTTTTACTCTTACTCTAACTTTTCTCTTTCCTTTTCTATATCTTTTCCTACCTATTTTCTTTTTTATGGACGAAGTGGAACCTGCTTTTGTATCAAGAATTGTAGTAGTTGATGATTATGGCTGATTTAACATTTTGCTCTTTCAATGTGAGGGGGCTGAATGTCCCACAAAAGAGGCGTCAGGTTTTGTATTCAGCTCACAAAAGACGGGTACATGTTCTGATGCTTCAGGAAACGCACTTTCGCTCTGAGTCGGTGCCTAAATGCAAATCACCCCTTTATCCCCTGTGGTTCCATAGCACCAACCCTGAGTTAAAATCAAAGGGTGTGTCCATTGGATTTCACAAGTCATTTATTCCCTCTATATTGAAACAAAAAAAGATCCATTGGGTCGCTTTATATTCCTCATGGTATCAATATCAAATCGTACTTATGTCATTGCAAATGTTTACTTTCCAAATAGGGGGATACGACAGTTCGGTGTGAGATTCAAATCGGCTTTACGTGACTTCGCTGACTCGGCCCGGATCATCTTGGGTGGTGATTTCAACTATCCAGCTGACCCTTTTCTGGATGTATCCATGGCTAAGTCCAGCCGGCCTGTGCCATCTCTCTGCCACCTGGGGAGACAATGGGAGGGACTCTCACTGGTTGATGCCTGGCGTACACTGAACCCAGAGGTTCGTGATTATACATACTTCTCGTCAGTTCATTCCAACTATTCTAGAATTGACAGATTCTATATATCCCATTCTCTTCTAGATTCCCACCTGCGTTCAGATATAGATAATATTCTACTTTTAGACCATGCTCCAGTATACCTCTCTTTGGGTCTTTGTGCGGACACACCTCGGGAATACTCCTGGCGCCTAAATGAAAATCTATTACGAGACCCCACGTGTGTCGCAGATATTGAAAAGGCCATTTCTGACTTTTACGAGGTTCATGAGATGGACCCTACCCCTAAACCGGTAAAGTGGGAGGCTCTCAAGTGCGTCCTCAGAGGGCTCTTCATCTCTCATGGTTCACGGCTTAAAAAATCTAGAGCCACTGAAATAAACCATTTGTTGAAATTGATCTCCACCCTTGAGGCCCAGCATAAGATAGACAAAAAGGGGGGAGGGGGTGGGAGCGCATGTGAAGAATGTTTTTGAAGTGGAATTTAGGCCCAGGGCTGTGTGGCCACTCACCAGAGGTGGTTGTGCAACCCTACACAACTGCGGTCTTACGCCTGTGAATCCACCTCCGCTTGGAGGTATAGTGGAGGCACCGAAATTTGCTCCGGGAGCTCAAGCTCCTGCCGCGGTCACGTGAAAGGATTGCATCACCTGATGAAGGCAGCGCTTTGCTGCAGAAACACGTAGTGGCCTGTAAGAGGTTAATAAAGAAATAATTTTCTAAAAATAACCCTAGTGCCATTTATCTCAAGTCCTAGCGCTCCACAGACCAGGGATTTTTTTACTCTCAGCATAAGATAGACTCTTCTCCAGAGACACTCTCTTCCCTCTCCACTGCCAGACATAAACTCTTAAACATATTAGATGTAAAGGATCAGTTATTCCAGAATAAGCTCAGCTCCCGTTTTTACTATTTAGGTAACAAAAGGGGTAAGCTGTTGGCTAAAGCTCTTAATCATAGAGAGAATAGGTCTACGATACTACACATGAGAAACTCAGCAGGGAGGGTGGATCACAGAACGAGAGACATCCTGGCAGGTTTCCGGCAGTTTTATTCTGATTTGTACAATCTGAAAGGACCTTACAAGGACATGCCGCTACCTCTTCTGAAAGATAAAATGGTCTCGTATCTAAGAGGATGTGGGATGCCTACTATGCCGCAGTCCGCTATAGATGCGATGGCCAGACAGTTCTCGATTGATGAAATCGAGGATTGTATCAAATCCTTGAAAGTGGGTAAATGCCCAGGTCCTGACGGATTTTCCGTCAGCTTTTACAAGAGGTTTCAGAAGTCGTTGGCCCCTAAATTTCTAGAGGTCTGTAATGAAGTTGCTGGCGGTGAATTCTTTCCTCCGCAGGCACTGATGGCACATGTTGTTGTCATCCCAAAGCCAGATAAAGATGCCTCTCTTTATGGGAATTACCGTCCTATATCCCTAATCAATATAGATATTAAGGTTTATTCTAAACTGCTAGCGAATAGACTCAAAATTTATCTCCCAGATTTGATTAATGCTGATCAGGTGGGTTTTGTCCCTGGGCGGGAGGTGAGGGACAACACCATCAGATCCATCGCTCTAATAGATGGAGCCAGGAGACGTGGATTACCCATGTGTATCCTGTCATTGGACGCAGAGAAGGCGTTCGACAGGGTACACTGGGTGTTCATGATGGAGTCTCTACGATATCTTGGACTAACAGAACCCACTCTCCACTGTATTAATGCTCTCTATACCAACCCTACAGCACGTATCCGAGTAAATGGCTCCCTGTCTGAGCCTTTTGCAATTAAGAATGGACATTGATGAGTAGAGTTAGAATGAAGTGTTCCAAATAGAATTTACATTGCAAGTGAAAATGTGACGTGATTTTGATACACCAGAATATTTTATATTGTGAGTGATTGTACTGGTTTTTTTTTTGGTTTTTTTTGACCAATCAAAGGACCAGTGTTAATATTATGTTATGTTATAAAAATGTTAAAACCTAATAAAGATGATATTTAAAAAAAAAAAAAGAATGGTACTAGACAGGGTTGTCCTCTGTCTCCCTTTCTATACATAATCTGTATGGAGTCGTTGGCCTCCTCGCTCAGGGGCAACACCTCAATACAGGGAGTGGGGGGGGAGCAAGAGAGCACAAAGTAGCTCTCTTTGCTGATGATCTCCTCCTATATATCACTAACCCCCTGATCAGCATCCCAAACATTATGTCGGAACTAGGTAAATACGGCCTCTTAAGCAACCTAAAAATCAATATGTCCAAGTCATAGCTGTTAAACGTATCGCTCCCTCACCTGGTATCCCAACTTTTGAAAGAGGATTTCTCATTCAAGTGGTCAGGAGAGTCTCTATCTTACCTGGGCATCAAATTAACCCGTGATCCTGCAGAACTCTATAAAATTAATTTCCTCCCAATGATGTCTCGCTTAGAGACAGACTTGGTTAAGTGGAACAAATTGCCTCTTTCATGGCTAGGAAGAATTCACGTGGTGGGGATGAACCTCCTCCCACGTATTCTTTACTATTTCCAAACGATCCCCCTTAGACTTCCTGCGGCCTACTTTTCAAGATTAAAATCTAAAATACTGAACTTTATTTGGTCTCATAAACGGCCAAGGATCTCTTTTCGCACTCTATGTAGACCAATAAAAAGGGGGGGCTTGGGTTACCAGATTTTCCAACTTACCACTCAGCCACCCTGGGGGAATGTATTTTGGACCTGTTCAGGCAAACAGATAAGAAGCGATGGGTGGAGGCTGAGACTCTGTTCTCGGTTAGCCCTCCTCAGGCCCTGGTGTGGTGGGAGGGTTTGACCACGCCTAGGGATACTCCGTTCATCTCTTCCCAATTGCATCTTTTCCTTCATAGTCATAATCCACACCTACATCTAACGTCCTGGCCGGGCCCCATGACGCCCATCTACGGGAATTCTCACTTCCCGGTGGAGGAGAGTAGGTCTCTTTTTCTAAACATTCCGAAAAGTCAATACCCTACAATATCCAATTATGTTTCACTTGTTGGTGTTAAAGCCCTACCTGCCCTGTACCCAGGTGAGGAACCGTCAGCTGATTCCTGGTTACTACATGCTAGATTACTGAGCAATATCAAATCGCTCAAACAGGATTTAGTATTTCGTCCCTTAACTGTGTTTGAGCAGAGATGCAGGGGAGGTGAACCCCTGGAGCATGCGGTTTCAGTCTTATATAACTGGTTTCGTGGCACTGAAATTGAGAGCTCATCACAGGATATTCCTTTTTGTGCGCAGGTGGGAGTCAGACTTGGAGAGACCTCTTTCCCCCACGAGTGGGAGAACATATATACCTTCTCCAACAAAGCTTCTATCTCGGCTGATGCTCAGGATAGAAATTACAGGGTGGTGGCGAGGTGGTACAGATGTCCGGCGGACCTAAATAAAATCTACCCAGAATCGTCACCATTGTGTTGGAGGGGATGTGGGGAAGTGGATTCCTATATCCATATATGGTGGAGCTGTCCATTCATTGATGTGCTCTGGGCCGGGTTAGCGGATCTCTATCAGAAAGTCACGTCTGAGGGAATCACCCTGACGCCGGAATTGGCTTTGCTGAGCTGTTCAAATATGTCTTTATCCAAATTCAAGAAAGGCTTACTGAGACATTTCCTAACTGCTGCGAGACACCTAATCGCAACTCATTGGAAGCAAACAGTATGTCCCTCGCGTCTGGACTTGATAGAGGAGTTGAATAAAGTGTGTAGATTAGAAGAATTAACTAACTTCTCGATGTTTGATCTCCAATCCATTGACAGACAATGTAAAATTTGGTCCCCTTGGATTCTGTATCGGGAGACTGCAGAGTTGCGGGAGTGGCTCTCAGGGCTGGCGAGAACATGTGAAGCAAATTTAAACATATTCAAAGGATAATTCACTCTAATATATTCTAGGTTATCCAGGGTCTGTCTACTTTGTCCACTCTTTACATCCTATACTTCTTCTATCTTTTTTCTTCTCTCTTTCTGTTCTTTTCTTTATAAGTAACCAAGGGTACTAACCCCGTTTTTTGTTATACAAATAGCTTGTGGGTCTGTTAAGGTCCCGTCACACTAGGCGATGTGACCAGCGACGTCGGAAGCGATGAGCATCGCCGGCCGCAGCGATGCGGGCGGTGACATCGCTCACTGGGCTGGGCTCAGCCCAGCGAGCGATCCGCAGCAACGCTGCGGTATAGGCCGGATCGCCGTGCGACATCGCTCTGGCGATGTCACACGGCGCGATCCAGCCTAATCACTGGTCGCAGGTTGACAGGTTTACGGTTCTTCCCGTAAACCTGACAACCTGCGACCAGCGATAATTCGCGGTCGCGTCGCGCTGTCACACAGCGCGACGTCGTTAGCGACGTCGCTGTGACGTCACTTTTTCGGCGATGTCGCTAGCGACGTCGCCTGGTGTGAAGCCACCTTTAGACTTTACCCACTTTACCTATTCTGCTCAATTGATTGTTTGCTTACTGTTACATTGTGGTTTAGGAGCAGATCAAAAGTAATATTGTGTTTCTGTGTTTCTATCTCACTGTTGTCATTGATTATTCCTATCAATAAAAACTGATTTACCAAAAAAAAAAATACTAATACTGTCTAAGTCCATTGTCCAAACATTCATTCATATATATCATATATATCTATCTATGGTTTCCTTACATCTCACTTCCTGTGCCTCCTTCCTTGACATTCCTTTGTCCTTTTGTGTCTATAACCATGTGCTTCATTCAGCCGCAATCTTTGCCTTAACGCATGCATATTCCCAGATTCTCAATCTAAGGCAATCCTAACCCATCTTTTCCAACATTCTTTTATAATGTAGCATTTTTGTTTTAAGACTATTTAAACACTCATTTCTTGGCTGTCTTACATTTGGTTTGGTATATCTGTATGCTAGCATCTTTTATGGACATGAAAGCTAAGAAGCTATAATGTTTATATAAAAAATATAATAATAATTTAAAACACCATAAAATGGACGCTGCCAGAAGTAGCACGTGTGCCATTCACAAAATGGCCACCACAAGAAGGAGCACATGGTCCATTAACAAAATGGTTTCCACCAGAGAAGCACATGATCCATTTACAAAATGGCTGCCACTAGAAGGAGCACATGTGGCATCTACAAAATGGCTGCCACTAGAAAGAGCAGATGGTCCATTCACAAAATGGACACCACTAGAGGAGCACATGATCCATTTACAAAATGGCCACCACCAGAGGAGCACATGGTCCATTTACAAAATGGACACCATCAGAGGGGCACCTGGTCCATTTACAAAATGGCCACCACTAGAAGGAGCACATGTGGCATTATCACCACCATCACCAACCGTGAACATGATACATTTTTGTAACACACATTACTCAAAACTTTGTCCTTTTTTCCTTTCCTTCCTCTTCTACCCAATTTTCTCTATACAAACTTTCAGAGACTCTTTCCCATGCCCTAGCAGTAGACAACAATCCATTATCTTCCAGAACACCTTTTCTCTCTTTTAACACAATCTTCCACCGCACTTCTGCCTTTCCACATAACTTCATAAGCTTTTTGCACTGTTTAACATTACTTTTCCTTTCACGATTCGCGACTAACGTACATGGGTCTAACTTGCCATCTGAATTTGGCTTAGTGCCAATATGACACAACTGCGTTAACTTCTCCATCTTTCTATATATAGACTAAGATAATAGACACAAAACTAACAATAAGATGGGGGAGATGACTCAAACCTGATATTCTAAAAACAACTGGGTTTGCAGCACACGCTTTCTATCCGTCTCTGTCTTGTCACGTGGTCCCTGCCTGATTTCTGTGTTCTGTAGTCGACAAAAACACCTTGTATTAATCAAATTACCAGGTCCACGTACCGAGTCAACTTACTGAAGGTCACATGGAAAAACTCAATTTTCTATTTAATCCATTTACCAGGCACTGTACTGAGTAATTTACTCAAAGTTATGTGCCAATGTCAGGTCGAGTCTTTTACTCCAGACCACGGCGAATCCTTTTACTCCAGGCTAAATATCCCTACTATCTCCACTAGAACTGAAAACCGTATCACAGGCGACAACCGTGATCTATACCACAGACAATATCCTTCACTTCTCCTGACAACTGCTTCAAACCCACTTGCTCTCTTAACTACCAGTCATCTCCCCTCCACACAACACATAACAGGCAACTAAGCTTGTGACGGTTCTTCCACAATCAAATGGCCAGCAGCGGAGAAACCCTCTGCCGTTTTACAGATACCTCAAAAAACAGTCAGGCAATCTGCACAGGATAACCCAAGGAACACAGGTAAAAACTACAGATTATAATAAAATCAGCAGACTTACCGTGCTTTGGTAGGGAGGTGATCAGTCTCCTGGCTTGGGGTATTCAGTGCGTCAGTGTGTCTCATTCGCCGGTCCTCAGGGTTTGGGGATTTGAATCTGCTAGCCCCACTTTGGGCGCCAATTTGATATGGATTAATATTTTGAAATATTAATTAGTTGCTTGCTCCTGGCCTAATAGATATGGACCAAGTGCCAGCGTGAAAGTATGACACCAGACACAGAGTCAGATGTACAATCTCCTTGGTCAGCTCCAAGTGAGTTTATTTGATCAGGCATGGACTTATACAAACTCAGTAAGGGGCTCGGTTACACAGTGAATGGGAATAATGAAATGTATTCATTGGTTAATGAATTGGGAAATGGGCTAGTCCATGGGCAGATCCATGAGGTAAAGAGGATAGGTTGGTTCATAAGGTCATCAGGATAGGTTGGTCCATGAAGTCTTGATTGAGTGTCTGCAGGCGATGTGTCGTTCTGTGACTGGTCAGTACTTCTATGGAATTCAACTTCCTCCCAGGGCATGGTGTGATGGGACAGGAAATGGCAGCCATCTTTAGGTCTCAATCACACTTTGATAATGAAACATGTTTACGCAAGGTGGAACAATACACTTTATGGGTTATTTCTCTCAATCTCCTATGTCTTTAGGTTAATTAAGTATTTGATCCTATGGTTCTCCTCAACACTACTGTGATTTCTCTCAGCATAGTCTGTATAGCGACATCTACAGTTTTTGGACGGGGCTCTTGCACTGTTTCGGACAGCTGGTGTAACCTCTGAGACTGCACAGACATGGCTGCTGGCTCTAGTACCTGGGGCTCAGGTGTGTAAGCAGGCGGATCATCCCTTACTAGATGTGTTATGGATTAATATTTTATAATATTAATGTTTATAAGTTGCTGCTCCTGTCCTGATTGATATGGACTGATGCATGCGATGAAAGAAATACACCAATAACACAATCAGGTGTAAGCTCTCCTCAGACCTCCACAAGGCACAGCTCCAAAGTCAATCTTTATTGCTCACACAAGGGTTTTAACAAAAGCTCTTTAAGGGGCTCGGTTACACAAGGAATGTGGACAAATGGAATGCATTTATTGGTGGAACATGGTCTAGTCCATGGAGGGGGATTGTTCGTGAGGTCATCAAGGTGAATTAGTTCTTCAGGTCTCCAAAAGTTAGTTTGATCCGTGAAGCCATCTGATGAGGTGTCATTCTGTGATTGATCACTCTTTGTCTTGACTGCAGCTTTGTCTCAGAACATGTGGTGATGTGGCAGGAAATGGGAGCCATCTTTGTCTGAAACAAGCTTATGTAAGGTGGAAATAATACACTATAGATCATTTCTCCCATGCCCTTATAGCTTACAGTTAATCAAGTATTTTGATCCTATGGCTCTCCTCAACAGTCCCCCCTAAATACTTTATTAACCTGTCCCTACTAGAGCCTATCACATCTGCCCAATGTGCCTCCAACTCTGCCCGTTAGCCGAGAATTGATAACCATTAAACTCCCCTTGATACAGACTTCACAATTTTGAACCATTAGACCCCCCTTGGTACAGACTTTGCATATATGAACTATTGAATGTGTCTACAGAAAGACCAACCTTGTGAGCCAGGAAAAACAGACATTGAGGTCTACTCCTTTCTTAATCATGTTCCTTACATAGGAAAGACACAACAAACAATATCTACAATAATTTAAGATAACAAGGATAACAAAGCCTATCAAAACCAGCCATCTCTGCCATCCCTTCATCTACAGAAAGTATTGGTCCCGGGGATCTTCTACACCTGAATTCCTTTATAATTCTTATTGTAGAGAATTCAGTATCTGTACGGCTGCTGTAACCTCCCGGTGGGACCTGTATTATCTGGAATATACGTACAATTTTACAAACACCTCCTTATTTTGCTAATAACATGTCCAGATCCATTCTATTTTGGAGCACCATTATTGATGTAGGGCCTGGTGGGTCTGCTAAACTTTGAAGGTTTTCTGTAGTATAATTGACGAATCTCTGTTATTCATAGATGTAATTAATCTAGACTATATTCTTACTTATGGCCACTAGGGGTGAGATAAAGGATTCAAAACCTACTTTAACTTGATCTCTGGATTCAAATACATGCGATATGAACAATTCTGGGTATATCAGGAGGTATATAGGATCGCGCTATCCGCGTCCTCGGGACTTTCCTACCTGCTTCACCTCAGTTCCCTACCTGGATACCCAGAATTGTATCACAACACTCATGGATGGACATTTCTGTCTCAGGGCCATATTCTACCACCAGAGATTATTTGGTAACATTTCCCTTTACACATTAACCCCATTACCTTGAAAAGAACATAAAATAACGTAAAATAGCGCTTTTACGGCTACATATACAAGTTATTAGAGTAATGTCAGTTATACTCAGTGTTATACCCTTGAACTAATGGTTTGCTCAGGAACGTGAATGTTTCTCCCTCACTGAGTCTTCATTTATATCATGTTCCTGTAACCATTTTGCCTTAGTTTGGATATTCCATATGTATATCAGACATAACGTGGAGTTGTAAGGTCATATATGTGACAGTCTATCACTATGTGGTGTATGTCAGTGACTATCATTATCGGAGTTCCTCATCTGCTGGTGGGGAGTCTCCAACAGTTGCCGCGTCCTTTTCCCTCAGTCTCCACTGAAGTTGCTGTAATTCAGAGACGCTGGATCGGCCATCTAATCTCGGCTCATGGCTCTTTCTCGCATCTTTTCAGGATCACCTGGTCTCCTGACACGAGACCATGCGCTCCTGAATCTGATTTAGGATCTGGAATTGAAAAACACATCTCTTTATCACCCTATTTAAACAATTATTTAAGGCTTGGACATCGCTGGTGATTTCATCTGTGGGAAATAAAACACAAATTCTGCAGAACATTGACTTTAATTCTCCTTACTTGAAGATAGCAAAGCAGTGTTTAACCCTTTCTTAACTGGATACTCATCTCACTGATGCTGTTACTGCAGCAGCTATCTATTGACCTGTAGTTCTTAACCCCCCTAGGTGAGAGGCTCATCCGGTCTCATTCATTTAATATCAGACTAAACTTTATTACACACTTACTTTATAGAAATTATAACTCTGTTCAAGGTGTTGGATCGAGAATTATCTTATTTTAACTTATTTACTGAGGAGGAAAATTAAACAAAAAAAAACATTTCATCTATGTCTTGCCCGTCTCCTCTACCTTGCACCTTTAATGTTAATCTCCCATCCATATTGTCCACTGTCTTATGCATGATACGTATTGTAGAAAGCTGCTGACTCCCAGATACTGTAAAATACCCTTAATGACCTTCAGTATAACATATGCAGCTTTACCTCATCAGAAGCCTCATTTCTACATACCACCTTCATCGGGAGTTTCTCAGAAGTAACGTAGTTTCTGCACCGGATCCTGAAAAGAGATTACCGCAACAGGCACACCCGCATACACCTAATGTGCAGCTGTCTTTATCATCTATCTGCAATCACTGTAATGGTAGAGTGGACGAGGGGTGCATTCGTGGTTCTGCGCGGTCACTACAGATTCTCTTCCATTATATCAGTCACACATCAAACAAGACTGGGTGTAGTCGGCCACCTGGGTACTGACCCCTGGTGCCAGCCAAACCTTGTCCACTAAAACACAGGTAGCAGTTAATGACAAATGAGTTAGTTCTTGGGTTACCTGAGCCATCATTGAGAAGAGAGTCGTGGCAGAGAACGCTTACCGCCTGGTGTCTACAGACCTTCCTCAGCTGGCTCCCTGTGTGTTGCACTCCTTTCCATTCGATCACCTGTTTCTGCGGGAATAAGAACATTAGGAGTGACAGGGGCCCCTGGTGCCTGGTTCTGCCCTGGTGTCAGGGTCTGCACTGGTGCCCGGGTCTGAGACTCTCGACTCTAGACCTCTTCACAGCTTCTGGCAGCTGCACCTGTGTGAGCATTACCTCTGGCTTGAGCACCAGCTCAGGTGTGAGTACCTGCACTCTACCAGACTTATCTGATCACAGGAGAGCCTCCATACAGGCACATTCACTCTGTGCGGTCTCTGTAGGTCTTTATGTGACTCTAGGAAAGATCTGCAGATCATCTTACCCTTTGCAAGCTACCCATTCCAGTGATTGCAGATCCCCATCTACCTCCTCATGGCGATATGTGAAGAGGGAGTGGTTTTGCTTTATTACCTCCTGTTGTATAATCACAGCACATCCAGTGGTAGAATCCACGAACATCTGTAAAATAACTCAAGATCTGCATTAGTAATGAGCTCTTATGAAACCTGTTCACACATCAGAGCAGTACAATCATGATGTGTGTGTACTGTCTGCTCTAAGACAATATATATATATAGAAAACACTTACATTTTAACGACGACTTAAAAATTAAACTATTGAAAACTTTTCATATCACCTGTCCATTCCCCCCTTTTAGAATTCTATATAAACATAAAGCATATATGGATTCTAAAGCTACGTTGTCACAGGGGTTACACAAAAAAACAAATAATAAATACATTTTTTATTCTCTCCATGATACCTAACTGGATACAATAATGCTGTGTGCACATAGGAAGCTGCAGTGTGTATATTTTCTGTATGTAATCTGCACAAGAAAAAAAATCTGAAAGAAAAATAAAGTAAACTAGATAATGTGCGCAACCTTCAGAAGAGGCATCCAGATTTGAGATTATACAATAAAATGCACATTAATTTAGAACTCACTATCTGTGTGCACAGCCTGAATATTTTGTGTAAAACTCCTAAATGAAAACGCCATCCACAGGTATGAGGCTAACTACAGAAACACAGACTTTTTGCTCCAGTCTCTACAGTATCATGAATAATTCAGATCCATCAGAGAGCGGTGTTATTTTCGAGCTTGTGGTGGTTGACCGTAGTATTGGTCAGGATAATGGAATCTGCGATTTTTCTCGTTATGGTTCCTGAATCTGCGTTCTTGATGAGGGGCCCTGCAATCCCGTTTATAGTGCCCAGGGTTACCACAATTGAAGCAGACATCTTTTGTACGAGGTACTGAGGATCGTCCCTGGTTTTGCTGAGTGGCCACAGTTCTGTACAGGTGTGCACTTGGCTGTGAGAGAACCTGTGAGGTACCAGGAGTAGTGTTATGTAGACTACGTATGTGTGTTATTACAGCGGGAGTGTTAGGAGGAGAGGTCGCTGCTTGGAGTAATGGCCCGGTCAGACGTAACGACCGCAGTAGCGATCCCGATAACGACATGGCTCCCGGGATCGCTGATGAGTCATTATCGGTATCGCTACTTGGTATTCAAACACGCCGATCTATACAACGATATGTCCACCCTAGCGATTTCTTCAACGATATTGTTCAGTCGTTGTATTTCCTTCTCACATGACGATTTACCTCCACAGGACTATATTACGTCATCAAACGATATCGTCGGTAAGGTGTCAAACACAGCGATACAGCGTTCCCAGCGGGAGCGCAACGACCAAAAAATGAACCAGGAGGCTGTGTAACGATTGCCGATCTCGCAGCAGGGGACCAGATCGTTACACCCTGTCGCACGTAGCGATGTCGTTGCTGAGATCGCTATTGCGTCACAAAAGTAACGATCTCGTTAGCGATCTCGGTATGTGAGACATACCCTTAACTCATGTGGGTGTGCAGCTGAATTGCCAGTGGAAGTGACAGTGGAAAGGGTAGGTGTTGGGTGTGATCCAGGTGTGAGGATTACTGGATTCACAACAGGAGTATTAGGGGAAAGGGTTGGTGGCCCACCACACACCGTTGTGACAGGAAACATAGGTAAAACCTGTTCACTTCCTGAAGGAGTATAGTACTGGTCATTTGTGGTCATCACTGGGTAAACAGGGTCTGGTTTAGACAAATTTATGTCAGTCACATGATTTGGTTCAGTTTGTATGATCTGGGGCAATGTTGCAAAATGGCCACCAACTGTAACACATTTGCCCTCCGCAAAATGGCTGCCTGAGGTATTGTTTCCCACAAAATGGCCACCACCAGAGAAAGTCTGAGAACCACCAACAAGATGGCCACCACCAGAGGAGGTCTGAGAACCACCAACAAGATGGCCACCACCAAAAGAAACATGTGCTCCAGCAGAGAGAGCACATGGCATTTTGCCTCCATTATACGGTGGTGGGAATTCACATTGTACATTTCTATAATACACATAACTTAAACTCTTGTCTTTCTTTTTCCTTTCCTCTTCTATCCAATTCTCTCTATACAAACTTTGAGAAACTCTCTCCCATGCCCTGGCAGTAGACAACTTAAACTCTTGTCTTTCTTTTTCCTTTCCTCTTCTATCCAATTCTCTCTATACAAACTTTGAGAAACTCTCTCCCATGCCCTGGCAGTAGACAACAACCCATTATCTTCTAGAACACCTTCCCTCTCTCTTAAGACTGAATTCCACTCCAGGAGTTGCAGCCTTCCTCCTTCTACCATCCCACACAACTTCATAAGCTTCTTGCATTGTTTAACATGACTTTTCCCTTCACGAATTGCAACTAATGTGCATGCATCTAACTTGCCATCTGAATTAGGCTTAGGGCCTATGCGACACAACTGCATTAACTTCTCCATCTTTCTCTAGACTAAGGTGATGGACACACAAACACATAAGTCTGGGGAGATGACAAACCTGGCACAAGACCTTCACAGCCGTCTACACTTCCTATCTGTCCCTGTCTGATTTCCGTGTTCTGCAGTTTACAAAAGTACCTTGTATCAGGCCATGTACTGAATCACTCTAAGTAACATGGCCCTATGGGAGTCAACACTCAACCTCATGCAGAGTCTCAATCAATGCCTATTTATTACTGAATCACTCTAAGTAATATTTATAGACAGATACTCACTCAATGCTCATCTATTTTCTCTCCAGAACTGAAAATCGTATCACAGGTGACCACTTTGATCTATCTCATCTCCAGACACTGCTCAAAAACCCTCTTTCCTACCAGTCATCTCCCCTCCATACAACAAATAGCAGGCAGCAGCAACTTAACATGACGGTTCTTCCGCAATCAAATGGCCAACAGCGGAGAAAAAAACCCCATCTGCCGTCTTCAGACACCCTAAAAAGACCGGACGCGGTCAGGCAATCTGCACAGGGTACCCCGAAAAACAGGTAAAGTCAACAGATTATAATAAAATCAGCAGACTTACCGTTTTTGTTAGGGAGGTGATCAGTCTCCTGGCTCGGGGTACTCAGTGCGTCCTGCCGTCTCCTTCACCGGTCATTCAAGGTTTGGGGATTCTCCTATACTGCTGCCCCACGTTGGGCGCCAAATTGTTATGGATTATATTTTATAATATTAATGTTAATAAGTTGCTGCTCCTGTCCTGATTGATATGGACTGATGCATGCGATGAAAGAAATACACCGATAACACAATCAGGTGTAAGCTCTCCTCAGACCTCCACAAGGCACAGCTCCAAAGTCAATCTTTATTGCTCACACAAGGGTTTTAACAAAAGCTCTTTAAGGGGCTCGGTTACACAAGGAATGTGGACAAATGGAATGCATTTATTGGTGGAACATGGTCTAGTCCATGGAGGGGGATTGTTCGTGAGGTCATTAAGGTGAATTAGTTCTTCAGGTCTCCAAAAGTTAGTTTGATCCGTGAAGCCATCTGATGAGGTGTCATTCTGTGATTGATCACTCTTTGTCTTGACTGCAGCTTTGTCTCAGAACATGTGGTGATGTGGCAGGAAATGGGAGCATCTTTGTCTGAAACAAGCTTATGTAAGGTGGAAATAATACACTATAGATCATTTCTCCCATGCCCTTATAGCTTACAGTTAATCAAGTATTTTGATCTATGGCTCTCCTCAACAGATGGACATCCAGGGCGTACCACCCCTGCTCTCCCAGGTGCTGGGTAAAGGTGACCTGGTCGCCAGGCTGCAGAAGGGACCAGGGTGACCTTATGGCAGGTGGGATTCTACGTCCCGCGGGTCACAAAGAGTTCCCTGCAGCTTCTCCGCTCCTTGACGAACCCCCAGCCTCTGTCATGGTGGAACCGGACTATGGAACTCTTAAAAATTGGGCCCCGCTCTGCTGCCTTGGATCGGCGGACCAGCTGCTTTTCTTGCAGGTTCCGCTCCTCCATGGCAAGCCACTTAGCCTGCCGCTCCTCCTCTTCAGCTTCCCTCTGGGCCTCTTGCTTGGCCCGCTGTTGGCGGCAGTATTCCGCCCAACTAAGACTCTCCACTGTGGGTCTTCCCTCTCTGGTCTCTCCCATTAGTGAGTCCCCCTGGTCAACCCATCTGATGACCTCCTGCTCCACATACACTTCCTCCATGGCTGGCTCGGGCTCTAGTGGGGCCACCCATCTGTGCTGGACTACAGACTGGTCCCACTGTAAGTTCTTACTATCCTGGCCTGGTGCTAGGGAGGATGGAGCATCTAGGGGTCCTACCAGGGTGTCATCTGCCTGTGGGGGAACATCAGTACCTTTGCTCTCCCCGGCACCATCCTCTGCTTCCTCCTTCTTCCTTCTTCGGGCTGGCAATGGCGGTTGTGGTGGCATCCACCTCCGGGTCATTCTGTTTAGCAGATTGTCCTTCCACACCTCCACCACCTTCACCTGGGCCTTTCTCAGTTGCTGACCCAGGTTCTCCACCTCGCTCTGCAGGAATCTCAGGACCAGGAGTGACAGCTTTTCCATGTCCTCCTCCATCTTGTCGGAGTAGAACTCTTCCTCCACCAGGACGTCTTAGTACTTGGCTGTCATCTTGCTCCAGTGATCACAACTCCCTTGATCTCCTGCTCCTTTCTCTGGGCGGTTCCTGTTCTGGGTGCTGTCGGCCACACCTCTGGGTGGGTCTTTTTGGCTGACTGACAAGTTCTGCTGCACAATAGTTCCTGTGGTGGGCGGTCATGGCTTTTCGCACTTCTCTTTGAACTTGCTCAAGAAGGGAGGCCGTACCACTCCCTCTTTGTTAGTCATGGCGCTTGTTCTTTTTACTGGGAACAGTTCAAAGTTCTTTAACACCATTAGCAAGGCACACAAGGCCCGTTCTACCGGGATGGTGGATCCTGTTTGTGACGCCATGTTGACACGCCCTTCCAGCGCTTTAGGATACTCGGAACCGGGCTTTCTTGAGGCTTCATCACGGGATCACAGGAACCGAGACCCGACTCCATGAACCCTGGCAGTGTCATTAAAAGTTTGGTGTGGTTGGCTCTCTTCCTTAGGGATAGGGATCTGGCTTGGAGGGTTCATTCTGGGCAAGGATGACTGGCCTGGGGATACTTGTTAATTTGTACATGACACCACCCGCAGGTTGCAGCTATAGATGGCCGCCGGTTCTCGACAGTCTTCTAGGGCTGATATTTGGGAGGCAGCAATATTTTTAAGCCCTCTATGGGTAGGGCTGACCCCTAAGGAGGCCAAAGATAGAAAGAGTGAGTTGGTAGTTGTGCTTTAGATGCGTCAAGAAAGTGCACAGAGTGGGCTGCAGTCTTCAGTTCTTTTACTCACAATTTTTGTGTAGCAGCCCGCTGAGCACTGGGTTCTCAGAGGCAGGGATCCAGCTACACCCTGGTAGTATGATGGTATGTAACCGGCACCCCTTCTCTGTCTTTTCCAGTTCGTCTTACACAGCGCTTGCCTCACCCTTCCTGCCTTGTGCCTCTCCACACAGAGCTCTGAGCCAGTGACTGTGGGCTTTTCTTAGGGGTTTCCCGGCAGTGTCTCCCCTTAGCCCTATGGTTGCCACCTTTTCAGCAGATGTGCGTAGTTGTCGACCTTGTCACCATGAAAGTGCACAGCCTTAGGGTTGCTAGCTGAGCATGGTCTTCTCCACTAGTCTTTTGGGTTTCCGGTGCCCCTTGCGGCCTAGTCCCTCCACTTGCCTGTGCCTGACAATGGATATGAGACCCACGGGTGAATTACTCACTTCCCGTGCCTCTGGGACCCCCTCTTCCTCCTGGAGACACTTGGGTGATGTTCTGCTCTAGTGTTCTGCCTTAGGACAAGCTCCCACTTGCTCCAATCCTTTGGACATTTTCAGGCGTATGTTCTCTAGCTTCCCTCCAACTTGACCTTGGTGTTCAATAGCCTCTCCTCAGCTGTTCTACCACCTCTTCTCAGCTGGTCACTCTCTTTCTCTGTTCAACTGTCTCTTCTCCTGCGTTCTAGATGTTTCTCGCTCTTTTTAAACCCCTGGTCATGTGGCCCACGTCATCTACGTGTGTTCCTCCTGACCTTACTCCTCCCCCAGTGCTCCCTCTAACTACTTCCTTCACCACCGAACCCCACTACAATCATTCCTAGTGTGATCTGGATGTCCCGGTACCGGTCTGTACCCCTCTTACCAGTGAGTGGGATACTACACCCTAACAGGGGTGCAGTACCTCTGTGGCGCCACATCTACATATATCATTTTTCCTTTGCTTACAGTGGAAGTGAAAGAAAGCCCCCAATGGTTGTTATTTAGAGCATTTATTAATTCATTTGCCTCATTTTCACTACCCCACCAGAATACAGCCAGATCGTCCATATATCTTCTGTACAGTAAGATCTTATCATCATATTTAGGACTATACAGCGGCGAAGTGCCCATGAAAACATGTGCAAAACTTGGAGTGACCCAAGTCCCCATCGCTGTGCCAAGGCGCTGCAGGTATAGATCATCTTCAAAGTCGAACAAATTATGACTTACCGTATATACTCGCGTATAAGCTGAGTTTTTCAGCCCAAAAATTGGGCTGAAAAGTCCCCCCTCGGCTTATACGCGAGTCATACAGGCCCCCCTCACAGTTTGGCGCCCCCACCTCACAGGATGGCCCCCCCCGCATGCAGCGCTGCGCACATACATTACCAGGCTATCAGCTGTCACCCTCCGGTGGCGGATCGCAGCTCCTGGCTCCATCTTTCTCTGTGTCTTCCTGCTTGTCACGTGACCGGCCGGCGTCGCGATGACGTCATCGCGATGAGCCCCGGTCACAAAGCGGGAAGACACAGAGGAAGATGGAGCCCGGAGCCCAGGAGCCGCGATCCGCCACCGGAGGGTGACAGCTGATAGCCTGGTAATGTATGTGCGCAGCGCTGCATGCGGGGGGGGGGCCATCCTGTGAGGTGGGGGCGCCAAACTGTGAGGGGGGCCTGTGTAATGGCACACTGCTGGGGCAGTATACTGTGCTGGGAACCTGTATACTGTGCTGGGGCTGTATACTGTGCTGGGGACTTGTATACTGTGCTGGGGACCTGTATACCACTCTGCTGGGGCTGTATACTGTGCTGGGGACCTGTATACTGTGCTGGGGCTGTATACTATGCTGGGGACCTGTATACCACTCTGCTGGGGCTGTATACTGTGCTGGGGACCTGTATACTGTGCTGGGGCTGTATACTGTGCTGGGCTGTATACTGTGCTGGGGACCTGTATACCACTCTGCTGGGGCTGTACACTGTGCTGGGGACCTGTATACCACTCTGCTGGGGCTGTATACTGTGCTGGGGACCTGCTGTATACCACACTGCTGGGGCTGTATACCTGTGCTGGGGTCCACCCTCAGCTTATACGCGAGTCAATACGTTTTTCCAGGTTTTGGGGCAAAAGTAGGGGGTCGGCTTATACACTGGTCGGCTTATACACGAGTATATACGGTAATATAAAACTCAACCCTTCCAAAAGGAATGTTTTTTGTTGGAAATGTTGGTTCAGTAGTAAAGTTATTCACTTAGTTGAGAAGAGAAACCGGGCACTGACCTTGTTGCATTGAAGTCCTGTGTGCAGAGGCATTCATGGATCTGGGTTGCTCTTAGGAGAACAGCTTTATTGCTGTGTACACAAGACCCACTGAAGCGTACAAAACACGCGAAACGGTCACCGTCGTCCCTCCGTCCTCCCTTCCCTGCACCCACCGATGTAAACTTTTTGGAATAAAGCTGTTCTTGGTATAAAGGATCCCGGAGTGCCGCTGTTTTCCTCCTAAGTTCTCAGTAGTAGAGTTAAATAGTAATCCACTGACTGTAGACCTAATTGGTGGTCAATATTTGAATATAAAGAGCTTACATCCAGGGTTAAAAATAAGAGGCATCCTATTTAAGATGTCTGCATTCTTCTATTAATTGGGTAGAATCTCTAAGGGTACCTTTACATGCCGCAACTATCACGGCGATCGGTGGCAACTGAACGTGTGCGTGCACGTTTTTGACGGTTGATACCGATCGGCGATGCTGAATTTAGACGACGCAATTGCGTCGTCAACCTAAGGTAACGTGGCTCCCCGGAAGTTAAAACAGAACCTGCGGGAAACATCCGGTTGAATCCAGAAGCCGCTTCACACGCCGCAATCACTAAGAGAATGTGGGCGTACCTGTGCAGCGGCTCGAACACATAGGCGTGCCAAACTCCGCTACACCACGCCCAAACTACAATCATTGGCCAACGCAATAGCGTCATGATTGGCCAGCCTGCGCAAGAAGGCTGGCTAATACATGACGCTATTGCAATTGTGTAGTGTGAATGGACAGCTCATCAAAGATGGCGCCCTGTGCAGGGACAGCCAATGGTAACACAGTAGCCCCCACCAATCATCGCTAATGGGTCGCGGTATCCAGCACGCTGTGGCACGCCTCTGGGAAATCACTAGGCGATGCAGATTCCATCCCTATCGCCCGTTCACACGCCAAAACCAGGGCAATTCACCTTCAGGGTTGCCTCTGGTTTTTGAACAATGCTCTGAAACCGCAACCGGGAGCAACTTCGAAAATCACCATCACTTTTTCCAATTACACACCGCAATTTCGTAGCAATTTAAAGGCAACCGTGACGGAAATCCCGATTTCCTCTCCGTTGCTACACCATAGTTGCGGCGTGTAAAGGTACCTTAAGGTACGATGGTAGTGTCAAAACAATATCCTGTATATACAAATTGTCACTTCAATGAGGAAGTAGACAATTTCTAATGCCACCTAATAAGCAACCCTAAAGTTATAATTGACTCTTTAACCCCTTCATCACCCAGCCTGTTTTGACCTTACTGACCTTGCCATTTTTTGCAATTTTGACCTTCTTATAAGGTAGTAACTCTGGAACGCTTCAACGGATCCTAGCAATTCTGATTTTTTTTTCCATGACAATTTGAGCTTCATGTTAGTGGTAAATTTAGGTCGATAATTTATTTGTGAAAAAAATCAGAAATTTGGTGAAAAGTTTGAAAATTTCGCAATTTTAAAACTTTTAATTTTTATTCTGTTAAACCAGAGAGTTATGTGGCACAAAATAGTTAATAAATAACATTTACCACATGTCTACTTTACATCAGCACAATTTTGGAAAAAAAAATTTTGTTAGGAAGTTATAAAGGTTCAAAGTTCATCAGCAATTTCTCACTTTTCCAGCAAAATTTACAAAACCATTGTTTTAGTGACCACATCACATTTGAAGTCCCTTTGACGGGCCTACATGACAGAAATCACCCAGAAGTGACACCATTCCAAAAACTGCACCCCTCAAGCAGGGGCGGGCTGGCCCAGGTGGCAGGGGGGCAGGTGCCCCCTGGGCTGTTGGTATAGTCCACATTTCGGGCCGCCCCTACAGAAACGGGCCGCGGGAGTCGGCCGGCGCGGCGATAGCACATGACGCTGGAGGTCCGGGATGAGGTAAGGGCTGTGGCTGACAGCACCCCCCCCAGGTCCTCAAGCCAGGCTGACAGCACCCCCCCAAACCCCCCCCCCGTCCTCAAGTCAGGCTGACAGCACCCCCCCCCGGTCCTCAAGTCAGGCTGACAGCACACCCCCCCCCCTGGTCCTCAAGTCAGGCTGACAGCACCATTCCCCCCCCCCCCCCGGTCCTCAAGTCAGGCTGACAGCACGGCAGGGTTCGGAAGGGAAGGAGCACCATTTGACTTTTTAAATGGAAAATTAGCTGCAATTATTAGCAGACACCATTTCGCGTATGGAGAGCCCCTGTGTGCCTAAACATTAGAGCTCTCCCACAAGTGACCCCATTTTGGAAATTATACCCCCCCAAGGAACTTATATAAATGCATAGTGAGCACTTTAAACCTCCAGGTGCTTCACACATTGATCTGTAAAAATGAGAAAGTACTTTTTGTTTTCACAAAAATGTTCTTTTAGCCTCAATTTTTTCATTTTCACATGGGCAACAGGATAAAATGGATCCTAAAATTTGTTGGGCAATTTCTCCTGACTACACCGATACTTCATATGTGGTCATAAACCACTGTTTAGGCGCATGGCAGGGCCCAGATGGGAAGGAGAGCCATTTGACTTTCTGAATGGAAAATTAGTTGCAATTGTTAGCAGATGCCATGTCGCGTATGGAGAGCCGCTGTGTGCCTAAACATTGGAGCTTCCCCACAAGTGACCCCATTTTGGAAACTAGACCCCCAAGCTGGGCTCTGAAGGGGGGAGTGACATCTTGGAACATAGATTTTGATGGCATGGTTTGTGGGTGTCATGTTCTGTTTGGATAGCCCCTGATGTGCCTAAACAGCAAAACCCCCCCCAAGTGACAACATTTTGAGTTCATTGCCACGGGGGAGCCCTGGTGACTTAGTGAGTGACGTCACCACACCCCTGCGGAAGTCTCTGACTGCCGCGGGTGACATCACACACCGAGTTCCTGCGGTCAGTGTGGTGGCAGACTCTGCAGAGAGAGGATGTTTGTTCTCTCCCTGCAGACTGTGGAAAAAAGGATCGTGGAGGGTTATGTGGGAGTAATAATGAGGGAGTTGACATGTATGTTTCATGTGCACTCACACTTCCTCAGGGAATGGATAAAGCTTACAGACAACACAAATTGCTGCCCTTAAATGATGGCCAGATATGATGTATCAAGATTACGTCAATGGTAAACACATGATGTCACAATAGGGGTGTTCCCCACAGAATAGAATGTCACCATATGATGACTGATATAAAATGGTATAAAATGACATATTTGTGATCTGCAAATGTCATTAGAAATTAGAAGCGTGACTGAAACACGAATAAAAACAAATAAAAGAAATAAAACATGTGATACATGTAACCATATAAAACAAATCAAAACTGATGCATATAAATATATAATATACACATGTAAAGAAAATACCGGGCACTGCTTCAATTTTCAGGGACCGCAGGTTCTGTTGGATTCACCACTATATACCCTTTTTGCTGCTGGGGTGCACGCCATAAAAGAATAATACAATTCAAATAGAGGAAAAAGCAGGCGGCACTCACCATTTAAGCAGCGATGTTCTTTTATTTCAAAATGTCAGTGGACAAAGTTCATCCATGCTGAGGTGTGGGGAGAGGGAGTGAAGGAAGACGGACGACAGCAAGTCGTTTTGCTGTGACTACAGCTTCAACGGGTTATTGGACCTGTTGAAGCTGTAGTCACAGTGAAACAGCTTGCCGTCGTCCGTCTTCCTCCACTCCCTCTCCCCGCACCTCAGCATGGATGAACTTTGTCCACTGATATTTAGAAATAAAAGAGACATCGCTGCTTAAATGGTGAGTGCCGCCTGCTTTTTTCTCCATTTGAAAAATATAAAATATAAGTTATTAAAATTTGATTTAAAAAACATTAATTTGTGTATTCCTTTCATTATTTGCAATGAACTATAACGATGCACCTTAAAAAACTATACGTTTAAAAATTAGAAGGGACTGGAATTGAAAAAAACTTACCATCAGCAGCCAAAAACAAAAACCAACACTGCACTTAGCAGGATGCAGTCAAACCCCATTATGTAGAGCAAGGGTCTCAAACTCAGCTTGGTTGGTGGGCTGCACATAGAAAAAAATTGATATCGGGGGGCCGCATTGCTAGTAGGACTAAGGCTGCTTTCACATCAGCGTTTTTTTTAAATCGCGGCAGTTGCGGTGAAAAAACCGCAACTGCCGCGATTACCGCATAACGGCTGCACTTGCGGCACACTTGCGGCAAGCCCCATACAATGTATATGCGGGCTTGCGGCAGGTACGGCAAGTGCAGTTTTGGCACTTGCGGCAGGTGCGGCCGCGAAAAAAACCACGGTCAGCCGCGTTTTTTTCACGGCCGCACCTGCCGCAAGTGCCAAAACCGCACTTGCCGCACCTGCCGCAAGCCCGCATATACATTGTATGGGGCTTGCCGCAAGTGTGCCGCAAGTGTAACCATTATGCGGTAATCGCGGCAGTTGCGGTTTTTTCACCGCAACTGCCGCGATTTAAAAAAAACGCTGATGTGAAAGTACCATAAGTTACATTTTTAGTAATACTAGATTTTTTTGCTCAATGTAGTAATGTCCAAATCCTAATCTTCTTTAGTAATGTCCAGACCATGGTTCCCTTCTTGTAGTAATGTCCCCTTGCTGGTCCCTTTCTTGTGGTAATGTCCCCATCCTGGTCCTCATCATGCAGTAATGTCCCCATCCTGGTCCTCATCATGTAGAAATGTCCCCATCCTGGTCCCCATATTGTAGCAATGTTCTCTTCCAGGGCTTCATATTATAGTAATGTCCCCATCCTGGTCCCCATATTGTATTAATGTTCCTTATCCTGGTTCCCTTCTGGTAGTAATGTCCCCATCTTGGTCATTATATTGTAGTAATGCCCCATCCTGATCCCCTTTTGTAGAAATGTCCCCTTTACTGGCCCTCTTCTTGTAGTAATGTCCCCCATCCTGGTCCCCTTTTGTAGTAATGTCCCCTATACTGATTCCCTTTTTGTAGTGATGTTCCCCCATCCTGATTCCCCTTTTGTAGTAATGTCCCCATCCTGATCCCCTTTTGTAGTAATATTCCATATCCTGGACCCCTTTTGCAGTGATGTCCCCTATCCTGATCTCGTTTTGTAGTAATGTACCCATACTGATTCTTTTTGTAGTAATGTCCCCATGCTGTTCCCATTTTTAAGTGATGTCCACATCCTGGCCCCCATAGTATAGTAATGTGCCCCATGCTGGTGCCCTTTTGTTCTGATGTCCCCAAACTGGTCTACACCTTTTTACACACCACACACACACACACACACACACACACACACACACACACACACACATTCTCTCTCATACACTCACTCACACACTCTTTTACATACATACTCTCACACACTCACACACATTCTCACACACACACATTCTCACACACACATTCTCTCTTACACATGCATTCTCTCTCACATATACACATTCTCTCTCACACACAAACGCATTCTCTCACAAACACACATTCTCTCACACACTCACACTTACTCTCACATACTCCCACATCCTCACACTCACACAGAAATACACTCTCACATACACACATTCTCTCTCACATACACTCTCACACTCACATTTTTACACACTCACGCATACTCACTCTCGCACAAACACACACACTCACCAACACACTCACTCACACACTCACTCTTACACGCACATTCTCTTACACACTCACTCTTACGCAATCTCACAATCACATGCACATTCTCTCTCTCACACACACACTCACATTCTCACATACACACGCTCACACTCATACACTACAGACATATTCTCTCACACACACACTCTTACACTCTCACACACATTCTAACACACAC
Source organism: Allobates femoralis (assembly GCA_033576535.1). Classification (NCBI taxonomy): domain Eukaryota; kingdom Metazoa; phylum Chordata; class Amphibia; order Anura; family Aromobatidae; genus Allobates; species Allobates femoralis. Next base: position 23,228,675 of record JARQOC010000007.1, read on the forward strand.
ACTCACATATTCACACTCACACACATACACTCACATTCTCACACACACAAACACACTCTCACATACACCCATTCTCTCACACACACATTCTCTCACACACACTCACACTCTCTCACACACTCAATCTCACACACACTCTCACATACACACACACTCACTCTCGCATACTCACATTTACACACTCACACACACACACATTCTCACATACATACTCACAAATACCCTCACACTCACACACTCTCTCACACACAATTCTCTACCTTTTACATGCTGGCGGTATAGTGCAGGAGGCCCGCTGTGTTATATCTTCCGGCCGCGGGATTGACAAGTGCTGTCGCTCAGTAACATCAATGCACGCCGCCAGCCAATGAGAGGCCCGCAGGTGATGTTATACACCGACGGCAGTTGTGGGCCTCTCATTGGTCAGTGCATTGCATTGATGTTACTGAGTGGCAGCGCTTGTCAGTCCTGTGGCCGGAAGATATAACACAGCGGGGACCATGTTGTGAATTCATTGATGATGAATTCTGGTTGTGAGCTCCCTCTTGTGGTTGTTGTTGGTGATGCAGCTAGCTGTGTTTTGGAGAGTTCCTCAGCTGATCTTGATGATTGGCTGTCTGCTTTGGATTGGAGCATATAGTTTCTTCCTGCTCTGCTGAATCCTTGCAAGCTAAGTGAATGGGTTTTTGTTATTTTGTGGCACACATGTCATGTGCTTGAGGATCTGCTTATTGCTTGTCTTGCTCTGAGTTGTGGGTTTATATTTAGTCTGTATATTTGTTTACCTGCTCTCAGGAAGTTTTCTTCCAAGGTATGAATTGCTATTCACTGTTGTCTGCGGCTTCCAGTTCTGCTGGTGTTAGAACCTATTTATTCTAGTTTGATTCACAGACGTTCTAGCAGATATAGAGGGCGCGAGTCTTCGCAGACTCAGGGTTCTTTTTTGGTACTATCTGCTGTTGGCGGTTTTTGATAGTACTTTTAATACTGACTGCAATAGTATTCCATCCTGTCCTTACTATCTAGCTAGTGTGGCCACTTTTGCTAAACTCTATTATCTGCCAGTGTGTGTTTTTCCTCTCCTGTTTCCCAGTCAATATCCGTGGGGGACTTGCTATTCTTTTGAGGTTCTGCTCTGAGGGAAGATAGACTTTCCTGTTTCCATCTTTAGGGGTAGCTAGTTCTCCAGGAAAAGGGAAAAGTGTTGGATGCAAATTGACAGCTGCCAGATGTTAACAAGGGGAACTTAAAGAATGAGAGTGATGGCGCCAAAGAGTATATACTGTACAGTTGCTAAGGTGGGGTCCCGACATGGGATGCTCACCACACACGGGAATATGAACACACACAAAATGTGCCACACACTACCACGTGCTTGAACACATATACCACCCTCAGCACACATTTCACCACACATGCATCAACCTCGCCACATAATCGCCCTAAAACACACACAAGTCTGGTATTATCCTTTAAAAATAAAAATCTGATTAATAAGCAGCCAAACTACAAGAACAACAAATATACCATATAGGAAATACAGCAGCTGTCAGTCACATGACCTGTTTATTATGTGTATGTATGAGCTAATACAGTTGTGGCCAAAAGTATTGACACCCCTACAATTCTGTCAGATAATACTCAGTTTCTTCCTGAAAATGATTGCAATCACAAATTCTTTGGTATTATTATCTTCATTTAATTTGTCTTCAATGAAAAAACACAAAAAGAATTGTCCTAAAGCCAAATTGGATATAATTCCACACCAAACATAAAAAATGGGGTGGACAAAAGTATTGGCACTGTTAGAAAAATCATGTGATGCTTCTCTAATTTGTGTAATTAACAGCACCTGTAACATACCTGTGGCACCTAAAAGGTGTTGGCAATCACTAAATCACACTTGCAGCCAGTTGACATGGATTAAAGTTGACTTAACCTCTGTCCTGTGTCCTTGTGTGTACCACATTGAGCATGGAGAAAAGAAAAAAGACCAAAGAACTGTCTGAGGACTTGAGAAACCAAATTGTGAGGACGCATGAGCAATCTCAAGGTTACAGGTCCATCTTAAAAGACCTGAATGTTCCTGTGTCTACCGTGCGCAGTGTTATCAAGAAGTTGAAAGCCCATGGCACTGTGGCTAACCTCCCTAGATGTGGATGGAAAAGAAAAATTGACAAGAGATTTCAACGCAAGATTGTGCGAATGGTGGATAAAGAACCTCGACTAACATCCAAATAAGTTCAAGCTGCCCTGCAGCCTGAGGGTACAACAGTGTCAACCCGTACTATCTGTCGGCGTCTGAATGAAAAGGGACTGCATGGTAGGATACCCAGGAAGACCCCACTTCTTACCCAGCGACATAAAAAAGCCAGGCTGGAGTTTGCCAAAACTTACCTGAGAAAGCCTAAAACGTTTTGGAAGAATGTTCTCTGGTCAGATGAGACAAAAGTAGAGCTTTTTGGGCAAAGGAATCAACATAGAGTTTACAGGAGAAAAAAACTGAATTAGTCCTTACCGGTAATTCCTTTTCTTGGAGCCTTCCACGACAGCATTGGAGGATGTCGTCCACGCCCTATTGGGGGACAGGAACACAGAGAGGTTAAAAGCCCCTCCCCTTCCTCAGTACTCCAGTGTTTACCAAGATCACCCTTAGCCATGGATTATCTGATACAAACCGGAACCAAACACCAACAAGGGGGGGAACTGATGCTGTCGTGGAAGGCTCCAAGAAAAGGAATTACCGGTAAGGACTAATTCAGTTTTCTCCATTCGCCTTCCACGACAGCATTGGAGGAATACCACCGATACTCCTCAGGGTGGGACTATTGCCTGTAGGACTTTCCTACCAAAGGACAGATCCCGACTGAAGGACAGATCTAACCTATAGAGGCGAGAAAAAGTGAGGAGAGACTACCACGTAGCCGCACTGCAAATCAGCTCCGATGAAGCTCCAGCCTGCTCCGTCCAGGGAGTAGCAGCAGCCCGAGTTGAAGGAGCCTTCAACCCCATCGGAGGAGCAAGGACCGGAGCGACGTAGACCTCACAGATCGCCTCCTTGATCCAGGAAATGATGGTAGCCTGGGAGGTCTTCTTCCCTGTATAATTCCCAAAAGCCGAACAAACAGGTTCTGATCTAACCTCCAGGAAGCAGACTCTCGGAGATAGAGGAGGACAGTCCGACGAACATCCAAGGAGTGAAACACGGCCTCAGCCGCATTAGCAGGAGATTGACAAATTGAAGGCAGAACCACATCCTGGGACCGATGGAAAGCCGACAACTTTCAGAAAAAAAGATGAATGCAACCGAAGCGTAATGCGAACAACGGACACCACGAGGCACGGAGCCCAGACAGAGAGTGCCTGCAGTTCTCCAACTCTGGGAGCAGAAGTGATGGCCACCAAAAACGCCACCTTGTGAGAGAGAGACGTAAGGGATGCAGCAGACAAGGGTGCAAAGGGACTTCGAGCAAGCCCTTGGAGAACAAGCATCAAATCCCAGGGAGGGACAGAAGGCCGAATCCGGGGACGCCACCCCCAAGCAGAAGTAAAAAACTGCTTGAGCCATGGATGGGAAGCAAGATCCTGGGCAAAAACCGCCCCAAGTGCCGACCTCTGGACATAAAGAGTGCTCAGCCGAAGCCCCAAATCCAAGCTACGCTGCAAAAATCCAAGAGTTGGGCCACATTAGGATGATGCATGGTCGGGATGGAAGGAGCACACCAGGACAGGAACCGATTCCAGCCCTCCCGTAAATAGCGTTTGTCACAGGCTTCCTGCTCTGCTGAAGCGTGCGGATCACTGCCTGGGAGAGACCCTTGGTCCTCAGGATCCCGGCCGCAACAGCCAGGCCGCCCGAATGAGCCACTGAGGGCCCGGGTGAAACAGAGGACCCTGGGACAGTAGGTTGAGACTGGGCTAACATAATCGGTCCCTCCAGGACCAGGTCTCGGATGGCGTCGTACCACGCCAGTTTGGGCCCCAGGGGAGCCACCAGGATAGTGTCACCCCCTCCGCCCGAATCCGTTGCAACGTCTTGGGAAGTGGCGGGATTGGAGGAAATGCATACACCAACCGGAAGTCCCAGGGATGGGCAAAAGCGTCCAGCCCCCGAGGATGGTCCAACCGCGTCAGGGAGAAAAAGGTTGGCACCTTTGTATTCGAGCCCGAAGCGAACAGGTCGATCGAAAGGACACCCCACCTGTTCGTAAGAGAGCGAAATACTTCCGGATGGAAGCACCATTCTCCTGGGTGGACCTCCGTGCGGCTCAAGAATCTGCCTGTACATTGGCCATTCTTTTCAGATGTACTGCCGAGGAGGAGAGAAGATGGCGTACTGCCCACAAAAGAACAGTCTTGCCAGCCCCTGCAAGTGTAAGCCACGAGTACCGCCTTGGTACCGCAAGAAAGCAACTGTAGTCACGTTGTCTTGACAGGACCTTGACATGATGACCCCGGAGAACGTGAGCTGCAGCAAGAAGCGCTTCCTCCACTGCCAGAAGTTTGAAGACTGGCGACTGACCGAGCCACTCCAAATCCCCTGGAACGGTGTGCGAACTACCATCGTGCCCCAACCAAAACCGCTGGCATCAGTGGGAACGGAGGTCACAGGAAGGTGTCTGGGATTCATCCCCAGGAAAGCGAGGTTACCACCCGCCCCGGGGTCCGGACCCGCGAGTTTAAGGAATCCTGACGTCTGTCCCAGGAACTCAGTATGTGTTCCTGGAGCAGTCGGGAAGGAGCCTGAGCCCATGTTACTGACTGAATGCAGGCCATCATGGCCCCTAACAGGGACATTGCTTCCCGCAAGGAGGGCGACCTCCCTGCCCTGAAGCAGGTCAGATTCACGCGGCGCAAAAGCTGATATGCCGCAGGAAGGAACGAGGTCTGTCTGGAGGAGGCCAGCAAGACTCCCAAAAATTGACGTCGGGTTGCAAGCACCCGTTCAGATTCCCGAAGATTGGGTACCCATCCCAGGAACTGAAGAATCTCCAATGTGTTGGGAGTCCTTTGTGCGCAGAAGCACTGCCGAAGGAGCCACCACCAACATGTCGTCTAAATAGGGAAGCATACATATCCCCTGGGTCTGGATGAATGTGATCGCTTCCCCCATGAGTTTGGTAACCTCTGGGGCCGACGAAATCCCAAAGGGCAGCATATTAAGCCGTGAATGGACCGTCCCGCCTGCCCCGGAGATCGTGAATCGCAGACAGCGCTTGTGGGACGGGTGAATGGGGACATGAGAATACGCGTTCTGGAGGTCCACAACAACCTGGAGTAGCGCCCCTGGCCCTCCTCTCCAGGAGGAACCGGGGACCCCACACCCGAATCCAACAGGTGTCGCAGACCCAACAAGAAAAACCGTGCGAGAGTCTCCCTGAGGAAGGGAGAGGACTCGAAGACACGGAGGGGCTGGCTCTCGAATGCCAAGCGGAGACCCTCCCAATTGGTCGAGAGGATCCAAGGGCACAAGGAGATTGCTTGCCACTGTGGCAGAACCCGCAGGAGCCGCCCCGCAATGGGGAAGGCGACCTTGTTTAGGGGCGGCTGGTGATGCCGCTGCTGGAGGAGCAAGATATTACGGGTCTTGTTCCCGTACTGGAATGCCCAGCGACCAGACTTACCCTTCCTTTTAGACTGGGAGGGTTGGCTGCGCTCAGGCCAAAAGGACTGCCTCCGAAAGGGCTCCTGTTCCGGGAGACACCTTTTCCGGTCTGACACCTTTTCCAGGATGTCATCCAATGTCCTTTGCAAGGGGAGGCCACACAGCTGGAGCTTAGACGTGACCTCCCCATTCCACCTTGTAAGCCACACTGCCCTGTGAGCTGTGTTAGCCAACACTGCGCACCTGGCGCCAACGCGGAACGACTCAGCAGAGGCATCGGCCAGGAAGCCCGTAGCACGTCTCAGAAGTGGAATGGAGTCCAAAGCTCCTCCCTGGGAGTACCCTGCAGGATGAATTCTCCCAGCTGGGTGAGCCACTTAAAGAGAGACCTGCTCACATGTAGAGGAAATGTACACCGTTAAAGACATAGCTGCCGCCTCCCAGGATTTTTTGAGGACACTCTCCATTTTACGAACGAGGGGGTCCTTCAACCGGGAGGAATCTTCAAAAGGCAACGCGGTCTTATAGGCTAAGCTTCCCAAATGGAATACTGCCATAGACCTTCATGTTAGAAGTCCCATTGACTTTATAGAGACTTCCATAGAGATTCCCATTGGGTCTCTCATGAGGTCTCCCATCCAGCCTGTGACTGAGGCTCCTGCTGCTTAGCTTCAACAGTGTGTCAAGGGCATGCACAATGGGTTTACAATAGCAGCTGATTGCTACTACCCTGGCCACCTGGATGTCCACCTTCGGGACCTCCCAGACAAAGTCACCACCCTCCAATCCACTCGGATGGGGTGAGCCGCTTAGCCGTCAGGCCTCTGAACATTTAGTCCTGCACAGAAGAAGGGGATTCCACCACCTCTACTCCCATGGTACAATGGACAGTGTCCACCAATGCACCCATGGACTCCGTGGAAAAATAGTAGTGTCCAGATTCTCGTGTCTGGACAGAGGCAACAGCGGCAATATCCTCGCCGTCCTCTAACGCTGAGCTCTGGCCAGCCTCCATGAGATCCACAGAGTCACAATCCTGGAGCTTCCTCTCTTACGGAGGGGAAGGCCCGGACGCTGCAGCAAACCCCCGCAGTGCCGAGATAGAAGCCTGCACCTCTTCCCTAACGGATTGGAGCTCCTCAAGCAAGGATGGGGAGTCCATCCTGACAACCCTGTCAGTCATGGCAGACACCTTGTTGTAGGAAGAGGGAAATTTTGTGCCGCAGCCACATTATTGCTCCCTTTCACAGACGGCCCTTGTCTCCCTATAGACAAAAAGGGAAGAGAAGGGGTCCCAGTGTGAGTGCAGGGCCTAAATAACTCGACCCCTTGTGACCACCCCCAGAAACACTTACATGAGCTGGGGGAACGCTGGGCTCTGCAGAAGCAGAGATGGAAGCCTATCACCCTCCATGTTTCAGGGATCAGCCTTACCTGGGTGTAGCTTCCGGCGGGTACTTATCCAGAAGTACCGTGCCCCCAACGAGGAACACCTGTTCCCTCCCTCCTCCTGGTCACCGGCCGCGGGCAGTAGCGCGCGAAAGTCCTGCTGGGTTCCCTGGAGCCGCGCCCAGCCTGCCACAGCCCTTACAGGAGCCGCCGCCCGAAACCGGAAGTGCCATCCCGGAACCGGAAGTGCCACACCCGAAACCGGAAGTACCACCCCCGGAACCGGAAGTGCGTCCGCGGCACCTCTGATGCATGCCCCAGGGACCGCAGCTGGAGGAGGGAGACGCCGGAGAGCTGAACAGGCCTCCGGCGTTGCAATACACGGCCTGCTTTGCCCCGTAGGACGCAGGAAGGCCGGATGGTCCCACCACGGGAGCCCTGAGAAGGAGGAGGAGGCCGCCCCCGACGTCCATCCCTGGCCCGGCTGTAAGTACACCCCAATGCTGCCTCTGCCGGCCTGACAGCACTGGAACCTCTCCATGCCCCAAGGGGGACAGGAAGACACTGGAGTACTGAGGAAGGGGAGGGGCTTTTAACCTCTCTGTGTTCCTGTCCCCCAATAGGGCGTGGACGACATCCTCCAATGCTGTCGTGGAAGGCGAATGGAGAAAGAGGCATTCAAAGAAAAGAACACGGTCCCTACAGTCAAACATGGTGGAGGTTCCCTGATGTTTTGGGGTTGCTTTGCTGCCTCTGGCACTGGACTGCTTGACCGTGTGCATGGCATTATGAAGTCTGAAGACTACCAACAAATTTTGCAGCATAATGTAGGGCCCAGTGTGAGAAAGCTGGGTCTCCCTCAGAGGTCATGGGTCTTCCAGCAGGACAATGACCCAAAACACGCTTCAAAAAGCACTAGAAAATGGTTTGAGAGAAAGCACTGGAGACTTCTAAGGTGGCCAGCAATGAGTCCAGACCTGAATCCCATAAAACACCTGTGGAGAGATCTAAAAATGGCAGTTTGGAGAAGGCACCCTTCAAATATCAGGGACCTGGAGCAGTTTGCCAAAGAAGAATGGTCTAAAATTCCAGCAGAGCATTGTAAGAAACTCATTGATGGTTACCGGAAGCGGTTGATCGCAGTTATTTTGGCTAAAGGTTGTGCAACCAAGTATTAGGCTGAGGGTGCCAATACTTTTGTCTGGCCCATTTTTGGAGTTTTGTGTGAAATGATCAATGTTTTGCTTTTTGCTTCATTCTCTTTTGTGTTTTTTCATTGAAGACAAATTAAATGAAGTTAATAATACCAGAGAATTTGCTATTGCAATCATTTTCAGGAAGAAACGGAGTATTATTTGACAGAATTGCAGGGGTGTCAATACTTTTGGCCACAACTGTATGTGCCATCTCTAATATACCTATTCTATACTCTCTATACCTAGATCCTGTATTAATAACCTATTACACCCCCATAGATGGACACTTACTAGATGATGCCCTGTACTCCTTAATGATACCATACTTTAATACAAGTCCTAAACAGGTATGAAGCCTACTATAATTACTTCATAACACAAAATTGCTCACTCCTATTCTTATTTTCTTATATGTACTGCAATTAAGCATTTAATCAATCAATAAATAAACCAGAATTTATAGACTGGCATATAGTGACCATATGATAATTACAAAAATTTCCGCTTCACAAATCTCAAGGATTCCTATACTATACAATTTACTCTGTTTTTTTTCACTAGATCGCAGGGTCAATCTTTGAACCATTTCATAAGGATATATATCCATTCCGGATTACTATAACCACTCTATGAGAAGGTATATATCTATTCCAGCATTCCTCTTTAACAACCTTTCTATGTAGTCCCCTCTACTCCCTTTAGCCCCTCCCTCTCATTTTCTTTCTATCCTTGTTTCTTTTTATCCTTTTTGTCTTCTTTTTTTCTTTTAACACTTTTCCCTTTTTTCCTCTCACTTCTCACACTAGTACTTCACTTGACCACAATCACCGTTTGCATATAGTATCTCAATCATCACATTCCATAACCAAGCACTTTGACCAACAGCACTGGCGGATAGCTAGAACGTCGGACTTTTATGACAATTGTTTGATTTACTGTTTTATGTTAATTTGAACCTTGTACAGAATCATTTGAAAAGGCTCATGAGAGCTGAAACGTTATGAAATATCTTATCAGCACTGCAAATTAATAAAAGTCATCAAAAGAATTAATCTTCCTCTATCATTTTTTCAAGTGTGCCAGGGATATACTTTATGCTTTAGTGTTTATTTATTTTTTTCCCTTGACACCTACCAGAAGTCGAGCCAGACTTTATTCTTTGCAATAATGTCGGAACTGACACTTGCTCATGATGCAGATTTAAATAAGTGCAGATTTTAGAAGTGCAATATGTAGTTATACGGCCAGTTAAACGAGGCCGGAAACGACAAGTCATGCCAGACAAACAAACAGACGTTCACTTGTGCTGCAAAATGAGTTCACTATAAGGGTGCATCCTCATGATCAGGAGACGCAGCGTTTTGGACGCAGCGTCCTTGCGCTGCGTCCAAAACGCTGCGTTGTACAGTAGTAGCATAGTGGATGGGATTACTATGCGTAACCCGCCCGCAGCGTCTTTGGAGCTGCGGTGCGGGTTGCCGGGAGTCCGCTCCTCCGCAGCATGAAATGAACATGTTGGAAGCGGCTCCCATCGGGTGACTGCAGGGAGAAGCCGCCCCGCACCCGCCGCACACGGGAGTACAGGGCGGCTGCGGCTCCCTGCGGCGACCCGCGGCTTCCCTCAGGTCCGGAGGAGCTGCGCCCAACACGCAGCTCCTCCGGACCGTGAGGACATACCCTTAGTATTTGCATCATTTTTGTGCTAGCTGCTTCGATGCCTCATATCTACCACTCTTTCACACACTCGGTTCACTCCATCCACATTAGTCCCTCTCTGCCCCCTTTCCTAAGTACTGCTCTCATGCTCTTTTTAGAATGTTAAAAAAAAAACAGATATATTGACACTCTCCATACAACATAAAAGACGGCTTCACAAATCTGTTTACCATCTACTCACTCTCTTTATTTTTCTGCTCCTAGTTGCAGGGGATATTGAACCAAATCCAGGACCTTCTTATCATAGTAAATTTAACTCCCTCCCTACTAATCTCAGAAACTCCAGGAATTTAATTAATATCCCCTGCATGCCATCTGTTTCCTTCAACTGGCCCTTTGGAACCATCGCTTAGCATGTTACAAACTCTCCTACATCTATGACTTTATTCTTTCGCATAACATTAACCTCCTTGCTCTTACAGAGAACTGGATTCAGCAGTCGGATACTACAGCTGCTGCTGCTCTTTCATATGGTGGCCTCCACTTTTCTCATACCCCTAAACCTGAGAACAGACCAGGTGGAGTGTTGGTCTGCTGCTCTCAACAAATTGTGCTTTTCAGGTTATCCCACCTGTCCCCTCACTTATCATCCGTTCTTTTGAGGTACACACTGTAAGACTCCATAGGCCCTTCTCCCTGCGAATGGCAGTGGTCTATCACCCTCCAGGCCCCCCACATCAATTTCTTGATCACTCTGCCACCTGGCTTCCATATTTTCTAGCCTGAAACATTCCCACTCTCATCATGGGGGACTTTAATATTCCTATTGACAATCCCATCTCATCTGCCTCTCAGCTTTTAACCCTAACCTCCTCTCTTGGTCTTTCAAAACTTTGTAACTCCCACACACGAAGATGGGAATACATTGGACCTGATCTTCTCCTGGTTCTGCTCTGTGCATGATTTTACTAATTCCCCTCTTCCACTCTCTGACCACAATCTTCTTTCACTCTCAGTCAAGAACTGTCAACCCTTCAAGGACACCCCCAAATCGTTCAACAATAGGAATATACGTGCCATTAACACTCAGAAAGTTATAAAGAATTTAGGGTACGCTCACATGGGCGCAATAGCTGCGTATTCCTGCTTTTACGCGGCGCTTTTGGGAGCTCGTGTAAAAGCAGTGCAAAACAAAGCTAGTTACTGCTTCCAGCAAAAGCTGTGGCTTTTGCTGGAAAGCGTGCAGATGCCACGTTTTGCCGCGTATTTTTGCGCGGGCGCTTTCACTGCAAAAGCGCCAGTGCAAAAGGAATTTTCCTGCCAATTCTTGGCGTCTTTTTCAGCGTGCTTTTCCCATAGGTTACATGTTAACATGGCCTCTAGGAAAGCGTGCCGAGAAAAGCGTGGCGTCGGAATGCAGCAGCGCTGCCGAAGCGGCACTGCCGAATAAGCGGCAAATTATGCCATGTGTGAATGTAGCCTTACAGTCTTCACTGGCCCCAATCTCCTCCTGACTCTGCTCTAAAATTCTATAATGAAACATTGCAAAGTACCCTGGCTGAAGCTGCACCTCCTACTCATAGAACTCGGCAACGACAGCGGCAACCCAGGCACACCCTGCAAACACGGTTTCTCCAGCGGTGCTCCAGGTGCGCAGAACATCTGTGGAGAAAATCCAACCTGGCTGAAGAGTTCATCCATTATAAGTTTATGCTGAAAAAATACAATGCCACCCTTCATCTCTCCAAACAAGCTTACTTCAACACCCTTATCACTCACTAGCCAACAATCTAAACAACTCTTTACACTTTCCATTCCCTCCTCAGTGTAAAGGGCCCGTTACACACGATATCATGAACGATATCTTTGTCACGTCACCGTTTTGGTGATGTTGCAGCGATGTCTAAACAACATTGTTCTGTGTGACACGTATCAACAATAATTCGTTGATCGTAGATTTATGGCCAGGACCATATATCTATCGCTGGTCTCCCACTGGACGGGCAGCATTGGCGCGTGTGACAGCAGGAGACCAATGATGAACGAGCTCCCAGCGCCACCAGCACACACTGGGAGGCTGGTAACCAGGGTAAACATCTGGTAACCAAGCGCCGTGCTGAGCTTAGTTACCCGATGTTTACCATGGTTACCAGCGTTCTCGCTGGTCCTGATCGCTGGTGAGTCTGCCTGTGTGACAGCTCACCAGCGATCAGTTGATGATGGGGCAGCGATCCACATCGTTGGTCGGATCGCTGCCACATCGTAGCGTGTAATGGGCCCTTAAGAGTACAGGCCCCAACCACCAGCCTCACAGCTGACGATCTGGCCAACTATTTTAAGGACAAAATTGACCACACACGACAGGAAATTTCCTCACAGCCTCAGAACATCATACATTTTCTTCCCTCCTGCACTTCATCCAACTCACTTTCAGCCTTTGATCCAGTCACAGAGGAAGAATCCACCCAGCTACTTGTATCTTCTTGCCATACTACTTGCACCAGCGACGTTATTCCCTCACATCTCCTTCAATCCCTTTCCCCAGCTGTCACATCTCACTTAACTAAAATATTAAATCTTTTCCTCTCATCTGGTGTTTTTCCCTCCTCCTTCAAACATGCCAGCATTCATCCATTATTAAAAAAAACATCCCTCGACCAGAACTCTGCTGCTAACTTCCGACCTGTCTGTAATCTCCACATCATCTCTAAACTCCTGGAACGCTTGGTCCACTCCTGTATGATCCTCTATCTCTCTGACAATTCTCTTCTTGACCCTCCACAATCTGGCTTCCGCTATCCTATTCAACTGAAACTGCCCTCACTAAAGCTTCTAATAATCTACTAATAGCTGAATCTAATGGTCACTACTCCCTGTTGATCCTCCTGGATCTCTCCAATGCATTCGATACTGTGGATCACTAGCTCCTCCTCTCTATGCTCCGCTCTATTGAGCTCAAGGACACCGCTCTCTCCTGGTTCTCTTCCAACCTCTCTGACCGCTCCGTCACTGTATGTTTCACCGGCTCCTCTTCCTCTTCTCTTCCCCTCACAGTTGGGGTTCCCCAGGGTTCAGTCCTAGGTCCCCTTCTCTTCTCTCTACACACTGCCTCTATTGGACAAACTATCAGTAGATTTGGTTTTCAGTACCAGCTTTATGCTGACGACACCCAATTATACACATCTTCTCCTGACGTCACCTCCACATTACTGCAAAATACCAGTGATTGTCTGTCTGCTGTCTCTAACATCATGTCTTCTCTCTACCTTAAACCGAATTTGTCAAAAACTGAACTTCTCATGTTTCCTCCCTCTCCTAATCTTCTAAACCTAATATTGCCATTTCTGTATGTGGTTCTAACATTACTCCTCAGCAGCACGCCCGCTGTCTTGGGGTTATATTTGACTCAGATCTCGCTTTCCCTCCCCACATCTGGTCACTTGCTATGTTACCTGCACCTCAAAAACATCTCTAGAATTCGACCTTTTCTTATTGTTGATTCTGCAAAAACTATAACAGTTGCCCTTATTCATTCTCGACTGGATTACTGCAATACTATACTAATCAGTCTCCCTCTTACTAAACTCTCTCCTCTCCAATCTATACTGAATGCAGCAGCCAGGATCATATTCCTCTCCAACCACTTCACCAATGCCTCTATCCTGTGCCAGTCATTGCACTGGTTGCCAATCCGCTATAGAATATATTATAAAACTATCACTCTCATCCACAAAGCCCTCAACAGTTCTGCACTGCCCTACATCTACTCCCTCATCTCTGTCTATCACCCCCCACATGCACTCCGCTCCTCAAGTGACCTAAGACTGACATCAGCTACAATCCGAACCTCCCACTCCTGTCTCCAAGACTTCTCACGAGCTGCACCAATTCACTGGAACGGATTACCAAAAACAATTCAATGAATTTCCAATACCAATAGTTTTAAGCGAGCCTTAAAAATGCATCTCTTTAGATTGGCCTATCGCCTCACCTCACTTATCTAACTATCTCCCTTTTCCAAATCTGGCCTCTTGAGTCATCTGTCTGCACCCCTATATGCATAATATAGCACTTTACCTGTACTTATACAGATTGGGGCTGAACTATATATTATGGCACTTTTTACTATTTACCTTTTGTGCCTGCCCTATTTCCTCATAGATAATAAGATTGCGAGCAGGGACCTCACTCCTCATGGTTTTTGAATTTTTTGTTACTCTGTATTGTCTCATTGTCAGTACATGTCCCCTCTAAATTGTAAAGTGCTGTGTAATATGTTGGCGCTATATAAATAAAATTATTATTATTATATATGCTATAACACGTCATTGGTCGTAAGCGATTAATATCTATCCATTGTAACTGGCTATAAATAAGAAATATGTGAATATAAAAAATAACACTGTTTTAAAAGAGCCTATCGTGATTACTATTACTCTTATGCTCACTCACCTTTTCTTGTTGTGCCAAATCTGCACAACAAGACTGTAGGCTCAATGGTGAGAGAGCAGCTGTAGATCCTCTCCCGTCGGCTCCTGATTCAAGGCTGACAATGTGATGGAACAACTTGCTTCTATCCGGATCCCATGACCGGTCATGTGCTTTCCACGTCAGCAAGGTCCATTCAACTAGAGCAGCTCACAACCACCACACTCCCCATAGGGAGGCGAGAACCAGGGAAAATATAGAATAGTGGTGTTCAAGTTGCGGCGCTATGGAAGGACACTGTGCAGGTAAAAGCTTTTGAAAAATTACCTCCTGATTTATTAGACAAAAATAGTTAGGATTCCTCCTGCAACAACATGTTTCAACGCCCAATGCGTCTTCCTCAAGTGGATCTCAAGTCCACTTGAGGAAGACGCATTGGGCGTTGAAACATGTTGTGGCAGGAGGAATCCTAACTATTTTTGCCTAATAAATCAGGAGGTAATTTTTCAAAAGCTTTTACCTGCACAGTGTCCTTCCTTAGCGCCGCAACTTGAACACCACTATTCTATATTTTCCCTGATAAATAAAAATAGACATTAGTGTTTCCTTTAAAATGTGTTTAATTACAGAAGTTAGGTGAAAAGACTGAAATAATGGTGGACATGCGGTTATAGAAATTATAAATAAATATAAATTAAGTCATTAACACTTTAGAACATTTAGTTACACAATAATATGTAGAATGCTTCTTACGGAACATTACGTGTTTTCTGGAGTATCCTCCAACCAATTTATATCTGCTACCTTTGCTGAAATGTAAAACACAATGAAGAACTATGTAGACATAAGGCATAGCTTATCAAGTCCCCAAAGTAACGACATATGGAAGCCACAAGGTTAATTTCTCAAACACAAACTAGACGCATGCTTTTTTGACGGCGCATGTGAATTTGGCCTCATAACTAATCCATATATCGAGTGATCGACAGTTATCGTGCTCCAATTCCATAGTAGTAAGGTTCATCCGGACGATAGCCATAAGCTGTTGTAGGTCGCCCAGTAATAGCTGCAGACTGGCCAAAATTATCAACACCAATCCTAAGAAGAAGAAAATAAACAAGTTACAAAATGCCTCAATATGCACATACACAGGAAAAACTATAGGATCTTTATAGCAACTAAAAAATGTGATTACTTCATAGCACAGATTTTGACATGAAGTACGTTAAAATCCAAGTACAATGTACTCCTTTCACATACTAGGATAGGTTGCATGTTACTTATTTTTGAAACTTCCACAGCAAATTAGAGTCAGAAATATAAGCGTCAATCTTTGTGCCTTGAAGAAGTATTCATACCCTGTGAACTTTTCCACATTTTTCCATGTTACACCAGCAAGCTTACTGTATTTTTCGGACTAAGGGCCCTTTCACATCAGCGTTTTTTGAAATTTGCGGCAGATGCGGTGAAAAAAACCGCATCTGCCGCAATTACGCATATCGGCTGCACTTGCGCGCGGTTGCGGTAAACGCCATGCAAAGTATAGGCTACTTGCGGCAGGTGCGGCAAGTGCGGTTTTGCACTTCGCAAGTGCGGCCTGCGAAAAAACCGCGTCAGCCGCGTTTTTCGCGGCCGCACTTGCCGCACCTGCCGCAAGTAGCCTATACTTGCATGGCGTTACCGCAACGCGCCCAAGTGCAGCCAGTATGCGGTAATCGCGGCAGATGCGGTTTTTCACCGCATCTCCGCAATTCAAAAATGCTGATGTGAAAGGTCCTTAGACACACCTTATAAACGCACTAGTTTTAGAGGTGAAAATAGGGAAAAAAATATTTGAAGCAAAAATACATTGTACAACACTTTGGGCCCTGGACTAGTCAGCACTGATCTGTCTCCCGCCTTCAGACAGAGGAGAATGTGAGCCACACCGCTGATTTCCTGCTCATGTCTGATGATGGGAGATAGACATCAGCACTGATTGGTCGCAAGTCTGAGTGTCCATATCAATTCACATGGGCCCTGAGTATGCAACTTCTGACAACATTGGAGCCGCAGCATCGGAAGCAAGTATGGTCTTTATTACTTTCACAAGCGGTTCTGAGATTGTTTTTTTCGTGACATATTGGGCTTCATGTTAGTATTAAATTTAGGCGATAATTTTTGCAATTATTTGTGAAAAAATAAAACATTTGGCAAACATTTTGAAAATTTTGCAATTTTCAAATTAGAATTTTTATTCTGTTAAACCAGAGAGTTATGTGACACTAAATTGTTAATGAATAACATTTCCCACATGTCTACTTTACATCAGCACAATTTTGGAAAAAAAAAATTTTGGGGTAGGAAGTTATAAGGGTTCAAAATCATCGCAATTTCTCATTTTTCCAGCAAAATTTACAAAACCATATTTTTAAGTGACCACATCACATTTGAAGTCCCTTTGAGAGGTTTACATGGCAGAAAACACCCAAAAGTGACACCATTCCAAAAACTGCACCCCTAAGCTACTCAAAACTACATTCAAGAAAATGATTAACCCTTCTGGTGCTTCACAGGAACTAAAGCAACATGGAAGGAAAAAATGGACATTTTAATTTTGCCAACAAAAATGTTCTTTTAGCCTCAATTCTTTCATTTTCACATGGGCAACAGGATAAAATGGATCCTAAAATTAGTTGGCAATTTCTCCTGAGTACACCGATACCTCATATGTGGTCATAAACCACTGTTTGGGCGCACGGCAGGGCTCAGAAGGGAAGGAGCCAATTTGACTTATGGAGCTAAAAAGTGAAATGCGCTCCTTCACTTCTGAGCCCTGCTTGTGCACCCAAACAGTGGTTAAGGACCACATATGAGGTATCTGTGTACTCAGGAGAAATTGCCCAACAAATCTTAGGATCATTTTATCCTGTTGCCCATGTGAAAATTGAAAAATTTAGGCTAAAAATTTTTGTAAAAAAAAAGTACTTTTTCATTTTTACGGATCAATTTGTGAAACACCTGGGGTTCAAAGTGCTCATGGAGTCCGCTAACAATTTGAGCTAATTTTTCATTCAAATTGTTAGCGGACACCATGTCCCGCTTGGAGATCCCCTGTGTGTCTAAACATTGGAGCTTCCCCACAAGTGACCCCATTTTGGAAACTAGACCCCCCCAAGTAACTTATCTAGATGTATAGTGATCACTTTGAACCCCCAGGGGTTTCACAAATTGTTCCGTAAAAATGAAAAAGTACTTTTTTTTTTCCACAAAAAAGTTTCTTTTTTCATTTTTACGGATCATTTGTGAAGCACCTGGGGGTTCAAAGTGCTCACTATGCATGAAGATACGTTCCTTGGGGGGGGGGTCTAGTTTCCAAAACGGGGTCACTTGTGGGGGAGCTCCTAAGTTTAGGCACACAGGGGCTCTTCATACGCGACACGGTGTCCGCTAACAATTGGAGCTAATTTTCCATTCAACTTGTTAGCGGACACCATGTTGTGTATG
The DNA here is from genome assembly GCA_033576535.1 of Allobates femoralis. Lineage (NCBI taxonomy): Eukaryota > Metazoa > Chordata > Amphibia > Anura > Aromobatidae > Allobates > Allobates femoralis. Next base: position 23,246,435 of record JARQOC010000007.1, read on the forward strand.
GAGAGTCCCTGTGTGCCACCAGCACAAGGGCAACTGGAAGAGTTGCGGTACGGACCAGAAAATGGCGCCTCTAATGAATGTGCTATTTTCTGGGGTGGCTGTGGGTTGCAATTTGCAGTGTGGGGGGCCCACAACGTTTGGGTCCCTCCACGCTGAGGATTCCAGCCCGCTAGCTGCCCAAGTTGTACAATGCTGGCAACCAAAAATACGGCAAAGCTCCATGTCATGTTTAGTTGTAGAATAAAAATAAAAATGACATGGGGCTTCGCCATATTTTTGGCCCAGCCAGGTACAACTTGGCAGCTACGGACCGACACCAATCCCCAGCTACCTTGTTTTACCCGGCTGGCAATCAAAAATACAGTGAAGCCCATTTTTTTTTATTTCTAGAACTTAATTCTAGAAAAAAAAAAATGACGTAGGGCTCCGCCATATTTTTTGTCCAGCCAGGTACAACTAGGCAGCTGGGGTCTTGAATCCTCAGCATGGAGAGGCCCAAGCGTTCTGGGCCCCTCATGTTGCGAATTGCAGCCCGCAGCCGCCCCAGAAAATGGCGCATTCATTGAAGTGCTATTTTCTGGCGCTGTACCCAGACTCTCCCAGTTGCCCTGGTGCTGGTGGCAAACTGGGTAATAAAGAGTTAATGCCAGCTTTTTTATTGTAAGCTGGCACTAAGCCCGAGATTCATAATGTCAGGCCAATGTTAGACCCGGCCACTAGGAATCTCTGGTCAAAAAAACACACCACACAGAGAAAAATCTTTTTATTTGAAAAAAAAAACACAAACAAAATTCGGACTCCATCTTTATTATAAAGATCCGACGTAGTCCACAACAAGGTCCCACGACGCTCGATCACCTCCGACGTAGTCCACAACGAAGGTCCCACGACGCTCGATCGCCTCCGACGTGGTCCACAACGAAGGTCCCACGACGCTCGATCGCCTTCAGCGTAGTCCACCACAAAGGTCCCACAACGCTCAATCGCCTCAGCTACATCCAGAGACTGCAGTAAGGGATTAAGTGTCCTCTTCCTACAGTCTCTGGGGTTAATCTAACCACAGACACAACAACAAGAGGACACTTGATCTCTGTTGTAGTCTCTGGGGTCACAGTCATAATGCATGGGACGACAGATCATTGCCATACAGTGCACCATGACTGTGACCCAGAGACGACAACAAGGGATCAAGTGTCCACTTGTTGTAGTCACTGGGGTCAGTCATGGGCACTGTATGGCAATGATCTGCCACATCGTGCACCATGACTCTGACCCCAGAGACTACAACAAGAGGACACTTGATCCCTTGTTGTAGTCTCTGGGGTCACAGTCATGAAGCACGGTACAGCAGATAATTGCCATACAGTGCTTCATGACTGTGACCCCAGAGACTACAACAAGGGATTAAGTGTCCACTTGTTGTCTCTGGGGTGGTTAGAGTCATGGTGCATGGTACGGCAGATCATTGCCATACAGTGCACCATGACTGACCCCAGTGACTACAACAAGAGGACACTTTATCCCTTGTTGTAGTCACTGGGGTCAGTCATGGTGCACTGTATGGCAATTATCTGCCGTACCGTGCACCATGTACACATACACACACAACATACATACTCTCTCTCTCAAGATCCTCCGGTGAGGAGCCTGGGAGAAGAGGAGGAGCGCCACACCGAGGAGAGGCGGCACCACGGTAGACGGGCGAGAGGGGACACAGGGATCGGGGGGATGGGATCATGGGGATGAACGAGGGCTGATCCGGGGGGGACGGCTGAGGGCACCGTGCACCCGCCGGCCCGTGGCGGCGCCTGTGCCAGGATGCGGGGGGGTGGGGGCACAGAGGAGATCGGTGGTGGGTGGGTTGCAGGGAAGGGACGGGGGCGGGAATAGCCCCCAGGAAGGAGCTGACTCCTGGAGCTGGTAATGCCCCCCTGATATTTGACTACATGTTTTCAGAGGCTGTATTTACAGATAAAAACATCACAAACACATGCGGGACCCTTGCCTGAATGCAGCATACATGCTGCATTCAGTGCTGCTTTAGATTAAATCTTTGGGGGGGGGGGGGTGACAGGTCCTCTTTAAGGGGAACTATAACTCCCAGCATGTCCTGTAGATCCTATGTTATACTGGAGTTATAGTTCATAGCATAAGTATGTTTTTTTTACTTTACTTTATTAGGGCATTATGTTACATATAAATAGCTTCTCTAGCTATTGTATCTGTGTACTCACGTTGATGTAGTCTTCTTAGCCCTGCAGCCAACCTAGTGGCCGGTCTCCACATCAAGTGCTTGACACGATGGTCTCTCTTTCCTGGGAGACTTGTGACTGGTTTGGGACCTCTTGTCTCATTCCTTTATTGAGGCTTCATGTTAAATATGTTTCTTTCCTTTGACAGTTCAGGAGTTAATGTCAGTCTCTGCTGCTAGCAAGCTAGCTAGTTCTGTCCAGGTGTATTGACTCTTGATTACTCCAATCCTTTATATGTTCACATGATTCCAGCATGCTTTGCTAGAGATTGAACCTCATTCCTCGCTTCCTGAGGAAAAGGAAGCTCTCTGGACAACCTGACTGTTGCTAAACCATCTGCTGCTTAGAAGTGGCATCAGGTGTGAAGTTGTTTTTGTTCCCCTTCTGTCTGCCGTTTCCTCGTCTTCTTTATCTCAGTGGTTGGGACTAGCGCTCTTGACGGGCATTCCCTATTGAGGGCTAACTTCAGGGCCAGCGAGGGCCTAGTATCCTGTCGAAAGAACTCGTACAGGGACGGTTGGGAAAGCAGGGTGAGTGCAGGAGGTCACCTCTACCTCGTTCCTTATGAGCAGGGCCCTCCGCTGTATTTGTCCCCCCCATTGTCTACCCATAAGTTTGGTGTAGTGTGCCAGACATCGTTGGTCTGTGCGCCACTGTCACGTACGGTAGCCGGAGATTCCCCTTAGTCCAGCGTGACAGTGCTGCAGTGATATACTGTACTGAAAAGGCACTTTATTCATTGCAGCACTTGATCTGGAGACCAGCCACTTACTGGTTTTCAGGTGTCATGGGGGGAACCGGGGTACCCAGAAGTAGGAGGGAGCTAGGCGCAGGGAGTCAGGGTGCCTGGTCTGGCCCTAATACTGGGGTTCCTGACTCGCCCTGTACTCGGAGGTAGCTCTGAAGGTGAGGAGGTCCGAGCCGCCAGCCTAAGACCCTAAAACTCCTGAGAAGCCCTAGGCATAAGCCCCTACCTCCACCCACGGACCACGGAACCCAGCAGCTTCCAATGGAGGAAGAACCAGCAGCTTCAGATCAGCGTCTGCTCACAACAGGTCACAGTCCAGAAGTGAACTGAATCAGCAACATTAGGTGGATGTGATCTGACCCATTTATGGCAGAGGGGTGGGGAGTAACCAGCCCAGGCACGCCCCTCAGCTCACCTAAGCATGAGTCTTATTCATCACACACACCTGCACTCTCAGCTCCCGCTCATTAGGTTCCTCTATCCACACTGAGAGCAGGGAAAAAAAAGGCTTAATTTAAACCACAGCAGCAGCACTTCCATACAGCAAGGCAGTCAATTCGTAACAGTACCCCCCTCTTTATGAGAGGCCTCAGGACTCTAAACTGGACACGTCCGGCAATGGTCTAAATGGTCTGAACCTCCTGAGCGGTGACCTATGGAAGATATTACAGGTACAAAGCACTGGGGGGATGGATAGCTGGAACAACACAGGGTTGCAAACGGCCGCAATTTTAAACGGACCAATAACTCCAGTAGTAGGAGCTCCAGCTGCACACTTCCACCTTACTTGATTTGACAGCACCCACACATAGTCACCCACACTCAGGTCTGGAGACCATTTATTGCCATGTGCGCAGTCACAGAACAAAGGTTCACACTCAGGGGGGCAAACGGCAGAGATGGTTCCCGGTTTCGTTTTGGGGACCTTTCTCATCAAGGGCTTAATGGGGGTAACCACCTTCCCCGTAACACGCTTCTCCGGATAACCCTTGAGTCCAGCATCGATCTGAGGTGCCGGCAGGGTTCTACTCCTATCCTTCGGTGGGTGATTAACCACCACCGGTGGAGACATAGGAGCAGGCCTGACCAACACGGCAGCACTCCCGCACTTATCCACATGGGACGTCTGCAGCTGAGAAGCGAAGTTAGCACGGTATGGACAGAGCCTAATGAAGTGATCAGGTTGACCACAAAAGAAACAAGACTGCCAACCTGATGACCTGCAGATGGGTTAGTACAAGACTCCGCAACCCCCAACTGCTTAGGAACATCAGAACCCACACGTGTAACCTCCACAGCAGGGATGGTCACCGGGGGCAGGGTCGGATCTGGTCTTCTCTCTTAGCCGTCTGTCCAACCTTATAGCAAGCACCATTGCAGCCTCCAGCGTCTCCGGAGCAGCGTACTGAGTCATGATGTCCTGTAACCGATCTGATAACCCCAGACAGAACTCCTCAGAGCAGGGTCGTTCCATTGAGTGTCAGTGGCCCACCTCCTGAACTCCTACTTCTCGACTGGTCGTGCTTCCTGCCTGAGCTTATGTAGTTTAGCACTCAGCAAGGGAGACGGTATCAGGGTCGCCATACACCAGGGCAAGCGCTGCAAAAAACTAATTCACCGACCCCATAATGGAGAATCGGTCGGCAGAGAGAAGGCCCAGGCCTGGGGATCCCCTTTAAGAAGGGAGAGTATAATCCCCACGCGCTTGTTCCTCACTCCCAGAAGAGCGAGGATGCAGCCTGAAATGCAATTTGCAGGCTTCTCGTAAAAACAAAGCCACGCGGTGTGAACCGCAGCCAGATACCCAACCACTTCTCGAAGCTGATGCATCACCTGGCTTCGCAGGGTAGGCACCTCCTGAGAGAGTTCCTCCACAGGTGCCAAAAGCTTGTGCGACATAGCGGCATCGGGGAAATAGTGAAATAGTGGGTTGCTGATTATGTCACGCAGGGGGGGGGGGTACTCAGAAGTAGGAGGGAGCAGGGCATAGGGAGTCAGTGGAGCTGCTCTGGCCCTGATACTGAGGTCCCTGACTCGCCCTGTACTCGGAGGTACCTCTGAAGGTGAGGATGTCCGTGTCGCCAGCCTAAGACCCTAAAACTCTTGAGAATGTCTAGGCATAAGCCCCTACCTCCACCCACGGACCACGGAACCCAGCAGCTTCCAATGGAGGAAGAAACAGCAGCTTCAGATCAGCGTCTGCTCACAACAGGTCACAGTGCAGAAGTGAACTGAATCAGCAACATCAGGTGGATGTGATCTGACCCTGTTATGGCAGAGGGGTGGGAAGCAACCAGCTCAGGCACACCCCTCAGCTCACCTAAGCATGAGTCTTATTCATCACACACACCTGCACTCTAGGCTCCCGCTAATTAGGTTCCTCTAACCACACTTGAGAGCAGGGAAAAAAAAGGCTTAATTTAAACTACAGAAGCAGCACTTCCATACAGTAAGGCAGTCACTACGTAATTTTAAGGCTAAGCAGACTACATTAAAGTAAGCACAGGGACTGCGGTGTGCTGTGACAAGGTACCTGTGATAAGGTACCTAACATGTGCTGCTCTGCCCCTGTTATTTTCATAGCAGTTATTTCAGCACAAGCATGGTGCTGATTCCTTTGCAGCAACTGAATGCCACTCCTTCATTCTTAATGGTTCGCCCACGATCTCATCAGCAGCTGAAGGAAGCTGGAGAACAACCATATCTACTGGCTGTTAAAGAAACGGAGAACTCCCTGCTTCCGGTGCCTATCTCTCGGTGCAGTCCTTAGTGCCGAAGTGGGAGTGGGGTAGCAGTAAACTCATGTCCTTAAGTAACTGACACACTTCGTTGCCCCAGCCGCCAGATTCTTCAGCAGAGACCATTTCCTGTCGCTTCTGACCCCATTCCACCTCTGCCCCCCCACCTTCCCCAAGCAAGCCAAGTGCATTTTACGTGGACTATAAGACACACCCTTGCTACACATGTCTTCTTCAAGACATGTTCTTCTACAGTGATTACTCTCTTCGTATGAGGTGTCAAAAGCAGGCAGTTCGCAGCTTGGTGATCCTTGCTTTGAGTGACATTTCTGGCATGATTTTTTTTTTATTTATTTGCTTGTTCTTCTTTCCATCCATGGTATTGATAACATCCTTCTCCAGCACCACATTTCTCACGTGTCAATTCTTTCAAATTTTTAATGTCCATACATGTCCATGCTCAATTGTAAAGTGCTGCAGAATATGTTGGGCTATATAAATAAAACTATTATTCTGTCTTGTTTCTTTATCGTCCATATTTCCTTCCATATTGTAACACAGAAAAGACCAGCCTATGTACGAGCCTCACTTTCGTTGCCACTGAACCATTCCTTGATTTGAAGACCTTGTCATATGACTTCCTTGTTGATTTCCTCAAAGCTATTTTCCAATTGACTTCTGATTTCGTCAATGCATCTTGAGAAGTGATGGAAGTACCGCCGATGCTCAGGATCAAGCAGACTCGCCTGAACCCTTTTGTAAAGTCCACCCCCATGCCGGAACAGTCCAACCCCTTGTTGGCGCAGCCCCCCATGCTGGCAACAGACCCCCACGTTGGCACTGTCCCCCATGTTGACACAGACCCCCATGCTGGAACAGCCCTCAATGCTGGCACAGCCTCCCATATTGGCACTGTCCCCCATGCTGACACCGCATGCTGGCACAGACCCCCTTGCTGGCACAAACCCCCATGTTGGCACACAGACCACCATGTTGGCACATAGTTAAAAAAATAATAAACAATATCATACTCACCTCTCTCCATCTTCCCTGCTGCCCGCACTATCCCAGATGACTCTGTGCTGTGTCGGCATTTTGGAGCAGCGGCGGAATGCCATGGCACAGCACATACTCATCGGGAATAGCGCGGACAGCAGGGAAGATGCAGAGAGGTGAGTATGATCCTCCATGGCCGGGATAGTCGGTGCTTTCCACGCAAAGGTAGCGTGAAAGCACTGATTATTCACATGGGGCTGCAACCGCTGAGCTGAGGACCGCTCCATACACTCCTGTAATATGCGCTGCTCCCCGCTGTTGATTGACAGTGGGATGCAGTGAATATTACAGGAGATAATGAGCAGCTGCAGCCTGCTCCTGGCTTCCTCCAGCCCCGGTCACCGCTCCACAGCTTCCCCCCTCCCCTACAGTACAACTATGTGTAATTGTACTTTCGTATTATAAGACGCACCCCCCACGTTCCCCCAAAATTTGGGGGCATAAAAGTGTGTCTTATGATGTGAAAAATACGGTACATTTCGTCTGATCGGTATAGGGACTCCATCTTTAATTTATAAAAAAAAAACCTTACCTCCAACGTAGTCCATAGGCAGAGCAGGTTCAGCTTTGCTTCCTCACTCTAAACAGACAAGTGTCTGTCCAGAGCGACAAGCAGCTAAGACTGACAGTGACAGTCAGAGGTCAACCGAGTTCATAGTTGAGCAATTAATTCGGATGACCCCTGATGTCACCGTGAACACTGTCGAGAACTGAAGCTGTTCTCAGCAAGTGCAGTGAATATCCAGGAATTTAATGAGTGGCCCTGGAAGTAGATGTGGTTGGGACAGTGGGACGGTAGGACGGCGGGACCTTGTAAGTATAATGATAATGTTTATTAATAATGTGCTTTATTTTACAGCCCCCAGACCCGAACTGTAACACAGGTTTCCCAGGGAAGCCTGTGTTTGGGATCTGTGCACGAACACTGGGTGTTTGGTACAGACCCTGAATTTTACAGTAGGTTGCAGTCTTTTACAACTTCCTGTTTCTTGCCATTCAAATTTAGACTTTGAGCCCCAATGGGTACAGTGATAATGATGACTGTAAAGAATTGTGGAATATGATAGCTATCATAGCTATTTAAGCAAGTTACAAAAATGAATGAGTGAATTACAAACAAATTGGGCTTAAACATGCAATTAAGCCTGAGTCCACAAGATGGCACTCTTGGATTTTCAGTACAAGAAAGATGGATCATCTTTACTGGTTAAACACTTTATGGAAATCTGGATGCTGGCACCAGTCCCTTTTCTACCTTTTTGAGATTGGCCATTTAATTTTGTGCATTCAAAATAAAAAGAATTTGCCATCAGTTTAAAGGAAATCTGAGACGAGTAAATTGCATATTAATATGACCCCATGCTTCGGCAGGCAACTGATCAACAATGTTTTTTTTCTAAATAAGCTGTTCTCTTAGATGTTGTGGAATAGGTATAAAATATAGGTATAAAAAGAGAGAGAGTCAAAAAGTACCCCATAGTAGGCTAGTTAAAGAAATAGTACAAAAACGGTACTTGCAAGTGCAGTATTTATTACTGTGACACCATCAATTGAACATTAAAAAATATATACCCAAGTGCACACAGTGCAGATCAAGACATTTTACTAACAAGAGAGACAGACAAAGATGGCTGGCCCCCGACAGTTGGTAGCATGGGGCAATGTCCATATAAAGTAATCGCACATACAGGCATGAATTACTATGGTTGTACAAACACATAAATGTTAGATTAAAACATATAGCACACAATTCAATTCAGCCCATTCATAGGTGGCATCCTGTGGATAGTGTCCATGAGTAAAGTCCTTAACTGTAAGTGAATGTGCAGCATCTGAAACAACGGATACTGGAGCCTGTGCTAGCATTTCTTCTGCGGTGTGGCTATCAGTGTGTCAAGAGTGGGAGAAGAGGGTTGCATTGACAATACAACACAATGGGCAGCACTTTGAACACATTTTATAAGTGGTCATAAACTTGTAAATAACTCATGAAAGAATAAAGTTAGTTAAAACCAAGCACACCATTGTTTTTCTTATGAAATTCTCAACAGGTGTGATGTGTCACATGACCCTCTTGCCAGCGAAAAAAATAAAGTTGGATCAAAAATTGCCACCATGGTCACCACCCATCTATTAAAGGTTTCCCCCTCCCATAAACTAATGTGCCACAAACAGGAAGTTGATATCACCAACCATTCCCATTTTATTTAGGTACATCCATATAAATGGCCCACCCTGTATATATATACAGCAAATCAGCAGTCTCCAATATATACAGCCAATCCATCACCAGCCTCTACAATATATATACAACCCAGCAGCAGCCTCTCTATATAATCATGAATCGTAGTATGTGCTAAAGGGGCCCACTGAGACTGTTTCACCGAGGGACACGCCAACTCTGGCTGATGCTGCAGAAGCTCGGCTGTCAGCTGTATTGAGCTCTGCAATGATCGTGTAAGTAAGTACTGATATACAGCCCTTCTCTGTGCGATCGTGATGCGATCACATCACTCGGAGTGCTAGGACCACTGACATGGGTCCCCCACACCTCCTCCCCTGCTGTCAGTGACAGCGCTGGCATGGAACTGTCACTGCGTCTTTACATGCAGTGACAGCTCAAACCCATGATGGATATAGCTTACATGGTGTGGGAAGTGACATCTTTCCATGACAGCTACATCTGTCATTTGTCGTTAAGGGGTTAAAAATAAATTACAAGAATCCTTTAGAAAGCTTATACCGTTTAATAGAAAATGTTCAGGAATAAAAGGAAACCATTAACGTTAAATACAAATGTATTAAGTATAATATGACAACAAAAAGGGCATTCAAAACCTTGAAGGCCAAAAAAAAATCAGAAATAGCATGTCAGAAATATAAAGATCTCAATAAAAAATGTAAAAATGAATTCAAGCTAGCAGAGTTATCTACTGAAAAACACATTTCCGACATTAAACTAAATCTCCAGCACTAATGCATTGCTTTGTATAGCGCAAGCGATCAGATCATCGCAGTCTGAAGTCTCTAAGGGGAATAGTAAATACAATAACAAAATGGGGAGAAAAGTTTTTAAAAATATGAAAAAAAAACTAAGATCAAATCACCTTCCTTTTGCCCCATTAATATAAAGGAATTAATAAAAAAGAAACACACATATTTGGTATAACTGCGTTTGTAACCCTCTGATCTATCAAAATATTAAATTAATTAAATTAATCTGATCGGTAAATGGCGTAAAAAGAAAAATAATCAAAACGTCAGAATGGCATTTTTTGGGCCAACTCAGCACTGCAAAAAAGTACAATGAGAGAAGAAAAAACTCACCGAAATGTAGCCAGGTAAAATATCCGCTGCACCTAGCAGAGGGCTGCCAGCTCCACTGGTAGGCAACACAAGTGTAAGAACGCCGGTGCTCAATCCCCTGCAACACAAGCATTGGAGCCAGGGGTGGATTAAGGGTAGCCAGGGCCCGGGGCTGTTCAGACTCTGTGGGCCCCCCCCCCGGGTCATGTGATGGGGGTCATGTGACGGGGTCACGGGGGTCATGTGACGGGGTCACGGGGGTCATGTGACGGGGTCATGTGACGGGGTCGCGGGAGTCATGTGACGGAGGTTATCATATACCTGAAATAGATTATTCCAGAAAAATAGTTGCTGAGTGAAACTCTGACCTGTCAAACATCCATTGATCCTAGTCAATTTACCATTCAGTTAGGAGGAAAAAAAAAACACTTTAAGCCATAGTATTGAGCAGTCCATTAGGAGGCGGCCACTATGCCCTGACTGCCCCTGTATTCAGAATAAATAACTTATAAATATCTCGATCAGTGTGCACCCTGTATGATAATCACCTGTTACTGGTCCAATGAACTTGCTTGCAGATTGGTCCGTCCCGCCTCCTCGCGGTCCGACAGCGTCTTCTTCTGAATGATGTAGATAACGCCTCCTGTCACCTGCGTTATCCACGTGACTACGTCCAATTTTTCCATTGCCTATGCTACGCCCATACCTCTCTGGCTTGTGCAGGTGCACTGTGCTCCATCATGGGGTTATCCTACAAGTTTAAAATCTCAGTAATGTCACCATACATTACACGCAGAAGACTGGGAGCCTGGAGCCATGTGCAGAGACCCCTGCGATTTGCGCATGAGTAGATGAGTTTTACATTGTAGCTGCAGTAGGGCAGAGCACGGTGCGTTTGCGCAAGCTGGAGAGGCATCTGCACAGATGTGAGATGGGAAAGTGAGACGTGGATAACAAAGGCGTGATCCATATCATTCAGAAGAAGAGGCTGTCAGACGGCGAGGAGAGGCTAAATGGACCAATCTGCAAGCAAGAATTTTGGACTGGTAATAGGTTAGAATACAGGGTGCTAGATTTCTATAAGTTATTTATTCTGTGTACAGGGGCATTCAGGGCATAATAGCCTGATTCTTATAATGCAGCATCAGCGTGTGCAGGAGACCTTACAAATACCGAGGAAAAAAAAATCACCAAATACTCAGCGTGTGCACGAGGCCTTACAGATACTGAGGGGGAAAAAAATCACCAAATACTCAGCGTGTGCACGAGGCCTTACAGATACTGAGGGGGAAAAAAATCACCAAATACTCAGCGTGTGCACGAGGCCTTACATATACTAAGGGAAAAACTCACCAAATACTCAGTGTGTGCACGAGGCCTTACATATACTAAGGGAAAAACTGACCAAATACTCAGCGTGTGCACGAGGCCTTACAGATACTGAGGGGAAAAAAAATCACCAAATACTCAGCGTGTGCACGAGGCCTTACAGATTCTGAGGTAACAACTCACCAAATACTCAGCGTGTGCACGAGGCCTTACAGATACTGAGGTAACAACTCACCAAATACTCAGCGTGTGCACAAGGCCTTACATATACTAAGGGAAAAACTCACCAAATACTCAGTGTGTGCACGAGGCCTTAGATATACTAAGGGAAAAACTGACCAAATACTCAGCGTGTGCACGAGGCCTTACAGATACTGAGGGGAAAAAAAATCACCAAATACTCAGCGTGTGCACGAGGCCTTACAGATTCTGAGGGGAAAAAAAATCACCAAATACTCAGCGTGTGCACGAGGCCTTACATATACTAAGGGAAAAACTCACCAAATACTCAGTGTGTGCACGAGGCCTTACATATACTAAGGGAAAAACTTAACAAATACTCAGCGTGTGCACGAGGCCTTACAGATACTGAGGGGAAAAAAAATCACCAAATACTCAGCGTGTGCACGAGGCCTTACAGATTCTGAGGGGAAAAAAAATCACCAAATACTCAGCGTGTGCACGAGGCCTTACAGATTCTGAGGTAACAACTCACCAAATACTCAGCGTATGCACGAGGCCTTACAGATACTGAGGTAACAACTCACCAAATACTCAGCGTGTGCACGAGGCCTTACAGATACTGAGGGGAAAAAAAATCAAATACTCAGCGTGTGCACGAGGCCTTACAAATACTGAGGTAAAAACTCACCAAATACTCAGCGTGTGCACGAGGCCTTACAGATACTGAGGTATAAACTGACCAAATACTCAGCGTGTGCACAAGGCCTTACAAATACTGAGGTATAAACTGACCAAATACTCAGCGTGTGCACAAGGCCTTACAAATACTGAGGTATAAACTGACCAAATACACAACGTGTGCACAAGGCCTTACAGATACTGAGGTAAAAATTCACCAAATACTCAGCGTGTGCACGAGGCCTTACAGATACTGAGGTAAAAATTCACCAAATACTCAGCGTGTGCATGAGGCATTACAATTACTAGGTAAAAACTGACCAAATACTCAGCGTGTGCACGAGGCCTTACAGATACTGAGGTAAAACCTCACCAAATACTCAGCGTCAGGGCCGGCGTTAGGGGCAGGCATCCTAGGCATTTGCCTAGGGCCCCCAAGCTTCAGAGGGCCCCCTGGCCCGGCCGGATGATAGCCGGCGCCGCCGGCGCCGCGGCCTCTTGCAGACAGTGCTCTGCACCGCGCTCCGGCTTCATCCGGCTTGACCGGCGCCGGGCGCAGCCGCAGGCACAGTCGCTCGTCACAACAGGAAGCAGCCAGGAAGAAGTCGGAGCGCGGTGCAGACTGGCGAACAGCGGCAGCGGCAGAGAGTAAGTAAGTATGATGATGTGTCTTCTTTTACAGGGAGTGGAGGAGGGGGCCCCTGTACACAGTCACCAGCAGTGGGCCCTGTATACAGCAGCAGTGGGCCCTGGGGCCCTGTATAAAGCAGCAGTGGGCCCTGGGGCCCTGTATACAGCAGCAGTGGGCCCTGGGGCCCTGTATACACCACCACTGGGCCCTGGGGCCCTGTATACACCACCAGTGGGCCCTGGGGCCCTGTATACACCACCACTGGGGCCCTGTATACACCACCACTGACTGGGGCCCTGTATACACCACCACTGACTGGGGCCCTGTATACACCACCACTGACTGGGGCCCTGTATACACCACCACTGACTGGGGCCCTGTATACACCACCACTGGGGCCCTGTATACACCACCACTGGGGCCCTGTATACACCACCACTGGGGCCCCTGTATACACCACCACTGGGGCCCCTGTATACACCACCACTGGGGCCCCTGTATACACCACCACTGGGGCCCCTGTATACACCACCACTGGGGCCCCTGTATACACCACCACTGGGGCCCCTGTATACACCACCACTGACTGGGGCCCTGTATACACCACCACTGACTGGGGCTGCCTGTATACACCACCACTGGGGCTGCCTGTATACACCACCACTGGGGCTGCTGTATATACTGCTGGGGCCTGTATATACCACTGGGGAGGCTGCTGTATACCACTGGGGCTGCTGTATATACTGCTGGGGCCTGTATATACAACTGGGGAGGCTGCTGTAATACTGCTGGGGCCTGTATATACCACTGGGGAGGCTGCTGTATACCACTGGGGCTGCAGTATATACTGCTGGGGCCTGTATATATAACTGGGGAGGCTGCTGTATACCACTGGGGCTGCTGTATATACTGCTGGGGCCTGTGTATACCACTGGGGAGGGTGCTGTAATACTGCTGGGGCCTGTATATACCACTGGGGAGGCTGCTGTATACCACTGGGACTGCAGTATATACTGCTGGGGCCTGTATATATAACTGGGGAGGCTGCTGTATACCACTGGGGCTGCTGTATATACTGCTGGGGCCTGTGTATACCACTGGGGAGGGTGCTGTAATACTGCTGGGGCCTGTATATACCGCTGGGGAGGCTGCTGTATATACTGCTGGGGCCTGTATATACCACTGGGGAGGCTGCTGTAATACTGCTGGGGCCTGTGTATACCACTGGGGAGGCTGCTGTAATACTGCTGGGGCCTGTGTATACCACTGGGGAGGCTGCTGGATACCACTGGGGCTGCTGTATATACCACTGGGGCCTGTATATACCACTGGGGCTGCTGTATACCACTGGGGAGGGTGCTGTAATACTGCTGGGGCCTGTATATAGCACTGGGGAGGCTGCTGGATACCACTGGGGCTGCTGTATATACTACTGGGGCTTGTATATACCACTGGGGCTGCTGTATATACTGTATACAACTGTATGGGTACTATTTTTATTTCATAGTTTGGGGCCCCACTCTCAATCTCGCCTAGGGCCCCACTTGGTCTAAAACCGGCCCTGCTCAGCGTGTGCACGAGGCCTTACAGATACTGAGGTAAAAACCCACCAAATACTCAGCATGTGCAATAGGCTTTACAGATACTGAGGTAAAAACTCACCAAATACTCAGCGTGTGCAATAGGCCTTACAAAAACTGAGGTAAAAAAAAATCACAAAATACACAATGTGCGCACCCACTACCCCTCCACCTTGGATAGACATGTGAAATACCTCTACATGTTGTATGTGCCCCTCTATGTGGATATTTTTCTTGAATCATGAATGCATGGACTCCATATGTACATGATCCAAGCAAGACAGCCACTTATTAGAGGGGCACATGATACACCATGTATAGCCATTTCACATGTTTCTGTATTATCCAAGATGGTGGGGCACAGCACTCCAGTGATTAAGGGGCCTTTCACATCAGCTGTTTTGCTGATGTGCGGCCGATTCGGCAGGTGGCGCCGGATCAGCCGCCTAATGGCCGACTTGCGGTCCAGATGCGGCAAGCCCTATGCATTGTCTATGGGGCTTGCGGTCCGGTGCGGCAAGTGCGGTTCTGCCGTGTGCAGCAGATTCGACACTTGCAGCCGCGAAAAAAACACACCACATTGTAGAGTTTTTTTTTCGCGGCCACAAGTGCCTGATCTGCCGCACTCAGCAGAACCGCACTTGTGATAGACAATGCATGGGGCTTGCCGCATCCGGGCCGCAAGTCGGCTGTTAGGCGGACGATCCGGCACATGCGCCGCCACCTGCTGGAACGGCCCAAACATCAGCTAAACACTGATGTGAAAGCAGCGTTCGTTAGGCCCCTTTCACATCACCGTGTCTTTCAAATTGCGTCAGATCCAGCAGATTTACCACATTTGCTGCCTAACAGCCGTTGCGACGATGGATGACAACGCGGTCAGCGGCGTTTTTTTTTCCACCGCCGCAAATGCCGGACTTGCCGCACCCAGCAGAACCGCACTTGCCGCACCAAACCGCAAGCCCCATAAACAATGCATGGGGCTTGCCGCAAGTGTGCCGCAAGTGCGGCCGTTAGTCGGCAGATGCGGTAAATCTGCCGGATCTGCCACAATCTGAAAAAAAAAAAGATGTGAAAGGGGCCTTTGTACACAAATCATTTAATTACTGCTTACATTCTTTCTTTACACTGACTGAGTCCTCCCTGCCATGCAGCAGCCACCAGGTCTGGCTGGCAGTGCACACACAGAGCACAGCCACAGGCAGCAGCTGCAGCAGCAGGGCAGGAGTCAGGAGTGGACATATCACTCACCTCTCTGTCACACAGGCACGTCCTCTCTGTGCTCTGTGTCGGCATTAGGTGACGGTCCCTCTCCTCAGACTCCCTCTCTTCATGCAGGCGGCGACCCAGGAGGTGGTGGACGGCGGTCGGCGGGTGAGACACAGACTCAGTCAGGAGGACGGAGGAGTCTGCTCAGCCTCAGTCGAGATCAGCTGCCTGCCTGGGTCTGGGTCCTCCTAGAGTAGGAGGATTCAGCAAAGCCCGGTCGGGCCCGGCAGAATCAGCATAGCAGGGCGGACAGCGGTAGCCGGGACTCGGGAGAACAATGCTGCCAGCAGAGGCCGCTGGGACTATAGGAGTGGGAGCAACATCCGCAAGCAGCTACCACTGGTACGCACACCTTGTAAGCACACAGCTCCACATGCTCCATACATACATGGCTCCGCTCCGTACACCTAGTACACACTCAACTCTGCTCCATACACCTCGTACACATGGCTCAGCTCCGTACACCTCGTACACACTTGGCTTTGCTCTGTACACCTTGTACGCATACGGCTCTGCTCCATACACCTCGTACACACTCGGCTCCGCTCCATACACCTCATACACACTCGGCTTCGCTCCGTACACCTCTTACGCACTCGGCTCTGCTCTGAACACCTCGTACACGCTCGGCTCCATACACATGCGGCTCCGCTCCATACACCTAGTACACACGCGGCTCCGCTCCATACACCTCGTACACACGCGGCTCCGCTCCATACACCTTGTACACATGCGGCTCGGCTCCGTACACCTCGTACACACGCGGCTCTGCTCTGTACACCTTGTACACATGCAACTCCACTCCGTACACCTTGTACACACACGGCTCTGCTCCGTACACACGCGGCTCTGCTCTGTACACACTCGGCTCTGCTCCGTACACACTCGGCTCTGCTCCGTACACCTCATACACATCTGGCTCCACTCCGTACACCTCATACACACACGGCTCTACTCTGAACACACTCGGCTCCGCTCCGTACACCTCATACACACGCGGCTCTGCTCTGTGCACCTCGTACACACACGGCTCCGCTATGTACACCTTGTACACACTCGGCTCCGCTCCATACACCTCGTACACATGCGGCTTGGCTCTGTACACCTCGTACACATGCGGCTTGGCTCTGTACACCTCGTACACACGCGGCTCTGCTCCATACACCCTGTACACACTCGGCTCCGCTCCATACACCTCGTACACACGTGGCTCCGCTCCGTACACCTTGTACACGCGGCTCTGCTTCGTACACACTCAGCTCTGCTCCGTACATCTCATACACATGAGGCTCCGCTCCATACACCTCGTACACACGGGTCCGCTCCATACACCTCATACACACACGGCTCCGCTCCGTACACCTCGTACACACGCGTCTCTGCTCCGTACACCTTGTACACGCGGCTCTGCTTCGTGCACACTCAGCTCTGCTCCGTACATCGCTCCGCTCCATACACCTAGTTACACAAGCGGCTCTGCTCCGTACACCTCGTACACACACGGCTCCGCTGCATACACCTCGTACACACTCAGCTCCACTCTATACACCTCGTACACACACGGCTCCGCTCCATACACCACGTACACACACGGCTCCGCTCCATACACCTAGTACACACTCGGCTCTGCTACATCCACACTGTAAATCTCCTGACCCCTGTGTGGGGGCCTCACAGGACACACAGGGGGCCTCACAGGACACCCAGGGGGCCTCACAGCACACAGGGGTCCACACAGCACACACAGGGGGGCCACACAGCACACACAGGGGGCCACACAAGACAGATAGGGGGCCACACAAGACAGATAGGGGGCCTCACAGCACACACACGGGGCCACACAAGACAGACAGGAAGCCACACAGGGGCCTCACAGGACACACAGGGGGCCTCACAGGACACACAGGGGCCTCGCAGGATAGACAGGGGGCCTCGCAGGACAGACAGGAGGCCACATAGCACACACAGGGGGCCATACAGCACACACAGGGGGCCTCACAGGACACACAAGGGGCCTCACAGGACTCACAGGGGGCCACACAGGGGACCACACAGGAGGCCACACAGGACAGACAGGAGGCCACATAGGGGGCCTCGAAGGGCACACAGGGGGCCCGCCGTCATGCTCTGACAGCCCGGAAGCCGCAGGGAGATGAGCACCGCGCGCGGCACTCATTTCCCGCCGGCACAGAGCTGAAGTGCCCCGGGGCCTCACAGGACACACAGGGGCCTCACAGCACACACAGGGGGCCACACATGACAGATAGGAGGACACACAGGGGACCTCACAGGACACACAGGGGGCCTCACAGGACACCCAGGGGTCCTCACAGCACACAGGGGGCCACACAGCACACACAGGGGGCCACACAGCACACACCTGGGGCCACACAGCACACACAGGGGGCCACACAGCACACACAGTGGGTAACACAGCACACAGGTGGGCCACACATAACTGTCATCTCATCCTCTCCTTCACCTTATCCAGCACCATGACATCCAGCACAGTGGAGGACTGCATAACGAGGAGCTGATCATGTGATCCCTGACTCCTCCACTCTATGACATCATCACAGGTCCTGTAAGCACAGGTCTTCTCATCCTTTTCCTCACCTCTCCAGCACCATGACAACCATCACAGAGTGGAGACCTGCATAACGAGGAGCCGATCATGTGATCCCTGACTCCTCCCCTCCATTCACATCATCACAGGTCCTGTAAGCACAGGTCTTTCATTCTGTGCGGCTACAGGTGGGCTCACAGTCACTGCGGAGGGGGGGGGAGAGTGTAACACAGCGGTGGCGGCCGGGACTGTGGGAGAGAGCGGCATTAGCAGGCCCCCTGCGGTTGCCGCTCCCTGTCAACTAGCAGGGCTCATCACCTCATGGATGCTGTGCCTGCGTGCAGAGTGCTGTGTGGTGGCGCCGTGGCGGATTATAATGGGGCAATTTACCCCCTGGACTGCGGGCCCCTAGACACCATTGGGCCCGGGGCAAAAGCCCATATTGACCTCATTATAATCCGCCACTGATTGGAGCGGCTGTGGTGCCTGCGTCCAGCCATGCTGACAAGGAGGAGACTGGTGGCATTCATGGACACAAGGTTACCAACAGGACGTTAGCCACACAGGTCTAAGTGAAGCAAAGTGTCAGAGTTCAGCCTGTTGGTCACGCCCAACTATTAGATCAGGCGGGCTGCACCGCACCTTGTATATGCATCACAAATGACCGACGCCCCCCAGAGGGCCCAGCCACATACTGCAAAAGATAAAAAGATGCAATACACACTAAAGATAAAAATGTGAGGTTTTAGTGGATATTTGGCCAAATACGTGAGCTCGTAACCCACGTCAAGGGCCCTCACGCTTACAAGTGCTAACCATATGTCTGACCATATGTTTGTTTGGTGGACAAGCCACCAAACATTGAGAAAAATCACCGAAGTAGGACATAACACTTTAAAGAAAAAAACTCACCGAAATTTAGCCAGGTAAAATATCCTTTGCACCTAGCAGAGAGCTGGCAGCCCTCTGCTAGGTGTAACGGATATTTTACCTGGCTAAATTACAATGAGAGAAGACCAAAACACTGTAACGCTCCCAAAATGATATCTGTAAAAATGTCAGCTAAAGGAACAAAAGATAAGCCCTCACACATCTCCACATCCTGAAAATCAAAAACTTTTTTTTTTTTTTTTTTTTTTTAGGAATTTCTCATTTTTTTTTTCACCGCAAGCAAGAAATTAAACAAACAAAAAAACTATACATTTCTAGTATCTGCAAACATACAGTATACTGGCCTGGCGAATGATTTATCCCAGTCAGTTTTACCCTATAGTTAACCTGGTAAATAAAAAAAAAACTATTGTGGAATTGCACTTATTTTTTTGGCAATTTCAATGCACTTGGATTTTTTTCCCCACTTTCCAGTGCTTCACATGATAAAATGAGTGATGTCATTCAAAAGTACAATTCGCCCTTCAAAAACAGGCCCTCAACAAGCCCACAGATTCTTTTAAATTTATTTATTAATGACCTTGTGGATGGGATTGTGCGTAAAGTGTCAGTCTTTGACGATGACACCAAATTATATAGGATAATATAAACTGACCTTGACAGTACAATATTAAAAAACAATCTGGATAAGATGTCGGAATGGGCAAACACTTGACAAATGAGATTTAATTTGATAAATATAGAGTAATGCACCTTGGATGGAGAAATCCCACTGTTGCATATATAATAATAATAATAATAAAAGCTTTATTTATATAGCGCCAACATATTCCGCAGCGCTTTACAATGTAGGGTTAGCGTACAGAAAATATACAGTAAGTAATTACAATAGAGAACAAATAAAGTACAATCATTGGATACAAAAACAATAGGCATAGAATCAATGTGGAAAAAAATACAATAAATAAAGCAAGAAATGAAGGTGACCCTGCTCAAAAGAGCTTACAATCTACAACGGGATAGGGGTTGTACAAGGTGCCGGGGCTTATTGCACTGATGGTCCAGGCATATCTACTATCTAATATATAAAGCTGAATGTGTGTATGTGTGTATATCCGGGATTGGCATCTACACCGTCGCAGCTACAGCCGCAAAATTTTGCAGAGTCACGTCTGGACCCCGGGAGCGTCATAGGCTATGTTGTGAGGCGAAATTTTAACCCTGCGCGTTCCAGTTCACCAAACAATTTTGCCCCTATCTACATAATGGGAAAAAAGGGAAAGGAAACGTGTGGGAGGAAAATCGACAGCTGTCAGCTATAGAGACAAAATTTTGCACAGTCACACGTCTGGACCCCGGGAGCGTCATAGGCTATGTTGTGAGGCGAAATTTTAACCCCGCGCATTCCAATTCACCAAACAATTTTGCCCCTATCTACATAATGGGGAAAAAGTGACAGTTACCAGTTGACAGTTGTGAATGAGAGGGACTTAATGATAGCACCAAAGACTAAGGGCCCTTTCACATCAGCGTTTTTTTAAATTTGCGGCAGATGCGGTGAAAAAAACCGCATCTGCCGCAACTGCCGCATAACGGTTCCACTTGCGGCACGGTTGCGGTTTTTTCCATAGGAAGTATAGGGGGACTTGCGGCAGATGCGGCAAGTGCGGTATTGCACTTGCGGCAGGTGCGGCAGAGAAAAAAACCGCGGCTTACTGCGGTTTTTTTCTCTGCCGCACCTGCCGCAAGTGCAATACCGCACTTGCCGCATCTGCCGCAAGTCCCCCTATACTTCCTATGGAAAAAACCGCAACCGTGCCGCAAGTGGAACCGTTATGCGGCAGTTGCGGCAGATGCGGTTTTTTCACCGCATCTGCCGCAAATTTAAAAAAACGCTGATGTGAAAGGGCCCTAACAGCACATACCAGCATATAGTCACTCAGGTGGGGCCCCAACATGAGATATTCACCACACGCAGGGACATGTATACACACCACACGCACACAAAGAGTAACAGCAAGTGTATAGTCGCTAAAATGCAGCCCCAACATTGGATACTCACCACGCACCCGAACAAACACACACCACAAAGAGACACACACAACACCCCCAAGGGGACACACACACACTCTATAGCGACACATGCACTCACCCCACAGGGACACACACACACCACAAAGAGACACACACACACACACCACACAGACCCCCCCCACAGGGACACACACGCATAGCCACCCTATAGGGACACATGCACTCACCCCACAGGGACACACACACACACCACAAAGAGACACACACACACCACACAGACCCCCCCCACAGGGACACACACACCACAAAGGGACACACACAACACAGAGACACACACACCCCACACAGACACCCCTCCACAGGGACATACACACACATACACACCCTATAGGGACACATGCACTCACCCCACAGGGACACACACATACACCACAAAGAGACACACACACACACCACACAGACCCCCCACAGGGACACACACACCACAAAGGGACACACACAACACAGAGACACACACACCCCACACAGACACCCCTCCACAGGGACATACACACACATACACACCCTATAGGGACACATGCACTCACCCCACAGGGACACACACACACACCACAAAGAGACACACACAACACAGATACACACACACACCACAGACCCCCACACAGGGGCACACACACATACACACCCTATAGGGACACATGCACTCACCCCACAGGGACACACACACACACACACACCACAAAGACACACACAACAGAGACACACACCACACAGATCCCCCCACAGGGACACACACATACACACCCTATAGGGGCACATGCACTTACCCCACAGGGACACACACACCACAAAGAGACACACACAACAGAGACACACACCACACAGACCCCATCCCACAGGGACACACACATACACACCCCAGGGACACACACACCACACAGACAGATACAGATGTGCACAAATCACCTCACACAACTTGCCTCATACGTGTGCTATCTTTATTTTCCAAACATAAACATCTGATTAAAAACAGCCAATGCGCAACAGATGTGCCATATAGGGAATTAAGGCAGATGTCAGTCACATGAGCTGTCTATTATGTGTATGTGTGAGGTAACATATACTACCCGGCCAGGGGGAGGGTTTACTGTTGGATGGAGATTTATTAGGCTGCCTATAGCAATCAATCACAGCTCAGCTTCTATTTTCCTACAGGTCATTAATATGACATATTCAAATTCTATTTTGTTATAGCTAACAGCAGTTATTTATTAACCCAGGCGTAGCCGGGTACTACAGCTAGTCTACTATATAATTGCCCTATCGTGTCTTTCTGTAATGGAAATCCCGCGTTGCTGATTTGTTGAGCCCGGCCGTCCACGACCAATCAGCGACATGGGATGTCTGTTAAGACCCAGTTACACACAGATAATTGTGCAGACATTGTTTGCAGATCTCTGGTTGCAGTAAAATCATGGATACATTGTTCCATTTTGTGGCCGTGTACAAATGTAACAATGTGTCCATGATTTCACTGCAACCAGAGATCTGCCAACAATCTCTGCACAATTATCTGTGTGTGTAACTGGGCCTTTACAGAGAAACAGAATGACCAAAAAGGCGGAGCAAAGAGGGGGAAGCCTCGGCCGCCGAGCTCCAGCAGCCGGAGAAGCCCGACAGACACCTCAGCTGCGCACACCTCCGCTGCCCGATACCTCCCTCCCCCCCCCCCCCCCGCTGCGCCCACCTTCTCCCTGCCCGGAATCCACCGCTGTGTGCACCTACTCCCTGGCCGGCCACCTGCTTCCAGCAGTCTGCAGACCCCCTGCCTGGCACCCCCCCATAACCTAATACATACTTACAGGACCTCTGATGATGTCACAATAATGGCCGGAGCCAGGTCACCAGACGTCCTTACACTAAACGCACTAGGGGAGCACACACAGCACCAGGAGCCAGGTACTGCAGCCCACATACACCCAGACACCCTACACTCACCTTACACTTAGCCCTACAGTCACCTTGAACTCACGTCACACTCTGCCCTGCACTCAGATCACACTTACTCTGCACTCACGTCACACTCAGCTCACACTCACCCTGCACTCACGTCACCCTCAGCCCTGCACTCACATCACCCTCAGCCCTGCAGTCAGATCACACTTTCTCTCTAACAGAAATTTCTATTACAGAGAAACAGGCACAGTTCGCCCCGTCTCATGGCCCCCCTCCGCTCGGTCTCTCGCCTGCTGCACACCCGCTTCACACTCCCTCCTGGCTGCAGCTCCATGCTCCATCTGCCCGCCTCTCCATCTCCCCGCCATTATTCTTCTTCTTTTCGCGGCATAGACTTCAGAAATTCAAAGGCCACAGGGGACCATCGTAATGGTCGTGACCGATGACGCGCCCACCACATCAGGGCAATGCACTTGGGCACGCCCATTATGATGCCCCCTGTTAACGCCACCCCCCGAGGCCTTGGAATTGCTGACGTCTATGCCGGAGGAAGAAGAAGAAAATATGCTGGAGTGAGTGGCGGCTGGACAGAAGCCTGGAGCAGGTGAGAATTGAGGGGGGCCACCGCCGCACACCCGCACTGCCACACAGACACTGCCACACAACCTCACCACCGTACACCCACACCGCCGCACACTGACACTGCTGTACTCGGACACCTCTGAACACTGGCACTGCTGTAGGTATCTAATACATAATTGTCTAATTCTGTCTGTCTGTAATGGAAATCCAGTGTTGCTGATTGGTCGCGCCAGCCGGCTGCGACCAATCAGCGATATTGGCGCGGGATTTAAACCCAGCTTCGCATTGCATTATTCTTAAATCTTCATAAATAAACTACATACATATTCTAGAATACCCGATGATTTAGAATTGGGCCACCATCTAGTACATTAAATAAAAGTATACCCAGGACTACAGAACAGGAGAAGGACTTGGATATTCTGGTTGCAAATGGCATAGTAGGTTATAAATTAGTGACAAAAAAATATATAATTGGTAAAGAAAGAATGAACCTATGGACCTAAGTCTTTTTTCAACCTATGTAACTACCGTATTTTTAAGACTATAAGATGCATTTCTTTCCCCCCTTTAGGGGGAAAGTAGGGGTGTGTCTTAATATTCCGAATGTACAGTTTGCTGTGCTGTAGAAGGGAGGCGGCTTTGGAGCAGTCACCGGAGGCTGTTTAAGCTAATGTAATATTCGCTGCACACTCCCTGTCCATCACCTCTCAGCACTGAAGCCGGTGCTGAGAATAGGGCGGGATGATGGGCAGGGGGAGAGGTGAATATTAAACAACAATAGCCGGGACCGTGATCACCCTGTAACTGCAGGTGATCGAGTGCCTGGATATTCACTGCTTATCACGCATCATCATTGGTGTGTGAAGCAGTGAATATCCCAGACAATCATACTCACCCCCATCGCTCTCCTGCAACAGCAACGTCTTCCTATTTTATGCCGATGCCGAACGCTGATCAGTATGTGGAGCGGGGTGCAGGACAGAGACACCACCCTGTGCGTGCTGCTCACACAGTGATCAGCATTCAGCTTAGCTTGAGAAGACATGAGGACGTCACTACTGCAGATGGGAGTGGTGGAATGTGAGTATTATCACTTATGATAATGGGGAGGATCATATATACATATATATATATACACTGTGTTCCAAATTATTATGCAAATGTTCTTTTTCTCTGATTTTTCTAAATGGTTGGTGCAAATGACAGTCAGTGTAATAAAAGTCATCACCCGTTAGAGTATACATCAAATTTTATTGAAGAAATCTCCCTATGATAACAGTATAATTTTCAAAATTAAAAAAACTCTAAACGCAGTGTTCCAAATTATTACGCACAGTAGAGTTTGTAAACATTTGATATGTTTGAAAGAGCTGAAAATTCTAATTTGTTGAATTTGCAGCATGTACAGGTCACATTCACTGAAATAAAAAGCTATTTAACTCCAAAACATCCTAACAGGCCAAGTTACATGTTAACATAGGAACCCTTCTTTGATATCACCTTCACAATTCTAGCATCCATTGATATTGTGAGTTTCTGGAGAGTTTCTGCTTGTATTTCTTTGATGATGTCAGAATAGCCTCCCAGAGCTGCTGTTTTGATGTGAACTTCCTCCCACCCTCATAGATCTTTTGCTTGAATATATACTCCTAAGGTTCTCTATAGGGTTGAGGTCAGGGGAAGATGTGGCCACACCATGAGTTTATCTCCTTTTATGCACTAGGTAGCAAGGAACTCTCACAGGGAATTATCTTACAGACCTGTTTGTTATTACTATTATGATTTTCCACTACGCGTTTCAACAACGGTCTGTTGAAAACCTCACCTGAGGAAGATAACAGGCCATTGTTGAAACGCGTAGTGGAAAATCATAATAGTAATAATAAACAGGTCTGTAAGATAATTCCCTTTGAGAGTGCCTTGCTACCTAGCACTCCTAATATGACCACTCAGTTCATGTATCTTTAATTTCATTGTTCTCATCCCTGGGATTGTGGCCGGAGCAGACTGGAGCCATCAGAGAGCTCTCAACAGCCTTTCAGGACCTCACATGACGAAGTTCCGGTGACGCGGACGTCAGGTGATCGGGATCTCACATGTGACCGCACCAGGAAGGAACACTCCTCAGAGCGGTCTCGCAGCAGCCCACGGTCATCCACCACCGTGCAAATACCAGTGTTGTGCAAGTGTGCACAACTGGTATAGGTCAGAGACAAACCCCCCACTTATAAAAGCTTCCCCCACTAGACCACCGGGTTCTTTTCAAGGTGCGCCTCTCTATTCTTATTTTTGCATGCCGGTCTCTCTCTCTGTCTGTCTTGTCTGTGTCTCTGTCTGTCTTGTCTGTGTCTCTGTCTGTCTTGTCTGTCTCTCTGTCTGTCTTCTCTGTCTCTCTCTCTGTCTTCTCGTCTCTCTCTCTGTCTGTCTTCTCTGTCTCTCTCTCTGTCTTGTCTGTCTCTCTGTTGTCTGTCTCTATCTACACTATACTCTATATACAGCACTATACTCTATATACAGGTCCACACTGAATGCTGAATTTGTGTATCTATATACTGTATGTATATAGTGTGGACCTGTATATACAGTAGAGTGCTGTCTGTGTATACAAGATATACAGCCGGCAGTCTCTGCATACGGCCAGCAGTCTCTGTGTATACGTCCTGCAAAGTCTCCATTGTGTATACATCCCGCAGCAGTCACTAATGTGCATACAACCCACAGCAGTCTCTAAGTGCATACGTCTCCCAGCAGTCTCCAATGTGCATAGGTCCCACAGCCGTCGCCATTGTGTATTTGTCCCACAGCCATCTCCATTGTGTATACGTGCAGCAGCAGTCTCTATTTTGTATTCTCTATTGTGTGTATAGCCGCAGTCGTCTCCATTGTCTATACGGCCCGCAGCCATCTCTATTGTGTATACAGCTAGCAGTGGTCTCTATTGTGTATCTCTATTGTGTATACAGCTATTGTGTATTCAGCCTACAGCAGTCTCAAGTGTGTGAGTGTGTAATATATAATAGAGAGTGTAAAATAAAAAAGGAAAAACAGCACAAAAATGTAGAAAAAAGTGGACTTTATTGCCCAATGTATGGCCACGCCATTGGGCAATAATGGAGTGGCCACGCATTGGGCAATAAAGTCCACTTTTTTCTATTTTTTTGTGTGCTGTTTTTCCTTTTTTTTACTCTATTGTAAGGAACCATCTGAATTGCTGGTTGGGAAAGCTTTGCACATAAATTAAGGTATTTTTGGTGCTGTTCCAATTTTTCACTATTAATATAATGTACTAGATGGTGGCCCGATTCTAACGCATCGGGTATTCTAGAATATGTGGGTGTGTGGCGGTGCGAGTGTGCAGCAGTGACCCCCTCAGTTCTCACCCGCTCCAGGCTTCTGTCCAGCTGCCTCTCACCCTAGAATGTCTTCTTCTTCTTCCTCCAGCATAGACGTCAACAATTCCAAGGTCTCAGGGGGCGGAGTCAACAGGGGGCGTCATAGTAGGCGTGTCCAAGCGCATAGCCCTGATGTGGTAGGCGTGCCCTTGTTCACGGCAATTATGACGCCCCCTTTGGTAGCTCCACACCCACGAAAATAAGAATGGCGGGGTTGACGTGAGCGGCGGCCAGATGGAGCTTGGAGCGGGACTGGAGCGTAGAGCGTGTGAGCAGGGCAGAGACCGAGCGGAGGGGGCCGGGAGACCGGCGGACGTGCCGTTTCGCTGTAACAGAATCTCGCATCGTGATGTGCGCCCAGCAGCGCGAACATCGCGACGTGAGTTGGCTTAGAGACAGTGTGACGCGAGTACAAAATGAGTGTAGGGCTAAGTGTGACGTGAGTACAGGGCTAAGTGTGACGTGAGAGCAGGACAGAGTGTGACGTGAGTAGCAGGGCAGAGTGTGACGTGAGTGCAGGGCAGAGTGTGACGTGAGTGCAGGGCAGAGTGTGACGTGAGTGCAGGGCAGAGTGTGACGTGAGTGCAGGGCAGAGTGTGACGTGAGTGCAGGGCAGGTGTGACGTGAGTGCAGGGCAGAGTGTGACGTGAGTGCAGGGCAGAGTGTGATGTGAGTGCAGGGTGAGTATGAGTGGTGGTGAGTGTGAGTGCAGGGTGAGTATAAGGTGTGTGGGTGTAAGCGATCTGCAGTACCTGGCTCTTGGTGCTGTGTGCCTTTAGCTTAAAAGACCTCTGGTGATGTCACAGCCATGTGATCTTGCTCCGGCCATGATTGTGATATCATCAGAGGTCCTGTAAGAATAGAGCCCCCGTCACACATAAAGACGTACCAGCCGGGATCGCTGGTGCGTCGTTTTCACATCGCTGTTCATTTTAAATAGCGGGACGGGAAAGCGACAGTGAAGTAGGCTTTTCCGCCCGCTATGTGAGTGTAGTGCTGTCGTCTCTGTCACAGGCAATCCGCATCGCTGATGCGTCGCCAGTGCTTTTTTTGTAAAAAACATATTTGCCGGTATGCATTTCAGATTAATTTCCCCTATGCACAGGGGTGCAGCAAGGCTCTCTGCCACCTGAGCCTAGGTGAGGACCGGGGGGTGGGGTTGCCGTTGGTGGCCGCGGGTGAGGAGCGGGGAAGGGGGTGCTGTCGGTAGCCCGCCACTGGTGATTTTACTTTATGCAGCCGGGCGCACGTCACACAGGGAGCCGGCTGCATGGGCAGGGGCCGCCCCCTTCTGCTCTGCGGCTCCCCCTGCCTCCATGCCGCCAAGCCTACAGGCTCATATTGACCATTGGAGAGTGCCTATGCATGGCACACGTCCCATTATGCATGGCACACGTCCCCTATGCATGTCACACATCCATTATGCATGGCACACTCCCCTATGCATGGCACAGGTCCCCTATGCATGGACCTCCATATCATGCCACTCCATTAGCATGGCACACGTCCATTATGCATGGCACACGTCCATTATGCGTGGCACACGTCATTATGCGTGGCACATGTCCCTATGCGTGGCATTCCATATGCGTGGCACACGTCCCTATGCGTGGCACACGTCCATTATGCGTGGCACACGTCCTTATGCGTGCACACGACCCCTATGCTGGCACACGTCCCCTATGCGTGGCACACGTCCCCTAAGCAGTGCACACGTCCCCTATGCAGTGCACACGTCCCCTATGCATGGCACACGTCCCCTATGCACGGCACACGTCCCCTATGCAGGACACACGTCCCCTATGCACGGCACACGTCCCCTATGCATGGCACACGTCCCCTATGCATGGCACACATCCATTATGCATGGCACACTCCCCTATGCATGGCACACGTCCCCTATGCATGGCACACGTCCCCTATGCATGGCACACATCCATTATGCATGGCATATGTACCGTATGAGTGGCACACGTCCAATATGCATGGCACACGTCCCCTATGCATGGCACACATCCCCTATGCGGCAAGTCCCCTATGCGGGCACAAGTCCCCTATGCATGGCACACATCCCCTATGCATGGCACACGTCCCCTATGCGGTGCACACACGTCCCCTATGCATGGCACACGTCCCATATGCGTGGCACACGTCCCCTATGCGTGCACACGTCCCCTATGCGTGGCACACGTCCCTATGCGTGGCACACGTCCATATGCGTGGCACACATCCCCTATGCGGGCACACGTCCCCTATGTGCACACGTCCCCTATGCAGGGCACACGTCCCCTATGGCAGGGCCACACGTCCCCTATGCAGGGCACACGTCCCCTATGCAGGGCACACGTCCCCTATGTGTGGCCCATGCCCCCCTGTGTTAGATATATCCCCCATGCTGCTACCATAGGAAAATAATAAACTCTATACTTACCTCCTCCTCCAGCGCTGATCTCCCGGTCTCCCTCCATGCAGCTTTGATCGGGCAGAGATGATGCTGCAGAGCTCCTCCACTTCCTAGTTCTGTGCGGTCATGTGATCGGCACAGCAGAGAGTGACATCATCTCTGCGTGCAATCACAGCATCACCTGGGAGACCGCAGAGACACCGGGAGATCAGAGCTGGAGGAGGAGCCAGGAGGTAAGTATACAGTTTATTATTTTACTATGGCAGCAGCATGGGGGCCATATCTAACATAGGGAGGGCATGTTCCATCACAGGGGGGGCAGGATCATATAATATGTGCCGCTCCCCCAGCCCATCACCGTGGTGGGGTTTCAGCACCACGATGATGGAGAGCGGCTATGTATATTATATGACCGGGAGCAGGAGATCTCCCGCTCCCTCCTGCAGCCTCCACCAGACCCCCCAAAGCTCACATTTTTGTCGCCAGGCTGCAAATTGGCGCGAAATTCGAACTTTGAATTTGCACGCCAATTTGCATAGCCTGCGCTCATTGGTGGCCACCTCTGGCGGCCACCAATGAGTGGCCCTGACTGACGTGTGATTTCTGTGACCGGTAGACGCCTTAGACAATTATATAGTAGATGTTTGGGTGGAGGGAGCATGGTGAGGCAGCTGGGTGGAGTCTCAGGGAGGCCCAAAATTTTGGCAGTAAGGGGCCCCAAAATTCCTAGTGGCAGTCCTGGCCAGCAGCACTCATGCAGCCCCAAAGCATGACACTTTCACTGTAGGCAAGACACAATTGTATTTGTACTCCTCACCTGGTTGCTGCACACAAGCTAGACACTATATAAACCAAATAAATTTATTTTGGTCACATTAGACCACAGGACATGGTTCCAATAATCCATGTCCTGAGACTGTTCGTCTTCGGGAAACTATTTGGGGCTTTCTTGTGCATCATATTTAGAAAAGGGAAACCATGCAGACCAATTTGATGAAGTGTGCAGCGTATGGTGTGAGCACTAATAGGCTGAATCTTTACCCCTTTAACCTCCGCAGCAATGCTGGCAGCACTCATGTCTATTTTGAAAAGACGACCTCTAGATATGACACTGAACACGTGCACTTAACGTCTTTGGTCGACCATGGTGAGGCCTGTTCTGAGTGGAACCTGTCTTATTAAACCACTGTAAGGTATTGGCCACCTGCTGCAGCTCAGTTTCAAAGTGTTGGCAATTTTATCATAGCCTACGCCATTTTTATGTAAGCAACAAGTTTTTTTTTCAAACTATCAGAGAATTATTTGTCATGAGGTGCCATGTTGAACGTCCAGTCACCAGCGTGAGAGAGTGTGTTAAGCCCCCCTCGGATCGCTGTTGCATCACAAGTTTTGTGACGCAACAGAGACCTTGCCAGCGATCTCACTATGTTTGGCACGTAGCTGCGACTGGGCCACCACTGTGACATCACCGATTCGTGTCGGAATGGCCTGGACCATTTTTTGATCGTCGAGTTACCGCTGGCCAGCATGCATCGGTATGTTTGACACCTATTAACAACGACCTCGTTGGCGACTTAGAACTCAGCCATATAGGTCTGAGTCATCAGACTAGCTGCTGTGTGACAGGGTTCCAACGACCGCCAAGGTCGTTATACGGGTCACCGTATCGTTGCTGCGTCGTTGAGTAGATCTGACTGTTTTACATCGCACCAGCGACCGCGTGCAACTTTCCAGCGATCCCTACCAGGTCGTATCGCTGTCGGGATCGCTGGAACATCGCAAAGTGTAATGGCACCCTTAGTAAATATCTATAGTCCTTATTTATATGTAAACCTGGTGCCCTCAATGTCTCTGAAAAACGTTCTTTAGATGTTTTAATGAGTTATAAATCCTTCTGACAAATATAACCTTGATGGGACAGAGTCAAAGGTTGTAATTAGTGTAGATTCACAGATCCTTCGAAGTTTCTGGGATTTGAAATGGCCTCTTAATATGGCAACTTCCATATTTTCAATGTTATGTCTTTGACTGAAGAAATGTTTGGCTACTGGTAAATGGATTTTTTTGTCTGCAATTGTGTGAAGATGAGACCTCATTCTTGCTTTTAGTTTTTGTCCTATCTCCCTTAAATGTCAATTTATTTTAACTTGCTTCTGCTCTGAATGGGTATATATTTGTGCTTCTTTAAATATTTTTTCATACCATGCATGATGAAGAGACGTGAGAAGTCTCGAAAGCTTGCCTTGTAACATCAATTACTTTATTTTTGTTAGCTATTATATGGTATCACAGCTACAAGATTATTATATTTTATTTTGTTTCTCCCACTGCGAGCAAACAATCTTTTTAGAAAGTGCCTTTGTTAGCAAATCTTTACAGCAATTGTATAGCTATTCCCTTTCAAGCAAAATCCCTTAGAAGTGACTAAGTGTAACCAAAGAAAGATGCCATGTTATGTAGTGATCATATAAGAAAGCCATCAACAGTCATGTCCCAAGCTGCTAAACAAACTGTTATTGTTATCTTAAAGGGAAGGGTGCGAACTAACAAGAACAAGGGGCAACAAGCAAAAACAAAATCCTTTCAATACTCAATTTATAGAACCTTCAACATGTGAACAAAACCTCTGCAGTTTTGTAATGATTTTTTTAAAGCCTCAAATCACTTCCAGGCCTCGGTAATACGGGCAGGACCTTGCATGTGGACTTCTAAAAGCACAAATATTTCTTTTTCCCTTTGGCTTGCCAGCCCTGTCAGAGTGAATTTCATCTGAGATGCGGTGGCACTTAAACGTTCTTGGATTACCCCGGCGGATGTCGTGATCTGTGACCTTTCAGGAGTGGCAGCTGAATGTGCTGCGTGTTTATATTCTGGGAGGAGTTTACACATTAGATGTCTGCAGGGAATCAAATCTGAGCTGCCTATCATCTAATGAACAATATGCCTTGCTCCAATGCTATATAACTGCCTGAAAGTAGAACACTCAAAAAAGGGTTTCATTATTTTGGTATGAGACTTACGGTACTTCCGGCTTTACTCCAGTGGTTGCAATTGTGACACATACAGTTAGCACTTTTTTTTTTAGAACTGACAATCACTACAAAATGTAAGCAGGGGCTCTGCACACATTTCATTACCACGCACAGCTTCCTATTTTTTCTGTTGTGTTCAGGTGAATGGGATTGAGCTACTGCAACACATCCCCTTCAATTTAATTAATCGGTATGGCTGAAAGGAGTTGGACCTATATTGATCTTCCTAATACCCCAAACACATTCATACCTGTCTTAGCCAAGAGTCAGGAGGTTTGAGTATTTGGATGATTTTCCTTTAAAGGGAACCTGTCATGCCTTTCTAGTTTTTAAATAACCTCAATGTTATTTAGATCATGCACTGTGCATTCCTAACCTTGTTTAAAAAATAAATTAAAAAATCCACATACCGTATATACTCGTGTATAAGCCGACCCGTGTATAAGCCGACCCCCCTACTTTTGCCCCCAAAATCTGGGAAAAACTATTGACTCGTGTATAAGCCGAGGGTGGACCCCAGCACAGGTATACAGCCCCCAGCAGTGTGGTAACAGGCCCCCCGATGGTATACAGGCCTCCCCAGTGGTAGTATACAGCCCCCAGCAGTGTGGTATACAGCAGCCTCCCCAGTGGTATATACAGGCCCCAGCAGTGTTACAGCAGCCTTCCCAGGGTATATACAGCAGCAGCCCCAGGGTATATACAGCAGCAGCCCCAGGGTATATACAGCAGCAGCCCAGGGTATATACAGCAGCAGCCCCAGGGTATATACAGCAGCAGCCCCAGGGTATATACAGCAGCAGCCCCAGGGTATATACAGCAGCAGCCCATGGTATATACAGCAGCAGCCCCAGGGTATAACAGCAGCAGCCCCAGGTATATATACAGCAGCAGCCCCATGGTACATACAGCTGCAGCCCCAGGGTACATACAGCAGCAGCCCCAGGTACATACAGCAGCAGCCCCATGGTACATACAGCTGCAGCCCCAGGTACATTACAGCAGCAGCCCCAGGGTACATACAGCAGCAGCCCCAGGGTATATACAGCAGCAGCCCCATGGTACATACAGCTGCAGCCCAGGGTACATATAGCAGCAGCCCCAGGGTACATACAGCAGCAGCCCCAGGGTACATACAGCAGCAGCCCCAGGGTACATACAGCTGCAGCCCCAGGGTACATACAGCAGCAGCCCCAGGGTACATACAGCAGCAGCCCCAGGGTATATACAGCAGCCCGAGGTATACAGGCCCCCCATCAGTATACAGGCCCCCCCCATGGTCCGTAAACCTGTTACCACCCTCGGCTTATACGCGAGTCACTACACGGGCGCCCCCCCCCCCCAGAGGTATACAGCCCCCCATGGTCCGTAAACCTGTAAAGAAGATGATTATACTTATCACTGTCCCGCTGCCGTCCCCGCTCTGCATCGCGATCCTCCATCTGCATCGCGATCCTCCATCTTCATTCATCGGCTTCCGACTTCCTGTGTTCTGTGCCGAATGACGTCATTGTCGGCGCCGACAGGAAGCCGGAAGATGGAGGAGCGAGATGCAGAGCGGGACGGCACCGGACAGTGATAAGTGTAATCATCTTCCTTTACAGGTTTACGGACCATGGGGGGGCCTGTATACCTCTGGGGGGGGGGGCGCCCGTGTAGTGACTCGCGTATAAGCCGAGGGGGTAACTTTTCAGCCCAATTTTTTGGGCTGAAAAACTCGGCTTATACGCGAGTATATACGGTATTTATCATAAAAAGCACTTTAAGGCTGCGTTCACACAATTTGCGTATTTTGCTGCGCTTTTTTGCGCGCGCTTTTTGCCGCATTTTTCGGCGCACCGAAAAAAGCACAACAAAATACGCAGGGGCTTTCACACACTGCGCTTTCTTTACTCCAGAAAGCGCAGTGATGTCACAGAGGGGAGGAAGAATCCTGCTTCCTCCTCCCCTCTGTGACAGCTGTGACCGCCCCATTAGATTTCACAGTGTATTAATATACACTGTGAAATCTTAATTAAACAAAAGCAAGTGAATGAAAAATAAAAAAGAATGAATACTTCACCTCTCCGACGCCTTTTCCGGTGTTCGGTCTCTGGTTCCAGGTGAGAGGTGTTCTGACAGGACCTGTGGTGAAGTCAGAGGGGCGTTCCCGGGGCGTTCCCAGCGCTGATTGGCTGCTCGCGGTCATGTGATATGTATCACATGACCGCGAGTGCCCGGGAACGCCCCTCTGACGTCACCACAGGTCCTGTCAGAACACCTCTCACTTGGAACCGGAGACCGAACACCGGAAAAGGCGTCGGAGAGGTACCGTCACACCTGGAGACATAGCCAGCGATTTCACAGGCGAAGTAGGGGGCGTGGCCTATCAGCGACGACATCGCCGGCGAGTTGCCCCGTGTAATGCGGCGATTTTGGTCCGAAAAATCGGCTGAGAGTGGTCACCTGGTTTCGCAGCACTGCTCTGAAACCAGGTGACCACTCTCAGACGATGTGTACACATCGCCCCATGTAACATGGCGATTGACGATGTTACAGGCGATGGGAGCCATAGGCTCCCATGTTACAGGGTCACCGCTGGGGTTTACAGACACCCCAACGGCGATGTCGCCTGTAACATCACCAAAGCGTCGCCGGACGTA
Source organism: Allobates femoralis (assembly GCA_033576535.1). Lineage (NCBI taxonomy): Eukaryota > Metazoa > Chordata > Amphibia > Anura > Aromobatidae > Allobates > Allobates femoralis. Next base: position 23,281,707 of record JARQOC010000007.1, read on the forward strand.
TCGCTGTATGTAAACACGGCGATATCTCCGTCGATGTCACTTGGTGTGACGGTACCCTAAGTGTTTTGGAGAAATTGCATATTCTCAATGTTTCTGTACCATGACTAGTCCAAGCGGACCATCACACAGCCTTGTACTTTGCTGATATCATACCCATTGTGCTGAGGTTGACAAACACAAGAAAGAAAAAAAAAAGAATTGTTTCAAGTGAAATTGCTCAACTGAAGAGGTTTTGCATGAACGGACAACATTGTGTGGACCATCCAAAGCATGTAGCTGCTTTTCCACTTACCGCACCAGGCTCTTTGGGAAGGTGTGGATTAAAACAAAGAACATGCAGGTTTTCATCGATACTGCTTAGGTCTAGATAACCATAATACAAGGATAGGAGACATCACAACATTTCGAAACAACTCGTTTCATTGTTGAGATAACTCCTTCATCCAGTTCACTCATCCTTGTACTTTGTCTATCATAGGTGTGATACCAGAATATCAGCTTTAACATGAAAAAGAAAATGGTAGGCTAGTTCTCCTCCCTAAGTTAAGGCACACCTGGACTAGTTCGGTTACATGTGTGTAGATTACATTTAAAGGGAACCTGACCCCACAAACTGACCCCCCCCGGCATCTTTATACCTGTCCCTGCACCCCCTCTTATCATTTCTAGCCATCCCCTTTGCAGAAAAAAACGATTTTGTAAAGTAGAGAAGAGGTTATATTTACCTCGTCCTGTGTGAGTTCTCTGTTTCTGAATAAGTCTAAAAAGGCGGGCCTATCTGCTGCTCCCTTGTAATTATGTGCGCCCCTCTCAGTTTGCTGCAGTGCTGATAGCCTGGCCGCATCATGAAAGGGGCGGGGCTACCGGTATGACGCAATTTTAGAAATCTTGAAAACCTGGACTGGGGCGACCCTTGAGACCTGAAGTTGCCCATCCCTGCCCTAGATCCTAATTGTAACAGAATGGGAAGTGAAGGATAGCTCACAAACTGCAGGACAAAGCAAAAGAGATAAATCAGCAAGATAATCCTTCCCTGAAAAGCTGAGACATCGAACATTCATATATCTTGCAATGAAGGCATGTGCAAGGTGAGTTTAAAATCCCTACTAAGATGTAATATGGAAAACAAGATAAAAAAGTGAAAACACCTGAATAGAAAAGTAAGGCAAAGGAATGGAAAAACAAGAGAACTATAAGCAGCTAGACCGAGACAACAGGCTGGAGAGGGAAACCAAAACTAACACCAGAGGTCACTGGATCGAGCCCAGGAGTCGAGCCATCTAATTATATAAAACCACAAGAGATTTGTGACGTCAGTTCCGTCACTTTGCACACAACTTCCGTACCTTTGTCCCAGGGTACACCCGCTCAGGGTGGACCAAGATGGCCGCCCTAAGCGGGAGTACCCTGGCGACCCACACTACTCGGCACTCACCCCCCCAACCCACGTCCACACACACGTACACCCCTGACACAACACTATCGTACCCCTCCCCCCCCCCCACACTCATACACACACTCATACTCTCATGCAGACTACCAGTCTCCAGTATACTTACCCCACTGCCATCCCACTGCCCCGCTCCCACTTGGCCCCGCCCACCTCTCGACAGGCTCCGCCCACCTCGCGGGGCTCCCGCCAAGCTCCACTTACCTCGCGGGGCTCCCCCAAACTCCGCCCACCTTGCGGCGATCCCGTAAGGCTCCGCCCACCTTGCTCCGCCCACCTTGTCTCACTCCTGCCTACCCCCGCCCACCTCGCCTGCGCTGACCACCAAGCCTCCATCCTGGCCTGACCACTGAGCCTCCGTCCTGCGCTGACCACCGAGCCTCCGTCGTCTGCTGACCACCGAGCCTCCGTCCTCTGCTGACCACTCACCCTCTGTCCTGCGCTGACCACTCTGCCTCCATCCTGCGCTGACCACTCTGCCTCCATCCAGCGCTGACCACTCTGCCTCCATCCTGCGCTGACCACTCTGCCTCCATCCTGCGCTGACCACTCTGCCTCCATCCTGCGCTGACCACTCTGCCTCCATCCTGCGCTGACCACTCTGCCTCCATCCTGCGCTGACCACTCTGCCTCCATCCTGCGCTGACCACTCTGCCTCCATCCTGCGCTGACCACTCAGCCTCCATCCTGCGCTGACCACTCAGCCTCCATCCTGCGCTGACCACTCAGCCTCCATCCTGCGCTGACCACTCAGCCTTCATCCTGCGCTGACCACTCAGCCTCCATCCTGCGCTGACCACTCAGCCTCCATCCTGCGCTGACCACTCAGCCTCCATCCTGCGCTGACCACTCAGCCTCCATCCTGCGCTGACCACTTAGCCTCCATCCTGCGCTGACCACTCAGCTTCCATCCTGCGCTGACCACTCTGCCTCCATCCTGCGCTGACCACTCTGCCTCCTTCCTGCGCTGACCACTCTGCCTCCTTCCTGCGCTGACCACTCTGCCTCCTTCCTGCGCTGACCACTCTGCCTCCATCCTGCGCTGACCACTGAGCCTCCATCCTGTGCTGACCACTCAATCCTGTGCTGACCACTCTGCCTCCTTCCTGCGCTGACCACTCTGCCTCCTTCCTGCACTGACCACTCTGCCTCCATCCTGCGCTGACCACTGAGCCTCCATCCTGTGCTGACCACTCAATCCTGTGCTGACCACTGAGACTCCATCCTGCGCTGACCACTGAGCCTCCATCCTGCGCTGACCACTGAGCCTCCATCCTGCGCTGACCACTGAGCCGCCATCCTGCGCTGACCACTGAGCCTCCATCCTGCGCTGACCATTCTTCCTCCATCCTGCGCTCACCACTCTGCCTCCATCCTGCGCTGCCCACTCTGCCTCAATCCCGCGCTGACCACTCTGCCTCCATCCTGCGCTGTCCACTCTGCCCCCATCCTGCGCTCAACACTCTGCCCCCATCCTGCGCTCAACACTCTGCCCCCATCCTGCGCTCAACACTCTGCCCCCATCCTGCGCTCAACACTCTGCCCCCATCCTGCGCTCAACACTCTGCCCCCATCCTGCGCTCAACACTCTGCCTCCATCCTGTGCTGACCACTCTGCCTCCATCTTCCGAATACCACTCTGCCTCCATGCTGCACTGACCACTGAGCCACTGCGCAGTGCTAACCACTGAGCCAACGCACTGTGAAAATCACTGAGCCACCGCACTGTGCAAACCACTAAGCCTTCACACCGTGAAAACCACTGAGCCATCAATACAGTGCTAACCACTGAGCCACCATTACACTGAAAACCACTGAGTCACCATATACAGTGCTAACCACTGAGCCACCATATACAGTGCTAACCACTGAGCCACCGTAACAGTGCTAACCACTGAGCCACCATATACAGTGCTAACCACTGAGCCACCATTACAGTGCTAACCACTGAGCCACCATATACAGTGCTAACCACTGAGCCACCGTACAGTGCTAACCACTGAGCCACCGTACAGTGCTAACCACGAGCCACCATATACAGTGCTAACCACTGAGCCACCATATACAGTGCCAACCACTGAGCCACCATATACAGTGCTAACCACTGAGCCACCGTATATCTGCTACTCACTGAGCCACCTGTATACACACAATTAATTTCACCGCACTCCCCTAACTATTAGTAAATAAACTATATATGACTTCTAGACTACCCGATTCTTTAGAATCGGGCCGCCATCTAGTGATAAATAACACTCCTAGCAAATAATTCGGATAAATTCTGCTGTCAGGTTCAATAATGGGCTCATTCGCATATCAAAGCCCATGTGCCACCTGATTTTGTTTCAGATAACACTTGGCCCAGTGTTACTACGGGACAACACCAACTTGCGTTTGTTTCTCAAGCCGATACGGCAAGAAGTAAAAAATTGAAGTATGCTGTAAGTACATCCAATAATCAGATGACACAAACCCATAAGTAATCAGATGATATCTGAATGCAGTCTGATTTACGCCGACACAGGCAATGAAGAAGGAGAGGATCGAATCCACGTAAACTGAAAATTGGCTCAAAATTTGAGCTGAGTGTCATTAGCTTAATTGGGCTGCTTTTCTCTCATGATAGAATATACGCCTGTGTGATCCTGGCCTAAGAACCAAACTAATGATTGGTCAGTATATTCAGTTCTGTCAGTCAAAATTTTGTTTATTGCATATTATTTCTAAATCAGTGTTCTGGCTAATGTTAACATTATGGTTTTGGTAGAAAGTCATCTGTTTTAATTTAGAAATAGTCTTCCCGTGAGAACATAGACTATTATATGATAGAGGAATGACTTAAAAGAGAGGTCACAACACAAATTCCCATGTCAGATTCAGAGAAGTAGGGAAATATGGCACCGATTTCACAATTTCACGTTACCACGCTGCATGGGTTTACTTTCACCTCATTGATCCCATATTTTACTTTTATTTACTAAAAAAAGGAAAATTAGTAACATAAGGACTACAAAAATGTATTCTTATATTTAAGTATCCATTAACAAAAGAATAGTTGTGATTTAAGGGTGAAAGTCTAGAAAGGGTTCAAACTGAATGTTCACATCTCACCATGTTATTTTTTTAATAAAATATTAAAAAAGGGGAACAATTAATTTCATATTAGAAATGTATATAAATGAAGGAACCCAAATCTCTTAATTAAATTACATACACTAAACAGACAAGTATATATATGGACACCTGAAATCGCATGTGAAGGCTTGCTTTAGGTCCCATTCCAAAACCATAGGTGTTATAGAGTAGCCACCCTATTTACCTCCAACAACATCCACTCCTTTGCAACTCTAACATCCTGCACTTTTCTGCCATAAAAATTTGGAGTGGGTCAGCGATTGGTTTGGTGAAATCTTATTGGCTAGTGCTGGCTCCAGTCTGCAGAACTCCCAAATAGGTCATGTTTCCAAGATTTTCTTTGCACTATACAGGTGATGTAACTAATGGTCTAAGTAATTGCAACAGATCTTCTCTCCATAGGATATCCTGTACACATGACCTAAGTGGGTACTGGAGGACTGGATTTGAGAAACAGTGTTCTAGATAATAACAGCACACAAGCCATGCACATGTGATCTCTCCACTGCACCATACACATGAGTGTTCATCTTGGCTGAGTGTTCATGTGTTTTCAACAGCGACGTTATATAAAGCAGCTATTACTCTCCTCCGGCAGCAGATTATAAATCCCCTAAAAACAAACCAATCTGTCAATGAAATTCCAAAGGGCTGATCGTACTCTCTCCACATCATCATCTGTTGGGAGAGTAGGCAGTCCACCATACACATGAGAGGGTAAGTGGACTTTGGTCACCTTTCAACCAATTTATATGGAGGCCATTACAGCTGCAATGGATAAATAGCAAATAAGTCATTGTACAAACCCACTTACGGCATCTTGCAAAAAGTGATGTACAAAGAGACACTGACAAAGAGAAACGCTCTATTCCTACCAAGGAACATTGACAGATGTGAAGTACATCAGAACAAAGAATTTATTCAAAAAGGATAAAGAGCAGTGTCCTATTAGAAACATTGAAGGAAAATTTGTATTCATCTGCCAAGAAGCTGCATCTATTGCGGCACTGGGCTTTTCAACAGTGATCTGGAAACATGAGGCCAAATAAACCCATCAGTGACCACAGCAGGGGAAAGTGACATTTCGGGAGTAGTCTCCTGACATTAATACCATTGGATGGAATCATATAAGGTGATTTTTGTGTACCATACTAACAGTATTCTGAAATAGGGCTGGTTTAGCTGTCAGGATATATACTAGTTCATCTCAATGAATTAGAATATTATCAAAAATCAATGTCATATTGTCATGTTTCACAGCGTTTCTGGGAGTCCTGAAACACGTTGACTAATAAATCAATATTCACCCTTTCATGTCTCGTGGAATACGGCATCATAATTTTTAACCCTTCATCCTCCCTACTTTAATTTTCTGAGATAAAGACCTTTGAGTTTTCATTGGCTGTAAGTCTAATCATCAACATTAACAGAAATGAAATAGATCACAATGTTTGTAATGACTATATTATATATGTGTTTCACTTTATGTAATGAATTACTGAAATTAATTACCTATTTGATTATTTTCTAATTCATTGAGATACACTAGTAACTTTTATTCCTATATGTGGCCTCATTATGTTGCGACGATTTAAGTTTTTGAAATTCTATAGTCTTGTGCTGACTAGTCAATAGTAGTATTATTATTATTATTATTTATTTATAGAGCATCATTGAGTCCATGGTGCTGTGCATGAGAAGGGGTTACATACAAAGTTAAAAATACAATGAACAAACTAACAGTGACAGACGGGCATACAGAGGGAGAGAGAGAGGACCCTGCCCTTGCGGCTTACATTCTACAGAGCGATGGGGGAGGGAGACAGTAGCTTGGGCCTGCTCTGGTGGTGGTGGAGCGACCAGGTCCAGTGGTGGTGAGGCGGCACTTGTGGTCATTGCAGGCTGTAGGCTGTTCTGGAGAGATGGGTTTTCAGGTTCGCTTGAAGCTTCTGAGTGTAGGGGATAGTCAGACATTTTGAGGTGCAGAATTCCAGAGGATGGGGGATGCTCGAGCAAAGTCTTGCAGGCAGTTAGATGAGGAATGTACAAGTGTGGAGAAAGAGGTCTTGGGAGGATCGAAGATTACAAGTTGGATGATAACGGGAGATTAGTTCAGAGATATATGAGGGAGACAATGGTAGATGGCTTTGTAAGTCAATTTTAGTAATTTGAATTGGATACACTGTGGAATTGGGAACTAGTGGAGGGATTTGCAGAGGGGAGAAGTGGGGGAGCAGTGAGGAGAGAGGTGGATTAGTCAGGCAGCAGAGTTAAGGGCAAATTGGAGAGGTCCAAGAGTGTTAGCAGGGTAGCCACAGAGGAGGAGTTTGCAGTAGTCGAGATGGGAGATGATGAGGGCATGCATGCAATAGTAGCTTAGTAGATTGTGGGTTGAGGGGATGGATTCTGGAAATATTTTTGAATGGAGGTGGCAGGAGTTGGCGAGAGCTTGGATGTGTGGTTTGAAGGATAAGGCAGAGTCAAGAGTGACTTCGAGGCAGCGGACGTTCAGGTACAGAGCAAAGTGTGATGTCATTTATTTGATGGACAGATCAGGTAAGGGAGGTGCGCGAGATGGGGGACAGATGACGAGTTCTGTTTTGTCTACGTTTAGTTTAAGGAAGTGAGAGGAGAAGAAGTAGGATATGGCTGATAGACACTCTGGGATTCTGGACAGCGAGAGATGATGTCTGGGCCAGAGAGATAAATCTGAGTGTCATCAGCGTACAGGTGTTACTGGGAATCCATGGGACTTTATGAGGTCAAGGGTATAGATGGAGAAAAGAAAGGGTCCCAGAAAAGAGCCTTGAGGGACCCCAATAGAGAAGTGATGAGGCGAAGAAGCAGTGTGGGCATGGGAGACACTAAATGTGTGGTTGGAAAGGTAGAGGAGATCCAGGAGAGGGCAAGGTCAGTGATACCAATGGAAGAGAGGATCTGTAATAGGAGGCAGTGGCCAACTGTGTCGAATGCAGAGGACAGGTCAAGAAGGAGGAGGATAGAGAAGTGACCGTTAGCTTTGGCGGTAATTAGGTAGTGTAAATGTCTCATGAATATAGCCTCTACCTGCCCCTCTATGCGGCGTCAGTTTATGGTGCAGGCTGTCAGTATTAATTTCAAGGTAAAAATAATGTTTTAGCTATGACATCTCCTCACTTAGCATCATAATGTTAGTGTAATTGTCTGCTATTATCGTACCAGAGCTAGTTAGCGTTAATTAACACACCTCCTGGGAAGAAACAGATAACCAGTGTGATGAGTACAAGAGCAGACACCAGGAGTTGCAAATGGCACCGCCTCCTCCCCTGATGGAATGAGCAGCACAGCATGAGACAACACCTCTGTCTGTCTGTAAAGCCATTCCTTCAGGGCAGGAGGCAGTGCCGTTCACAGGTCCTAGTGTCTGCTGTGTAGTCATCACACTGGTTATCTCTCTCCGTCTCTCCAACAGGTGTGTAACATAAAGCTAACCAGATCTGGTATGATAATGCCAGACAATTACACTAACAGTATGCTGCTAAGTGAGGGGGTGTCACAGCTATGAGATTAATAATATGATTAATATTTGAAATTAATACTGATAGTCTGGACTAATCACTGACGCCACACAAAGGGGCAGCAGGGGAATATGCATGAGACATTTACATACTATTGACTAGTCAGTATGAGACTAAAGAATTACAAAAGCTTATAGCACATAATGAGGCCACGTACAAGAATAAAAGTTATATATCTGGAAAGGGCTATTCCAGCCCTATTTCAGGATAATGTTAGTATAATACACCATGATCACCTGACAGATTCCCTTTAAATTACATCAAGGATAATACAGACCTGCAGTTTATACCAGACAATAAATCAATTTACTAGACGTGAATTAAGTCTTTTTGTAAAGACGAACAGGCAGCTTGGGAAAATGAAAAGCCTCACGCTCAGCTATTACAGCAAGATATCACCAATGCAAAAACATTCAATATACAACCGTCAGAATTAAGGTTCTGTACACTTTTGAACAAAAGCATTTTTACCATTTAATATACAGCAAAGGCTTTGTAATTCATTGAGCTATTGTGTGATGAATTAATAATTAATTTCACTCTCATAAAAAGTAAAAAATGTGTACTTAGTTGTATCAGTCAAATTTTTTCAATATATTGTACACACCTAATAAGTTATATCTCTGTGGCTTGTAAGTCTATAATCTTAAAGAGAACCTGTCAGCTGATACATGCTGCCCAAACCGTGCGCAGCATGAATTAGCCACTGGATCTATGTTCACAGCCAAGTATATTTCACTCTGATGATGCAGCGTTTCAGTGAAAAACATACTTTAAATAGCTGCCGAGGACAGAGCCATCCTCTGCACTAGTCATACAAGCAGGTCCTTGTCGGCTTCTTCCATCACGCTGACAGTGACAGTCTCTGCTTATGTTTGCGTATACATAGTTGATCCATATATCCTTATGGTCTCATTTATCACACAGCAGTGCAGGTTATCCATATATATATCCATTTATTTATTTATTTATGTGTGCATATAGGCAGAGACCTATCAGTCACTGTCAGCAGGCAGGGAGAAATCACTGGGAACCCGTCTGCTCGACTAGTGTACAGCACGGCTCGGTCCCTGGCGGCTATTAAAAGTATGCTTTTCTCTGAAAAGCCACAGCATCAGTGTAAAACATAACTGGTTGTGATCATAAAGCCTGTGGCTGATAAATGCTGCGCAAGGTTTGAGCAGAGTGTATCAGCTGCCAGATTCCCTTTAGCAATCTGTGTAAAGCAACCCTAAGACACTAAGTGTAGTTGAAGAATCTCCAGTTTACAAGGTGACATACATAGGAAGGCATGTGCACATAGGACTAGATATAGACAAATTCTATTGTGGACAAGCCATACGTTTGCATTGAAAGAAAAATGGTGCTGATTTTACCTTATCAATAATAAAATAGCTGAATAGAATGACTTGGAGCTCTGCATAATATCATTCACCTTACTAATGTCACGCCTGTGACTCAAACAACTGGTGTGTGCGGTCATACTCACTGACAGCACCATCCTATGCCTGACTAGCTTGCTCAGCTTTTGCAACTCTCCCAGCTCTGCTGCATAGGCCAGTTGTAGGTGAGTATCTTCATGGCCGTAGGGAGGCAGGGCAAGACACTTCAGGAGTTTGAATTCCCTGTGTCCTGCAGAGTGTTTATTTCCCGGTCTATCCCCTTCCAGCATTCAGTATGTCAGGCAGCTCCTCCCTCCACAATCACCAGCTGTAACAATAATGGTGCTGTCACACAGCACGATCTGGCCTGCGATGTCGGAAGCGATGCGCGGGTGCACGCTCGCTTCCAACATCGCAGGCCAGCTGTCACACGGCAGGACGTTGCCGGTGACGCCGCAGCGATGGGGGCGGAGCCATCGCTCGCTGGGCTCAGCCCAGCGAGCGATCCGCAGCATTGCTGCGGTATAGGCTGGATCGCTGCCAACATCGCTATGGCGGTGTCAGACGCCGCGATCCAGCCTAATCGCTGGTCGCAGGTTGACAGGTTTACGGTCCTCCTCGTAAACCTGTCAACCTGCGACAATTCGCGGTTGCGTCGCGCTGTCACACAGCGGGACGTCGCTAGCGACATCGCTGATACGTCACTTTTTCGCTAGCGACGTCGCCAGGTGTGACAGTACCATAAGATCAGGCTATGGACTCCACTGACACGCTCGTAGGTTTTGGAATTTTGTCTGTGCAAATGTCTTAGTTTGTATCTGAACCTGAGTCTGAACCTGGCTGTGGGCTGCAGGATGTTTCCTGCAGTTCAGCGGCTTTGTGTGCTTCTACCTTCTAGTCTGCAGCTCCTGGTGTCTCCGGAGTCCTGTCTTCGACCTGTCCCTCGTCTTTGTGACCTTCTGCCTGTGTCTGCCTGTGGTTTCCAAGACGGGTCATTCCATATCAAGTGATCCAAATATGAATATTTTTTTTCCCTGACGTCTTTAGATTTTTTTTAATTTTTTTTCTATATGAAGAACAACTTTAGTTAATTACAAAATAAAAGTTTTGAATTGTTTTCTTTATCAGTTAATTTTTGACAGATTTTTAAAGTTTTAAAAAAGCGCAAAATTTGGCCTGGTATGACTTTACATTTTCTATCATATCTCGGGCTGCAAATAAGATAGAGAAACAAAATAAATACCATTCTACTCAGAACTGTACAGGCTTTCACCAGATATGTCACAAGAGGATCTTTGTTAGTATTTTAATTATGCGAACACAAATGCAAAATTTTAAAACGCATTTCCGAAAAAAACTTATCATTTAAAAATTCCCAAAAATGCACTTGTGTCTGCTATGCTCATATCTGTACCAAATGTCAAGTTGGGATCGCGATGGGATCATATTTTAAAATATTTAACTATTGTAGCGTCAATGGGTCATTCCATATCAAGTGATCTAAGGGTAAGTTCACACTTACCGGCGGGTTTCTGGGCGGGTGGTGGGCGGAACCCGCCAGGATGCTCCGGCGCCGTCCACCGGCTTCCTGGCGGGTATGTGCAGCGGGAGCCGGGCGGTATCCGGCGGCTGCCCAGCGGGTTCTCGGCGGCGATTCTCCAGCGGCTGGAAGCAGCACATGATTCTGCTTGCAGCCGCTGCAGAACCGCCGTTTTTTAGAACATGATCATTCTTTGCTAACCCGCTGGGAAACCTGCGGGTTAGCAACGGATGACGCTGGGTAACCGCCGGTATGTGCACAGGCTTGGGCGGGTTACATTAGTTTCAATGTTAATCCAAACGTCGGTTTGGATTAACATAAATTTAAATAAAACTAATGTATGCAAAACGGCGGTTTACACAGGTAAACCGCCGAAAACCCGCCCAGTGTGCACATACCCTTAATATGAATTTTTTTTTACCTGACGTCTTTAGATTTTTTTTCTTATATATAAAGTACAACTTTAGTTAATTACAAATTAAAAGTTTTGAATTTTTTTCTTCATCACTTCATTTTTTACAGATTTTTAAAGTTTAAAAAAAATTAAAATGTTGGCCTGGTATTGCTTTACATTTTCTATCATATCAGATAAAATCAGATATTAATTCAGGTGGAGCCGAACACCATGACAGGCCGTACATACTCTTTGACACAAAAGGAAATGGCCAGCGTAAAGTATTGGCACCCTGCAATTACACTTAGCGTTGGCCAATGAGTGTGAGGCACACAACCACTGACACCCCCGCCTTTCAAGTGTCGCTTGTTAATGACTGACAGTTGCCGAGATCTCTCCATACACCCACCTTGCCTATATGACATAGATTTACGCTATATAGTCGTAACAGATTTAATCCACAATTTTGCTACTGTAATGTGCAGCAGATTTTCTTCCTGTGAGTATGACTTGTGTACACAAACACTTAAAGGGATCCTGTCACCTCCAAAACGCCTCCTAAGCTACCAAAACATGTCCTTGCAGCATATTATCACTAATCTCACACTCCTTTTGTCTTCTAAAAGCATCCTGTGAAAGTGCATAAAAACGATTTTATACTCACTCATTAGGGATTCTAATTAGCAGGGGCTTATTCTTTAGCCCTTAGGGCGTGTTGTTTTGTACCCCCTCTCTGTGCAGCTTCTGCTGTGATGTGGAGCTGAAGGCAGGACTAATGATTTGCATTCTGTGAGTGATAGAGAGGGGGGAGGGTAAAGCCTGCACAAGCAAAGCAGCACAGAGAGAGGGTGGATGAGTGAGTATTAAAACATTTTTATGCACTTTCACTTTAGGAGATATAGGAGTGTGAGATTAGTGATAATATGCTGAAGGGACATGTTTTGGTACCTTAGGAGGTGTTCTGGAGGTGACAGGATCCCTTTAAAAGGCATTTTCTCAAATTCTTAAGTGGGTCGAATTGCAAATACAAGCAACTGTGCAATTTATGCCTTAGAAACCCTCTCTGTACAAGAATTAAGAGATTTTTAATTTCAAAGTGTACTGTTTGTTGCTCACTTACAGCCACCCTGCAGTCTCAGAGTACAAGGTTTCTACACTAGGAGCATGCGCTGCTTGCAAGGCTCTATGCGTTAAAGGCTGCTCTGAAGTTGACAGGATCATTGGAACAGACCAGCTTCAGTCCTCTTGCACTTTCCCAATACTGCAAAAGCTAAGTCTTCTCTGATAGCAGCCTGGGATAGTGCTCAATTCTGATCAGCAGTATGGCCATGCTGCTAATCCAAATTGTCAATCGTCAGGAGCGTACTGGTCCCAGCAACCTGGAAGCTGGGAGGAATGGAAGCAATGTATGAGCCGTTACCTGTGTTACTTTGTCTATATTCTATACATTAGTTAAAACTGAAAAGATAGAAAACAACTTAGTTCTTCAGATGATTGTTATAACATTTTAAAGAAAACATGTAATCTAGAATATAGTATTTAATTTGCATGCGGGATGTTATCGAAAGTATATGGGAGTTTTTTTGCAAATAGTTTAGTGACTGCATTCAACATACTGAAATCCCTGGTGGTGGTATGTACAGGGGTCAATCGGGTGTTCCAATTAAGTGACAGACCGTCTTTCCTTTATGACTGTGTGCAGAGAACACTGTCAATCACTAGCAGGACCGCCCACTGGACTGACATATATGAACACCAGGGATTTGTAATGAATAAAACACAAATTATAACATACTGAATCCTTTTCATCAAATCTCTATTATATCATTCTGCTTCTCCTTCTCTATTCCATTGAACTTCATGTACAACTTGACAAGCTCCCTATAACTTGTTGGATCATCTGTGATTATAGATCAGTCCATGTAACAGCTGTTAAAATTCCAGATAAAGCGCTCACACTGCCTGCCATAATATTGCATACTGTTTTAGTTATGGCACGAACAATTAGATGTCACCTGTACAGTGGTGAGAATTTATCCACACATACAGCACCAAGCAAAGCCTGTCCATGTGCATGAGCTCAAAGGCACAAACAATGTCGATGAGTTCTTAGTGACTTTTATTTCTTTTAAAACTACATAACATTAATAGAGGAGTGCATGTCTGCATCAGAGCTGACTTTTCACCGCACTGCCGGAGTCTCTTTATAAAAAATGTTCAGCTAAAGTTTTCTCTTAGGGAAATGTATCTGTTGATCCAATTACAAGTACACATAAATACATCAGACTTAACCCGTTTAAGTAATCCCTTAATGCATTGTACAGGAAAGACTGGACATTTAAATAAAAACCAAAAAAAACACGAGTGAGAAAAAACCACATGAATTAGCTTTCATTTTAGAATTCCTAGTTTGGGCATTAAACAAAAGTTACGAGCTCTCTATTTTGTGAGGGTCTTAAATCTTTCCCCAATGCTGGCCTTTAACCACTTATCTTTAATAAAGTGGGTCCTGTAAAAAGGTGGAGGGGAGGTGGCAGAGAAATAAAATAAATTACAAAGACAACATGATCAAAACTGGACATTGCTTCGCAGTTTTACGTTATAGGCTTTCAGGACTCACTGGCTTAACATTTCACAGCATGTGAATGGTGAAAAAGAAGGAAATTTTGTTCTCATTAACTGCAGTGAAAAAGAGCTATGTAATTCAAGAAGTGACAGAACTAGGAGATCAAAGCCTGCGAAATCTGGAAAGCCAAATAAAGCCCTCCGGCTGCTTCCTGCAAGGAAAATTCACTCCGACAAAATAAAACAGAAAGGAAAGAAGAAGTAAGGGCTGTCATAGAAACTTTAGTGTGTGTTTTACATTGGGAAATAAATATCTGATGGACATTGCGCACAAAGACTCATCAGATCCCCATCCAGCTAGTCAGCTGATCCCACCTAAACTGACATGTCCGACTTGTATCTAACATGCATTGACACTAAATATATATGATTAGTATAATGTATTTGTTTACTTTCACAGGGGTGAAAAATAATATGACACGCCCCACCAGGACCGTGGGGTACTCGGAACAAGAGTTGGACAATTCTTTGGGGATTTAGAATTGGTCACATCACCTCCTGGAACACAGGGCTATGTATATAAGCCCATCTCAGGGCGCCGTCCACTCCAGAGAGTCCGCATCCAGATATTAGACACATACCATATTTCAAGGACAGCGCCTCAGACAAAGGTGGTGATGGAAAAAAAGTTTCTCCTTTATTCCATGGTCAGTGGAATACAGCAGTGACGTTTCAACCAGCAAAGTGGTCTTTATCAAGCTCGATAAAGACCACTTTGCTGGTTGAATTCTTTGGGAATGTCACGGTAGCGTGACCAGTTCTGTTGCCCTGGCTGTGTCATTAAATGGGGACTATTTTGCATGGGATTTAATGAGACGTCACCCATCGGTTTCGGTAATGAGGGATGGTGGCCGAAACTGCAGTACAGATCTGCTGGGGCTGTTGGTATTGCAGCTAAGATGGTTTGGCTCTCTACGGTTAGAGCGGAGGACCCCAGTGCAATTGTACAGTGTCAAAGTAGGGACAGCAACGCGGTAAATAACTTGGAGGACACTTTCTGGATTTTTACGCACTGTTCAGTTCATACACAACACCAGGTGTTTCCAGCAGTCTGCGAGGTGCGGTGTTCCCCGGGTATATGGCTCCAACCAACAACAATTACAATGTTCTGGAATGGCCATCCCAGTCCCCAGACCTGAATATCATTGAACATCTGTGGGATGTTTTGAAGCGGACTGTCCATGCTCGGCGACCATCAAACTTAACTGAACTGGAATTGTTTTGTAAAGAGGAATGGTCAAAAATACCTTCATCCCAGATCCAGGAACTCATTAACAGCTATAGGAAGCGACTAGAGGCTGTTATTTTTGCAAAAGGTGGATCTACTAAATATTAATGTCACTTTTCTGTTGAGGTGCCCATACTTTTGCACCTGTCAATTTTTGAAATAATGCATATTTCACATTTTCGTTTAGTACAATAAACCTCATTTCAATCCTGAAATATTACTGTGTCCATCAGTTATTACATACGGTATATCACTCTGAAATAGCTGTTGCAAAAACCCAAAATAAAAAAAAAAAAAAAAAAAAAAAAAGAGTAAGATTAAAAGGGGTGCCCAAACTTTTTCAAATGACTGTATGTGATTAACAGAACAATTGGTATTAGACCTTGAAGATCAGGGTCTGCCTGAAGTATCCACCAATAACGTTTATGATGTTGCGGACTGCTTGTGCCTGACTATTGAACTTCTCAATGTTTCTAAGTTCTTTTGATTCCATTTTTGGCTTGGTGCTTAGTATAGAAGCTCTTGGTGCAGATGTTGCAGATTGATAAGCTTTCTTCAGAGTATCCATGGGGTATTCTCTCTCAGTGAATCTGTTTCTCAATTTGCGTGCTTGATTGTAAAAGGAAGCATCTGATGAGCAGTTCCTTCTTATTGTCATGTATTGCCCCTTATGTATCCTTTTTCTTAGGTTTTGGGGTTGGTGCTGTTCTAATGAAGGATGCTGTTAGTTGCTGTTGGTTTATGGAAACCACTGGTTTGAAGGTAACTATTCACATCATGCATGATGTTAACAGCAAGGAAGTTAATTTAATCTTTTCTAAATTCTGATGTGAATCTCAAACCCAAATCATTCTGGCTGATAATAGACATAAGGACGGTTCATTGCCACACAATAAAATGAGCACGTCATCAAGATTAACTTTTATTTTAGAGTAGTTTCTAGTCTGAGACTTTTCCATAAAATAAGCAATCTTGTAATTGTCTTGCTTTTTCTATCTGCTATCATTCTCCTTCGATGAGAACTTTTATCTTTCATAATGTACAAATGGTTTCCATGGAGCTTGGCCATTAGTACATGGACAAATGTGTGTAGTAGTTACAGTTCAGGAGAGGGTTTAACTCCTAACATCCCAGTCTGCTATCTCTAGCTCCTCGATTTCTATACAGTAGCTACCTTCTGCCCCTCTCTCTCAGTTTTTGACAAGCTGCTCTCATCAGTCTTGTGTAATCCTAATGCCACCCCCATTCCTGCTCAGCACCCAACATTACAGCCCTTTTATCTCTTAAATTAAATATAGCAATAGCAGTGCATACTCCAAAACAAACCACTGATGGCTGAATGTGTTATAGCACATTTTGTACTGAGCTTTATAGTTTTAATACTACAGAGGTGCTGCTCGTCAGACTGTCACTCAAGGAAGAGAGCTGCCCCACCAGAAACCAGGTGAGGAGACTGCAAAGTTGTGAGCTGATCAAAAGACAAGTTGAGAAGAATAAGCTATACATGTCTGATTATGTGGGATTGACCACTGGGACATGATGACAATTGTTCAAGGGCATCATATACTATTTTGTTTTAGATACACATTAGATATGTACTGTATGAAAACTACAGTAAATAATGAAGATGTGTAAAATCTACATTTGGAGAATATATTTTGAATAAATATTCTGAGTGATCTATAAAGGTACCTTTAAACGCGGCAACTTTCCTAGGAATTTCACTGACAATTTACTGGTTGCAGTGAAATCATGGACACATTGTTCTATCTTGTTGCTGTGTACAAATGGAACAATGTCTCCATGATTTCACTGCAACCAGTAAGTTGCCAGTGAAATTCCTAGAAAAGTTGTCGCGTGTAAAAGTACCTTAAAAGTCAGCAAAAATGTTTAGTGAATATATTGAACTGAACTCACTAACAAATCATATATGGAGTGCTAAAGAAGAGGCAACATGTTTAACTTGTAGCATTCATTAATGATTTACAATTGTAAAAGGCTTCATCCTATGCCCATGTGCAAAAGACATATAACAAAAATAGAAGAAAAGCATATATATTACCCTGTGCTGAATGAATGCTGCCCAATAAGATCTCCATTCTGAAGATGATAGTTATTGAAGAAGTCTGGACTCACAGCACCTTCAGATGGCATCAGTCCTTCTAGGTAAGAGGTACAAATTAGAATTTCATCTAGAAATGCTTCTACATTATATATTTCATCACTGCATACTTCACCTTGTGCAGAAAAACAACCAATCCAAATTAAAAAATAACCTTTAAACATAAAGTAAGTCATTAAAAAGTAACTCAATTTTAATTTATTTTACTAATTATATCTGGTATAGAAAGATTTGGCTTCAGTTCTGTAACACAATTGCATCTAATGGCCAGCATTGTACCTCTAGTACATAATGATGGCGTTCAGCCCTGATATCAGAACAGAGAAGTCAGACAAGTAGACTTAGGCTATGTGCGCACTGGGCGGGTTTTCGGCGGTTTACCTGTGTAAACCGCCGTTTTGTTTACATTAGTTTTATTTAAATTTATGTTAATCCAAACCGGCGTTTGGATTAACATTAAAACTAATGTAAACCACCCAAGGCAGTGCACACACCGGCGGTTACACAGCGTCATCCGTTGCTAACCCGCAGGTTTCCCAGCGGGTTAGCAAAGAATGAGCATGTTCCAAAAAGACGGCGGTTCTGCAGCGGCTGCAAGCAGAATCATGTGCTGCTTCCAGCCGCTGCAGATTCGCCGCCGAAAACACGCTGTGCATCCGCCGGCTCCCGCCCGTCACCCGCCCGGCTCCCGCCGCACATACCCGCCAGGAAGCCGGTGGACGGCGCCGGAGCTTCCTGGCGGGTTCCGCCAGCTGCCGCCGACCAAACCGCCGGGTAAGTGTGCACTTACCCTAAGGCTATGTGCACATCTGACGTTTGTGCATCTCTGCAGACCGTCCAAAAACCTGGGTTTTTTTAGCAGAAACTGAGTTTTCTGTGCTCAGCAGTGTCCCTAGTTTTTTGCTCGTTTTCTGCTGGGTTTTGTCGGCTGTTTTTCTGAGCGGTTTGAAAAACTGAGTTTTTAGTACACTTGTTCAGCTGAAACCGGTGGAAAAACGGAGGAAAGAAGTCACTTGCTCTATTTTTGGAAAACGGTGATAAAACTCAGTTTTGACTGAGAAAACTCAGTTTTGACTGAAAACGACCAGAAGAAAACCGTTCTAATGAAGACAGAGTTTTCTAAAATCCATTGACTAGCATGTTAATCCAACCGGAGGATAGGATTAACATAAATTAACATAAAACTGAGCAGAAAACGCCGACGGAAAACGTCCAAAAGCAGCCCACAAAACGACTGATGTGCACATACCCTAAAGCTTTTACATCACAGAAGAGAAATCTCTTAATAAACTGATTTGCAAAATTAGATAACTTTTAATGCCGAGTTGAATTAGCAACAAATAATTTAAAGACAAGATATGAAATACTATACCTATACTAAAGAGTTCAGCAAACTTTAATTTCTCTTATTGTTAACAATCTTCAATGTGTCAATGTCTAAGTTTTAAATATGCAAATAAGAGTCTGTGGAGCCTCATTTAGGAGTCTCAACACAGGACTTGCCAGATATCCCTCCAGGGAAGGACCTAGCCATGGGGTGCCTCTTTGAAGCGACCACCATAACCACCATTTTAAGTGGCCCTTTGAGTCAATATCAAGCTCTTTACAAGAATAAAGATATGACAAGGGAATACCAAGGCCAGGTATCCATCCACAGACAGCTGTTTTGGGGTGTTGCCCCTCATCAGTGTGGAGTAGGATTCTGGCTAGGTGGGAGTAATGCCTAGTAGACCAACAACACAAAGTATTCACTTATCTCAGGGAGACCAGTTCAAGAAAACACTGCGGGCAGCCGGCTAAAGCGCTCAACACAGTGAATTCCTAGGCGCATTGCCCCCTGGGAATTTTGAATATGCAAATAGAGTCTGTGGAGCCTCGTTTAGGAGTCTCAACACAGGACTAGCCAGATATCACTCCAGGGATTCCCAGGGGGAATGCACCTAGTAGTTCACTGTGCTGAGTGCTTTTGCTGTCTGCCCGCCGTGTTTTCTTGGACTGGTCTCCCTCTGTCTGTGGATGGATACCTGGCCTTGGTATTCCCTTGTCATATCTTTACGCTTGTAAAGAGCTGGATATTGACTCAAAAGGCCACTTAATAAGTGGTTATGGTGGTCTCCTCAAAGAGCCACCCCATGGCTAGGTCCTTCCCTGGAGGGATATCTGGCTAGTCCTGTGTTGAGACTCCTAAACGAGGCTCCACAGACTCTATTTGCATATTCAAAATTCCCAGGGGGCAATGCGCCTAGGAATTCACTGTGTTGAGCGCTTTAGCCGGCTGCCCGCAGTGTTGTCTTGGACTGGCCTCCCTGAGATCAGTGAATACTTTGTGTTAATGTCTAAGTTTTGGTTGATAAATTCTATTTTCTTTGTGGAAAAACTAAATCCACAGAAAATGTGCAAAAATGTGCTGATTTTTAAATGTATATTTTTCTGCTTGAAAGACTAATAAACCAGAAAAAAGCTGGTAATTATTTACTATGTCTTTACTGGCATATTTTATAAACATCTTTTAATATTTTTTAGGACATCAGAAATCCTCTAAGGCCCCTTTCACATCAGCGGTTCTGTCTGGATCCGGCCAACCCGGCAGATTTGCTGCATCTGCCGCCTAACGGCCGCACTTACGGCAGGACCCATGCATTGTCTTTGGGGCTTGCAGTTGGGTTCGGTTCTGCCGAATGCGGCAGATCCAGCACTTGCGCCGGTTTTTAAGAAAACGTTGCTGACCGCGGGTTTTTTTTAGCGGCCGCAACTGCCGGATTTGCTGCATCCAGCAGAACCGCACTTGCCGCACCCAACCGCAAGCCCCATAGACAATGCATGGGGCTAGCTGCAAGTGCAGCCGTTGGGCGGCAGATGCGGTAAATCTGCCGGATCCAGACAGAACCGCTGATGTGAAAGGGGCCTAAGTTTAGCAGTAATTTTTTTCAAATTTTTCGAGACAATGTTCAGAACTATGTCTGTAAAAAATAAGATGTGAAATAGCTTTTTAGATATGTACTTGATAAATCGCCAAATGGTAAAAAGTTGAATTTCAGCCTTCAAAGAAAAGAGTAAATGGGAAGATAGTAGGCCGTTCACAGGAATTAAAGCACTGAGGAGGTGAAATCTAACAAAATCATGGTCATACAGTACACATAGCTGATGTGAAGAGAGAAACAAATCAATATTTATTCCCAGTCTTGCAGTTTTTAGAAAATATCCCTAAAACAGAAATACCCCATATAATATAATAATATATTTATTCATTTATATAGCACTATTAATTCCATAGCACTTTACATACATTTGCAATACTGTCCCTCTTGGAGCTCACAATCTAAATATCCTATCAGTATGTCTTTGCAATGTGGGAGGAAACTGGAGTGCCTGGAGGAAACCCACGCAAACACGGGGAGAACATACAAACTCCTTGCAGATGATGTCCTTGGTGGGAATTGAACCCAGGACCTCGGGACTTCAGTGCTGCAAAGGCTGCAGTGCTAACCACTTGAGCCACAGTGCCACCCGCATGAGGCAAGGAGCACAAGGTAAAGAAAGGTAATTGATTTCAGATTTTGCTGAAATTATATCCAAAAGCCATTATGTATCTGCACAGCCTCAGATGTATCTGCACCATAAAGAAGAGATCACATTCTGAACGCACCCTCTTTCAAGGAATATCAAGCTTTAGTGAGCATTTTTACCCCACAGGTGCTTATTATAAACTAGATGGGGGCCCAATGCTATAGCATTGGGAGGGCGCTGACATCACAATGGGGGCAAGCTCTGTGGTGCTAGGTGCAGCTGTATATTCTCTCTGTCCGCTCTCTCTCCTGTGCTGTCTTTCCACCTCTGTTCTCGCTCTTTTCAGCTGTCTCCCCTGAGCGCTCTCTCCCCGCTGTGTGCTCTCTTTGGCCCCCAGCGTGCTTACCCCTTCATCCGTGCGCTCTCTGCCTCCCTTGTCCGTAAAGTCAATATCGGCCCTTTAATGAGCCTTGTGGAACCTAAGTCTTTGGTAAAACTCATTAAACAGTTGATATTGACTTTTAAGATTTCTATATCCAGTTGCTGACACTTGGGAAAAATCCAAATAACAGAAGAATGTTAGAGGAATGAAGGAGATAAAAATATGCTACTAGCATACTAGCGGTCTAATCACACATGGCCATAGTCTACAAATAAAGTGGATCTGTCACCAAATACAAACTGCATTCATTATTGAAAAGATCTTTTCTACCAAATGAAACTGGTGTATTTATTATAAAACTCCATGTCAGAATGGCTGTACTATCCTGTTATAAGAATGAGTTTTAGTCCAGTTATTGTATTGAATATCTCTCGAGTTCAAGTGTATTTAATCTCCAGACACCCTGCCTCACTGACAACTGCACTAAGCAGTACGAGATCTCAGCAGAAAGAAGGTTAGGATCAGGGGAGTAACTGCAACAGGTACAGGGGTTGCAATCGCACCCGGGCCCTGGAGCCTAGGGGGCCCCAAAAGTCCCTTTGGTCTATAGAAAACAACTAATTCTATTATAGATTTGCAATAATTGGGGCCCCCATTGGAGCTTTCGCATCAGGGCCCATGAGCTTCAAGTTACGCCACTGGTTAGGATAGGTGAACGGAGGTTGAGTTAAAACTTCAGAAAGGAGTTTACAGCTATTCTAAAATTAATTTTGAAAGTAAATGAAGCGTCCTATCAGATCTAAGATCTATTTCTTAATGTATGCACTTTTTATTGTGAAATGTGGTGATAGATCTCCTTTGGATGCATGTTAACGATTGGCACAGTATCTCACCTGCACTGTAGTACAAGTCTGGTCTTTCCAGTATATCTCCTTCATGGATAAACGGTTCAATTGGTTCATCTCCATAAAGATATTGCTCATTTTCATCCATTTGACGACTTTCCACCATCTCAAGCCACTGAGAGTTATGCCAACGAAACTTTTCACTCTGTATCTTTTTTGCCCATTCTCCATCATACTCCTACATTGGAAAAATTAGGTTTATACCTAAAATGAACTAACTGTGTACAAAGAACAATCTTGTATTACTAAAAAATGTGAGACAAAATGCGCATGAAGTCTTATCTCTAGGCAGAGTGGGGCTATCGCCTGGTGAAATTTGCTCACCTGGTCCGGTTGCGTAAACCCACAACCAGTATTAGCACTCATACAGCTGCCGCTGGATCCACACCTCCACGTGCACAGTGGCAAACAACTGGAAAGTGCAGGTGATCCGAGCTGCTGGTAAGAACAAACAGGACCCAAGAAGTCTGGTGTAATGGTGTAGATTTATTACGATGCATTTCGGAGCAGCATCTGCTCCTTCCTCAGGGACTATCAAGAGCCTATTGACATGTCAGCATTTTATACATACAAAGTGGCCAAAACAATTTGATGTGTCATCATGACGTATACAACTGGGAAGATACAACATGACGTGGTAAAAAAACACTGCATCTCTACATTGGCATGATAGATTTATGCATCAAACATAGACTTATAAACAATAATTCTTACTCAGATTAATAGTAATTATTCAGACAATATGCTTAAAAAATAGATACATAGAAACTGTTCACTTTCTCTTGTTCTCCTGGTTAATACTGTACATACCTACTGACATTTTTTAAGATATAACTATAAAAATCATGTGGTTCACGGAGATCAGCACATATGTCTCTGATACAGAATTGTTTTCCTTTTCTCAGTGAGTTTGCATCTTGACTTTTCATTTTTTAAGCATACTGTATGAATATTTAATATTAATCTCATGAGTAAGAATTATATGTTTATAAGTCTATGTTTGAGGCATAAATCTATCATGCCAATGTAGAGATGCAGTGTTTTTTTACCACGTCATGTTGTATCTTCCCAGTTGTATACGTCATGATGACACATCAAATTGTTTTGGCCCACTTTATATGTATAAAATGCTCACATGTCAATAGGCTCTTGATAATCCCGAGGAAGGAGCAGAGGCTGCTCCGGAACGCGTCGGAATAAATCTACACCATTACACCAGACTTCTTGGGTCCTGGTTTTTCCTTCCAGCAGCGCGGATCACCGACACTTCGTCCTGTTTCCAATCTTGTATTACTGAGACACATTTATCTGAACCTTATCAAAACGACAAACAATTCAGGTGTACAGACAGAAAATGTTGCTAACTTACCGCAATGATATCAAGGGTGTTATCACATACTTTTCGAATCTCTGCATTTTTATCATGCATTAGATCTATCAGATAGGCAGGAGCCTCTGAAATTAATGCATTAAGGAAACTTAACAAAATATTAGAACAATAAATATTTTTCTTATTTCAAAATACAGTTTAGAAAAATCATTCTTTGTCAGGAACTGAAGGTGAGCAGTCAGCTCCTCTGCCAACCCTGCATTAGTAATATAGAACAGCAGCTTTGGAGCATCTTTTTCTGCAACTCGGCCATGTGGTTTTCCTTCTAAAAAGGGATGACAATGCAACTGAGTGTTACCATTATTTTCCATACACACAGACCATGGAGTCAGGCTATGAAGGGCACACACATATTTTGGACACTTTTCTTTTGAAATCATTGAAAGGATGTTTGGGGATGATGAAATAATTTATCAAGATGATAATGCATCCTGCCATAGAGCAAAAAACTGTGAAAACATTCATTGAAAGAAGACACATAAGGTCAATGTCATGGCCTGCAAATAGTTCAATTGAAAATCTTTGGTGGAAGCTGAAGAAAATGGTCCATGACAAGGCTCCAACCTGCAAAGCTGATCTGACAACAGCAATCAGAGAAAGTTGGAGCCAGATTGATGATGAGTACTGTTTGTCACTCATTAAGTCCATGTCTCAGAGACTGCAAGCTGTTATTAAAGCCAGAGGTGGTGCAACAAAATACTAGTAATGTATTTGAGTGTTGTTTTGTTTGTTTGTCATGATTGCATATTTTTTTCCTCAGAATTGAGTGATTCCATAATTTTCCCCCTGCTTGGTCTACAAAAGTAACAGTTACTGGCTAGCACTTTTTTCTCTTCAAGAATTCTTTTAGTGTTTCTTCAAGGCAGAGAGTTGCCATTTGAAATTGACTTTAGTTTTGTGCCATGTCTGTGATCTGCTTTTTTTCTACAAGATTAAACAACTGAATGAACATCCTCCGAGCCAGTGATTCCATAATTTTTGCCAGGGGTTGTACATCTTTAATAAAATGATTTAAACAAAAAAAAAAAAGACTACATTAGGAATATCTTCTATTACCAAAATGCAGCTCTGCAATCAGACTGTGATATATATTCCTGTATATGAATATAGTAAAGGTGCCCCAGGCACTACTTACACCTTTTTTAACAGAGGAGAATCGTCGGATCCTGAGGGAGTTTTTTCCTATGACACAGAGGATTTTTGGATGCCAGTAGGTAGTTCAACTACAACGATCAACCAGGTAAGGAGAAAACAAAGTGGCACTCCAGGTCCTTCATTATGTTCAACTTTCATTTTCAACAGTAAAAACACACCAGGGAGAGGTGCGGTGTATGGGACTACAGACTGTTTTGAGCACTATGGCTCTTCAACCGGTCCCACAGGGACAGTCTGTAGTCCCATACACCGCACCTCTCCCTGATGTGTTTTTACCATTAAAAATAAAAGTTGGACATAATGAAGGACCTGGAGTGCTGCATTATTTTCTCCTTACCTGGGTGATTTATATTCTACATAGTTCAAGAAGTTTTAAAAGGAGGCATCAGTCACTTAGGATGCCTTCACACTTGCGTTTGGAGCGCAGCGCACCGAACACAGCCAAACGCTTGTGCAAATGCGTTCCTATGTTTAACATGGGAACGCATGTGCCTGCGTATGGCTGCGTTTGGCCGCATTTGCGTACGGATGGGCATAATTTATACACCCTCCGACCGCACTCCAAATGCAGCAAGTTGCATTTTTTGTGCATTTGCGGGTGCTTGTTTTATCCGCAAGCGCCTGCAAGCGCACAAAAAATGCATGGATCTCAATGGATCCGCAGTGTCCTCCGCATGACAGCGTAGGAGAATGTTGCAGATCACATTGAAATCTCTCCTGGTGGCCGCCGGTGATCAGTGGCGGCCACCGGGAGATCAGTCAGAGCGTCCACTGATCTCCCGCCGGTGTCAGCGTAGAGAAACAGCTGATCTGACAGCTGTTTAAATCTCCCACGCAGACACAGAATAGGTGATGTCGGCGCAGGAGATTTGAAGCAGCGATCAGCTGTTTCATATCTCCTGCACTGATATCACCTATTCGGTGTCAGCGCGGGAGATTTAAACAGCTGTCAGATCAGCTGTTTCTCTACGCTGACATTGGCGGGAGATCAGCTGTGGCCCGGAGGAGATCTCTGCCGCTGATCTCCTCCTCCCCGCCGCCCCCCGAGACAGCTGATTGGCTGCCCGGGCACCATACTAATGTGAACGCATGTGGAGATTCTCCGCTGCGTTCACATAAGTATGTGCTGCGTTGTACTTTGTTTGCGTCTGCATGCCCTGCGCATGCAGACACAAATGCAAGTGTGAAGGCAGCCTTAAAGGGGTTATGCCACAAACAATGTTGTATATTTTATTTAATAGATCTTACAATAAAATAAGTTCAATAATTGAATGTGTTAAAAAAAAAATGTTCCTGTCCTGAGATATTCTTTTAAATGTGCCCTTGTGTAATATGCATGTGTCTGACCATGCAGGAACAGGAACATGTTGGATATACCACAGCTTCTGGACAGGAGGAAGAAAAAGAGAATATACAGAGATTATAGCCAGGGATCGCAACTGATTCTTTCTGTGATGAAAAACATTTCATTGACTGTTAAACTTGTTTTACATCACAGAAAAAAATCAGCTGTGATCCCTGGTAGTCATGTGTGTATAGTCTCTTTTACTTCCCCCCTTGCCCAGCAGTCTGGTATATCCGACATGTTCCTGTATGGTCAGACACATACATTACACAGGGGCACATTTATAATAATATTTTGGAACAGGACATTTTTTCTCAACACAGCACATTTTGGCACTTACTTTTAATCTAAGGTCTATTAAGTAAAATGTGCAATTGTTTGTTACATAAACCCTTTAACCACCCAGCCTGGTATAGATTGAGATAGGCTGCACCGGTCACAATACTGTACCCGTTGTTGCAGGAGTAAATCAGAGCAGGGCAGTGGAGTGCAAAAAAAAAAACATCGGGGTATTGGTGGGTGAATAAACATTTTTTATTCTGAGACTATGTTGGCTGTTTTTTATTCTTAATAGAAAAAAAAAACAATGAAGAAAACGAAAATGAAACTTTAATAATTGTCTTCATGAAAGCACCACTCCAGTGTTTATTTGTTATTTCAGCGCTGGAGGGGTGATTTAAAGCAAAGCCCCTGTCCCTGGTCTTCTACTCACCCTCCAGCGGCATCATCTGTTATCAGCCGCTCCAGTCGGTCTTCACCGCTCTGTGACCTGCTCCAATGTTTCATGTAAGATTTAATAAATCTATATACGTAGTTGATATTCCTTTCAATTTCGTTTTTAAAAAACATAATTCAAACTTCAAGTCAGAGTATGATTTGGCAAATCTGCTTATTAACAACTGTAAAAGATACTTAGGTTGGGCTTTATTATCGTAAAGGGAAGAGGGTGCAAACCCGATTGTCTTTAGATACCCAACAACAACATACTTTATTAGGGTTTATTACCATGAAGTGAAGAGGATGCACAGACCTGTTGTCTTTAGAGTCACAACAGTAACGTACTTAGATTGGGGTTTATTACCAAAAAAGCTACTGTCTTTGTACTCTTGTCTTTGCAATTACACTGTAGTTTAACTTAACATATGTTTTATTCTGATTGGCTATAGGCTAAATGCTTGAAGTGGATTTGTTGTATAGTGACCACCTATCGTGCCATCTTATTGTTTCTTTTTCCTATAAGAGTAAACACTAACCACAATGTGGAGTTCTGTTCTTCTAATGATCTGAGCTCTTACAGCTATAATAAGCTTTCTTTCATTTCAAAGAGAAAGTTTGTGTGTCATCCTTGGGAGATTGAGTAGTTATTCCGTATCACATGGAGGGTGGCGGAGGTCACAACTCAATACAAGTCCATTAAGGCAGGGGTCCCCAACCTTTTTTTGCTCTGGGGACCGGCATCAAGCAAGATCAATTCTCCGAGGCCCGGCGGGGGGTGTTATAGGGGTGGGGCTTTGCTCATATGGGGCGGGCCATGTAGAAGGGGTGGGGTTTAGTATCCGGTTTCCCCGAAAGATGCATTACATCTTTTTTGCGGGGAATGTCTTATTTCTCTATACCCTTGCAGCCCCCAGCCTCTTTTGCAGCCCCCAGCCTCCTTCTGCAGCCCAGCCTCCTTTTCCAGCCCAGCCTCCTTTCAACCCCAGCCTCCTCTATGAGCCACAACCTGCTTTTCCAGCCCGCAGCCTCCTCTTTCAGCCCCCAGCCTTCTCTTCCAGCTACAACCTGCTTTTCCAGCCCCCAGCCTCCTCTTTCAGCCTCCAGCCTCCTCTTTCAGCCCTAGCCTCCTCTTCCAGCCATAACCTGCTTTTCCATCCCCCAGTCTCCTCTTTCAGCCTCCAGTTTCCTCTTTAACCCTCCAGCCTCCTCTGCCAGCCATAACCTGTGTGACGGTACCTTTAGAGTCTCAGTCTGACTTCAGGCCAGTCAGAGATTATGGTTACTAGATTGAAATGTGAAACTAGAACAATGCCAGAACAAAAGGGGAGAATAAAGCCTCAGTCACACACAACAATATCGTTGGAGAGATCGTTGTAACTGTGACGTTACAACGATCTTTCCAGCGATGTCATTCTGTGTGACACTTTGGAGCGATCAGGCCCCTGCTGTGAGGTCGCTGATCGCTGCAAAGTGCTGCGGGTCATTTTTTGATCGTTGGATTCCCGCTGGTCAGCACGCATCGCTGCGTGTGACCGCGAGAAACCAGCGATCTGTGACCTCACAGGGCTGGTTACTATGGTAAACACCAGGTATCTAGGCAGCGCGCGCTGTCTAGATACACGGTGTTTACCATGGTTACCAGCATCCTCCCTGCTTAGCACTGCCTGTAAGCAGGGAGAATGCTGGTAACTATGATAAACAGCGGGTATCTAGGCAGTGTGCACTGCCTACATACCCGCTGTTTATCATAGTTACCAGTGTTCTTACAGGCAGCGCTAAAGCAGGGAGGACGCTGACCTCGCTTCCAGTGATGTGGGAGGTGGCTCCCATGGCCTGATCGCTGGGGAGATCTGCCTGTTTGACAGCTCCCCAGTGATCAGGTAACGACGCTCAAGTGATCCCGGCAGGTCGTTATCGCTGTCGGGATCGCTGGAGCGGTCGTTCAGTGTGACAGGGCCTTAAGACTGGGGGCAAGGGACTTAGATTTAAAGAGTAACTGTTTATTTAATTTTTATTGTAGTATGGACAGACTGTACAGGCTTTATATCTGGCCTTGCCAGCTCCTAACATAGATTTAGCAATATATAAGAGAGTAGGGGACAGACAACAGGCAGCATCACCACAATGACACCACATAGAGTTTGCTTGTTATTTACTATAGACCTAAAATAGTAAGATTTTTTTATTTGTAAAGTTGTACTTTTTCACTGTTGCTGTGCTGGAGTCATAAAAAAATGTTGGTGTTATTGTAAAAGTGTTCATCTTTATGCATAAATATATCTGAATACACATAAAGAAGGTGGATAATGACGGCAAACTTATTCACAGACACAGCCAAAAAGAAATGAAACCCACAGTCATGAAGTGATATCAACCAGACTGGAAACATTTCTAACATAAATTAGCACAGCGCCTGAACCGCAATTTGCTGAATGTTTGGCTTAGTGGAAAATCTGCAACTGACAAACATAGGTAGTTCTTCTTCAGACAAGAGGCAGTAGTACAGGCAGACTTTGTTCAGTTCTCAAAGGAGAGACAAACAACCTGATTTAGAAACATCTACGTAATGCACATTACTAAAAATGTACCAAAATCTCAAGTAATGTAATCTTTTTAGGGCTCATTTATGCCATAACTTTATTGTTAAGGCTAAATGTCTTCGTAGAGCAATGACAAAGAGCAGGTTAAAAGCAGAACTATAAAGGCTCACAAAGATGATACAGATGGTCTAACATTTACTTATTGGCTTTACTCATTAGGCTATATAGAATAATTTATTAAACAGGTGACAGCAAGGGAAATGTTGACTGGTCTCAGCAGGGCCCGGCGTCAGCACCCGGCGTACCTGGGCAAGTGCCGGGGCTCTGAGCAGCTGGGGGGCCCACTGGACATCAGGGACAAATAGCCCTGATGGCCAAGGGCCCATCACGGAAGGCAGCCCTGATAAGGAGGGGCCCAGCAGCTGGGACACTCAGGCAGCTGAATGCTCCCGCAGTGCTGCCAGTGCACGGCTAGTTTGAGTGCGATTCAAATTAGCTATGTGCCGTCTCTCATCTGAGCTCCCTCCCCAACCGACTGCAGAGAGTGAGGAGTCATCACCCAGCGACTTCATCACTCTGCTGCAGCCGTGCTGGCAGTAACGAGGAGCATGGATGGGAACCTGATGCAATAAGGAGCAGGCACAGCAACTGAGGAGGACACGGGCTTCAGGGGAGCGGAGGGAAGGTGAGCATAATTTTTTTTTTTTTTTACTATGTCCAGCATGATGGGGGATTATAGAGGCAGTCACTGGGCTGCTTGGTGGAGGTTGTGCTGGGCTGTGGAGGCTGCTGCTGGGTTATGGAGGCTCTGTTATGGAGGCTGCTGCTGTGGTATATGGAGGCTGAGCTATGGAGGCTACTGCTGGGGTATGTGGAGGCTGTGCTATGGAGGCTGCTGCTGGGAAATAGCGGCTGTTGCTGGGTTATGGAGGCTCTGTTATGGAGGCTGTGTTATGGAGGCGTGCTATGGAGCTGCTGTGGGGTATATAAAGGCTGTGCTATGGGGCTGCTGCTGGGGTATATGGAGGCTGTACTATGGAGTTGCTGCTGAGGTATATGGAGGCTGTGCTATGAAGGCTGCTGCTGGGGTATATGGAGGCTGTGCTATGTAGGCTGCTGATGAGGTATATGGAGGCTGAGCTATGGAGGCTGCTACTGGGGTATGTGGAGGCTGTGCTATGGAGGCTGCTGCTGGGTTATGGAGGCTGTGCTATGGAGGTTGAGCTATGGAGTGTGCTGCTGGGCCATAGAGGCTACTGGGTTATGGAGAATGTGCTATGGAGGCTGTTGCTTGGCTATGGAGTCTGCTGGGCTATGGAGGCTGCTACTGGGCAATAGAGGTTGCTGCTGGATTATGGAGGCTGTGCTATGGAGGCTAGGCTATGGAGACTGCTGCTGAGCTATACGGAGGCTGTGCTATGGAGGCTGCTACTGGGTTATGGAGGCTAGGCTATGGAGGTTGCTTCTGGGCTATGGATGTTGCTGCTGGGCTATAGCAGCTGTGCTATGGAGACAGTGCTATGGAGGCTGCTGGTGGGCTATATGGAGGCTGCTGCTGGGCTATATATATATATATATATAATATGGAGGCTGTACTGTATATATTATTTGGAGGTTGTGCTGTATATAGAATTTGGAGGCTGTGCTGGGCTATATATATTATTTGGAGGCTGAGCTGGGCTGTATATATTTTTTTGCAGGCTGTGCTGATCTGTATATATAATATGGAGAGTGTGTTGTGCTGTATATGTTATTTGGAGGCTGTAATGTACATATAATATGTAGGCTGTGCTGTATATATTATTTGGAGACTGTGCTGTGATGTATATATAATATGGAGGCTGTGCTTTGCTGTATATATTATTTTGAGGCTGTTTTGTGCTGTATATATAATATAGAGACTGCTGCTGTGCTGTATATAGTATTTGGAGGATGTGCTGTATATATAATATGGAGGCTGTGCTTGGCTATATTTATTATTTGGATGCTGTGCTGGACATTGGACTGTATATATTGGAGGCTGCTGCTGGAATGCCACAGCATCCAAATGATGTATACAGCCCAACACAGCCTCTAAATAATATATACAGCAGAGCCTCCAAATAATATATAGAGACCAGCAGCCTCTATACTATTTATACAGCTCCGCAGTCTCTATATTATATATACAGCACAGAAGCCTCTATTATATATGCAGCCCTGCACAACCTCAATATTATAAATAGAGCCCACCCAGGAGCCTCTATATTATATATACACAGCCCGCAGCTTCTATATTATATTCATTAATCATGGTATGTGTTAAAAGGGCCCACTGAGATTGTTTTGCCCGGGGCCCACAAAAACCCAGAGACGGCCCTGGGTCTCAGCTCGAACTCAAAGTCCAGTGAAAGACAATACTGGGTGTCATTTTTCAAAACTGCCCAGGAGGGAAATACTGCCCATATCCACCAATCGTAGTGCAGCTTTTTCTCACTTTTGCAAATAATTAGCATGCTGGATAAGGATTAAATAAAGCTGTAATTAAAGGAGAACTCTGTTGAAGATTTTTATAATTCACAACAGCAAAATTATTCACTTTCTAGAGTGGGCTGAAAATTGAACTCCTGACACAAGTCTGATATCAATCGTTCATGCAACTTAAAAAAAACAAAACAGAAAAAAAGTCAAGACATACGTAACTTCAGGGTTACAGGTTACATGGTTACACCTAAATGGAACCTAAGCATACAACAGGCACAACACCACAATGTATAGCCAAAACATTACACTGGGCAACGATGTAGTATGTGCCAAGAACGTAGAAAAAAGATCTGAAAACTGAAAGCGTGAAATATATTCCTTTATGGAGGACTTCTTAGTCAAGACCTTGCATTCATTTGTAAAAATAAAGGATACGTGTTTCTTTTATTATAACATCCCTCGTTGCTTGATGGAAAACCATTTGGTAAAAGACATAGACAATTTGACATACAAACTCGTCATCTTCTTGCTGAGCTAAAAATAAATATAACAGCCGAATTAAAGTGTTGTCGCCGTCGTTGTTATCATCATTCTAAAGCAGACAAAGTCTCTATAGATATGAGAACACAGCAGGCTTCAGCTCACTGTCACATATAACTCTCATAAATGTCAACGCGATTGAAGATATAGTTCATGTAGCTGAATGAGGCTGTACTGGAAGAAAGCATAAGAATTTTTGCAAATCCCATTCATAAGAATTGTAGAAAAGGAAATGTGTCCAGCAGTCAGATCCTCTTCTAAAATCACTTTTTACTGAAAAGTATAAAAAATACACAGCAGCCATTGCAGTAAAACTTGACCTTTTAGATCAGATTTTATTACGACAGCCAATAGAAAACAAAAAGAATGGCCAGGGTCACATTTGCGGTTGGACCCTGGCCTGCCGGATTCCGGTTTCAACTTAGCAATTTTTCCATCACCGCATAGCGTTTCCGCTATGCGGTGCTGGAAACCGCAGTCCCTAGTTACCCGGTGTTTACCTGCACGACCTGTCACACAGGCAGCGGCTCGGAGGGCGTTTTACAGCGCCGCACAGGAAACCGTTGCAGACACGATTTCCTGTGCGGCGCTGTAAAACGCCCTCCGAGCCGCTGCCTGTGTGACAGGTCGTGCAGGTAAACACCGGGTAACTAGGGACTGCGGTTTCCAGCACCGCATAGCGGAAACGCTATGCGGTGATGGAAAAATTGCTAAGTTGAAACCGGAATCCGGCAGGCCAGGGTCCAACCGCAAATGTGACCCTGGCCAATCACAGATAATTATCAATCATGTTTGGTAAAGATCCCATTATGGATCGAAATGTTGTACTGAGGATGGTGGAATAAAGAATATTTGATGACTATACTGGTTTTGTGGAGCGCTGTCTTCAATTGGATACTAGACACAGGGAGGTGGTCAACGTACCTAGCACTGAGAGGAAACCATTAGATGCTACACAGATGCAAGCCAGGACAATGTAACCCTGACAAACCTGGCCCCCACTGAGATAAGGCTACAGCCTTCTTAGGGGTGCATGAGTGACAATGGTTCTGGTTGTGCCAGACGTGTAACTAGCCATGGACTACCCCTCTGAAAATCCTGCTATTACCTAGGGATGACCAGGGCAGTCCAGCAAACTCAAACCTAGGTTGCTTGGAGAAACTACACTATTTGCTGTATAGATACACTCTGGCTGATGGGTGTGACACTGGGTAGAGGTAATAGTACCAAGGGTGATAGGAGCCCTGACAAAAAATAATTCCTTAACTGCAAACAGTGTGTAGTATACAGAAACAAAAAGGCCAAAATTCCAGCAGGGCAAAAGGTACAAACTCATGGCCAGGTCACGAGGTATTAGCAGCACAATAGGCTAATACTTGGTTCAAAGAAGACCCAACCTTGCATGAAATGCAACCATACTAGATAACCAGGGTAGGCTGGATAGTCGAGAGTGCACGGTTTTCTTTGGACTCTGGCCTTATGAGATAGAGAAGGCACAGAGGCTACTAGAAAAACTAAATAGTAATATAAAGGCGTAAATGGGGTACTGCACTTGTCAAATCCCCCAACAATATATTGCTGTTGGGAAAATAGTCACTCCATGCTGTGGTAGCTTTATTACGCATTGTAAGGTCTTTTTTTCTTCAATAGACTACAATCTCTGACTTGCAAGTGTCAAATCCCCTTACAACAAACAACATACCTGGTCCAAGGGTAGCTAAGGTCTGAGAACACAGTGAGACACCAACAGAATTGTGACTAAGGGCGCGGAGGCTGGATGGTGGTGTGTGAAGCATGCTGAGGACTGATGGAAGAAGGACCATCCTGGGAGAATATGCAGGCAAAATAGCACTGTCCCTACCGCAGGAAGAGGAAGGGTTGGGGTTCATGACAGGAAGAGGTGGGGCATGTGACAGGAAGGGTGGTTATCATGGCAAGTGGCACAATTGTATGCTCTGGTTGGTCAGATGGCAGGTGCATGCTGGCCCCATTGATTGGCCAACGGTTGAGAGCCATCAGATGTGCTGATGGGCTGGGACAGTGCGCACACTGACTATGCCAATCAGCTGGCACATAGACACAAACCAGCATTCAAACTAATTATAAAAAGTAATATATTGCATGAATGGCGGCAGGCTACACCCATGCTTACATGAGATTGAACACCAAATGTGAGAAGCACATACGCCACCACCATACTAGATCTCTAGCTATAGCCGCACACACCCTTAATAGCATGGAAAGGCTTTCTTCTCTGCTCACATCCCCCACTCCTGACCCAGGGGCAACACCAGAAAGTCTGAGAGAAAGAAGGATGCTGCAGGAGGGGAGGGAAATAGGTGAGAGGGAAGATGACCTAGTGCCGAAAAACAGCAACTAGAAAGCAGTGCAAAACAGGGCTACAATAAGTGACCTACTCTACTCCTTTGTCTTGAACAAGCTTGATCCTGTAGCTTGAAATTGGCCCGGACTCCATATTCTGATCGATGCAAACATGAGCGCTATAGTGGGCATGAGCCCCCAAAGGCTAAACGACCACCACTCTGGTATCTGATGTCCAACTGCATCAAGGTATATGGTCTAGCAGTTCAGGCGCAAGAAAATACTGACTGAACAATTACAGCTTGTACCTTTCGCTGCCACGTGGGTAAAATAATTTCACCCTGTTACCTAAGCGATCAATTAAAAAAAGTAGAGAAACAATTAACACCTAACTTGGCCTCCAAAGACCTAAAATAGGCCTGAGACTTAGACCTCAGTTATCTCCAACTGACACAATGACAAGCTGAGGAGGTCTGAGACAAGCAGGCAAGGTATAGTCTGCTTTGCAGGAGCCAATTTTCATTCAGAATGTAATAACAGTGTCAGTCTCCAGGTGTAGGCAGACTATTTCATGGTTTCTTTGTCCTCCTATGAAGTGACCAAGAAAGTAAATTACCTATTGTAGAGGCTCTTTAAGCTACAATGTTTACAGAATTGGTGTGATTACTTTGTCATCTTGATGTATCATGGAAATGTATTTTTAATTTATAGTAGTTGCTTGTGAAAAATGTGGACTAAAAATGAAGGACAAAGTGATCTGGTTGAATACATCATTATGTGTGTTGTTTTATGTTTCTTTGTTAAAATGATGAACAATGTTGGTTGCTTTTTTCAGCATCCAGCACTTCTCCCATTTTTTTCAGATTTTTTCTTATATCTATTGCTTTGTGAAGCACTGCATTTAGCTTGAATTAATTCTCCTATAGGGATATTTTTAATAACATGTTTGGGGTGACCTGAAGGGCTAACCGTGTGGAATTGGTTGCAGTAATTTTGCCCTTATAAATAACCTATTAATTTACATCCAAACAGTATTTTTTGCACATCGATTGTAAATTTCCCATTCATACTGCTGTTATTAGTGAAAGAGACAATTTCTGTAATTTTTAGTGTGTTTCCGTCCCATATCAGGAACAAGTCGTCTATGTACCTGCCGTATCACTTAAATTGAGGCAAATGGATTATGGCTCTGTGAACATCCGTGCACAAGACCTGTAGATAGCTGAGCTGCCATTGATTACATGGACTGCACCCATTTTTATAATGGAGGTCCTGCGAATCTTGTTTGGGCATTCAGTATCAGATTTGGCTGCTTTGTGGCGAGTTTGTTTTTTTTCTTTGGTTTTCTATTCGATTACATTTTCCTATTCCCAGAAATAATACAAAGGCATATATCTCTAACAATCTAACCACTTGTGAATATTACCCTAATACGTTTGTGAGATTATCACCGAAGGCCTTTACAAATTTGCATCCGTGTCCATTTCTGATTTTAGGCTGTGGTGAATTGGAATAATGTATGAAAATTGTGTGTATGCAAATTATGACATTATCCATTAGGCATTTTAGAAACATTAATTTACAGTATGCAGCTTCATGAATAGTATACACATGCCAGCAATCATCTGGAACAAAACATGGTCCTAAATATTTGCACTTTTTATGCGATTACTAATACCCTTCACACATAATGCCTAATAAATGTCCCCAGTATAAATTTGGTCTAACTTGCCTAATAAATCTCCTCTATTTGCTCAAATCTCACATTTTTTTATGAAAAGCAATTCTACTAAGTCACAATAAAGTTCCCCCATCTCACACATTCATGTCATATTCACAGAATATACCATCAATATTTGATAGGTGAAGATTCTACACACCTATTAGTAAAAAGAAAGTTCACAGACCCCCCTTGCACCAGATAAGATATGCAAATTTATCCTGAGAAAGTAGTATACCAGATATGCATGTCAGGGTACAATTTGCAGAGTCACCTGGGGATCGTGATCATATTACTTTTTGTCCTGACATACTTTATATTTGTACTTTAAATGGATATTGCTCTCCAGGCTGGCCTTCATACAGGTCTGTGTATATTGTTTGACGTTTTTTTGATGGACTTTCCTAGGTTTATATTACACATTGTAATGACGTTTGTAAATATTTGCATCTTATGCATAATAAAGGTTCTCGTAATATAAAATCCTAAGGCTATGTGCACACGGTGGGCGGGTTTGTGTCGGCGGCGGCTGGGCGGACCCGCCAGGAAGCTCTGGAGCCGTCCACCGGCATCCTGGCGGGTATGTGCCGCGGCTATGCCTCGGGTTTGCGGCGGGTGCACAGCGGGTTAGCGGCGGCGGTTCTGCAGCGGCTGGAAGCAGCACATGATTCTGCTTGCAGCCGCTGCAGAACCGGCCGGTTTATAGGACATGCACATTCGTTGCTAACCCGCTGGGAACCCAGCGGGTTAGCAACAGATGAGCATGTGTAAACCGCCGCTGTGTGCACAGCGGGTGTCGGTTTACATAGGTTTTAATGTTAATCCAAACGCCGGTTTGGATTAACATAAATTTACATAAAACTTATGTAAACCGACCGGCGGTTTACACAGCTAAACCGACCCTGACCCGGCCAGTGTGCACATACCCTAAGTGTTTCTACTTATTCCATGTTTTTTTTTTTGTTTACACGGAATATAACACATTTTAGAAATAAATAATGATGAGCTAATATAATATTCATACTTGTTACTACCACTATTATCATCTTGCAAATAATATGAGAAAATATACCATTCAGTAGTTCAATAAGTGCTGGAATAATTCCAGATTTTGCCAACAAGGCGGCACAGGAATCATCCATTGACACTGTTCCAATCATTATAACCACTTCCAACACGAGGTCATCTTCAGCAGACCCTAAGAGAGGAAATATAAAAATACATATATATCAATATATAAATCTATTATAATTATATATCACCAAGGAACAGAAAACAATTCACATTTATAGTACCAATCAATCTACAGATAATGAGCAACAGGTTTATTCAGCAGAAAATGAACAATCGACATTGAGAACGATTTGTCTTATGTGTAATGGAATTTAAATCTCAATTTCAATAGAAATAATGAAATTATGAATGTACAATTTACATCAAAAATGTAATTGATAATGTAATTTAATAAATAAATAAAGGAAGTGAGTAATTCCAATCACAGAAGTTATAGCAGCAGTTTGGGTACCTTTACACACGGCTACATTTGTAGCTTGTCACCAGGTAACTTACTGGTTGCAGTGAAATCATGGATACATGGTTCTATCTTGTTGCTGTGTACAAATGGAATAATCTCTCCATGATTTCATTGCAACCAGTAAGTTACCTGGTGACAAGCTACAAATGTAGCCGTGTGTAAAGGTACCCTTAGGGTGTAAATTTGTATGGATGCAAACACCACCTCGGCCATAGTTGACATGTGCTGTCCATGGGAAGCTAAAGACTGTCAAAAAAAGAACTATGGGAAGCAATAAAGTGGCTCAGACTTATCTGTTGCAAAACTCAATCATTTACAACAGTTGTATCCTTTTATTGATGTATTTACCTGGCTTAAGTTTATCCTTGAGGTAAGGGACAAGTTTATATTCTTTGAGAACCAGTTCCCAGTCCAAATCACTAATGGTGAGGTTGGCAAGTGTTCCAAGGCATTCAATCACAAATTCTTCTTCTTCATCAATTGAGATCTGAGCTGCCAGATCGCCAACATAGTCCTATTAAACCAATGTAAATACTCAGATTAGTTACAAAATGTTAATTTAAAAAATAACTTTAAGAAGGGTTTGTTCAGAGAAATATACTGATGATATATCCTCGGGATAGGTCAGACACCAATATTGGATTGATGGGGATCTGACATCTGGCATCCTGACTGATCAACTGTTATTTGTTCCGGAAATTTCAGGACACACTGTAAAAATTGGGCACTTTTTTGCCCTGTCTTTAATAAAAAATTTGAACCATCTGTGATT
The DNA here is from genome assembly GCA_033576535.1 of Allobates femoralis. Lineage (NCBI taxonomy): Eukaryota > Metazoa > Chordata > Amphibia > Anura > Aromobatidae > Allobates > Allobates femoralis. The sequence continues at coordinate 23,320,432 of JARQOC010000007.1, forward strand.
TGTTTGAAGCTGAAGAAATGCAGATTATTTTGACTGTAATTATCCTAATTTATCAGTTTACAGTGAATGCAGCTGATGCCTTCATATCAGATTGATTGGCTGTAGACATTTATCAGTTGTGATCATGATTTATTATGGTTTTACATAAAACAAGTACAACTTGTATACACGTAATTCTGCAAACTCGGGTATCTGAATAGGATATCACTCCATCCACAGATACAAAAGGAATCCAGCACTCCAATATGATAATACAGAAAGTGTAGATTTATTAGAATCACAATTCAAATAAATGATGTTTCAATCTAACAATAAGAGAAGAACAGTCAGGCAGTGATGAGGGCATAGCGCAAAGTGAGAAGTGGATAACTGCCCTGATGATGAGCGCTGCTCCCCAGAGCGGTGATTCCTTCTCACTTTGCTCTATACCCCATCACCTCCTTAGCAATCCGACTGAAGAAGGTGTTATCGTTAGACCAAAATGTCATTTATTTGGATTGCCATTCTAATACACCTTTAATATTTTTGAGTGCTGGATTCCTTTTTGTATTTGTCTGTAAAAAATAGTCTGTGATTTTTGATAATCTGTCCACATAACACAAAATATCAATTTGACAATCCTGGTTGAAATCAATTTCAAGAAAAGTGTAACATAAATGTGTTGTTACGTGACATTCTCATATGACATATACCGTAGGTCCTGGCAAGAGATTCAGTTTCTGAATAGATTTAAAGAGGTATTCCACAAGATCCTATCCCAATATTTAGTAGTTGTAATAATATTAGCGAATAGCTCCAATTAGAAGTGTAGTTTGGTTCTCTTGATTAGGTACGTCACAAGCCTCATGTACAGGGCCTTGAGACCATGAAAATGTTTCCATACTGTTTGAGAACACTAACTGGCTTCACTAGGAGCTATATTTTAGTGTACGCACATATAGCAGGTGAGGTTACTGTCCAGAGTAAGTGTCACTGGGGATCAAAATTAGAGAGCAATGTATGATCTCTTGATTTTGTCATACAGAATGTAATCTACATTGATCAACATTTGAAGGTTTTTGTGAAAGGAGAACCATGCCACTAGAACAGCGTTTTCGAAAATGACCAAAGCTTAACCTTCATTTTACACAAAACGTGATGGTCATACTTAAGGCCCCGTCACACGGGGCGACATCGCTGCCAATTACATAGGCGACATAGGGCGTGGCCTATCGGCGGCGACATCGCCCCTGCGTCGCCTCATGTAAAGGGGTGATGTCGGCTCCGCCAGGAGGTCGCCTGGTTTCAGAGCAGTGCTCTGAAACCAGGTGACCGATTCGCGGCGATGTGTACACATCGCCCCATGTGACTGGCCGCCAGCAACCTGTCAGTCCTGCATCGCCGCTGGGGTTTCCAGACACCCCGACGGCGATGCCGCCTGTCAGATCGCCGGCGCGGGGCTGGAGATGTCGCCCCATGTAAATGGGGGATGGCGACGCTGGCTAGGCGCCAAAAACGTGCGCGCACACGTCAGTTCCCGCCGACATCTCCAGCCCCGTCGCCAGGTGTGACAGTGCCTTTAGAGAGCAGCAATGACTGCAGCGCAAAGATTAAAACTAAATTTTGTGAAAACAGTCACCAATCAGTAGGAAGTGTAAAGGCCTTTGCCTTCTACAGGCCTTTGCTTTGAATGACTTCAGCATATCTGCAGCCACAGGACATCACTAGTCTCTCACACTGCTCTGGTGTGATTTTGGGCCACTCTTCTTCCAGTCTCTTCCACAGTTTTGTGACTGTTGTGGGTTTCTTGGCATAACTTTGTCAGCAAGAATTTTCCAGGAGATTTTCTGTTGGGTTTAAATCAGGACTCTGGACTGGCCATTTCATTGTTTCAATGTTTTCTGTTCAAGGATCTGCTTTATCCATTTTGCTGTGTGACAGGGGCCAATATCCTGCAAGAAAATTGCTGACTGATTGAGTGCTAAACGCAACAAGGAACTACTTGTTGTTGAAGAAGGTTTTGATATACACTTGCATTCACTCTGCCATGTAGCTGTATGAGAGGTCCAACCCCTACAGCAGAAAACATTTTGCAAACCATGACCCTTTCACTGACTTCTTTACACACACTGGGTCCAGTTTTTCTCCAGTTTGTTTCCATCAGACCCAAATAAATTAAACTTGCTTTCATCACTAAAATGAACAGTGGACCACTTCTTTTCTGTCCACACAACATGCTCTTCACTAAAGGTGAGTCTAGTCTTTTGATTCTTTCTAATGAGAGGTTTGATCACTGCAGAATGGGCTTTTAGTCCAAATGCTCTTAAATGTCATGATACCGTATGACGAGATAGATTCTTGGTATGGTAGAGCATGGTAATCCTCTTTTTGGTGTTCTTTTTATTCCAACTTCAGTGTTGAAATGATAACCCATGGAGATTCTCCGCATTATTCTGTCCTCTCTTGCATTTATCTTTCAAAGGTGACCAGCCTTCTTGGAGGACTTGAAATAGTTTGTGATGTTGTAAAGATGCAATATTCTAGAAATCACTGACTTCTAACGACCAACTTCAGTTGCTATGGCTGATAGGGTGACCCCTTTGGCCTTCGTTTGGACAACCTGTTGCCGGAGGGTTTCAGTCACTTTGGAATAGCACACCATTTTTGCAAAGTGAGTGTAAAGTTAGGTTGCCAGTTAAATAAGGTTTGTCAGATAATTAAGGAAATTAGTACGAGGTGCCAGATCAACACCAATAACTTGCAGGTATCTGAATATGTTCTATAATTTTGATCAGTGTTCTTTTTCATTTATGGCATTTACATTTTTATTCTTTGCTTTAAAATATATTACATTTATGAAATAAGCTTAAAATATTGATAGTTTACTCATGTTAGGATATTTTCACATAGGACAACACAATGGCCTTAACATTAAGGAAATTGTGTGTTGTTCTCTAATTTTGATCAGCAGTCTATATGCCTATGAGAAGACTTATTGTTACTCTATGCTCCTAATCCGTCTCATAAAATGGGAAAGAAACGTGTTCACAGTCCGCGCTGCCAGGATCCACTTATTCAGGAAGAAAATCACGATCAGATGTGATATGATCAAAACCTTATTGCATTTCAAGCTTTCCTGCGTCTTCCTTCTTTCATTTAATCCGTGCTCGGACTTTAAAACACGAATGACTGAATTATGGTCAAGATTGGATATACTGACTGACGGCAGGTCTCCTATCCCCAATTTAACAGTCTCATATATGCCCATGAGGCTATTGAATAGAGGCCAGGAATCCAGCGATGAGTCAGAAAAATTATGGTCCAAGCTGAAACTGTAATATGTGGATGTCTTAATTCAGCCCTAAAGTTAACCTGTAAGGTGTAAGATTGTTATTAACCTTCAGACAGGGGTGGCCTAGCCAGCGATGTGAGCGGACGTGTGCCTGGAGCTCACCCGCCGGCAACCGCTGCATGCACATAGACCGCTGCCACCTGCAAAACACTCCAGACCCAGTGGGAAGAGCCCTGGAACATTGGGAAGCGAGCCTGGCAGCACCAGAGGCAGTAATGACCCGCAGGAGACAGCGGGATCCCGGCCCCGGAGAGGGAGGAAGAATCCAAGATGGCGCCAATGCTAAGGAGGAGTCGGCCAGAGAAAATGCGGCCTGGCAAAGAGAACGGCGGCAGCAGCTCAACTGGAGAGGTTTGCAAGGGCAGAGACTGTGGAGAGGGAAAATGTTTGGCAAAAGGAGCAGGAGGTTGGGGCAGAAGAGGAGATGGAGGAGCAGGATACCAATGTAAAGGAAGCAGAATGTGAGACTGTAAGCACACAGTATGGTGGGCAGGAGGGGAGTTCAGAGCCTGCTGTAGACCCCAACAAGGGGGAGCCCACCCTGAGGGATGTCTTCACGGTTGTGTCGTTTTGTAAACAGACCCTCACAGCCCTAACCCAGCAGGTTAATGGGATACAAGCTGAAATCACTAGCATAAAAGCTGCTATGCAAAAAGCTGAGGTGCATACAGGGGAAGTGGATGAACGTGTGAGCACTGCTGAAGACAGTATAGTGAATATTCAAGCACTCAGAAAAAGTATGATACACAACTTGCTGAAGTGATAGCCAAAAATTACGATTTGGAGAACCGGTCATGGCGAAACAACATAAAGATTGTGGGGGTCCCAGAAAAGGCGGAGGGATCACACCCCACGGAATATATTGAAAGTTGGCTACTTGCGAAATTTGGAGCAGTTCAACTGTCCAAAGTATTTGTTGTGGAAAGAGCGCATAGAGTCCCGTTGAGACTCCAACCTCCAGGCGCAACCCCCCGGGCCATACTAGCTAGGCTCCTAAATTACAGAGACATGGACACCATACAGGAATATTAAAGATTTGGCTATTGATGGACAGAACATCTCATTCTATTCGGACTACTCACCTAGTGTGCAAAAAATGCATATGCGCTTTACAGAAGTAAAGAAAAGACTGAGGAATCTTGGTCTGGTATATTCCATGATGTATCCAGCTAAATTGAGACTACTAGCATTGGGAAAAGTGCAATTTTTACAATCCCCTGAGGGAGCAATGGAGTGGATTGAAAAAACAGTAGAAGAGTCCGGGAGTACAAAGACATGTACTGTTTTGTGTTACAGGAATTATGAACTGATGTGGACTTGAGGGGTGCCGTAGTGGTGTATGCAGCTACACACTTTTTCAAAAGTTATGTTTTTTGTAAGGCGGGAGAAACCTTGATAATTGCAATGGTTATTAGAGTTTCGGTAAGGTTGTATGCTTAGAAGGATAGGTCGGTTGATTTCACCCACTCTTTATTTAGAGAGACGAGAACAAAGGGAATTGGGGGTGAGAAAGGGGGGAGAGAGGTGACCTGAAGGGGTTGGATAGAGGTAAATTGTCAGAGCAGGGAGAGGAGAAGGTGGTGGTGGGGGTTTAGGGGTGAGAGGAGAATACGGCACTGGCAGTATTTTAAAAGTTGGTTCTACATAACAGCATTGATCCTGATTTACTATGGCGGGAATACTTAAAATCTTAAGTTGGAATATTAGAAATTTGGCAGATCGAGGAAGGACAGCCATTTTACAAAATGTTATGGTTCATAACCTTCAATAATATGCCTTATGGAAACACATTTGACAAAAGGAAAAATTGGGATCCTTGCGAGGAAATGGATTCAAAAGGTGTACCACGCTACATATTCTATCTATGTGAAGGGGGTATCAATTTTGGTACGTGCAGCACTACTGTTTGAAGAAGTGGAGGATAAAGTGGACAAAGACAGCTGGCATGGCTTTCTGGTGTGCAGAGTATATGGCAAAATGATATGTTTGGTGGCAATATATTTTCCACCACCGTACACTGGGGCGAAAATGCAGGAGATCATAGATCTAACTAGATACTGGACGGGAATCCCTCTGATGTTCATAGGAAATGTCAACAATGTTATGAACATGGAGTGGGACAGGAGTAGTAGGCAGCATGGAGGGAATGAAAGGGACATGGTGACACCCTTTGCTAAATATGTGACAGAAATGGGTTCTGATAGACTTGTGGAGTCCTCCCATAATTCTATGCCCCGAAAAGACTTGGCATTAGGGAATAGACTGATGGATTTATGAGTTAAAAATATAGAATCCGTGCCTAGGATAGTCTCTGACCATAATACATTGACATTGGAGCTGAAGGGAGGCATGTGTGGAGAAGGAGAGGGCAGAGAATGGAAGGTACACCCTGTTTGGTTGGGAATTGTTGACATGCGGGAGAGGTGGAGGAATTCTTTCAGAATAACATGGGGAGCGCAGATGTAGGAACAATCTGGGATACAATGAAGGCATTTATCAGACTATTGATAAGGGATACTTCCAGATGTAAGACTCAGAACAGAAAAGAGGAAACTGGGGCACTGGACACACTGAGGAGGGCGGAGGAGGAGTTGGTAACTAGACCTATGACGAAGGCGCAGCAGCGAATAAAGAAAGCTCAAGAAGAAGTAGATAAAATACATTTGAATAATGCCGATAGGAAGAGGGAATTTCAAAGGGTGGCCTTCTATGAGGAGGGAAAGTAGGGCATTTGTTGTCTACTATAGCAGCGGCACAAAGGGAATCAGGCTATTTGTATGGTCTGTCAAATTCGGTTGGTACATTAGTTACAGAGACAAAGGAGATTCTAAAGGTATTTGAAGAATTTTAGAGGGACCTATACACTCCTAAATTGAGGGATTCAGGGGAAGAAATAGATTAATTTTTAATGTGAGCACAGCTACTGAGACTTAGTGAGGAGGATCGGGAAAGTTTAGAGGGTCCCCTGACAGTGGAAGAATTGAAAGAGGCTATGGCATCTATGGCAAACAATAAAGCCGCGGGGGCAGATGGCTTGCCTATAGAGATGTATAAACACCTTGGAGAGGTAATATTGCCAAAATTGAGGAAAGTATTAATGTAAGCATTGGGAGGGGGAAGGCTACCTAAGTCCATGAGGGAGGCTACAGTGGTGGTTCTGCCTAAGGAGGCAAGGATGTGACGAAGCCAGAATCGTATAGGCCCATCTCCTTACTGTCGGCCAATGTTAAAATATTAGCTACAGCTATGTCCGACTGGCCCGGGTGGTCACCAGTGTGATACACTCGGATCAGACAGGGTTCATGCCGGACAAGTCAACAGCCATTAACTTAAGAAGACTGTTTTTAAATGTTCAATTGGCTGCTGACAATGTTGGGCATAGGGTGTTAGTGTCTTTAGACGTGCACAAAGCCTTTAACAGTATAGAGTGGGACTACCTTTGGCGGGTCCTGAGATGTATGGGCATTGGTCCAGTCTTTATGGCATGGATACGGCTGTTATACTCCTTCCCGATGGCTCGGATTAGAGTGAATGGGGAGAGGTCGAACAGATTTAATTTGACAAGGGAAACTAGACAAGGTTGCCCCCTCTCTCCATTGCACCGCTGGCTGCTATGTTGCGAAAGGCGGAATCAGTGAGGGGCTTCCGGTACGGATCAGTGGAGAAGATAGCACTATATGCCGATGACATCTTGTTATTTTTGCAAGACCCAAGAGAGTCATTACAAAGTGCAATAGATATTATTAGACGATTTGGAACAATGTCTGGCAACTGGGGTACATCACATCTTATGGAGGTAGACAAGTTGGATGGCCCAGATATTGAGGCGATATGCCATACGCAGCTTAAGATGGTACAGGAATTTAAATATTTGGGGATTAGAATAGCATTGCCAGTGACAGATTACCTGAGCCTTAATCTCCAGCCGATAGTGGGAAAATTGAAAGATAAGGCAAAGACATGGAGCAAGCTGCGCCTCTCAGTGGTGCGTTGAACAAATTGAATCAAGATGGTATTAATGCCTACGTTGCTCCGTGTTGCATAACTCTCCTGTCTGGATTCATTGGCTAGTGTTTCAGCGAATAACCGCAATCTTTAGAGAACTGGTATGGGGAGGTAGGCAGCAACTGGAAACTTTGCAAACACCCAAGGAGGAGGGAGGCCTTGCCCTGCCAAATCCGTGAATATACTTCTTGGCCGCACAATCTAAACATATCAGAGAGTGGGCGAACAGGGCAAAGAAAGGGTCAGTACAGGAAATATTGGAAACCTGTATCAATAGAAGACCACTGGTACAGGGACTTTTTGGGAAACTTGGCAAGACGCACCCGACATTTGTCCTACTACATAGACTGTGGACAAGGGTAAAGAAGATCAGGGAAATAGACGGGTTGACGATATACACTCCTGTTTGGGCCAATGAGAATCTGAGTGAATTCTACAAAATGGGGGAATTAAGAGAATGGACGAATAGAGGAATACTTTATGTACATCAACTAATGGAGGACCAGACTTTTAAAAGACTAGAGACCCTGAATGCAGAATTCCACTTAACAGATAGTAATAGCTACCAATATGTACAAGTCAAACATGCATATATCCAACAAAAGAAAAAAGGTGAACTGCATATCCGGAAAGACGTTGTCCTTGATTATATCTGTATGGAAGGAAGCATGAGGGGGTAGTCTCTACAATATATGCGGACCTGCTTGACACTTTTTTACTGAAACACCTTATGGTGGCACAGAGGAAATAGGAAGCAGATGTGGAAGTCATAGAGGATGACAAATGGGAATCCATTTTAGAATATGTCCATAATTGTCCCTAAGTGAACCCGGAAGGATGTCTCAATTGCTCCTTATTGATAGAGCTTATAGATCCCACAGATTTTTTGTTTAAGATAGGGGCATGTCTGGACTCAGAGTGCCCGAGGTGTGGATCTGAGGCAGCGGGCATTCTACATATGATGTGGGAATGCCCGAGATTCACATCCTTTTGGATAGCAATTGTTACCTTGATCGAAGGGAAATATAAATGTGTTATCCCCAGGGATCCGGTGGTCTGTATATTGGGATATGTGGAAGAAATTACAGTGGATAATATTGGGAAAACAGCTATAGCACGGCTTCTATATATAGCCAGAAAATTGATAGCTAAATATTGGATAAGAGCGAACTGCCCTCTAGGCAGGAATATATTATACAGGTAGATTATGTGGAACGAGGAATAAATATATTCTAAAAGGAAAAACACCAAACTTCATGACAGACTGTGGGTGCCATGGAAGGAGTAATTCACGGACAATGAGTGGGAGGGTAACATATGTTATGTGGATAAGAGATATGGAGTAAAGCAGTGGTAAAAGGGAAGAGGTAAGTTGATATGCTTAAAGTTACAGAACCGTATCTATTGGACGTATGAAAATGAGGAAGATTGCTGTCAAAGGGGGAAGGGTTCATTTTTGTTATAAGAAAATGCAAAATTCTGATGTGTGAACTTTGTTATTTTATGAATCAAGAAAACGTTATCTGATCGAAAAAAAAACAAACCTGCAGACAGGAGTTAAATCTGCAGGTTAATAACTGTTTCAGTCACAGGGGTGGCACAAGTGCAAGATCAGTTACTGCTCTGAGTAACATAGTAACATAGTTTTTTTTTTTTTTTTTTTTTTTTAAGGTTGAAGGAAGACTTTAAGTCCATCTAGTTCAACCCATAGCCTAACATGTTGATCCAGAGGAAGGCAAAAAAACCCCATGTGGCAACACTAAGCTCCACATTGGGGGAAAAAATTCCTTCCTGACTCCAGATACGGCAATCAGACTAACTCCCTGGATCAACGTCCTATCAAAGAATCTAGTATATATAACTGGTAATATTATAGTTTTCAAGAAAGGCATCCAGGCCCTTCTTAAATGTTAGTAGTGAGTCACTCATTACAACAGCATGTGGCAGAGAGTTCCATAGTCTCACTGCTCTTACAGTAAAGAATCCACGTCTGTGATTATGATTAAACCTTCTTTCCTCCAGACGTAGAGGATGCCCCCTTGTCCCCGTCTCAGGCCTAAGAGTAAAGAGATCATTAGAAAGGTCTCTGTACTGCCCCCTCATATATTTATACATTATTATAAGATCACCCCTAAGCCTTCGTTTTTCCAAGCTAAATAACCCCAAGTTTAATAACCTGTCTTGGTATTGCAGACCCCTTAGTCTTCTAATGACTTTTGTCGCTCTTCTCTGGACCCGCTCTAGTTCAGCTATGTCTTTCTTATACACCGGAGACCAGAATTGTACACAGTATTCTAAGTGTGGTCGCACTAGTGACTTGTATAGAGGTAAAATTATGTTCTCCTCATGAGCATCTATGCCTCTTTTAATGCATCCCATTATTTTATTTGCCTTTGCAGCAGCTGCCTGACACTGGCCACTAAATGTGTTTATCATCTATCCATACACCCAGGTCTTTTTCAGTGACAGTTTTGCCCAGTGTTTTACAATTAAGCACATAATTATACCTTTTGTTTCCTCTGCCCAAGTGCATGACTTTACATTTATCCCCATTAAAGCGCATTTGCCATTTAGCCGCCCAAGCTTCTAGTTTACATAAATCCTCCTGTAATATAGAATTGTCCTCCTCTGTATTGATTACCCTGCAGAGTTTAGTGTCATCTGCAAATATTGAGATTCCACTCTGTATGCCCCCCTACAAGGTCATTAATAAATATATTAAATAGAAGCGGGCCCAACACTGACCCCTGTGGTACCCCACTGTTAACTGTGACCCATTCTGAGTGTGTTCCATTAATAACCACCCTTTGTTTCCTATCACTAAGCCAGTTCTCAACCCACTTACACATATTTTCCCCTATCCCCATTGCCCTCATTTTATGTATCAACCTTTTGTGTGGCACCGTATCAAAAGCTTTTGAAAAATCCATATACACCACATCCACTGCATTTCCTTGGTCCAGTCCAGAACTTACTTCTTCATAGAAGCTTATTAGATTAGTTTGACAGGAACGGTCCCTCGTAAAACCGTGTTGATAATGGGTCATGAGGTTATGTTTGTTCAGATACTCCAGTATAGCATCTCTTAGAAAACCCTCTAGGATTTTACCCACAGTAGAGGTTAAGCTTACTGGCCTATAATTTCCAAGATCAGTTTTTGTCCCCTTTTTGAATATTGGCACCACATTTGCTATACGCCAGTCCTGTGGTACAAACCCTGTTATTATGGAATCTTTAAATATTAAAAATAATGGTCTATCTATGACAGTACTTAATTCCTGCAGCACTCTGGGGTGTATCCCATCCGGGCCCGGGGATTTGTCAATTTTAGTGATTTTTAGACGATGCCGTACTTCCTCTTGGGTTAAGCAGGTGACATTTAATTGAGACTTTTTGTTATCACTGATCATATTGTCTGTCATGGGATTTTCTTGTGTAAATACTGTTGAAAAAAAGTCATTTAGCATATTGGCTTTTTCCTCATCCTCATCCACCATTTCACCCAGACTATTTTTAAAGGGGCCAACACCATCATTTTTTAGTTTCTTACTATTTATGTAGTTAAAAAATATTTTGGGATTCTTTTTACTTTCTCTGGCAATGAGTCTCTCTGTCTCAATCTTTGCTGCCTTGATTTGCTTTTTACAAATGTTATTTAATTTTCTGTATTTATTCAATGCCTCATCACTACCTACTTGCTTTAATTCCCTAAATGCTTTCTTTTTGTCACATATTGCACTTCTTACCGCTTTATTTAGCCATAGTGGTTTCCTCCTATTTCTAGCATGCTTATTCCCATAGGGTATATATTGTGCACATGTCCTATTCAGGATGCGAATAAACATCTCCCATTTGTGTTGTGTACTTTTATGTCTCAGGACATCGTCCCAGTTTATTGCACTAAGATCATCTCTCAACCGTTGGAAATTTGCCTTCCTGAAGTTTAGTGTCCTTGTGGCCCCTCTACTACACGTCTTAGTAAAGGATACTTGAAAGCTTATTAAGTTATGATCACTATTACCCAAGTGACCTCCAACCCGTATATTTGATATGCGGTCTGGCCTGTTGGTTAATATTAGGTCCAGCAGTGCCCCCCTTCTTGTTGGTTCCTGAACCAGTTGTGAAAGATAATTGTCTCTCATAGTTTTCAAAAACTTATTACCTTTGCTGGAACTGCAGGTTTCTGATCCCCAATGTATTTCAGGGTAGTTGAAGTCCCCCATAATAATGACTTCTCCCTGAGTCGCTGCTTCATCTATTTGCTTTATGAGGATATTCTCCTCCACTTCCATTATTGTTGGGGACTTATAACAAACCCCTATCAGTAATTTATTATTTTTTCCCCCTCCCCTTATCTCCACCCACAGGGACTCTACATTTCCATTAGATTCACCTATATTATCACGCAGGATGGGTTTTAAGGATGATTTTACGTATAAACATACACCTCCTCCTCGCCTATTTGTACGGTCATTTCTGAACAGACAATAGCCCTGTAAATTAACAGCCCAGTCATGGCTCTCGTCCAGCCAAGTCTCCGAAATCCCCACCATGTCATAATTATTTTCCAATAAAATCAATTCTAATTCCTCCATTTTGTTGGTGAGGCTTCTGGCATTAGTGAACATGCACTTTATGCATCTCTCTTTACCTCTCTTCCTTCCTACTAGTTTGACTGTTCTAACCCCACCCCCCATGCCACCCCCAATTTTATTACTTGTGCCCAGGTTACTGTTTACACTATCTTCCCCTCCTATACAATGAATACCCTCCCCCCAATCCCTAGTTTAAACACTCCTCCAACCTTCTAGCCATTTTCTCCCCCAGCACAGCTGCACCCTCCCCATTGAGGTGCAGCCCGTCCCTAGCATAGAACCTGTAGCCAACAGAGAAGTCGGCCCAGTTCTCCAGGAACCCAAACCCCTCCTTCCTACACCAATTCCTGAGCCACTTATTTATCTCCCTAATCTCCCGTTGCCTCTCTGGTGTGGCACGTGGTACAGGCAGTATTTCAGAGAATACTACCTTGGAGGTCCTTGCCTTAAGCTTGCAGCCTAATTCCCTGAAATCATCTTTAAGGACCTTCCACCTACCTCTAACTTTGTCATTTGTGCCAATGTGCACCATGACTGCTGGCTCCTCACCAGCCCCTCCCAGTAATCTGTCAACTATGGAGTATGGAGAGTAACCAAGCCCCCGCACTGACTGACAGCAGGTTTTAATGCTGAGAGTCTGTCTGTCAGTGTGGGGGGCACGGATAGAGCTGCCCTTCTTCATATACAGAGCGGTGACTAAACATGTACTGGCACCTCCCATGTGACTGTAACGCTTCCAGGAGCAATAAAGTTCTTTTCCTCCCAGCAGTGGGGAACAATGTGCAGGCACTGGGCAAATTTAAAATGTTATTAACCTGCAGACTAACCCCATATCTGCATCTTAATAGCATTTTTACATGTGACAGGCTCCCTTTAAGGTACGTTCAAACAAACTTATTTTTGACTTGTGTACTGCTAAATGTGCTGTGAAAAAAATGGCTGCATGCTGCAGTCTGGCTCAATTTTCATGCTTGACTAGAGCATATAATAGCAGAATGATCTTGCACCCATCCATTAGGTGGAAAAGCACAGGGCGCTGCACACAGAGCCAGCCAATTTCTACATTTGTGGACATAACTGGCCTGAGTTTTACAATTGCTCTATGAATATAGCATCAAAAAATAGATACACTTGTCTTCTGACCCACAACACTAACCCTTTAATGATCAGCGATAACAGAAAGCTTATTAAATGATTATTTTTTACAATATGTCTTCCATAATTTTCTTGTACAGACTGTGGCTCATGACCATGTCAGAGCAGAATGTGGTTCTCAAAGTAAAGAAACTTGGGGTCCACTGATCTAAAGGATGTGCCTATACCTGGGTGATTTTTAACACTTCAATAGTATTGCAACTAAGCTCATTGCAGGAGTCCTCTGACAACTGCACAACACTTCATGACCAAATCAATGCCACAAGATGTTATTATAGAAAACTCGCATGTTTCTGGCTGTTTACGGCGTGTTGCCTGTGAATCCATTTCTGAAGATGTGGCCACCCATATCTGGACCAGGGCTGTATATTCTAGAGCTCAGATTCATGTACAGATGTGATGGTTTTTTGTCTGAACTGTGATACCAGTAACCTCTAAATCAGTAATACTAGTACATACCTCACATGACATCTGTCCAAATAGGATATTGTGAATTGTGATAAAGGTTTTGAAAAATTGCTTACTATAAACAAATTCTTGGTTGGCCCATCATGCTGAGAGATATTCCTGATCATCTTCATTAGCAATGGATCCTTAAACTTCAGCGCCTTTTTCATCAACATCTTCAGCCCATTTCCTAAACAATACATGTATATCTCAGTGTGGAACAAAACAGCCAGAATATCAAAGGAAAAATAAGACTGATATTAAGCTTGATGTAACTGTGTGTTCATGGAATAATCACCAACCGTGGTAACAATCTGGATAGAGATATCTTAGGGGACTGAGGTGATGAAATGGAAATATTACCAGGAATCTGGGGCCATAGTGTCTCCTAGAAAGCCTCTCTGTTACTAATAGCAAAGACAGTTAAATTATCTTTTTTTTCCTCATAAAGACAATCCCCATCTATAATCCCATTGAGTCATAGAGCAGGGCTCCCTTTAAATGAGTAAAAACTGAGGAGTTGGCTCATCTATGCATTATATGGACAGTCAGGGCGAGGTGACACGGCTGACCCTGACCATAGAGGCTACGCTCCGGAATTAGGGAAGACGGACACATGCTTTCTAATTACATTTGGATTGTCTACCAAACATGCCCCTTTAGGATATTGTAATTAGAAATTGAGGTATAGAACGTGTCACTCTTCTTTTCAGACAATCTATACAGATCCCCCATTAGTGTATCTCAAGTAGTGTCAGAACCATGGATGCCATTTGGACCTTCCTCAGATTTAAATAGGAAGAGTCAAGTCAATCTAGATGTGCTGGGAAGGGCAAAGCTGGTGTGAACCTGCCCACATGACTGGACTCCCAGGCCCAGCTCTTTCGTGCATTCAATTTTCTCTGAAAAGCTTCAGTATTTAACAGTAAAACATGCCTGCAATGAAGGGGCTGCCACTGATTCAAGCTGCCTGAAGTATGGGCAGCAAGAACTACCGTATTCAATGGATTCTGTGAGTATGTTTTTGCTAATAATTCTGAGAGCAGCATAATATAGGGTGAGAGAGCCTGAATCCTAGGATGTGTGACTTATTTAGGCTGTACACTTTAGTTTCACTACAATCAGTATTTCATCGGCAGGAGATTATCACTGCAGGCTTAGATATCAATTGCAAGAAAGGAAATAAACTTCGGCACACATGGATAACTGATGAAAAAGCGGTTTCGATTTTTTAGTTTGTTTTATTGTAGCAAGGTCCAAGAAAAGAAAAATATGTGACAATATGGCTTATTATAAGCCTTTATCAAGGATATAGGAGAATAATAATTCAACAAGAGTAACCATTGAAAGAGCAAGATATGAGACGTGAGCTGTGTATACTCGATGTGGAGAGGAAACACAATAGGTAGAATTAGAGAGTATGGAACAAATCTGATCTACAGACTACTCGAATAGATGGAGAGGAAGCGCACAATAGGGTCTTATCCGATATAATCAGTGAATTGTAAGTATGGTCGCACTCACCTGGTCGGGTTGTGTGTGACACAACCACTATTAAACCAGACAATTGGATCCTGTCGAACGCAGCAATCAGCCAGGAGAGTTGTATAAATCTTATGCGTTGATATAGGAATCCGGCTTGTAGATCGCGCTGTTCGAAAAATTGGCCAAGAAAATGACTCCAAGGACCTTGGATCTTTAAAACAAAGATCTTTATTCCTCCCAGACTCTACGCGTTTCGTGTACTCACTGTACACTTCCTCAGGAGTTTAAGGATACACAACCACCATGGATTAAGCATGTTAAATAAAGCCCTTGGCAGGAAATGAGGCTTGAAACCTCTTTTTTTTTTTTCTTCAAAATCTTAATCACATTATAGAATATAATATTACTGGAGTACACAGAATTATCAATATGGATGGACTCGAAGGTGGCCATGAATAGATTAGCATAAGTTGGTGCCACCTTCGAGCCCATCGCGGTGCCAAGTTGCTGGTGGTACATTTTCTCCTCAAATTCAAAAAAATTGTTTTTCAGTATGAATTCCATGCACCCTATTCACCATGGAAGTGTAAGGGATAAATTAAGGTATAAGAGCACAGGAATGTGCTAATGAGCATTATTTTTAAAGAGTTTGTAATATTTTAACTGAAAGATTGTGACTTTACTGCTTGTTTTTAGAGGGTGATATGTTCAAATGATGTGTATTTTTTTTATATAGATGTGTTTTGTACATTTATGTGGTGATGGACATTTGTGATTAAGATTTTGAAGAAAAAAAAAAAAAAGAGGTTTCAGGCCTCATTTCCTGCCAAGGGCTTTATTTAACATGCTTAATCCATGGTGGTTGTGTATCCTTAAACTCCTGAGGAAGTGTACAGTGAGTACACGAAACGCGTAGAGTCTGGGAGGAATAATGATCTTTGTTTTAAAGATCCAAGGTCCTTGGAGTCATTTTCTTGGCCAATTTTTCGAACAGCGCGATCTACAAGCCGGATTCCTACAGACTACTCGCAAATACAATACTCCCAAATCTGATCTACAATACTACTCGCAAATATACAGCAGAATAAGATCTGGGATCAACAACTCGTGGTGCTTGAATGGAAATAAGGGGAAATACCCAGGTAGATGCTTGGAGCAAGGGCATCTGGATGAAGGCATCTGCCAGGGCATTCCCCCTTATTTCCATCCCTACTGTCATACAGCCAGCCTTTGATAACCTTTACTCTTATCAGTGATATTTTCCTAATAAGTGTGGTGCGTTCACCTTGGTGTATTTAGGCATCACGTATTAAAGCAGATGTCAGGACTTTTCCTTTAATTTACATGTGTATCTAGGCTGCAAAATGTTGACAGTTTGTAATATACATCCTGTCAACATTTTGCAGGGTTTCCTAGATATCACCTATTTGCGGCAGCCAGAGAACGTCCGTTTGTTCTGGAGCTGCATGTAAATGGAGAACTGGTTGTTTCCTCCCAGTCTCCTACACACACGCCCCCTCCCCAAGTCTACAGTATGGCCAGCCACCCCCAGACTGCTACCTTCTCCTCTGGCACAGTGTACTGAATCTGGAGCTCTGTGCCCCGCTCTGTGACCTGCAGATTCGGCTCACTGGGTCAGTGTAGGAGCTGAGTGTTGTGTGCAATCCTGTGTGCCCTCAGCTCATGTTTCCCTGTGGCCGCTCTGTGCAGGAGCTGATGCTCTTCCTCTCTCCCCAACTGCCATCTCTGTGCCCCGCTGTGTGCAGGAGATACAGAGGAGGACTGGCTCGCCTGCACACTGCACAGAGCAGCCAAAGGGGAGCTGAAGACACAGGATTGCACTCAGCTCATACACTGACCCAGTGTGCCGAATCTGCAGCTCACAGAGCGGTGCACAGAGCTGCAGATTCAGTACTCTGTGCCAGAGAAGGAACTGAGGGCTGTGTGCAGAGAGGGTGGTCATGCTTGGGACTTGGGCGGGCTGTAGCAGTCTGGTGGTGACTAGCCATACTGTAGACTGGGGGAGGGGGCATGTGTGTTGGAGTCTGGGAGTAATTGACCAGTTCTCCATTTACATGCAGCTCCAGCACACACACGCAACTTGGACGTTCTCTGGCTACAAATAGGTGATATCTAGGTAACCCTGCAAAATGTTGACAGGATGTATATTACAAACTATCAACATTTTGCAGCCTAGATGTACATATAAATTATAGAAAAAGCTTGGACAACCCCTTTCACCTTCTTTCGCCACTACCCTATTTATCCTCAACTCCAGTTCTTACTGAACCTCTTTGTCCTTTATTAGGTCTACTAGATGGTGGTCCGATTCTAACGCATCGGGTATTCTAGAATATGTATGAAGTTGACATACTGTGACTGACAGGACTTGTTCAGTCAACGTGAGTGAACTACATATATATATATATATATACAGTTAGGGCCAGAAATATTTGGACAGTGACACAATTTTCGCGAGTTGGGCTCTGCATGCCACCACATTGGATTTGAAATGAAACCTCTACAACAGAATTCAAGTGCAGATTGTAACGTTTAATTTGAAGGGTTGAACAAAAATATCTGATAGAAAATGTAGGAATTGTACACATTTCTTTACAAACACTCCACATTTTAGGAGGTCAAAAGTAATTGGACAAATAAACATAACTCAAACAAAATATTTTTATTTTCAATATTTTGTTGCGAATCCTTTGGAGGCAATCACTGCCTTAAGTCTGGAACCCATGGACATCACCAAACGCTGGGTTTCCTCTTTCTTAATGCTTTGCCAGGCCTTTACAGCCGCAGCCTTCAGGTCTTGCTTGTTTGTGGGTCTTTCCGTCTTAAGTCTGGATTTCAGCAAGTGAAATGCATGCTCAATTGGGTTAAGATCTGGTGATTGACTTGGCCATTGCAGAATGTTCCACTTTTTTGCACTCATGAACTCCTGGGTAGCTTTGGCTGTATGCTTGGGGTCATTGTCCATCTGTACTATGAAGCACCGTCCAATCAACTTTGCAGCATTTGGCTGAATCTGGGCTGAAAGTATATCCCGGTACACTTCAGAATTCATCCGGCTACTCTTGTCTGCTGTTATGTCATCAATAAACACAAGTGACCCAGTGCCATTGAAAGCCATGCATGCCCATGCCATCACGTTGCCTCCACCATGTTTTACAGAGGATGTGGTGTGCCTTGGATCATGTGCCGTTCCCTTTCTTCTCCAAACTTTTTTCTTCCCATCATTCTGGTACAGGTTGATCTTGGTCTCATCTGTCCATAGAATACTTTTCCAGAACTGAGCGGCTTCTTGAGGTGTTTTTCAGCAAATGTAACTCTGGCCTGTCTATTTTTGGAATTGATGAATGGTTTGCATCTAGATGTGAACCCTCTGTATTTACTGTCATGGAGTCTTCTCTTTACTGTTGACTTAGAGACAGATACACCTACTTCACTGAGAGTGCTCTGGACTTCAGTTGATGTTGTGAACGGGTTCTTCTTCACCAAATAAAGTATGCGGCGATCATCCACCACTGTTGTCATCCGTGGACGCCCAGGCCTTTTAGAGTTCCCAAGCTCACCAGTCAATTCCTTTTTTTCTCAGAATGTACCCAACTGTTGATTTTGCTACTCCAAGCATGTCTGCTATCTCTCTGATGGATTTTTTCTTTTTTTTCAGCCTCAGGATGTTCTGCTTCACCTCAATTGAGAGTTCCTTTGACCGCATGTTGTCTGGTCACAGCAACAGCTTCCAAATGCAAAACCACACACCTGGAATCCACCCCTGACCTTTTAACTACTTCATTGATTACAGGTTAACGAGGGAGATGCCTTCAGAGTTAATTGCAGAGCCCTTAGAGTCCATTGTCCAATTACTTTTGGTCCCTTGAAAAAGAGGAGGCTATGCATTACAGAGCTATGATTCCTAAACCCTTTCTCCGATTTGGATGTGGAAACTCTCATATTGCAGCTGGGAGTGTGCACTTTCAGCCCATATTATATATAATTGTATTTCTGAACATGTTTTTGTAAACAGCTAAAATAACAAAACTTGTGGCACTGTCCAAATATTTCTGGCCCTAACTGTATATATATATATATATATATATATATAGCAGCACTATGGTATATGGTGGTACATTACAGCACATGTATAGCAGCACTACAGTATATGGCGGTACATTACATTGGAGCCGGGGGGACAGGATGGAGCGGGCGGGGGCAGGATGGAGCCAGGGGGGCAGGATAAAGGCGGGGGGACAGGATGGAGCCAGAGGGGCAGGATGGAGCCGGCGGGCGGGGCAGGATGGTGGTGGGGGGCAGGATGGAGGCGGAGGGGGGGCAGAATGGAGGCCAGGTTGGAGGCGGAGGGCGGCAGGATGGAGGCGGAGGGGGGGCAGTATGGAGGCGGGGGGCCAGGATGGAGGCGGGGGGGCAGGATGGAGTGAGCGGGGCAGGATGGAGCGAGCGGGGCAGGATGGAGCGAGCGGGGCAGGATGGAGCCGGCGGGGGAGGGCAGGATGGTGGCGGGGGGCAGGATAGAGCGAGCGGGGCAGGATGGACCTGGCGGGGCAGGGTGGTGGCGGTGGGGCAGGAGAGAGCGAGCGGGGCAGGATGGAGCTGGCGGGGCAGGATGGTGGTGGAGGAGCAGGATGGTGGTGGAGGAGCAGGATGGAGCCGGCGGGGCAGGATGGTGGTGGAGGGGCAGGATGGTGGTGGAGGGGACAGGATGGAGCCAGAGGGGCAGGATGGAGCCGGCGGGCGGGGCAGGATGGTGGTGGGGGGCAGGATGGAGGCGGAGGGGGGGCAGAATGGAGGCCAGGTTGGAGGCGGAGGGCGGCAGGATGGAGGCAGAGGGGGGGCAGGATGGAGGCGGCAGGGGGGCAGTATGGAGGCGGGGGGCCAGGATGGAGGCGGGGGGGCAGGATGGAGCGAGCGGGGCAGGATGGAGCGAGCGGGGCAGGATGGAGCCGGCGGGGCAGGATGGAGCCGGAGGGGGAGGGCAGGATGGTGGCGGGGGGCAGGATAGAGCGAGCGGGGCAGGATGGACCGGCGGGGCAGGATGGACCTGGCGGGGCAGGGTGGTGGCGGTGGGGCAGGAGAGAGCGAGCGGGGCAGGATGGAGCTGGCGGGGCAGGATGGTGGTGGAGGAGCAGGATGGTGGTGGAGGAGCAGGATGGAGCCGGCAGGGCAGGATGGTAGTGGAGGGGCAGGATGGTGGTGGAGGGGCAGGATGGTGGTGGAGGGGCAGGATGGTGGCGGGGGGGGGGGATCAGGATGGTGGGGGTGGCATTTACGAGCCGACGGGGCAGGATGGAGGCGGGGGGGCAGGATGGTGGTGAGCAGGGCAAGATGGAGACGGCGGGGCAGGTTGGATAGCTCACGTCTACTATCTTGCTCTTTGAACGTTTAGTCTCGTTAAATCATTATTCTCCTAGATCCTTGATAAAGGCTTGTAATAAGCTGAAATGTCTTTTTTGTTTCTTTTCATGTTTTGGCCCTTAATGCAATAAAAGAAAACTAAACAATCAAAACCGCTTTTTCCGATGTTTATTTCCTTTCTTGATGAGCTCCTATTGACTTCTGAGCACCTATATTGCCAGTAATGCCAGGCCTCATCTATCTAGATGTCAATTGAAGACCTGTCAGGCTAAACTGTGTAACCACGGCATCCACCACTGATTGGCAGCTTGTTGACAATGTACAGGGTATACAGGAAGCTTCCAATCAGGGGTGAGTGTGGGTTTATACACAGATCAACATTCTGTTAGAGAAAACAAGGATTCTATCAAAACTGCACCAAGCAGTCCAGAAAGTGATAAGTCGCTGTAATAAGGCTTCCTGCCTCTACATCAAAACTCTGCTGCCAGATTGTCTTTAAGTGACTCTCATACTTTTGTAAAGAACATAAAAACTGGAGCATTAAACATTTCACAACTTTGTAGTATATAACCTATGGTCTTGAAGTACTGTTTGGGAGATACTGTTCTCAGGAGCCATGCCTGGAGAGGGGCTGGCAGTGTTCTCTCAGGAGCCATGCCTGGAGAGGGGCTGGCAGTGTTCTCTCAGGAGCCATGACTGCAGAGGCGCTGGCAGTGTTCTCTCAGGAGCCATGCCTGGAGAGGGGTGGGCAGTGTTGTCTCAGGAGCCATGCCTGGAGAGGGGCGGGCAGTGTTGTCTCAGGAACCATGCCTGGAGAGGGGCTGGCAGTGTTCTCTCAGGAGCCATGCCTGGAGAGGGGCTGGCAGTGTTCTCTCAGGAGCCATGCCTGGAGAGGGGCTGGCAGTGTTCTCTCAGGAACCATGCCTGGAGAGGGGCTGGCAGTTTTCTCTCAGGAACCATGCCTGGAGAGGGGCTGGCAGTTTTCTCTCAGGAACCATGCCTGGAGAGGGGCTGGCAGTTTTCTCTCAGGAACCATGCCTGGAGAGGGGCTGGCAGTGTTCTCTCAGGAGCCATGCCTGGAGAGGGGCTGGCAGTTTTCTCTCAGGAACCATGCCTGGAGAGGGGCTGGCAGTTTTCTCTCAGGAACCATGCCTGGAGAGGGGCTGGCAGTGTTCTCTCAGGAGCCATGCCTGGAGAGGGGCTGGCAGTGTTCTCTCAGGAGCCATGCCTGAAGAGGGGCTAGCAGTGTTCTCTCAGGAGCCATGCCTGAAGAGGGGCTAGCAGTGTTCTCTCAGGAGCCATGCCTGGAGAGTGGTTGACAGTGTTCTCTCAGGAGCCATGCCTGGAGAGGGGTGGGCAGTGTTCTCTCAGGAGCCATGCCTGGAGAGGGGCTGGCAGTGTTCTCTCAGGAGCCATGCCTGGAGAGGGGCTGGCAGTGTTCTCTCAGGAACCATGCCTGGAGAGGGGCTGGCAGTTTTCTCTCAGGAACCATGCCTGGAGAGGGGCTGGCAGTTTTCTCTCAGGAACCATGCCTGGAGAGGGGCTGGCAGTTTTCTCTCAGGAACCATGCCTGGAGAGGGGCTGGCAGTGTTCTCTCAGGAGCCATGCCTGGAGAGGGGCTGGCAGTTTTCTCTCAGGAACCATGCCTGGAGAGGGGCTGGCAGTTTTCTCTCAGGAACCATGCCTGGAGAGGGGCTGGCAGTGTTCTCTCAGGAGCCATGCCTGGAGAGGGGCTGGCAGTGTTCTCTCAGGAGCCATGCCTGAAGAGGGGCTAGCAGTGTTCTCTCAGGAGCCATGCCTGAAGAGGGGCTAGCAGTGTTCTCTCAGGAGCCATGCCTGGAGAGTGGTTGACAGTGTTCTCTCAGGAGCCATGCCTGGAGAGGGGCGGGCAGTGTTCTCTCAGGAGCCATGCCTGGAGAGGGGCTAGCAGTGTTCTCTCAGGAGCCATGCCTGGAGAGTGGTTGACAGTGTTCTCTCAGGAGCCATGCCTGGAGAGGGGCGGGCAGTGTTCTCTCAGGAGCCATGCCTGGAGAGGGGCTAGCAGTGTTCTCTCAGGAGCCATGCCTGGAGAGGGCGGGC
This sequence comes from Allobates femoralis, assembly GCA_033576535.1. Lineage (NCBI taxonomy): Eukaryota > Metazoa > Chordata > Amphibia > Anura > Aromobatidae > Allobates > Allobates femoralis. The sequence continues at coordinate 23,342,911 of JARQOC010000007.1, forward strand.
AGTGTTCTCTCAGGAGCCATGCCTGGAGAGGGGCTAGCAGTGTTCTCTCAGGAGCCATGCCTGGAGAGTGGTTGACAGTGTTCTCTCAGGAGCCATGCCTGGAGAGGGGCGGGCAGTGTTCTCTCAGGAGCCATGCCTGGAGAGGGGCTAGCAGTGTTCTCTCAGGAGCCATGCCTGGAGAGGGGCTGCAGTGTTCTCTCAGGAGCCATGCCTGGAGAGGGGCTAGCAGTGTTCTCTCAGGAGCCATGCCTGGAGAGGGGCTAGCAGTGTTCTCTCAGGACCATGCCTGGAGAGGGGCTAGGCAGTGTTCTCTCAGGAGCCATGTCTGGAGAGGGGCTAGCAGTGTTCTCTCAGGAGCCATGCCTGGAGAGGGGCTAGCAGTGTTCTCTCAGGAGCCATGCCTGAGAGGGGCTAGCAGTGTTCTCTCAGGAGCCATGCCTGGAGATGGGCGGGCATATTTGTGAGCCATATAGTGATGTTTTTTTGTACAACCACATAGCAATCTAAAGACTCCTGTGTAAATAAACACTGACAAATTACAGCCTTTTAAGTACAAGAACGTGTAAAGTAAATGTATGTTATGTTTAGTTGTTTAGGCCTCTTTACTCCAAGTTCCGCATTAGAAGCTCTGAATGCTGTAATGGGACAAAATGCCGGATTGCCCGCGCTGCCAAACAGGAATCACCAGGAAACAAAGAGTTAACTGGGCAGATGTTTCTTTATTCTATCCTACGCGTTTCAGAGCCTCTATCCGAGCTCCTTCCTGAGGAACCTGAGGAAGGAGCTCGGATAGAGGCTCTGAAACGCGTAGGATAGAATAAAGAAAAATCTGCCCAGTTAACTCTTTGTTTCCTGGTGATTCCTGTTTGGCAGCGCGGGCAATCCGGCATTTTGTCCCATTACAGCATTCCTGTTTCCACGGTTATCGTGAAGGTGCGGCCCTGCAGCAGCCATTCTCTACAAGCCATCTTACAGGCGATTATACCGGTTGTGGGTAACACAACCGAGCCAGGTGAGCAGTTCCTAATATACACCGCTATAACCCTTTGTTAAAAGGATAAGACCCTATGCGCATTTATCTCACGTTTACAGGTTGGCATTAGAAGCTCTGGAATACAGTGAGAGGCCATGTCCACAATGCAGGGCTCTCTACAAATCACACATTGCTAGATGTTTCTTAAAGGAAAACTGTCAGGCCACAAATCCATATGTGACTGCTATCATTTTCTAATTCCTCCCTCTAAACTCTATTTATGTATTTCTATTTTTTATATTCCCCTCATATCTTCTGTAAACTTCAAATAAAGATTCATTCCATCTGTCACTCACAGTGAATGATCCACATAGCTCTCTGCTGTCCACTCCCCATATGATAAATATGCATGTCCCATCACAGCACAGGACATCAGTGGGGTGGGGGCTGTATCCTCCTCACTACTCTCTTTGCAGCAAAACCAAGAGATCAGATAAACACAGGATCTCTCACAGCACAGCAGGGATTCATTTTTACAGAAACAAATGGAGTCTAGATCAGATAAGGCAGACTTGTAGCTTTCTCCCTCCATGTCCTGAACAGAACAGTAGCTCCAGAAGTGAAACCACACAGCACTGAGAGCAGAGGGAGGGGGGAAAAGTGAGCTCTGAGAGGGAGTGCATCATTACATGACAGTTTATACAGCATTCGGACTATTCCCCTGTGCTTATAATGGAGTGGACCAGTGCAGTGACTCCCTGAAGGGTGTGAAGATACTGATAACATGGAAACTACAAAGAGCAGAATAATGATTTTACATGTTTTTAAAAGGTCTGCCCAGGCACTATTCAAGGGTAATATTAGTATCATACTGAAAAATGACCTGACAGTGTCCCTTTAATGACTTAATACATACTGTATAATGTATACTCTATAGAGAAACTAGACAATATACGCCAGGAAATCAGCTCCCAGCCTCCAAGCGCTGCCACTCCCATTCTTCCCCACATCTCCTCCATCTCACGCTCCACATTTGACCCAGTTACAGAAGAAGAAATTGCCAGGCTCCTCTCTTCCTCTCATCCCACTACATGCACCACTGACCCCATTCCCTCACACCTACTCCAGTCTCTCTGTCTGGTCGTCACCACTCACCTAACCAAAATCTTCAACCTTTCCCTCTCTTCTGGCATCTTCCCCTCCTCCTTCAAACACTCAATCATTACTCCACTATTAAAGAAAGCTTCTCTCGACCCATCCTGCACAAATAACTACAGACCAGTCTCCAATCTCCCCTTCATCTCTAAACTCCTGGAGCTCCTGGTCTACTCCCGCCTCACCCGTTACCTCTCCACTCACTCTCTTTTAGATCCATTACAGTCTGGCTTCTGCCCCCTTCACTCTACAGAAACTGCCCTCATCAAAGTGACCAATGACCTACTGACAGCAAAACGTAATGGTGACCACTCTCTGCTTATTCTTCTTGACCTCTCTGCAGCTTTTGACACTGTTGACCACCATCTACTACTCTCCATGCTGCACTCCATTGATATTAAGGACACTGCTCTCTCCTGGATCTCTTCCTATCTTTTTGACCGCTCTTTCAGTGTATCATTTGCTGGCTCTACTTCCCCCCTGCTCCTCTCACTATTGGGGCCCCTCAGGGTTCAGTCCTTGGACCTCTTCTCTTCTCTCTTTACACAGCCCCGATTGGACACACCATCAGCAGATTTGGCTTCCAATACCATCTCTATGCTGACGACACACAATTATACACTCCAGCCCCTGACCTTACCCCTGCGGTTTTAAAGAACACCAATGACTGGCTAGCTGCAGTTTCCAACATCATGTCGGCTCACTATTTAAAACTCAACCTTTCAAAAACTGAACTTTATTTTGCTCCCGCCCTCCACAAACTGCCCGAAATCTGACATCTCTCTCTGTGTGCGGCACCACGATAACGCCTAGGCAGCAGGCTCGCTGTCTGGGTGTCACATTTGCCACCGATCTCTCCTTCACCTCCTATATACAATCTCTCGTCCGCTCTTGTCGCTTACACCTGAAGAACATCTCTAGAGTCCACCCCTTTCTCACCATGGAAACAACTAAAACCCTTACCGTGGCCCTAATCCACTCCCGCCTTGATTATTGCAATTCTCTATTTATTGGCCTCCCCTCTCTAAACTTTCCCCTCTACAGTCCTTCCTTAATGCAGCAGCCAGGATCACCTACCTAGCCAATCGTTACTCAGATGCCTCCGTTCTGTGCCAGTCATTGCACTGGCTGCCTATACACTACAGGATAAGGTTCAAATTGCTTGTTCTCACCCACAAAGCCCTTCACAGTGCAGCACCCCCCTACATCTCCTCCGTCATCTCTATCTATCACCCCACCCGTTCTCTACGTTCTACAAATGACCTTCGACTAACATCTGCACTAATCAGACCCTCCCACTCCCGGCTCCAAGGCTTCTACTGAGCTGTACCAATTCTCTGGAATGCTCTACCCCAAGAAATCAGGACCATCCACAACTTGCATGGCTTCAGACGCTCACTAAAAACATATCTTTTCAAGGTGGCCAATCATGCCCCCTAATAAAATTCCTTTGTACTGTACATAGCCCATTCACTATCTCTCTTGACATACCTCTTCTTCAAACTCCACCAAACCCAAAAGGTCTACACAGATTGTCTGTGACCATTCATGTAATTTTATTTCTATCCCCGATTTCCTCAAGATGCCTGGACCATCAGTTTAATAAGCCCCTGTACTTTGAGTAACCCCTATCTTGTTGTAGATTGTAAGCTCTTTTGAGCAGGGTCACCTTTATTTTTGCTTTATCTATTGTATTGTATTTTCTACATTGATTCTATACTTATTGTATTGTTTCCTATTATTGTACTGTATTCTTTTTCTACTGGAATTACTGCATTATATTGTGTATTCTCCAACTGTATAATATTGTGTATTTTCTTACTGTATTATATTGTGTATTTTTGTCTATTACCCACTGTATTGTAAAGCGCTGCGGAATATGTTGGCGCTGTATAAAGATTTTTTATTATTATTATTATTATACTGTATAGTGTCTCTTACGGTATTTTGCGGCAGTGTGGTCAACCCAAAATGAGACTTGTTTTCTTATTTTGCTTCATTGATGTGGAGATATTAGCAACTTAAGTATTGGCACCTCATAGGTTAACTTTATAGGACAAATACCCCGCCAGTGAAATACATTTACTAACCTCCACTTGTACCTAACAAAAGTTAATTCATAATGGTGCAAATAATGTGATTGAAACTCTCCAAAACAGAGAGGCAACATTAAAAAATATGTAAATAAGTAATGAAATGTTGTATTCCACCCTGCTGCTGTGTCCAGTTCAACATGAAACATTTGGTGAAACGTCTTGGCTTCTTTTGTATCTTCCATATTTTGGATCTACTCCAGGTTTTGTTTTACAAATACAAAAACAAAATACCGGTACTAACCAAAAAACAGCTCTGTGACAGCATTGTAACACTTCCTAACACTGGGGGACACAGACAGGAGAGGCCACTCTATAAGAACAGTATATGGGCCCTCTGCAGTCCAAGAAGCTCCTCACAGTGCACGCCTGGTGTGAAGATGGTAGTGGCCCCTTACTTCTCGGGTACCTTGTGCAGCTGCACACACTGCACCAATGGGATGTCCGCCCTTGCTTTCTAATATATTAGAACTCGTGTTGTAAGGGTGCTTTCACATCGCGTTTTTTTCCTGTCCGTGGGGTTCCTACTTTTTGCAGAACCCCACAGACAGGAAAGGACCGCATCAGATGTGGCTTTCTGGTGCCATTTCTGTGTCTGGGTCTGTGACTTTCACGGACCCGCACACAGAAGGGCACTTCACTTTCGCAATGTATAATATACATTGCCGAAGTGAAATTACACAGGTACAGAGCAGTTTTAGTGTACTGAGCATGCTCAGTACACTAAAATCGGTCTGAGAAACTATCAGCTGTTTTCTTGGACCCGTGCTCCATAGGCCCCCATGTTATATCCTGCGGCTCGTGTGGGATTTGATTGTGTCCGATTTGGTCCGCTGTGCCCAAAATCGGAGCACATCTCCGATTTTGGGCACAGCAAAGAATCGGACACAATCAGATCTGACACAAATCGCATGCCATTAAGGGCAAACCTTATCCAATCCGTTGCCCGTAGGGATACATGGGGCTAAATCGCATCAGTCGCAATCCGTTTTGCAACGGACAGCCACGGATGGCAGAAAAACGCGATGTGAAAGCACCCTAAGACACCTAGATAACAAATATTAAACAGAACTATGACAAACTCACCTTCACATATTAACTGAGCGTTTCTTTTATTTGCTGCCAGATTTATGCAGAAAGAAATCAATTCAAGATCAATGCGTTCCTCTGAGCACTCAAATAACATCTTCATTAACTAAAAATGGGGAGAAAAAAAACAAACTCTGGATAGATATTACACACACTGTACTTTGCACGTTTTAGGTAACTGTTGGAAAGATGCTGCAAAAGAACAATTATTTTAAAAATAAGAGTATTACCAAAATTCAAAGTGCATGAACAGAAGAGAAATGTAAATGAAATGAATATTTGGTGTGACCGCCCTGTGCTTCATTCAGCATCACTTCTTGTATGTACACTTTATGTTTTTGATATTTTTTTCTTTTTGATCAGGTAGATTTTTATTAAACATTTTCAGAATCCAAGGAACAGGCATATATTCAAATACTTCATATTCCGTGAACACTATAACATATATAAAACTCTTAAGGTACCGTCACACACGGCAATATTGCTTGCAATTTCTCTGGCAATTTGCTGGTTTCAGTGAAATCATGGACACATTGTTCTATTTTGTTGCCGTGTATAAATGGAACAACGTGTCCATGATTTCACTGCAACCAGCAAATTGCCAGAGAAATTGCCTAGCAATATTGCCCGTGTGACGGTACCTTTAAGGTAACAAATCCTACAAGAACTATCCAAGAAACCCACCCCCCATCTCCACCCAACATAATTGTCCCTTTCTCTTGTTGTACTCAGCTCTGAAACAGCTACACACAGTTGTCTCAATTCCATAGCTTGCCAAGCTAATTTTTAAGCATGGCTGGGGCCCTTTCTGGACCAGTGTATCCAATCCATATGTTCAAGTTGGGTCGCTTTTGCCGCCACCCAATAATAATACCATATATCTATCATGTGCTTGTTAAGGTCAACTGGGACAATCCCCTCTCTAGAATGCTTAACAAGCATATGCACAAATGTCCACAAGGTGGGGAGTCTCACTGCAATCTACATAACAAGAGGGGGGAATGCACAATAGTGTAGTATCCGAGGGACACCCGGGGGATTTAACACAAGGGTCCGCTCACCTTTAGGGGTTGTGATAAGCCACAACCCGCTATGAGAGCCTGGTCGCTGCAGATCCCGTGGACAGGAATGATAGCACAGATTAGTAGAAATTGGGATTTAGTCAGCGCTGACCCAGGATGATGGTGAATAAAAGATTGAAAATCCTTCTGCCTCCTGGGTCAGCGCGGACGAAATCCTGATTTCTACTAATCTGTGCAATCTACACAGCGCTTTCATCCATGTCAATGTAGCAGGTGCTAACCCAGAGGTATCCAACCATGGTGCCCATATATCCTCCCACCTCTCAGCTATCCACCTTTTTTCGTATATATATTTTTCCATAGCAATAGTGTCATTAGCTGCATTGATGACTTCTACGATGGTAGGAACAGAGGGTCCCCTCTAGTGGGCTGCCACTTTCTTTCATGCCTGGTATAGTATACGTGAAATCGCCAATTGGTGCCCTTCTGATAGAGGCAGGGCCGAGACCTGGCCCAGGATGGCTACTTTGGGGTCTAGTACCAATTAACATTAATATACTTTATTAAGTAGTACCACCATATCTCCACAGAATCTTCTCAGGCGAGGGCAATTCCAGGTCAGGTAAATCAGGTCTGCATTAGACATGCCACATTTCCAGCAATCAGCTTCTCTAGCATATCCCATTTTCAACAAACATACTATTCATACAGACAGTTCTATATACACTATGTAGTAGAAATAACTGAGACACCCTCTGCGCCTCACTAAGTGATACCCTAGTGACTTCTTGTAGTATGTCCACCCATTCATCATCCATGATTTCCCCTACATCAGACTGCCACTTAGTCTTCAGATCATTTAGATCCACAGCCCTCCGTTCCGACATCACTGCATTTACCAGGGAGATAATGCCTCTCGACCCCCCATCACTATCCTATCTAACAATGGGGTTTGTACACCCATAGTAAGTGGAGTAAGTCGATGCTGTGATTCACAAGCGTATCGTAACTAGAGAGCTCTGTGCAGGTCGGGTTTCTCCAAATCAGGGCATGCAGCGTGACACCAATTATACCAAGCAGTTCCTTAGCTTTATTCCAAACCCTGTCCATGCACTCCAGTGTCGAGAAATGAAAAGATATACCATGGCGAAACCTTCCAGAATCCAGAGACCAAACCAGCAGATCATTTCCCACCACACAGGACAGCATGTGTCCCGAGGATCCTCAGTTTTTGACATTTTGAAGGGAAGCCTGGTGTCTCTTTCATTTGATGCACAGAGTTTCCTTTGACCGATCGCTGATGATTCTCAATGTTGTTCATTTCCTGGTGTCCTCAATCCTGAGAAACACTGGCAGATACAGTGCCTACAAGTAGTATTCAACCCCCTGCAGATTTAGCTGGTTTGATAAGATGCCAATAAGTTAGAGCCTTCAAACTGCAAACGAGAGTAGGATTTATTAACAGAAGCATAAATCTTACAAACCAAAAAGTTATGTTGCTCAGTTGAATTTTTATAAATTTTAAACATAAAAGTGTGGGTCAATTATTATTCAACCCCTATGTTTAATATTTTGTGGAATAACCCTTGTTTGCAATTACAGCTAATAATCGTCTTTTATAAGACCTGATCAGGCCGGCACATGTCTCTGGAGTTATCTTGGCCCACTCCTCCATGCAGATCTTCTCCAAGTTATCTAGGTTCTTTGGGTGTCTCATGTGGACTTTAATCTTGAGCTCCTTCCACAAGTTTTCAATTGGGTTAAGGTCAGGAGACTGACTAGGCCACTCCAACACCTTGATTTTTTCCCTCTTGAACCAGGCCTTGGTTTTCTTGGCTGTGTGCTTTGGGTCGTTGTCTTGTTGGAAGATTAAATTACGACCCATCTTAAGATCCTTGATGGAGGAGCGGAGGTTCTTGGCCAAAATCTCCAGAAAGGCCGTGCTATCCATCTTCCCATGGATGCGGACCAGATGGCCAGGCCCCTTGGCTGAGAAACAGCCCCACAGCATGATGGTGCCACCACCATGCTTGACTGTAGGGATGGTATTCTTGGGGTCGTATGCAGTGCCATCCAGTCTCCAAACGTCACGTGTGTGGTTGGCACCAAAGATCTCGATCTTGGTCTCATCAGACCATAGAACCTTGAACCAGTCTGTCTCAGAGTCCTCCAAGTGATCATGAGCAAACTGTAGACGAGCCTTGACATGACGCTTTGAAAGTAAAGGAGCCTTACGGGCTCGTCTGGAACGGAGACCATTGCGGTGGAGTACGTTACTTATGGTATTGACTGAAACCAATGTCCCCACTGCCATGAGATCTTCCCGGAGCTCCTTACTTGTTGTCCTTGGGTTAGCCTTGACTCTTCGGACAAGCCTGGCCTCGGCACGGGAGGAAACTTTCAAAGGCTGTCCAGGCCATGGAAGGCTAACAGTAGTTTCATAAGCCTTCCACTTCCGGATGATGCTCCCAACAGTGGAGACAGGTAGGCCCAACTCCTTGGAAAGGGTTTTGTACCCCTTGCCAGCCTTGTGATTCTCCACGATCTTGTCTCTGATGGCCTTGGAATGCTCCTTTGTCTTTCCCATGTTGACCATGTATGAGTGCTGTTCACAAGTTTGGGGAGGGTCTTAAATAGTCAGAAAAGGCTGGCAAAAGAGATAATTAATCCACACATGTGAAGCTCATTGTTATTTGTGCCTGAACTACTTCTTAATACTTTAGGGGGACCAAACAGAATTCTGGTGGTTTGAGGGGTTGAATAATAAATGACCCTCTGAATTAACTTTTAACGCTTTAAAAAACAAAACAAAACAAAAACAAAAAGATTTTTTGTGGCACTGCATTTCCCACTTCCAGGCTGATCTACAGTCCAAATGTCACAATGCCAAGTTAATTCCGCATGTGTCAACCAGCTAAATCTGCAGGGGGTTGAATACTACTTGTAGGCACTGTACGTATCCGTCACGCAATACCATCAGGGAGGCTCCAAAATTATTTTACAGCAGGAGAATGACCCCAAACATTCAATGTCAGTAACCGTTCAAGAATGGCTCATTTACATACATGTGATTCTTTAAAATGTTATTTTCATTACATTTTTTTTTGCAGATGCTATGCGATATTGATGGGTTGGAAAATAAAGGAAATCTGATTTTTTATGACCACAAAGAACCGCTAAATTCACTCTATTCAAATATACAACTTTGTCTGGATAGTGTTACGTGTTTTTTGACACAAGATACGTTTACGCCTGAATACCAAATGGAATGTATTTCAAATAGTATTTAATTCAGTCTTTAACATAATGATATTTCTTTTGAGGATGTGACCTATTGGCAGTTGAGGGACTGCGCCATGGAGTCGAGAGTCTCTCCAAGTTATACCAATCAGTACATAGGGCGTTTTAAGTCTCTCTTCATCACGCGTTTCTTTCTGCCGATGGATCACATCTATTATTATTGCTGACTTATTTTTTAGTTGGTGGGGGACTATTGAAGGGAATCACTTTCATGAAGGAGCTGAACAATAATCCCCGAGGGCTGGTTTTCACAGTGACGTGTTCAGCTGAACAAATCCAGTTTTTGGATTTAAACATCTCCAAAAATATTCAGAGGAACATTATAACATCCACTTCCTTCAAGAAGGGGGACATGAATAGCCACTTAGGGCCCCTTTACACACGGCTACATTTGTAGCTTGTCACCAGGTAACTTACTGGTTGCAGTGAAATCATGGATACATGGTTCTATCTTGTTGCTGTGTACAAATGGAATCATGTATCCATGATTTCACTGCAGCTAGTAAGTTACCTGGTGACAAGCTACAAATGTAGCCGTGTGTAAAGGTACCCTTAGAGTTCAACAGCAGGCATCTGCCTAGATGGATAAAAAAAAAACTATCATACTGACAGTATTGGTGGTTCAGAAAAAACTGCTCCTATCATTCAGATTTTTCCAAAGAAGCCAATATTCTTAAACCAAGATTTTTAGAAAAAGGATACTATAAAAAATAAGTGTAGATGAGTATAATAGAACGAGGACATTGCAGCAACTTGAATGTATATCTAGGACGGAAGATAGGGTTACTGGAGGATAAACTGGATAATATTCAGTTGAAACATCATTTTATCAAAACCTTCAGTAGCTCCCATGATGTGGTAAAAGGAATAATAAATATTGGCACATTCTGGGTAATGATCCTGTCCTATCTACCGTATTACTAGCCAAACTTATAGCTATTTTTAGTATGAATAAGAATTTAAAACATTTTATTGCACCCAGTTGAATTCGCTCTATTATTACGTCCAGGAAATATATTCCCCAATACTCTTACAGAAGTATAGTGCTGTGGCCATGCTAAACACCCATCTTGTAAAATCATTCTTAAATCAGAAGAAATCTTTTAGGTCTAATGTCACAGTAGAAACATTCTCCATAAATCAGTTCTTAAATAGTAATCCTACATTCACTGTTTATATGCTGGAATGCAACAGCGGTCTGCAATATGTGGATTGCAGTATTTCGCCTATGCATAAACGGCTCAATACACATAAACGCCCTACTACGCATAGGGATATTATCACACAAGGAATTTTAAATCATAGTGTCTCTAAACATTTCTTGACATAGCATTCTAAAAATCTGGATCTCCTACAACTCACTATTTTGGAACAGGTTCCTGAATCTACTCCGGAGCGGATTAGAATAGTTATTAGAGAATCTATTGGATCTTCAAGTTGGCTACAATGTCTGGAAGGTCTGAATATTAGTATAGAGCACATTAAAGAGTATAGCATATTTACTTGATAATCCAGTGTGTATGTACACATTTTTATTGTGTGCACCTTAGTGGATGTTAATCTAAATAAGTTTATTAGTTTTTGTAGTAGCTTTTGTATGCATTTTTGTTATTCTTTCTTTTTCCATTACACTGTATATGGATTGTGATCCACCTATTTGTTTTAGCACCTGTGGTAGGGGACTTGCTGACCTGTTTGTAGTGGAGTGATCAGCAGCACCCAGACACCGCAACTCTTTCAGCTTTTTAATTCATTTTTACGTTTTTAACATATTCTTTTTTTTCCTTTAATAATTCAACATATTGTGCTCCCTTTAAGGTTAAAAAAAGACCATGAGGCGGCATTTCAACATTTAACCCCTTCACCTCAGGGCGATTTTCTGTTTTCCAGATTTCGTTTTTTCCTCTTCTTCCAAGAGCCATACTTTTATTTTTCCATCAATATAGACATATATTGTATTTTGTGGGACGAGTTGAATGACATCATTTATTTTACCATATAGTGTACTTGAAAACGGGAAAAAAATTACAAGTGTGGAGAAATTGCAAAAAGAGTGCAATTAAACATTTTTTTTTTTTTAATTCACCATGTTGACTATATGGTAAAACCGATATGTCAGTATGATGCCTCGGGTTGATACATGTTCGTAGATACCAAACATGTATACTTTTACTTTTATCTAGATGCTGAAAAAAAACCCAGAAGTTTTTAATAAAAAAGATTTGTGCCTTTTTCACCATTTTTGGTGACCCATAGAGTTCTCATTTTTTGGGATTTAGGCTGTGTGGCAGTTTAATTTTTGTGTCTTGAGCTGACATTTTAAATTATACTATTTTTGGGTAGATGCGCCGTTTTGATCACTTGTTATTGCAATGTTGCGGTAAGAACAAAAATGGTAATATTGGCTTTTTTACTTTTTTTCATTACGTAGCCTATCAGATTATCTGATTTTATATTTTGATAGATCGGGCATTTTCCTCTCCACAGCACAAATTATCACATTATCAGTGATGCTGCTGAAGCATTGCTGACAGGAAGTGAGTCAGAACAGCGTCCAGGGTCATCAGCTAACCCCACACTGTCATGTCAATTGTGTTGTCGTATCATGGGGTGACCGTTGCAAGCGAGGAATAGTGTGGTCCCCACTGTGGTGCTTTAGATCCCGTTGTCAGTGATTGACAGCGTGATCTAAAGGGTTAACAGTGCCGGGTCAATCATTGATCCGCTTGATCATGTTAGCTGCACATGTCAGCTGATCAGATCAGATGACATGTGCAGGGAATGATGCGAGCTCAGCGTGTGAGCTTGTATCAAAGGCAACCAAAAACATACCTTGTGGATAGATTTTGTTAACCAAATTTCCCCAAGTGACTGGAGCTGGTACATTATCCCCAGTTACAGTGGAAATTCAGTTTCTTGGCTGCATAGTAGAGCTGATAGGGTTTCTTAAGACCCAGCAGCTCCTGCTCCTCTACATCCAGCGATCACAGGAGTAAGTGCCGTTTGCACTACCTATGTGCAGGGTATACAGCACCTGTTCAGCACTGTGTATGTAACGATAAAAAAGACAAAGACAATAATAAACTGTCTGTGCCTTCTTTATGGGGAACTTGACTGTGTCTGACAGCCAGATTCCCTCTTCACAGCTGTATGATCGTGAGTGTCTGCTCTACTATACAGTTACTTTTTTGAATATCACAGCAGAGTAGAAGGCAGAGCATCCATATGTTTATAGTCCTTTGGTGATCCAGAAGTAGTAAAGAACTATCCTCAATGTAAAGAAGAAAGAGTTCTAAAAAGTGATGATATAACCCTCACAGAGCCCTAATCTCAACATCAAGTCTGTCTGGGGTTACATGAAGAGACACAAGGATTTGCACAACCCTACAACCACAGAAGATCTGCAGTCAGTTCTAAAAGATGTTTAGAACAACCTCCCCGCAGAGTTCTTTCACAAACTGCGCAAGTCTACCATAACAAACTGCAGCTGCTTTGAAGCAAAAGTGTGATCAGACCAAATATTGATTTGATTTACATCTTTCTTTTCATCATTTAACCAACTGTTACGTGGTTGAACAAAATAAACTGAAAGCATTATTACACACACACTAAAAATGATCATTCAGCAGTAAGGAGGTATTGGCCCACCCACATTTTAGTAAGATGGTACAAGTGACATCCCATTTTAGCAGTAAAATTGGCTACTTCTCTTGCTCTTTGCCAAATTTTCAAGTTTGATGCAAGTCTTTACCTGTGTAATTCATTTCCGCCCTGTCAGAGAATTGCGCACATTTGCCAAATGTGTCTTTTAATACATTTAGCATCAAACACTCCAATTGACTTGTTTAAATAGGCTGCACATCTTTAAGTCATTTGTACTGTGTCTTGGGAATTTATCCAAAGATCACAAAATTGAAGTTCTACACCCTGCCAAATACTATAGCAAGGCGAACACTGGGGTCTAGAACGTTTGGGGATGGTAATAATTCCGTAAAGTTTAATATCATTTAAAGTTATCTGCCATCAGTCCAGAGAGCTCACTCAAAAATGCTTTGTGGGAATGGAGCTGGGGGAGCTTAATTGTACTGATACTCCGCTTGTCACATAAACAATGAAGACAACGATGGTGCACGGGCCCCGATGGAATGAAACAGAGATTTGTTGTCAAAATTTGTGGAGATTTTAGCAGTTTAACCCTTATGACCTGCAAGTTATTATTTATCATTTGGACCAGTTAAGAATTTTCATGATGGGAATAACCCCTTAAAGAAACAGAAGAACAAACAAAAAATATAAAAAAAAAATCTCTCAACAATTTATCTCTTAATTTTCTTCTATTCCTTGATTCTGTTTTAATTATTGAAGTTAAAACGTGACAGAGAAATGGTAAATAAAAGATGTCTCTCTCTCCCTGTGGAGCTCAGCTATTCCCTTCTATGGTCTGTGGTTGGAGAATAGTAGGACAGAAGCCTCTCTGTGGGCACTATCAGCAGGACAAATTATTGCTAGCCGCGCCCCTCTTTTATTTGGAAATGAAAGAGGGCTTCAGTACAAAATTATAATGGAACACATCAGCAGATTAACTCATTGTTTCTCAGTAGGATTCTGACAAGACTATTTCTGAATCATGAAAATAATGCTGCAAACTTATAAATAGTAAGTGTAACAATATTATTTGCTAAAACTCATTTAAAGTGAATCTGTCATGAGGTTTTTCCCTCAAAAAAACAGCCCGGGCACAGTGACCACATAGCGGAATCGCTGTGCTGTGCTGTCAGATCGCTTCACTTCAGCCTGATCTCCATGCATGCTGATCAGCTGCAGAGAAGCGATTTGACAGCTTGGGCACAGTGATCACATAGGAACATGTGATCTCTAAAGGTACTGTCCCACGTCACGATATCGCCGGTGAGATCGCTGGCAATTCCCAAATTCGGCAATGTGAAAGCCACATCACATGGTGTAGTGGCGTGTGATTGGGCGATTCTACGGCGAGAGATCGCTGGTGGAGGGTCGCCTGATTGCCCTGCACTGCAGTGAAATCAGGCGATTTCAGCACATCGTGGCGTGTGACAGGGTGATAGCGATGTAGAAAGCGAGCTCAGACATTCTGGAATCAATACTGTAGGTGTGCCTGAGCGTGCCGTTTTCTGCCCCCGTTACTGGAAAAATGAGAAATTGCTGATGAACTTTGAACCCTTATAACTCCCTAACTAAAAAAATTTTTTTTTACAAAATTGTGCTGATGTGAAGTAGACATGTGGGAAATGTTATTTATTAACTATTTTGTGACACATAACTCTCTGGTTTAGCAGAATAAAAATTTGAAAATTGTGAAATTTTCGCAAAATTTTTGATTTTTTCACAAAGAAGCGCAAAAATTATCGACCTAAATTTACCACTAACATGAAGCCCAACATGTCACGAAAAAACAATCTGAGAATCACCAGGATCCGTTGAAGCATTTCAGAGTTATTACCTCATAAAGGGACACTGGTCTGAATTGCAAAAAATGGCCAGGTAATTAGGGTCAAAATAGGCTGGGTCATGAAGGGGTTAAACAGTGAATGACTGATTGTAGAAGGAATCTGTCAGCAGGTTTTTGCTACTTAATCTGAGCTGTATAATGTAGGGACCAAGAACCTGATTCCAGGGATGTGTCACTAAGGGCGGCTTCACACTGCGGTGTGATCTGGTCCGGGGCTGTCAGGGATGAACCTGACAGCCCCGGACTGGATCAGCACACAGCACACTAATTTGCCCTCTGGTCCGATGTGCAGCCGCCACCACTGATAGGTCAGGACCACGGTGCCGCAGTCCTGTCCTATCAGCAGCGGGAGCTGCATGCGGCTGCACATCGGACCGGAGGGCAAATTAGCCCTTCAGTTCTGTGTGCTGATCCAGTCCGGGGCTGTCAGGTTCATCCCTGACAGCCCCGGACCGGATCACCACACAGTGTGAAGCCGCCCTAACTCAGCAGCTTGCAAAGTCACTAGAGGACTAAACCCAACTTGAAGCAGTCAATCAGTGATGTGGGTGGGTTATACCCAGCTCAGCATTCAGACCACTGCTACATCTTCAGCAGAGAGAACAAATATTCAAAATGGGCAAAACTAAAGAAAGCAGTCCAGTAAGTGATACATTGCTGGAATCAGACTCTCTGCACCTAAATAATGCTCTGATTTCATAGTAAAACCCTACAAATATCCTAATAATCAAGAATTATGGCATAATAGGCTAAATAGCCCAATAATTACATGATAAATGTATATTTTATTTAATATATTTTATATATTTATTTAAGAAAAAGCCATTATATTTTTAAATTATCATATTTAGTAAAAATAAACACTGAAGAGCAGTTTTTTTAGACAAAGGAAAATATTTTAACACCATAATCAAGTAATGAGACTCTGAAACATATGAACAACAAAGCTGCTCCCAGGTTTGTATGTGCAATGTAAGGAGCGATGAATGAACTGTGTACAGGTCCACAGCTCTAACTTGGTCATGCCCTGAGCTCAGCTCTCTCTAAACCCGGAATGTTTCATTTTTTAGCTGATTCAGCAGCCTGGTGGCTTTTTATTTTTACGAGATGAGACAGTGTTTTTATTGATACAATTTTGGGATAGATATTACATTTTGATCTCTTCTTACAGATTTTTTTTGGAATTGCAACAACCATAAAAAATGGAATTTTATTTTTTTTTTCTGATCAGATAAATTATTTTGACATTTTGCAGGATCAGACTTTTTGCATGCAGTCATACTACATATGTAAAGGTGGATTTTTTACTACCTGATGAAGGGGGAATTGGAACTTTACATTTTTTATTTAAAAAAAAAAAACATTTTCATGTTAACTGTAACAAGTTAACTGTATTCATTAGTCCCCTTAGGGGCTCGGAGCTGCGATTGTCTGATTCCTTGTGTTACACAGAGCACTGTCACAGTATTGAGCATTGCTGCATATAGTGAGACACAGGCAGGTTTCAAAGAGCGCTGTAATGAAAAGCACTGCTGTCATAGCAATCATCGGCACCCCATGATCACGTTATGTGTGCAGAGGTTGACAGCGGCATTTAACAAGTTAACAATTACAGGTGGTACTTCACCCACCCTCAATTATTAGGCAATTCTGGCTGTTATGGTGGGTTTACACGCACGATATCGTTATCGATATCGCAATCAATGGCGCGGAGCGCATTAGTGCCGTTCCTCCCGATCGCATTGACTTTTACATGCTGCGATATCGAAATACAACGTCCGTGCAATGTCTCCGCCTCCCAACCCAGATCGCATAGTTTAACATGGGACGTGAATGGGTGACGTTCATATTGCATCGTAATTGGGCGTTTACACAGCACACTGCTCCAATCTCCTTCAATATAGGGCATTGAATAGCCACATCATTCAATCCCGATATCGCATTGACATCGTTCCTGCATCGTATTGAGTCTCACACCATACAACGCAGGAACGATATGGGGTCCAACGATCGATACGTGACTTTCATTGAAAATTGTGCACTGCGATATCGCGACGTGTAAACCCGCCATAACACACAGCCATTACCTGCCAAGTATGTGGCGAGCTTCACGCCATGGCCATTTTTAGTTTTTCCTCCCCTTCTTCTAAGAGCCATACGTTTTTTTATTCTTCCGTCAGTATAGACATATGAGGGCTTGTTTTTTGAGGGACCAATTGTACTTTTGAATGACTCCATTTATTCTGCCATATATTGTACTGGAAAACTGAAAAAAAATCAAACTGCGGTGAAATTACAAAAAAGGTGCAATTCCACAAGTTTTTTTTTTTTTTTATTTACTATGTTCACTACTGTATATGGTAAAACTGACCTGGCAGTAATATCAGTATGCAGATCAGTATGAATATGTAGGTGCCAAACATGTAGGTTTTTTTTAAATTTAAGTGGTGAAAAAAAATTCAGGAATCCGATTTAAATTTTTTTTATTTTGTCGCCATTTTCTGATAAACGTAACTTTTTTAATTTTTCGGAATCTGGGGCTAAGTGATGGCTTATATTTTGCCCCTGTGAGCTGACGTTTTAACTGACACCATTTTTGGGTAGATGGGATGCTTTGATCCCCCTATTACTATATTTTACTGTAATGTTGTGGCGGCCAAAAATATGTAATTCTGTCTTTTTCCATTTTATTTTCTTCGTTATGCTGTTTATCGATCAGATTAGTTTATTTTATATTCTGATAGGTCGAACGTTTCTGAAAGCAGCGATACCAAATATGTGTATTTTTTTAATTATCATATTTTCAGTGGGGCAAAAAAGGGGTGTGATTTAAACTTTTTTTCATACTGAAAACTTTTTTTTTAAATTACTGTATTGACTAGTCCCCATGGTGGACTTGAAGCTGCAATTATCCGATTCCTTGTGCTATACAGAGCAGTACATCAGCAGAAATCATGATGTAGGAATGTCAACACACAGCCAGCGTTCACAGGAGGATCATAATGACAGACACAGGAGTCAACAGCTGACCCCTAGCCGTCATGACAACCTATCAGCGCTCCGCGATCACATCCTGGGCTTGCCGATGGAAGCGATGAATGATGTGCTAAGAGATTGACAGCGGGATTTAACTGGTTGCCAGCCACAAAGGGATCTCCAATCCACATGTGGCTGTTAAGGTTCCTTTACACGCTACGATATCGTGAACGCCCACATCAAAGTCAGAAACACAACATATTACATAATACGCACATGTCATGAAAGGGTTCATTTGATATCTTTGGTAAAGAAATCTGCTTTGTGGTTCCTCTTTAATTACCATTTGAAATTTTTTGCTACTTAGATGTTGATGCATAGGGGCTTGGCCTTCTCTTCCCTGTCTGTGATTCCCTTGCCCCTGCCTCCAGTCTGTGAATGACCTTCCTCCTGTGTGAAAGCTCAGCAGTGACCGATCATTCACAAACCAGGGGCAGGTGGAGGGGCAGGGAAATCGTAAAGGAGGAAACATCAGATTTAGTAGAAAACGTCAAATGTTGAATACAGAAGAACTACAAAGTGGATGTCATATCAAATGTATCAATGTAATCAGTATGACATCAAGATTACAGACATGTATATACTTTACAGTGCAAAATTGTGCTGACAGGTTCTCCTTAAAGAGGATTTCTAAACATGTATATTCAGGAGTGCTGCCCAGATACCCAACTTCCTAGTT
The DNA here is from genome assembly GCA_033576535.1 of Allobates femoralis. Lineage (NCBI taxonomy): Eukaryota > Metazoa > Chordata > Amphibia > Anura > Aromobatidae > Allobates > Allobates femoralis. Next base: position 23,361,746 of record JARQOC010000007.1, read on the forward strand.
GCTAGAGGACAGATGGGTGGATACTCCTGATTGTCGCACTGGTGGCCTGACTATGTGTCCTCACAACCATAGAGGAGGGTGGATGCTACTGTAAAATGGCCCTGGATAACCTACCATACTTTTATGGAGAAAGGAGTTTTTTTTCTAAATATAGAATATCGGTTCTTCACCTGTTCAATGCAATCATTTTCTTTGGAGTTTACATAAATTTTCTCAGTCAACATTCTATGTCAAAAGTGGCGAGCCCTTTACCAGCAGGCTTTAAACATTGTTCAGACAGAAAAAGTGTATTAAAGGAATAAGTAGCCCTTTAACCCAATTATACTAGGATGGCACATGGCAATTCCCCTGGTCACACAGTGACTGCAGAATTAAATACTCTCCACTTCATCCTCCTATATTTTACAAGGAAAAAATATTAGGGGGAGGCAATAACTGCCAGAGCGCTGGGTTCAGCTGTTTTTCAGTACCCTCAACCAAGGGAATGAATTTTACATCGATGGTCTACCCTTAGCATAGATCATCAATATCTGATCAGCGGTGTTGCAGCCCTGGAATAAAAAGGTGGTGGATGTGCCATACCCTGTTGTGACCACAATACCATTGATGCAAATGTGTAGCTCGGCAACTCAGTACATCCAGCCGCAGTCAACCCATGAAAAGCATATTGGATGGGGGTACCAAGTGTCACACACCCACCAATCAGATATTGATGACGTATCCTAAGGGTAGAACATCAATGTAAAAGTTCAAGACAACTACTTAAAGAAGGAACAGAGCAGATATGCACAGGTATGAACGTCATTCCATTCAGACAGGACTCTACAAACCTATTCTTGGAACCAATGGGTGTCCCAGTGGTGAGGACGTTACCTGGTTTCCTGTACATAGGGGATGACGGCATCTTGGTATATACCTATAAGACTGGTAAAATTATTGGGCACAATGTCTGAAGAGTGGTCTGTGAAGGATCCTTGATAATTACAGGTATGTAACTTTTGATTCATGTTGCCTGAACCACAGGAAGCTTTAATCAGAGTGTGGTTGTGTTATTGCAGCAGTGTATGTATTACTAGGTAACCAGGGATGTTTCAAGGAAAATATACTTTTAAAGCAGGATGAAAACTGTGTCTCAGATGACTAGTCCTAGTCTGGTCCCTGGGAGATTCTCCCCATCCCACTCCACTAAACTGACAGGTCACTCCCTATACACACACACATAGGAAGACACAGCTCAGTCTTGGGAAGTGTGGTGGGGAGAATTCTCAGGGGATCTGCCTCAGGCTACTCAGCTCTGAAACTAATTGCTCTCAAAGTAGTTTGGTTTTTTTAGTCTCTGAAATACATAGTAAAACACACACACACTCCTGCCTGTAGCATAGTAGAGACAAGCAGATGACAGGATCCCTTTAAGTGTATACATACCTTGATTGTGCTTTATTTATCTACATTACAGACTTGGTATAAACTACGTTACCCCTAATAATGTTATCATACAGACCACTGTCCTCTGTTCACACTACAATAGTCCGACTATAGAGCTAGGTGATTTTACATTTCTAGGGTTTTTGTATTTATTTTAGTAAGGAACAAAACAGATTAAGATCAGACATTAGTTTTATGTACTTGTGGTCTATCAGTTTCTTATTATTTAGTGGTTTACAAAATTCTAAAAGCGTGACACATCAAAAGCAGTGATAATTGGCAGCTAATAGGAAATATTGACATTAAATTTGTCCTGCTTTTAAGGTGCTCACTGTCATCTTTTCCTAATTTAGCAAGAGGGCATTGAAAAGGACTGCAGGCATTGTGGAGATGTAAGAAGTAGCTTAATCAGACAAGTCCCATATTGAGTATCATGTAGCATAAGGGGCGCACTAAAAATCACCGTGTCTAGACTGTCTGGCACCTGACTTCACGTATTTACCAGTGACCAGAGGCCAAACGCTAAATCGCTCTCTCTGCACACACCTCTTCCCTCCCCTATCCTGAACATCTTTAAGTCATTATGTTGCGGTTCAGCATGCCTTAGGAATTAGTCCACAGACCAGTTTGATGTTCTGCACTCTGCCAAACAATACAGACGGAGAGCAAAAGGGTTCATGTAGGAGGGGTGCTATGAGAAAATGAGACTTCAGATCAAAGTCTGACTGGAAACAGAAGGCAAGAGTGAAACATGTGGGCAGCCATGGCAATCCTTCACCATGGAAGCAGGAGATATGAAAACATCACTACAACAGCATGTTAACAGAGCGACTTATCATATGCTCGCCATTTCCATATATTTATATATTTTACAGTAAAAGGGAACAGTGGAGATTTGGTGTTTCATCCTTTCCTATAATAGTTTGTTGGTGTCTGAGAGGAGGTGGTTGTGGACAGCTCAGACTGTGGAAAAGACAACATGGGTGAACTTTATTTACAATAATGTGTGAAATGCAGGAACCCTCTATGGATAAAACATGCCTAATAGTAATGAAGCTAAAAACCCACAAATAGGTATAGAATGTGTGATTAAAATTGCAGAAAATTATAGGAATATACTCATATCATTCAGTAAATTAAAACCACCGACAGGTGAAGTGAAGCAGGAAAATGGTCAAGTGAAAGGATTTGATTAACAAGCAACAAAATGTGGTGACTGGATGACTGGGATGGAGTATTTCCAAGGTGGCAGGTCTTGTAGCATGTCTTTAGCATGCAATGGTTAATGTACCCACGAAAGTTGGATGAAATTGATTCACAATTTTCCCATTCCATCGGCCACCACAGTTGTCAATGGCCACTGGACAGGAATGGGAGAACGACCTCTTACCGGATGGCTATTTTTTTTATTATTAGCTTGGCCTAGTGTGATATCATCATTGCAGCATTATGAACATGTGACATTGCTTAGGCTGGCTTATCAAAAGAAGAGCTGTGCATGCTATCAGGTAAGAGGCTGTTCTCCCGCTCCCGTCCAGTGGCCATAGACCTCAGACTGGGATATGCCAATTGATTCACAACAACTGTAGAACCTACGAATGAGAAAAACTACTTTACCACTGATTTAAAAAAATAATAATGATTGACAGGTGACTGAACAATGCAACACAGCTTACTGGGTATGAGGCTGTGTCACCACAGACCAGGCATTAATGGAACTGTAGAACCTGGTTATCCATCAAATGTGCCTGTAATTGACTTGTGATTATTAAAACTAGACTACGTAGTCATGAAAGATGAAATATAAGAGGTCTAATAAATCACATTTTCTTTCAGATCAGCAATTTATCGCTTACCTGGGAAAGATAAAGCAGTAGGACACAAGCAAGTGGGGACAGCGGTCAGTTGGAAACTTGGGCCCCTGTATTCACGTGAAAGTTACTTTGACATGCATCACCAACCTAAACATTTCTGTAGATCAAGGACACCCATTCGTGGCTACAGTATTCCCTGATGGCAGTGGTCAAAACTGTCCAGGGTTGGTGTGAATTCCAGGAGAAAAAAGCTAGTGAAGAAACAAGTGCAAAATAGGGTCTTGACGGGTGATTAGAGGGAAAGAGTGCTAGTAAATACACTGACCTTGTAAGGTGTGTGAGACACAACCACCGTAAAACATAAGGCTGCAGCGAACCACTTGAAGATCCAAGGGACCACGTGTAGGATAAGAGATGGATGAATTGAAAACGCACTGCCTGTAGAAAATCTGGGATTGACCAGTCAATCCAAAAGTATCAGAAAGTTGCCTTTAATTCCAACGTGTTTTGTGTGACTACTGCACACTTCATCAGGGAATGAATACAGCTACCACACAGTATCGCCATTAAATATTTACCGGATATGATGTACAATTAATCATACGTCATCACAAGAGTTGTAAACACACATCATCACACAGGATATAAAACAAAAGTCATCACAAAATATAACCAAAATAAACAAAAAGTACAAACAGTATAAAAAGGCGACATTCCCCATAAGGGCGGCAAAATATACCATATTCATCTATCAATGTGGAGATCATACATGCTGATATAAAACATTACAGAAAAGAGTCATAAGGTCACATTTAAAACATATAACTTTTTTTAAAAGTTAGAAAAATGTATCAATACACACTAAATAAATATAAAATAAAACACTCTAAACTAATTATGAACGGAGGGGCCTGGGATCGTACCCAGGGCTTTCACCCCAGACACAGCATATGATGGTTTAACAACTGTGAGCAAAGCACCACTGATAATTAGTTCAGCAGTACCTACAATAATTCGTCTACCCTAACCCAGGATCTCAGGCTTTTTAGTAATTCATTAAAATCAAAAGGACTTATAAATACTAAAAATAGATTTAACATCTCGGTCTTCCTATGTAATTTATCTTGTTTTGTATCAACATGTATAATCTCCACATTGCTTGATAGATGAATATGGTATATTTACGTACCACCCTTACGGGGAATGTCGCTTTATGACACTGTTTGTACTGATTGTTTATGTTGTGATGACTTTTGTTTTATATCCTGTGTGAGGATGTGTGTTTACAACTCTTGTGATAACTTATGACTGTACATCATATCCGGTAACTATTTATTGGCGATACTGTGTGGTAGCTGTAACGTATTCATTCCCTGATGAAGTGTGGCGTAATCACATGAAACCGTTGGAATAAAGGCACCTTTCTGATACGTTTGGATTGATTGGTCGATCCTTGATTTTCCTTTGGGCAGGCGTTTTTAATCCATTCATCTCTTATCCTACACATGGTACCAGGATGGTGTGAGAAATACAACTAAGTTCATGATGTTGACTTGGAATCTAATTCCCCAGACCTCACTCTGATCTATAAGATGTGCTTGAATACAAGTTTGATCCATGGAGGCACCATCTTCCAATTTACCGGGTTTAGGAAATCTGCCAAGAATATTTTGTGCCAAATGACAACTTTCTAAAATCATCAGACTTTGCAATTCTAAATAAATGGATCTCTGACGAGACATAGACTTAGTACGTAGTTTGTACATTCATATCTAAGGTTATAAAATCCTGATTTAAAATTGAGAAGTCCCAAACCAATTAATTTCATATTAGTTTGGAAAACCTTCAAAAAGAGTTATTCAGCCAATCTATGTGCATTTTCAATCTAAATACATCAGTCACATCAGGCTTAAGAGTAAAGCAGAATAATGTAAGCAGTTTATCCTTTAAATGTCCATATATCAGATTTCACAAGTACTTTCCAGTGCAAGACAACAGTTTCTCACATAGTAGAGTTCTCCCTTCCAGATGTACACTCCCCCAGTGTTATAATGATGAGGGGGGGAGGAGGGTTGTGTGGTGCCTCTGCCAGGATTTCACTTAGGGAGCAGGTGAGGAGCCAGAGGTCACCCAAGTTACAAAAAGATTGCTGCTGTATTTGTACAATGGTCCTCAGAATTCCAGGAGGTAAGCTTATCAATAAATCTACATTTGTTTTCTGTAATATGTTCAATAATGCATTTCAGCTCCAAATGAAAGCACCACTAAAGTGTTTTTCTTTATTTCTTGCTGTAGCGATTTCTTTAATGTTAAGTCCCCTGAGCCCTTATACTTGCCTTTCGCAGCCTTCATCCTTTTTGAGCACCACTCCGGTCATCTGCAGTGAAAAGTGACCAGCTGACAGTTTCAGTGTGTCATCGACAGAGGTCACATTGCAAATATTAGTTTTGCAGAGAAACACCGATGCCACTCTGCCGTTTCTCTGCTAAAGATTAAGGGGTCCTATCCTCCAAACGCGTATAGCGTTACCATTAATATTTGTGATGTTTTTAGAGTAAAGGATTGAAGAAACGGCAGAGTGGCACCAGTGTTTCTCTTCAAAACTAATTTTCAAGATGGAGCCAACCATCACATCGGTCTGCCTGGGAGCTCAGTGAGTCAGTGGTGGAGATACATTCCTTCTCCCCTCCCTTGAACTCACATTTCAAATATATCACTATAGAAGCCTCGTTCTGGCTCTCATAAAGATGCAGTGAACACCTGTTGATGTAGCTTCTGATTTCCGGCCAGTCAGAAGTTACAGGCATAAATGGGGCCACAGGAATGAAGCGATAAAGTATGGAAACTGAAAGGTGCATATAATATAGGCAGCAGGGGCTTATATTTAAGGCACCCCTCCAGCGGTTAAAAAAATTAAATATTGTGGTGCTTTAAGAAATCTTCAGTACAAAGTTGACATATATCTTTGTTTTTTATCCAACAATGAAAATAAATGCCTCCTGGAATTATTGATGACCGCAGTAATACAGCAGGCACTACATACTGCCAACATCATTAAGAACCATCTTCAGTATAAAGAAGAACAAGGAATCTTGGAAGTGATGGTATGGCCCCTACAGCCCTGATCTCAGCATTACGGAGTCTATCTGGGATGAAATGAAGACAAAGACTTGTGCAAACCTTCATCTACTGCTAGTTCTCCAAGATGTTAGGAACCACCTTCCTGCTGAGCTCCTTCCACACTGTGTACAAGTAAGGGTACTTTCACATCAGCGTTTTTTTCGCGGCCGAACCTGCCGCAATGTGCCAAAACCGCACTTGCCGCACCTGCCGCAAGCCCGCATATACATTGTATGGGGCTTGCCGCAACTGTGCCGCAACTGTGTTGCAAGTGCAGCGGTTATGCGGTAATTTCAAAAAACCGCTGATGTGAAAGTACCCTTACCTGAAAGAACTGGCGTGGATTTCAAGACAAAGGGCGCTCACCAAATATTGATTTCTCTTCTGTTCATTGACTTTGCATTTTGTTAATTCATTAATACAATCTATTAACACTTTTCATACTGAATTCATTCTTTGCTGCATTTTCCAGAATATACTTTTACTTTGTCAGCTCACAGCCCCAATAAAGTATTGAAGAGTGAGAAAAAATAATTTGTTCTCCAAAATGATCCCAATAAAACTACAGTGAATTGTACTGACCCAGAGAACAGCTCCAGGCCATGTTTGTGCACAGTAAACACTAGATTAATAAAGCAGAACTTTATTCTGACTAGGCTGACACACAACGTATAAAGAAGATCACCTCTTTGGTGCTCATAGTCAGAGGCAGAACATTTCCCTTTATTATTTTTATACTTGGTGATAATTCTTTTGTGTACTAAGCTGTAGTTCTTAATTGGCATCATTTTGGTCGGCAGGCTGCTTTCTGGTAACTTTTTAATTTATTTTTCCATTTTTCTCGTTATGCTGTTCCACAATCAGGAATTATGATGAAATCATTTTGCAGTAACGGATCTTCATGAATGGAGAAAAATTGATAATCCTGCAGTCTAAACAGATTTCTTTTGTGGATGCTTTTAATCTTGTGTTGATCTTCAGAAAATACACTAGATCTGCTGAATATAATATCATCTAAAAATGTCTTCCATATGGATGGGGTAATAAAATATTCTAATATGATATTCTCAGCACTCCATCACAACATGCAGAAAATGAAATAACATGACATAATAATATTTATTCACTTATATATCACCATTTATTCCACAACATTGTCCCTATAGGGACCTTAGATTGTGAGGTCTGGAGTGTGGGAAGAAACTGGTGAACCTGGAGGAACCCTACAGAAATATGGGCAGAACATACAAACTTGCAGATATTGTCCTTGGTGGGATTTCAAGCAATTACCCCAGTGCTGCAAGACTGCAGTGATTATGGGGAGATAAAACACAAACCATATCTTTTTAATAACTTATTACCTCTTTGAATAATTACAAAGTCATGATTATGCTGATCACATCACACGTTTACCTGGGGTATGCAGTCCGTATATGCAAACATGGATTTACATCGGTCGTCCATACTTATATGGTAAAGAATGCACATAACAATTTGCTTGTAGTTTTCGTTTTCTGAAATATAAAAAGGAAATTGGTGTTTGAGAAGAAATATCAGATAGATCGTACATATCTAATATATAAAGTTGAATGTGTGTGTATGTATCATAGCCATGCCCACTCAACATAGCTCCACCCACTCATGTTTAGCCCCAACCCCTCCCCATAAAGTGCCATTCTCAGATGCATAGGCTTCTCACTCAGACAGGAGGCCACACTCAAACCCCCAGTATACAGCAGGAGGATGCATACAGCTCTCAGTATACAGCAGGAGGCCGTACACAGGCCCAAGTATACAGCAGGAGGCTGCACACAGCTCTCAATATACAGCAGGAGGTCTATTTACTCTGTGACTTTTATGTGCAAAATTATTTATTGTTAAACTATTCTATCTTGTTATAGCTAAGAACTGTTACTATCCCAGGCACCTCATTTGACTCGGGGAACGTCCTAGACTATGTTTTGAGGAGAAATTTTAACCCTAACCTTTATAGTCAGTTGCCAAAAAAAGGCCTATTCACTGTTTGTATGTGTGAGGTTATAGATACTCTTTTGACAGTTAGCCTGCCTATTTATCAGGTGACCTATAACTTACCATATATGGATGAGAGCAAAGCAGTGATATTCAATTGAATTGATCAACGCAAATCCACAAGTAGAACTCAGAAGACACAAATACCGCACAAATACAGCAACATGACTCAGAATGTTCTATTGTGTTCTATTCTATTGTGATGTCGCTGTTTTGTTCTCTTCCATATATGGTAAGTTATAGGTCACCTGATAAATATGCAGGCTAACTGTCAAAAGAGCATCTATAACCTTACACATGCAAACAGTGAATAGGTCTTTTTTTTGGTGACTGACTGTAAAGCGCACAATTAAAATTTCCTGTCAACATGACGTCTATGTCTAGTCAACTTAGATGGCAATATACTAATAGTATTTTCAGTATTTTCTGTCTATTTACGTTGTGACTTTTATGTGCAAAATAATAATTCTATTTTGTAACAACTAAGAACAGTTTGTTACTATGCCTGGGCAACGCCAGGCTCTACAGCTAGTATTAGATATTTGTTAGGCGGCCGTCACATGCTACAATCTTGTGAGCGATATTATTAGTGATCACATGCATGCGCGATCGCTAACAATATCGTTCACATCGCCGGTGAGCTGTCACACAGGCAGACTCACCAGCGATGTGGACCAGCGAGATCGCTGGTAACTATGGTACACATCGGGTTACTAGGCGCCGCGCGGCGCTTAGTAACCTGACGTTTACCATAGATACCATCTCCCAGCATAGGCTCTGGTGCTGGGAGATCGTTCATCGTGGTGTCACACACCACGATGATGCAGATTGATCAAGCGATTATCGCTTGATATGAGCTCCGGCTCACAAATCTGCGATCAAACAATCAAGCGATTTTACAATGTAAAATCGCTTGATTACACGCAGCGACGCTCAAACGATATCACTTAAGCGATCAAAAAGCAGATCGCTTAAGCGATATCGTTCAAGAAATTGATGTGTGTGACGGCCGCCTTAGAATGATAAGTGGAGAAAATGACCCCTACTCTGGTCATTGACTGACAGATGTTCTCTATAATAGCATTATCTTGGTGTAAACCTTACACAAGTCAATTAAACAGATAAAACCCATCCTTGAAGTTATCAATGTCATTAAGATTGGAATATGTTCTTCACTAGTTCTGAAGACATAACTCATAAAAGAGCAATTGGAAGCATATGGTCAGCACGGCTCTGCAGGAAACGCCTCCTAATTGGCTCGGCACAATGAGGGGACACAATCTAAAGCGGCCGTCACACACACAGATATCGCTAGCGATATTGTAAGCGATCACGTGCACGCGCGATCGCTTACAATATCGCTCACATCGCTGGTGAGCTGTCACACAGACAGACTCACCAGCGATGTGGATCCGCGATCTCGCTCGTTACTATGGTACACATCGGGTAACTAGGCGCCGCGCGGCGCTTAGTAACCCGACGTGTACCATAGTTACCATCTCCCAGCATAGGCTCTGCTGCTGGGAGATCGTTCATCGTGGTGTTATACACCACGATGAAGCAGATCGTGACATCGTTCATCGCTAGATCTGAGCTCTGGAGCTCATATCTGCGATGTCAGGATCAAGCGATTTTACATCGTAAATCGCTTGATTACATGCAACGATTTGAAGCCCGATATCGCTTAAGCGATCAAAAAGGAGATCGCTTAAACGATATCGGGCAAGAAATCGTTGCGTGTGACGGCCGCTTAAGGTTCACAATCACTGCAAGCCATGGCGGTAAACCTTTCCGCTCAGATTCCCAGCAGGACATGTGCTTCTCATTTGATCTTCTGACCCACTGATCAGATACTGAAGACTAGAAATGCTGGATAGCATACAGGCAAAACAAAATATGTGATATCTATATTAGTATGACATCCCTTAAAACTGCTTCAAATCTGCAGTCATCCATACCGTAGCCATTTACTAGGCAATTGTGTTTTTAACCCTCCATCAGGCGCACCTCTGGTACTCTTGAGATGCACCTGACAGACACAGGTTAAACTGTGTGCTCACGATTGGGAGGCAAGGCCAGTTGTACTCGGTGCCTCAGGACCTGCAGGAACCCACAGGTGCACACTTTGAGACTGCAACCGCCCATGATCTGCAGGTGGTGCAGGGTGGCTTCTCACTGCATGCACCCAATGGTTATCTCTTCCAAGTCCACAGCATGAGATTAAAATGCTGCGAAGATGTGGAAGTCTGGAAACACGCACCGCAGCTGAAAACACGCTGCAATCAGGAGAAGCATAGTGAGCATGGGATTTCTTTAAAGCCCATCCACTATGCTGCTACTGTACAACGCAGTGTTTTTGACTAGTAGTACCAAACCCATATACGACTCACAAAGTACAATACCCCAGTTGAAAAATAACAACCGTCTGGGGTCAGTTTAGCATACTCAACCAACAATTTTAAACTGGAGAACAAACTGAGTATCTCATGCAAATCAATTTTTATTCATTTTACATAAAAGTCCAAGATAGGTGATTCTTATAGTAGAAAAAGGAATGTTTCCCCTGTTACAATTCCATCTTTAGCAATAGTGTACAACCATGGTTGCATAAACCTTTATGCATGTTCATAATGTAAAATAAGGTGCTTTCAAATAGTATATATGAGGAAAACCCCCTGGAAAAGAATTGGATCCAATTCTTTTCCAGGGGTTTTTCCTCATATATACCTGTATTGGTGCAATATTGTCTTCCTTGCATAATAAAATATAATGGGATTTGAAACTTGACTTATGATTGTACAATATCTGTTAACTTAGAGAGCTATGACCTGTGCCTAATTGGGAGCTGATTGAGATGTGTTTACGTTTGGATAATCCTCCAGCATCCTTAAAATTACTATTGGGCACATGTACATAGGGCTATTGACTATAGAATTCACAGAAAAATCTGCACTATTTGAAAGCACCTTATTTCCCATTATGGACATGCATAAAGATTTATGTAACCATGGTTGTACACTACTGCTAAAGATGGAATTGTAACAGGGGAAACATTCCTTTTTCTACTATAAGAATCACCTGTCTTGGACTTTTATGTAAATTGAATAAAATTGATTTGCATGAGATACTCAAGGCACTTACACACACAGATATTGAGTCAATATCTGAACAGATCTTGGTTGTAGTGAAATCATGACAATAGTTCCATTTGTGGCTGTATACAACATGGAGCAATGTGTCCATGATTTCACTGCACCAGAGATCTGTTCAGATATTGGACTCAGATATCTGTTGTGTGAAGTGGCCTTCAGTTTGTTCTCAGTTTAAAACAGTGTTTTTGACGCAGTGGCAAAAGCTGCAATTCCTGCTGTGAGCAGACACCCTTAGAAAAGCACCTATAATAACTAATTATCTGAATTTCAGGACTCTAAAGGCCCAGTTCCACACACAGATAATTGTGCAGATATTGGTAACAGATCTCTGGTTGCAGTGAAATCATGGACACATTTGTAGACCGCCACAAAATGGAACAATGTGTCCATGATTTCACTGCAACCAGATATCTGCCAACAATCTCTGCACAATTATCTGTGTGTGGAACTGGCCTTTAAAGTAATCACTGACCTTCATGGGATGTATCAAAAGAGACCACACAAAATCAGATGCCAAAAACAAGTGTATAACCAAAAACATATTAAAAACATATTAAAACTAAAACTACCACAATTTTTCAACTACCACCAAATAGCCTTGAGTTTTCATGATATATCTATTACTAAACATTGAAATTAGGGGAAAAAACAATGGTAATGCACCTAGATGCTACTTGATTACTATTCACTCAGATTAGCATGTAAAGCGCCATGGAATATAATGGTGCTATATAAATAAATAATAATAATAAATAATAATAATTCAAAGTTTAAATATCCAGCACTAAAGGGACCGTCACACGCAACAATATTGCTGCTGCACGTGACGTTGCAGTGATATTGACGCGTGTGACAGGGCGCATCAACCAGCGATAAATCACTGGTTGATGGTCGCCAGGTTTTCGGACTGGACCAAAAACCTGGTGATGGTCGCCTGGTGTACACGCAGCATCGCTGCGTGTGACACCGGGAGACGAGATCAGCCAGCTCCCAGCGCCTCTCAGCAAGTGCTGGGAGCTGGTATCTATGGTATACAGCGGGTAACTAGGCAGCGCGCGCTGCCTAGATACCCGATGCATACCTTAGTTACCAGCCCTCTCCGCTCACCGGCTGGTATCTAAGGTACACAGCAGGTAACTAGGGACCCTAGATACCCGCTGTGTACCTTGGATACCAGCCGGTGAGCGGAGAAGGCTGGTAACCAAGGTATACATCGGGTATCTAGCCAGCACGCGCTGCCTAGTTACCCGCAGTTTACCCTGGATATTAGCCTGCAGACGTTGTGGAAATGATATTTAAATAATTTCCACGATGTCACTGGTCCAATGATTGCTGGTGAGTCTGCCTGTGTGACAGCTCACCAGCGATCACCCGTTAATGTCGCCAGCGATCAGATCACTGGCGACATTGACGTGTGTGATGCCGGCTTAAGAGAAACAAGGCGCAGTGAGCCTGATAAGCTACAGAGGTCAGATCTGCTATCCAAAAGGTCTACTGTAACACTGAGTTCAGGTTTCAAAGAGCATATAAAGACCTGAAATAACTGAGGGGGAGATTATCTGATAATTTAGAGAGGAGAGAGAAAACAAAATTAATTGAGCTTTGCCTGTCAGATCAGCTGCGCCTGACGAAGGGTTAAGGATTTTCATGCTGTTAAACAGATAATATGCTGGAATTGAATTAAATTCTATACTAGATTTTAAAATGCAGCAAAGAAACAACATGTGAATATAGCCTATATTTTGCTTTTTGCATGTACCTGCTGTTTGTCTGTGGGCCTGTCCGTCATTCCACCACCCAAAACGTATAGTAAAAAGTGATCAAAAGTTATAAGAAAGAGAAAATGGTACTGGTTATTAAAGCTACACCTTGTCACACAAAAAATAAGGAGCTCAGACATGCTCATGATCTAAAATCGTAAAAATTAGGGATTCCAAAATAACTAGACACTATAAAACAAATTATTTTATTCTTAAACAGCCGACTGATTGTACAAAGATCAGAAAACAAAACTGCATTGACATGGTGTTGCCATAATCAGAGTGATCCTGTATAGCAAGTGGAAAGTGTAATTTGAATAGTATATATACACAGCATATCAGGGGCGGACCGTCACCCCCGGGGGCCCTGGTGCAGGAGAGGACCGGGGGGGGGGGGCGGGGCTACTGGCCGCGGCGCGGCCCGGGGGGAGGGGTGCTGCTGGCCGTCGGCTCGGCCCGGAAAGGGGGGTGGGGGTGCCGCTGTGAGCCGCTAGGAGCCGCTGGGAGCCATGGGAGCCAATGGGAGCCGCAGGCGCGATGCTCTCCTACCTGAGAGCCGCGCCGGATGTCTGCTAGGGGCCGGAGGAGCAGAGGAGAGGAGGGGGGGGGATCAGGCAGGGGAAGCAGGAAGCTCTCTGCTTCCCTTGCCTGACCCTCCTCTCCTCTGGCGGCGGCTTGCGGGGGTCGGCTGGGGGCCCCCCTCCAGGCTTGAAGGGGCCCCCTAACCGGTCGGGGCCCTGGTGCGGTTGCACCAGCCGCACCAGTGTAGTTCCGCCCCTGCAGCATATATATATAGCTCCGAAAAATTAGACTACTGCAAAATGTTCAGTTCCTCTGATTTTTCTTTTTCTAGGTATATAATAATGCATAGAAAACAAATTATTATTCATATACAAACAACGATACTCATGTTTTAACTCAGGACGAGTTCAGAAATCAATATTTGGTAGAATAACCATGATTTTTAATCACAGCTTCATGCCTCTTGGCAATGCTTTCCACCAGTCTTTCACATTGCTTTTGGGTGACCTTATGCAACTTCTGGCACAAAAATGTAAGCAGTTCTTCTTTGTTTGATGTCTTGTGACTGTCTCAAGTCATGTAAAGCTAGAAAAAAAGCCTTTCATCAATGAGAAGCAATGGAGAGCCAGGCTGAAGTTTGCCAAAGACCATAAGGATTGGAGCATAGAGGACTGGAGTAAGGTAATCTTCTCTGAGGTGTGTAATTTTCACCTTTGCCCAACACCTGGTCATCTAATGGTTAGACGGAGACCTGGAGAGGCGTACAAGCCACTGTGTCTTGCACCCACTGTGAAATTTGGTGGAGGATTGGTGATGATCTGGGGATGCTTCAGCAAGGCTGGAATTGGGCAGGTTAATCTTTGCAAAGTACGTATGAATCAAGCCGTATACAAGGTTATCCTTGAAAAACACTTGCTTCCTTCTGCTCAGGCAATGTTCCACCACACTGAGGACTGTTTTTTTCCAGCAGGACAATGCCCCATTACACACAGCTTGGTCAATCAATGTGTGGATGAAGGAGCACCACAACAAGACCCTGTCATGGCCAGCCCAATCTCCAGACCTGAAACCCATTGAAAACCTCTGGAATGTAATCAAGAGGAAGATGGATAATCACTAGCCATCAAACAAAGAAAATTGCTTAAAATGTGTGCCAGGTGTGACATAAGATCACCCAAAAGCAATGTGAAAGACTGGGGAAAGCATGCCAAGACACATGAAAGCTGTGATTAAAAATCATGGTTATTCCACCAAATATTGATTTCTGAACTCTTCTTGAGTTAAAACATGAGTATTATTGTTTGTATATGAATAAGAAATTGCTCTCCCATATTCTGCAAATAAATACAACATTTTTAGCTTTGAATTTTGGAGACATGTTGTCAGTAGCCTATAGAATAAAACAACAATGTACGTTTTACTCAAAAATACATCTATAAAGAGAAAAATCAAAGAAACTGAAACATTTTGCAGTGGTCTCATCACTTTTTCCAGAGCCATGTGTGTGTGTGTGTGTTTGTGTGTGCATGTATATTATGTATATACAGTACAGACCAAAAGTTTGGACTCACCTTCTCATTCAAAGAGTTTTCTTGAATTTTCATGACTATGAAAATTGTAGATTCACACTGAAGGCATCAAAACTATGAATTAACACATGTGGAATTATATACTTAACAAAAAAGTGGGAAACAACTGAAAATGTCTTATATTCTAGGTTCATCAAAGTAGCCACCTTTTGCTTTGATTACTGCTTTGCAAACTCTTGGCATTCTCTTGATGAGCTTCAAGAGGTAGTCACCAGAAATGGTTTTCACTTCACAGGTGTCCCCTGTCAGGTTTAATAAGTGGGATTTCTTGCCTTATAAATGGGGTTGGGACCATCAGTTGTGTTGTGCAGAACTCTGGTGGATACACAGCTGATAGTCCTACTGAATAGACTGTTAGAATTTGTATTATGGCAAGAAAAAAGCAGCTAAGTAAAGAAAAATGAGTGGCCATCACTACTTTAAGAAATGAAGGTCAGTCAGTACGAAAAATTGGGAAAACGTTGAAAGTGTCCCCAAGTGCAGTTGCAAAAACTATCAAGCGCTACAAAAAAACTGGCTCACATAAGGACCTCCCCAGGAAAGGAAGACCAAGAGTCACTCTCTGCTGCGGAGGATAAGTTCATCCAAGTCACCAGCCTCATAAATCGCAGGTTAACAGCAGCTCAGATTAGAGACCAGGTCAATGCCACACAGAGTTCAAGCAGCAGACACATCTCTACAACTGTTAAGAGGAGACTTTGTAAAAACAAAAGGGTGGGGGACAAGAGGCGCAATAGTGCCCTATCACTAGCGACACTAAACTGTAAAGGTGGTGCTATGGATCCACTCACCTGGTTCAGTTGTGTGACCCACAACTGGTTTGAAGGCATCAACAAATAAGCTGCTGCAGGACCTCCACCGACCACTCGCACGTGGAAAAACGTCCAGAGAAAAGTTGGGATTGAAGAGGTGTATCACGGTCCGCGCTGCTATACTCAAAGAAACACTCACATGGAAGGCAGGATTTCAAAAGCAGTTTATTTCCTTTATTCCAACGCGTTTCGGTGCACAACCTGGCACCTTCCTCAGGGATCACTGAGGAAGGTGCCAGGTTGTGCACCGAAACGCGTTGAAATAAAGGAAAGAAACTGCTTTTGAAACCCTGCCTTCCATGTGAGTGTTTCTTTGGGTATAGCAGCGCGGACCGTGATACACCTCTTCAATCCCAACTTTTCTCAAGAGGAGACTTTGTGCAGCAGGCTTTCATGGAAAAATAGCTGCTAGGAAACCACTGCTAAGGACAGGCAACAAGCAGAAGAGACTTGTTGTGGGCTACAGAACACAATGGATATTAGACCAATGGAAATCTGTGCTTTGGTCTGATGAGTACAAATTTGAGATCTTTGGTTCCAACCACCGTGTCTTTGTGCGACGCAGAAAAGGTGAACGGATGGACTCTGCATGCCTGGTTCCCACCGTGAAGCATGGAGGAGGTGGTGTGATGGTGATGTGGTGCTACGCCAGATGATCTGGCCTCCACAGTCACCAGACCTGAACCCAATCGAGATGGTTTGGGGTGGGCTGGACCGCAGAGTGAAGGCAAAAGGTCCAACAAGTGCTAAGCATCTCTGTTAACTCCTTCAAGACTGTTGGAAGACCATTTCCGGTGACTACCTCTTGAAGCTCATCAAGAGCATGCCAAGAGTGTGCAATGCAGTAATCAAAGCAAAAGGTGGCTACTTTGAAGAAAACTAGAATATAAGACATATTTTCAGATGTTTCACACTCTTTTGTTAAGTATATAACTCCACATGTGCTCATTCATAGTTTTGATGCCTTCAGTATGAATCTACAAGTTTTATAGTCATGAAAATACAGGAAACTCTTTGAATGAGGTGTGTCCAAACCTTTGGCCTGTACTGTATTTATATATATATATATATATATATATATATATACACACAATATATAAATATATATATATATATATATACACATTTTATGTTATCTAAAATATAAAGCTGAATGTGTGTATGTGTGTGTGTGTATGTCCGGGATTGGCATCTACACCGTCGCGACTACAGCTGCAAAATTTTGCACACTCACATGTCTGGATCTTGAGAGCATCATAGGTTATGTTGTGAGGCGAAATTTTAACCCCGCGCATTCCAATTCACCAAACAATTTTGGCCCTATCTACATAATGGAGAGAAAGTGACAGTTACCAGTTGACAGTTGTGAATGAGAGGGACTTAATGACAGCACCAAAGACTAACAGCATATACCAGCATATAGTCACTAAGGTGGGGCCCTGACATGGAATATTCACCACGCATGGGGACATGTATACATACCCCATGCACACAAAGAGTAACAGCTAAGGTGGAGCCCCAACATTGGATACTCACCACGCACCCGAACACAAACACACACACCACAAAGAGACACACACAACACAGAGACACACACCACACAGACACCCCTTCACAGGGACACACACACATACACACCCTATAGGGACACATGCATTCACCCCACAGGGACACACACACCACAGGGACATACACACATACACACCCCACAGGAACACACAGACCCCATAGGGATGGACACACACCACAGAGACACCCCTCCCCCCACAAGGACACACACCACAGGGACCCCCCAACAGGGACACACGCACACCACTGGGACACACACACACCCCAGGGACACACACACCACACAGACAGACACAGATGTGCACAAATCGCCTCACACAACTCGGTTCATACGTCTGGTATCTTTAATTTCCAAAAATAAACATCTGATTAAAAACAGCTAATGTGCAACACATGTGCCATATAGGGAATTAAGGCAGATGTCAGTCACATGAGCTGTCTATTATGTGTATGTGTGAGGTAATATATACTGCCCGGCCGGGGGGAGGGTTTACTGTTGGCTGGAGATTTATTAGGCTGCCTATAGCAATTAATCACAGCTCAGCTTCTATTTTCCTACAGGTCATTAATATGACATATTCAGATTCTATTTTGTTATAGCTAACATCAGTTATTTATTAACCCGGGTGTAGCCGGGCAGTACAGATAGTATATATATATATTTTTCTCTTTTTTTTCCTCTTTTTTTTCTATTTTTTTCTCTTTTTTCTCTTTTTTTTTTTCTCTTTTTTCTCTTTTTCTCTCTCATATATATATATATATATATATATATATATATATATATATATATATATATATATTATTTTTTTTTTTTTTTTATTTTTTTTTTTTTTTCTTTCTTAATTTCTGTTCTATTTGCCCAATAGAGAATTTTAAAATGTTGGCAATATGGTGCCAATAACAAACAAATCATCCCACAAAAATAAGCCCCAACACATCTATACTGATGAAACAATAAAAATAATATGGCTCCAGAAATATGACAATGAAAAACAAATAAGCTCTATCCATACAGAGGTTACATTCGGGGTTGATAGAACATCTTAATGGCAGTAGTTGTATCTGCTTGGTTTTCTGCCTCCAGACGTGGGATGGCATGTGGGATGGCTCGTGGGATTCATTAGAACCATTACAATTTTTTTTTGTCAAATAAATGTATGGAAAGTGCAGCGAACTTCCTAATGATCCTCCACACCTCAAACCTTCACTCATTCTTTTTACAGAAGACATTATACCGTATTTTTCCTTTTATAAGTTTTGGAGGAAAGTGTGGGTGCGTCTTATAAAAGGAGTATAACATTCTATCATCAGTTGCTTGGGAGGGGGAGACAGCAGTGAAGTGGGGACAGAAGTGACAGGGAATGGTCCCTGCTGAAGAGTCAGGCGGCAGGAGCACCACGTGTCCCCGGCTCATTATATACTTAGATATTCACTTCACTTGCTCCCAGTCTCCACCCACCTCTCTGCACTGAAGACAGCATGAGAGGTGAGAGCACGGGGAGCAGGAGAAGCTGCTTAGCCGGCACACATGGTCTCTCTCCAGCTTCCTGCAGTGGCTGGGGAGACTGTGTGCTGGAGATAGTGAGAACGGAGGAGCGGGGCACAGCTGCTGTGTAAGTGAATCAGCACTGAGCTTTGTGCTGATTCACTGCCATGTAGTCAGGGGCAGAGCAGGGAGATCGGTACCTTATCACAGTGTGGTGCCTCCCTCCCTCTGCTCTCTGTAATGTGTCTGCTGAGCCCTGCACAGTGCAGAAATCCAGGAAGCTCGGTCTGCAGGTCAGGAGCTTCAGTGTATGGAGAGCAGGGCTGGAGCCTACATATAACGACAGTGTACAGCTCCCCTGGTCCTGCATCTACAGGTCAAGCTCTGCTGTGGTGACTTGTAATTAGGAGACAGGGCTGAAGCATCATATTTCAGCACAGTGCATAGACCCCCTCCCTGGCCCTCCCTCATCACATCAGAACTTGATCTGCAGACTATCGCCACTTCCTTGATTTCAGCAGGGTGATGGCAAAGCAGGACACATTAAAGTGAGTGCACATGTATATGTAACATAACCACTAATAAAGTTAACACTACCAATACTGTGCTTAACTAGAACTTCAAGCATGCTATAGGATCTACAGTACATGCTGGGAGTTATAGTTCTTAAAGGGGTTGCCACTACATGAACAAATCCCATCTCATTCACCTTTTTGGCCCTTGTATAATTAAGGCTGCCTTCACACTTGTGTCCCCCTCTGCGGCGTCCTGCGGAGGGGGACCGCAAGCTGAGCGCAGGCACTGCAAGACCCTATGTTTAACATGGGGACGTGGGTGCCTGCGCTCGGGTGCAGATTGGCGTGCGCACCCATTCACTGCAATGTATGATGTGTACGCAGGCGGATGCATGCGCACAAATCATACAGTCTCGTCCGCACTAGGTCCAACATTGTCAGAAGTTGCATAGTCATCTCCCATGTGACATTGATATGAGACTCAGCCCTCCGACCAGTCAGTGCTGGCGTCTGTCTCCCCGCCATCAGACACTGGAGCAGAAGTCATTGGAGTTGCTCACATGCTGCTCCTGCATCCGAAGGAGACAGATGCCAGCGCTGACTGGTCGCAGGGCCTGACTGTCATATCAAAGTCATTTTTTGCTTCAAATATATTTTTCCCTATTTTCCACCTCCAAAATCTGGGTGCGTCTTATAATCCGGTGCGTCTTATAAAGCGAAAAATACGGTATAACCTGCTCTTCAGCCCCACTTTGTGTAACATTTTATACTTTATTGGGAAGCTTCTGATTCGTCTAACTATTGCTCTCCTTTCTTAACAGCAGGTGTCACTGCAAACCTTAACAGAAAGTAATGATATGCTTGCATTGTACATTAAGGGTATTTTTGCATATACTGTCCAGAGATATTTGTACATTAACCACATTTTCACCATTTAGTCTCTATACAATGAAAGAGAATCTGAATCCTAACTATGAAGAAGTGATTTGTTACCGTTCAGCTGCATTTGCAGCTGAAAGTTTCAATGACAATCAATCACACATTCAGGCCTGTAGAAGCACAGCGCGAGATGACCATCACCTGGAACGTCTCGCATTGAGCAAATTCTGCGCTTTTCTTACTGTTGACTCTGCAAAAACTCTAAAGGTACCGTCACACGTGGCAATTTTTCTAGCAATTTCACTGGCAATATGCTGGTTGCAGTGAAATCATGGACACATTGTTCTATTTTGTTGCAATGTACAAATGGAACAATGTGTCCATGATTTAACAGCAACCAGCAAATTGCCAGTGAAATAGCTAGTAATATTGACGCATGTTACAGTACCTTAACTGTTGCCCTTATTCATTCATGTCTGGATTACTGCAATTCTCTATTAATCGGTCTCCCTCTTACTAAACCCTCTCCTCTCCAATCCATCCTCAATGCAGCAGCCAGGATCATATTCCTCTCCAACCGCTTTAACCGATGCCTCTATCCTAGGGCAGTCATTGCACTGGTTGCCAATCCGCTATAGAGTACAATAAAAAATTATCACTCTCACCCACAAAGCCCTCCACAGTTCTGCTCCGCCCTACATCTCCTCTCTCATCTCTGTCTATCGCCCTACATGTGCCCTCAGCTCCGCAAGTGACCCAAGACTGACATCAGCTACAATCCGAACCTCCCTCTCCCGTCTCCAAGACTTCCCACGAGCTGCACCAATTCTCTGGAACGGATTACCAAGAACAATTCAATTAATTCCCAATAACAATAGTTTTAAGCGAGCCTTAAAAACACATATCTTTAGACTGGCCTATCACCTCACCTCGCTTGTCTAACTATTCCTATTTTCCCTTTTCTGAATCTGGCCTCTTGTGTCATCTGTCTGCACCTGCAGACTGTCTGTCTACCCCCATGCATAATATAGCACTTTATCTGTACTGGTACAGATCCCGACCGATGACCGATGCAGCGTTACGTGAATCCCCTAATTATTATATTGACTAGTAAAAAGGCCCGATGCAATTGCATCGGGAGAGCGGTGAAATGAATTGTGTGTATACAGGTGGGT
The DNA here is from genome assembly GCA_033576535.1 of Allobates femoralis. Classification (NCBI taxonomy): domain Eukaryota; kingdom Metazoa; phylum Chordata; class Amphibia; order Anura; family Aromobatidae; genus Allobates; species Allobates femoralis. The sequence goes on from JARQOC010000007.1 coordinate 23,383,595, forward strand.
CAGTGGGTAGCAGAGTATACAGGGGGCTCTGTGGGTAGCAGAGTCTACAGGCGGGTCTGTGGGTAGCAGAGTATACAGGCGGCTCTGTGGGTAGCAGAGTATACAGGCGGCTCTGTGGGTAGCAGAGTATACAGGCGGCTCTGTGGGTAGCAGATTATACAGGGGGCTCTGTGGGTAGCAGAGTATACAGGCGGCTGTGTGGGTAGCAGAGTATACAGGCGGCTGTGTGGGTAGCAGAGTATACAGGCGGCTCTGTGGGTAGCAGAGTATGATGTGGCGGGAGGCTGGAGGGGTGAGGAGAGCAGAGGATGGAGGGGTGAGGAGAGCAGAGGATGGAGGGGTGAGGAGAGGTCCGGCTGGAGGGGTGAGGAGAGGTCCGGCTGGGGGGGTAAGGAGAGGTCCGGCTGGAGGGGTGAGGAGAGGTCCAGCTGGAGGGGTGAGGAGAGGTCCGGCTGGAGGGGTGAGGAGAGATGCGGCTGGAGGGGTGAGGAGAGATGCGGCTGGAGCGGCGACATCACTGCTCGGCGGCAGGAGGTGGGTGCTTGTTGGGGGTGATGGCAGCCCCAGTCACACGGCATTGTCCATTGTGGCGGGGTGGGGGCTGCAGAGAGGGATCAGTCCTTCTCCTCAGGTCAGACATGTGACCTGAGGGAAGGAGCGGATTGGGCGTTCTGTGGTAAACAGAGGACGGCCATCCGATTGGTCTAGGACGCAGAGTCCTGGGCAATGGGATGGGTGTCCTGTGTTTACAACACAGTGCCCAATGCGCTTGCAGGTGCGGCGGGCAATGGGAGTGAGCGGGGCGTGTTAGGCTTTGCAGCCTGACACAGCCAGCTCACTCCCATTGGCCGGCAGCGCCGGCGCCGACAGGACGACGTCACTGGCTCCCGGCCACAGCCCGTACACCGCTACTCCAGCAGCATGGCGACACCGAGGCCACAGCAGTGAGAGCGTGGCGAGGGGCGGAAGCCACCACCGGCATCCAGGCAGCATAGACCTCGCGGAGGGGGCTGGGGATGACGTGCTGGTGGCGGGGCCGACGGCGGTTGGCAGGATGGCGGGGGTGTGAGCTAGTGCGGCTGCGGCTCGCGATGACGCTACGGCGTCATCGCTTGCAGTGCGGCAAAGGATTTTTGGATTGGGCTAGAGTGGGCGAATCCCAAACTCGCGATGATATAAGTAGATATGTGTATAAACTGTATATCTATATCTATCTATATATGTGTATATACTGTATATCTACACTTATCTATATATGTGTATATACTGTATATTTATATGTGTATATATATAATATATATGTGTATCTATTGTATATCTGTGTGTATATACTGTATATGTATATATGTGTATATACTGTATATCTATATCTGTGTATATACTGTATATCTATATATGTGTATATACTGTATATCTATATTTATATGTGGATGTATAGTGTATGTCTATTTATATGTGTATATACTGTATCTATGTATATGTGTGTATATAGAGTATATCGATATATGTGTATATACTGTATATGTATAAATATGTGGGTATATACTGTATATCTATTATGTGTATATACGGTATATCTATCTATATATGTGTATATACTGTATATTTATCTATATGTGTGTATATACTGTATACTTACATCTATATATGTGTATATAGTGTATATGTATCTGTGTGTATATCCTGTATATCTATGTACCGTATATATGTGTATATACTGTATATGTATATGTGTGTATATACAGTATATCAACATCTATCTATATATGTGTATATACTGTATGTCTATATATGTGTACATACGATATATGTATGTATATGTGTGTACATAGTGTATATGTACATGTATGTGTATATACGGTATATGTATATATATATCTGTGTGTATATACTGTGTATCTATATGTGTGTATATCTACATCAATTTATATATGTGTATATACTGTATATCTATCTGTGTGTGTATATACTGTATATCTATGTGTATGTGTATATAGTGTATATCTATATCTATATATGTGTATATACTGTATATCTATATCTGTGTGTATATACTGTATATGTATATATATCAGTGTGTATATACTGTATATCTATATCTATGTGTGTGTATATTGTGTATATCGATATATGTGTATATATTGTATATCTATGTGTGTGTATATACTGTATATGGATCAGTGTATATACTGTATATCTATATCTATGCATATGTGTATATACTTTATATGTATGTGTATATACTGTATATCTATATCTATCTATATATGTGTATATAGTGTATATGTGTGTGTATATACAGTATAGCGATATCTATATATGTGTATATAGTGTATATCTATTTATGTGTAGATAGTGTATATCTATCTATATATGTGTATATATTGTATATCAATATATGTGTATATACTGTATATGTATATGTTTATATAGGTATATGTATATATATATATGTGTGTGTATATACTGTATCTATGTAGATGTGTATATACTGTATATGTATGTATGTGTATATACTGTATATTTATGTCTGTGTATATACTGTATATGTATATATATGTGTATATACTGTATATGTAGATAGATTTATATATGTGTATATAGTCTATATCTATATGTCTGTGTGTTTATATAGTGTATATGTATGTGTGTATACAGTGTATGTATGTATAGGTGTATGTTTTCCTCCTCCGTCCTCCTGTGTCTCCGGGGCTTTTTCTCCCCTGTGCTGTCTCTGTTCCCGAGTCTCCTCTGTCCCTCAGAGCAGGTGTGGCTGGGGGTTGTTTTCCCGAAGGTGCAGGGTGCGGGTCTCCTCTCTCCCTCTGTCTCAGGTGCTGTGTGTGGGGGTTGTTTTACCTGAGGTGCAGGGTGCACGGCCGGGTCTCCTCTGTCCCTCAGAGCTGCTGTGGCTGGGGGTTGTTTTCCCGGAGGTGCAGGGTGCGGGGCTCCTCTCCCTCTCTCTCTCCCCGGGTCTCCTGTCTCTGTCTGTGGGGGTTGTTGTCCCGGAGGTGCAGTGCAGCTGCGGCTCGCGATGACGCTATGCGTCATCGCTCGCAGTGCCGCAAAGGAGTATGGGATTCGGCTACAGTGCCCGAATTCCAAACTTAATTCCGATTATATAAGTAGATGGCTGGACCATATATGACATCATTTGTTACTGTTACCTTTTGTGCCTCCCCTATTTCCTCTAGATTGTAAGCTTGCGAGCATGGTTTTTGAATTTTTGTTACTCTGTATTGTCTCATGTTTTCTATACATGTCCCCTCTGAATTGTAAAGTGCTGCGTAATATGTTGGCGTTATATAAATAAAATGAATTATTATTATTATGTCCCCCTACTGTCATGTAATCTAATTTGTGAACCTGTTTTTAAAGATTATGAAATAAACTGTCTTGTTTTTATGGACTAGAGTGCCGCTGGATTCTCCTTTTTGACATGGGCTTTACCCCTATCACTGGTATTTCAGTAGAGCACCGTCTGGATTCACGCAGCAGCGTTCAACTAACTTTTAACGGTGAGCGAGTGAATTTATCCGGCTTGTGCCAATTTTTTATGAATTTGTTGTTTGGACCATCAATCACACAGATATTAGCAGCTGTTCATGTAATCTCTTTATTGGTTTTGTCATTGAATGTTAAGGATGTTATTCATGACTATTTTATTGTCGGTGATTCGGCGGCTTCCACTGATGTCGATAGAACTAATATTAATAAATAGTAAAACACAGCAGTAAGGGTGCTGTCCTCTTCCAGCAAATTATTTTTTATTGATTAAACAAATTCAGAACAACATTAAAAACAATGCGTTTCAAGGTGGATCTCCCCTATTCCTCAGGTAAAAAGTCACTAGAATACTGTGTCCAAGGATCTGAGGTGGGGAGTCCACCTATTGTGGTGACACATTCTGGAGCTGGAACTCTTCTCAAAGACAGTGTGTTCAAGGAGGATGTGCGCTCGCATCTTGATCCTACTTCCGGTTTTTGCAGAACAGGAAAATAGTGTGGCTTGCCGCCAGACTAATTCTGAAGATTGAGACGGGCATACGTGCATCGGGGGCTGAGTGTGCTATGAAGATCTGTTCATCCATTTATAGCATTTTTGCATTTTGGAACTTTGTATTTTTGGATTTGACAACACCGGGTTAATCTGGATTAATTTGTGGTTACCCACATCTCTGAAGACATATGCATAGTGTTGTGCCTAATTTAACATGACCATCACGAGTGTTATGCTGGTCTGGCAATGCATGCACTAGTGTCTAGAAATGGCTGCGGATTGCAGTGTGCGCATGCGCTTCGGCCATTTTCTTGAAGTCTGGAAAATAGAGTATATGAAAATGGCCGCGGTGCATGCACAGACCGCGATCTGCGGCCATTTCTAGACACTAGAGCATGCATTGGCAGACCGGCAATGCATACTGGGAAATAATAATGGTGACGCCCACCGGAGATCGCGCGCAACACCCCCACAGCTCCTGCCTTGGCCCCTGGTGGACAACCACATCGGACACTTCCGCTACACCCACCATCCATTCCCCCTCGGTAACATTTATTTTTTTTACATTTGCTTTCTAAGACGCAACCCCGCCCCCCCCCAATTGGGGGAAACAAAAGCGCGTCTTAAAAAGCAAAAAATATGGTAGTCAGCAACTAATTACTTGTTAGTTCTTAGAACCATGGTAAAAAAATAAAACAGTCCCAAACAACCCCTTTGTACACTATCCCAATTATTCTAACAATGGGGTATCTTGAATGGTGATGAGGAGCGCACACTCATACTCCACTCAACTCACCGTCTACGAGTCTACTGGAGAAAGCAAGAGTACAAAGCTACGCTATTTCTGCCAGTCCAGTTTTCAGGATTGCTAGAGAACTGAGCGGTCCGACCTCCAACCATCTGCAAGTTATAATTTTCAACTTTGTGAATAACCTATTAAAGAGCTATAACCTGTAAAAAAGTGGAAGTTCAATAACCAAGACTCTCACTAATGCCGGGTCAAACTGGGGTATGGGATCTGACGAGTATCTCATGTGAGAGTATCAGACGCTATATGTTAATGACACTCAGCTCAAATTCTGCTGCAAGCAGCACTATACTGTGATCTGATTCTGTCACATACAGAATAGGAGCACAGGTGTAGAGAAGATGGAGAGCTTCATTTCCATCTTCTCATCAATTTATTGCCTCACTGTATATTTGACTGTTCTCAGATGACATCAGTGCGGTCCAATGTTTCACACAAACCCACAGACTTGAATGGGTGCACGTGATCAAACATTCGCTGCCAATCACATGCAGCATTTGTTTTTATCTCATGTCGAATCAACATAAGGGAAAAATATGCTGATTGACACTGCTTCATTGGAGCTATCCGATAAAGCATCAGAGAGCACGTGTTCAATTTATATGCAAATATAGAAACCCCAAGCCAGAATAAAGGACTCTAAAATGCCCCACCTGAATGGAGCAGTGGCTACTACTTTCACTCTCTTTGCAACTGCCAGAGATAGCATAGTGCAGAACATATAATGCCCTGCAGTATCCAATATCAAAAGAAAGGGGTAACAGCATGGAGCACAGTCACTGCTCAATCCTGATAATACATTTCATAACCTCATTCAAAGGCTCAATGACAAAGAAACTGGAAAAGGCCACCAATAGGCTTCAGAAAATAAGACACATATCTGAGTAAACAAAACCATTGCGAGTAGCCAAACAAACAGTTTGGTACGTTCTTAACTCCTCGAACAATGGGAAAGTATTTAATCTGTCTCTCTCTCTCTCGTAGACTGGCTTCACATCACAGTTTTGAGGATCCGGTTTATCATTTTTAAATGGATAGCAGGGAGCGGTTTTGCCTCCCATGTATCCCTGTGGTGCCGAATTGGTCATATATGGCCATCCGTTTATGTGAATTCAGTGCGGGTTTCATTTTTGTTTTTTTTTCCAGGACCCAGAATCGGAGATTGCACCATTTTTCGGCGCACTGGACAAAACCAGACAGAAACAAATCTGGTGCGATCCGGATCACATATAATGGTTGTCAAGGTACCGTATTCGGAAAAAAAAAGGATTGTTTCCTGGATCTGGTTTTAATTACTGAGCATGCTCAGAACAAATGTAATGCTCCTCCCAGCCCAGTTTTTGTTCTCTCTCTCTCTAGAACCAACAGTACCATTTTTTCCCATGGCTGCAACAATTGGCATTCACAAAACAAATCCTTAAAAAAAAACAGGATCCGGGAGCATAATTGCCATCCATATATACCAATCCGTTCCTGTCCGTGTCATCCTTCAAAAAAAAGAGATACACGGACAGGCACAAGCCGTGATGTGATGGGGGCCTTATTGTGCAAGCATTGTAGCAGAGAAATAAAAATGATATAAAATTAGTATAACATCAGTTGTAACCAAAATGGAAACTAAATGGTTAATGTTTTACAAAAATAACCCCCTAACTGGGGAACAATGTCATATTCACTTTTCGAGATCTGCTTTGCTTAAATTTATTGGAGACACTTTTGGAGTTAAGATATCACTAGACATGGTTGATAAATGCTCTGATGGGTAAGGTTTCCAAGCTATGGACACTTCTTGGATTTCCTTTGGATTAATTCATGGGCTCTGCAAATTCAATGTGATGACAGAAAACTATTTCAGCAAAATATGTGCTCTAAAGGCCAAAAGGCATCCCTGACCATGCGAGGTGGCGGCAGCAGTTAATCACCAAAGTATTGATGTAATCCAAAAAAAGTATATGTAACAATGCAGTTTTTCTCTCTCTTTTACAGTGTTCCCTCTTGGGAGGATTTAAAAATAAAAATATATAATGTATGTATAATATTACATATAACTAGATGAGGGCCCGATTCTATCACATCAGGAGATTCTAGAAACGTGTGAGATTATATAGCAGTTGAATTGTCTAAAGTGCAAAGAACAAAGTGATATGCAAAATTTAATGAATGCTGGTATTGATTAAAAACAGTATCCCAAAGGTACTGGTTATGAGTGTGACCTCAAATCTGGCAAGTGGAGCGATATTGGAAATGTTTTGCTGTACTAATATGGTGGCTGTTACATACTGTGAGCTACTATGCATAAGTGGGTGTAGTAATATGGCGGGTGTGTTAGCTATGATCTAATGGTAGATGCTAGACTGTATGTCCTCCTTCCAGGTCTGACAAGACTTGCATCACGTGATAGGGCGTGGTTGTTGGGTGGTTGAAGGCCTCCATTGCCTGATTCTAGTGGATGGGAGGAAATGTTGCCACACCCACCAATGAAGGCTGTTAGCCTACTAAATGTACGGTGTGCTTTGTACTGGGTGTGACCATGTTAATTGGTGGGCATAGAGGCTTAACCTATGCAAGGGGTGTCTTGGCCCCCTTGGCACCACTTGCCTGTGGGTCTTACTCCCAGACCCAGCTACAATTCTAATAAAGTTTATGGCCACATCTCTTCCTAAAGTAATGACAGTAGCAATATGGCCACTACTACACCCGGTCTGCAGTATGACCAGATGTAGAATTCCAATTCCGAGGGGTCCAGCATACGATCCATCATCAGAGAGAAGGCTGACTTATTTAAAAGAAGGGGCCATCAATAGGAAGTTACCAGACTACTTACAACACGAAAATCCAGTAACACCAGTCTTCTATACCCTCCCCAAAATCCATAACAACCTTAAAAGACCCCCAGGCCGACCGATAGTTGCTTCAACTGACTCCTTACTCTCCCACTGCCATAACATTATACAGGATTCTTTCAACTCTGATTCCTGTGGATTCCCTCCTACATCAAGGACACCACTGATTTCCTGACATCACTGAACGAATCAGGCACAATACCCCCTGAGAGTTTACTTGTAAGGCTAGATGTAAATAACCGTTTCCCGATAATAGGTCACCAAGAGGGACTAGAAGCAGTTGACTTGTTACGCATTTACAGTTTTCTGAGATAAAAAAAGATTTTCTCCGGATTGTTCATGAAAAAACTTTCTTATTCCAAGACCAATTCTATATTCAGCAATGAGGTACTGCATGGCATACTTTGAGAAACGGTTAATTCTCAAAAACCCTCTGGTGGTCTCCAATGCCCTCATATGGAGATGATTTATAGAGGACATCTTCGTGATATGGAGAGGAACCCCGAGTGACCTTCTCAATCTTTCTAGATGAATGCCTAGCTTCCAGGATTAACTTTACCATACATCACGACCTGAATAGGATTAATTTCTAGACACCCTAATCATGTTGGGACCTGAGGGAAGCATTTCAGTAGATCTGTATACAAAATCTACAGACAAAAACAGTCTACTATATTTTGATAGCTGTCACCCTAAACACGTCAAAAATTCCCTTTCCCATTCCCAACACACCAGGATTGCTAGGATCCTCTCTGACCCCTCAGTACGAGCCTAACAACAGGGTAGGGTGCCAACAGAAATTAGCAGAATTACAGGCAACTAAGGCTCACAAGTCAAAAGAAACACACAGCAGGTTGCATGTGTCAGTACATATCGCCCCTCTCAAACAATACTCTAAAGCATAATTAGACAACACTGGCCAATCTTGGGCAAGTCTTACCCCAATATCCCAGAATTCCCCACTGTTTTGCAACAAGTGAACAGCAAACCTTAAGGACAAACTGATCCAAGCCGATTTAGGCTTAGCAACACTGAAATCCAGGCAGTGCTTTCTTGCAACATCACACAAGGGGAATTTCCCTTGTCTTGGTTGTATGCAGTGTTCCAACATTTGCAAAGGCAGCACTTTCTCACATCTAGGAACAGGCCGGTTGTTTCACATTAATTACTTTTCTCATGTAACGCATCCTTTCGTGATGTACCTGATAAAGGGCCCTTGTGGTCTTGGATAAGACCCAACATATCCGGGACAGAATCAGGAAGCATACATGCACCACACGGTACAAGAACACCTTACTGCCTATTCTGAATCATTTTATTTGGAGCAAAACGACCAATTCAATATAGCAAGGACATTCCCATACCAGTGTTTACCAGACTATCAGACTCTGAAGAGAGACAGGGATTGGGGTGTATGGCAGGTAGTAATAGTGGAAGTGAATTCTAGGCCTAAACTTTTAATCCAAAAATAACCTGATTCAAGACTTAAATCTGCCAAGCAAACTTCTAAACTTTTTAGTGTCCAGACTTAATGAAGGAGATCTCATAAAGGCATAATTTAAAATGAAAGCCTATCAGACAAGAGAAGAGAGGCTTATCTCATTAAATCAACCAAGAGGAAGAATTTATATCCTACAATGATATCCCAGGTACATAGTGCAGGGAGGGAAGGGGTGTAGAGAAGGACAACAGCAAACCATTTCACGCTGGTAGCGCTTCTACGGGTCCTGTAGACAAGTAGAAGCGCTATCAGCGTGCACGGTTTGTTGTCCTTCTCTGCACTCCCTCCCTCCCTGCACTATGTACCCTATAGGAGTGGATTAAAATCCTGACATGTGTCAGCAACCCCGGTAAGTGCCACAATTTCTTAATTGATCTTGAATATGCTTATGCAATTAGCTGAGCAATGACGGAGTGATCACTGCCTATAGCTGGCGTGGACGATCGGGCCATATTGCGAGTGTCTAGGGCCCAGATTCCTTTATTACGTAAAAATTAATTTATCTTACCCACCTACTTACTTATACCAGGAAGGGAGGGAGATCTCCAGCAGAGTGGAATACATGCCCTCTCAGCCACCACCATAAAGCGCAATAGGGATCTTTTATAAGTCGAGACAGGGAGGGTAGAGTACTGGAGCAAGAATAGCTCCAGCCCAAGGTCTTGCTTAGTACTTGTGACCCGTTTAATAATAATCCTTCCAGAACCAAGCAAGTTTCTTGCAGCTCCAGAAAATGTGCAAGAATGTTCCCTCCTCCTGTCCATACCTCCAGCAAACAGAGTCGACAGATGGAAACATTGTATGGAGTATTTTAGGGACCCTATACCACCTGGGCAATATCTTAAAATTTGCTTCCTGGAGACTCAAACTAACTCTAGACTTGTGTGCTAGCAGCAGTAACTTGTCCCTCTGCTCTGGAGTAAGCCATATTATATCCAAACCTCTCTCCCACTTCAGTAAGTATCTAGAAGGGGGAAGATCCTCGGAGAGAACAGGATGGATTTCACTACTGATAAAGAATGTGTGACAGAGCCTCCTCCAGGCACACATTTTTCAAAATTAGTAATGGGACCCGAGAACTGAGACGCCTTCGGATAGGATCTCAGAAAATGTCTCAACTGCATTGCCCGCCATACCTCAAATTGCGCAGGTACAGTAATATTACAAATCTCCTCCAGAGTCAGCCAAGAGGTACTTCCATCAAAGTGCATCACCATAAAAGTCCCCCCCCCCCGCCGTCCAAAGCCTAAAGATTGGATCCGTCAGTCCGGGTCCAAGGTCAGGAGAACCCAATATTGGTGTCAGAGGAGATGGGTGGGATAGGAGATTGGATTGAATCTCTGACTTGGAGCAGCATAACAACGTTGCCCCCATAGTGGGGTGGGATCTTGTCATGTCACCATTGGACTCGGTGGCTGGTGTTCCTGCCTTGGATGCTGGGAGGTGCCGGATTCCTTCGGCTGGTGGTGCTGGTGATAGGAGGGCCATGTCCTCATATGGACCTGCTCCTTTGACATCTGCCTCTGTCCCTGGGCACCCCCGTGTTTCCCCTGTGGGTGATGTTGGTCGCAGAAGAGAGGGTCCTGCAGAGGCGTCTGGTAGGCGCAGGCTTTGGCCTTCAGTCAGAAGTCGGGTGGTTGGTGCCAGTCATGCATCACCGTCTGGCCTGGTTCTAGGGGCAGTCCGGATGAGGTCATCAGGTTGTGAGCTCCAGCCTATGGGAGGGAACCACGCCCTTCAAATACCTTGGAGCCTGTCCTGCAGGCCACCAGATATAGTCTTGGTTTCCCCAGCGATCAAGTGTGTGTTTGGTTTTAACTCTGACCTTTGTCTGGATTCTTGACCCTTCTACAGCCTGATGATTTTGTACCTTAGCTGCCCTTCCGGTTATGACTCTGACTGCTGACTATGCTTTCCGGTCCTGATTTTTATCCCCTTCCTGGCGACATTCTTGCTCCGGTCCGCTGCTCATCATAGGCAGCTACCTCCTGGGCTCTGCTGTAATTCCAGATCCCTGTATAGGGGTAAAGGGTCTCGGGGTTTCTCAAAGTGCTGCCTTACTAGCAGCTCAGCCTCACAGCGGATGGCTGCCACAGATCTCAAACCAAGGTTCGAGATATTAGAAAGCCATGGGATAGCAACCAATGGGATCTCAGTAAAATTTTGTTCAATACTGTCCCAAGGTTTGATGGAGCTATGTCGACACCAATCCAATACTCTCACAATGTGGGCCGCCAGGTAGTACGTCTTCAGATCTGGTAAACCAAGTCCGCCCCTCCCCAGACTTCTGCCTGCCACTTGCTACCAATAACTGTCTTGACGTCCCCTCTGTTGGCAGCGCGAGTCCGGTGAACACAGTCCTGTATACTTCTTCTTCCACCACTGATTACTATGTTGGCCCTCAAAGCATCTCTAGGAACCAAGGAACTCACGCGTAATGCGATATTACTAAAAGCAGACAAAGTATGAGGACAACTGAGGAGTAAGTTTTTTATAATAGGCCAGAGGAAGATCGTCTGGGCCCGGGGCCTTCCCAGAAGGGTAATGACGGATCACCCTCCGAAATGGGGCTCTACAATTTTATTACCTCCTTCTCAGGAATACAAGGTAGGCCAGAACTCTTACTATATTCGGCAATCGTATTTCTAAGAGCCCTCCTAGCCTCAACTGTAAGCGATCCATCTTAGAAATAGAGTTTTGCATAAAAATGTCTTAATGCAGAGGAAAATTCAAGTGGGGTAGAAATCTTAACACCTTTACGATTGAGGATCTGTAGGGTAAAACCTCGCGCACATTGGGCGCGAAGGGCCTACGCCAAACTCCTGCTGGTCTTATTCCCATATTCATAATAGTGCCTCCTTCACTTGGCTAAGGAGGCCCTGGCTTTATGTACCAGCAGTGGCCCCAGCTCCTCTCTTGTTTTCAAGGGGGATGCAAGGACCTGGGATTCCTGGTGCAATTTATGTAGAGTTTCCGAATGATGAATCTCCGCCAGCAGGCCCTGCACCTCCTGCCCCCTCTCCCTCTTCAGATGTGACCCATGTTTAATAAAGAGTCCACTAATGACACATTCATTCCCCTACCACACCACGTTCGGAGAGTAGTCCTTCCCAGAGTTGTGCAGGAAATAGTCCTTTAATGTGGATTGAATATCCTTCATCACTGTCTCATCGTTTAGGAGCAAGGAATTCAAGATCCAGTGACTACTATCCCCCCGGCAAGGCAAGGTCCAAGAATGTAATGGAGTAGATTGTAACATCAAGAAGGGAGTCTAAGTCAGAGTGTTTCAGGAAGAAATAGTTCAAGCACGAGTGCGTATCGTGGGCAGTCGAGTAGTACGTGTAGTCAGAGGGATGAGCCAGTCTCCAGACTTCCATTAACTGGTGTTCAAACATATACCGCTTGACCCGCTTTACATCGGCCAAAGACTAACCAAAAGAGCCCCTTGAGGTTTCCCGAGACGGGACAAGCACAAAATTAAGGACGCCCTCCATCATTAATCTACCCTCTACAAATAATTCCATCTGGTCAAGTCATCTGAGGAGCGAGGAGCACTGCCCCGAGTTAGGTAAATAGATCGAAACAAACATGAACAGTTGCAAGGTCACCCTCCCCTCAAACATAGCAAGTCTCCCCTCATAGTCAGCACGAAATTCGATCGGCTCCCAAGCCAGTGCGTTGGACATAAGTATACATGTACCCCTAGCCCTGGATTCATCCGAAGGAGTGGTACACTGTCGGGAACCTCCTGTCCGAGAGTTTAAATGGTTTATTCACCGTATATAGTGGGTTTCTTGGAGGAAAGCCACATGTAACCTGTTCTTCCAGAGTAAGTTTAAGAGTACTGAACATTTTCCCGGACTATGCAAACCCTTCACATTAAGGGTACCCATTCGAAGCTCAGAGCAAGAGGGTGGGGCGTTAACAGCCATAATACAACAGGGACTGCTATACGGCCCAGACGAAAGAAGAGTAGGGGGGATGAAAAGGTGTAATGTAAGAAGAGGAAAGAGGAAATTCAGAGAAAGGGGGAAAGGTGAAATTAGCTTATATTAAGCCTATAGACTCTGGGACCAGCCCTGAGCCCTCAAAGGGTAGTTAGATGGAGAGAGTGAAAAGCCGCCACAGACCTAGCTATTTAGCTCATGCACAGATATTATAGCAGAGCAAGCCTCCCGCCACAGCGAGGAGAGTCCTGCATTTTTCATCTACCGCTATTATCAAAAATAGAACTGTAATCAGCAATGTAACAGAAATTCAAAATAAAGAACAATCAGCAATGCTGTCAGGACAAGTAAATTATTTGCCCTCGGAAGTCTGTCGCCCAAAGTGACTCAGCATAATGGAAAGAATACAGCATTACCTATTTCCAATAAAAAAAAAACAGTCATATAAAATGGTTAAACACGTAATACAATTTAGTCATGAGGACAGATCATAGAATCCTGTCAGATGGGAGAAATCCCATCAGAGCTCACAAGCTCATGAGAAGTACACACTCCAAAACCGCCGAGGGCTTAGGGAGAAGCGGGGCCTCCCTTCTCACCATTCAGAACCCCCCCTCCCCAGAGTCTCGGCATTGTCCAATAGGGTCGGATTTTGATGAACGACGGCTCCTGTCTGATCGAAAAGGCCCGTACTCCCGGGTCTGAGAATGAGCCAGTCAGGGACAACTGGTTCCGTATCCTAGAATCTGAATAAACCAGGGAGTTCGGAATGTCTCTTGAGGACATGTGTGACAGAGTCCCTGCAAATAATCACGTGGAATGGGTGACCCCAATGATAGATTGCTCCAGTCTCTTAAATTTTAATCAATAGAGGGTAGAGGGTTCCCCTCATTGCTAATGTACGATTTGAGATGTCAGGGAAGAGTCTAATCTTGGCCCCCTCCATATCAACAGGGCCATGCGACCAGGCCCACTGAATGATAGAGTCCTTGTCAGAAAAGTAGTGGAGATGGCAGGGGACAATGAGGTCTACATCCGCTTTAGTTGGGAGCGGCATAAGAAGTTCCCATAGTGCCTGGTTATCCCCCACTCCAATTCCAGAATGGGGCATCTGGGATGGCTGGGCCAGCACCCCCTCAGCGGTATCCCCAGGGTAGCTAGTGCAAGGGCATCCCCCCTGATGGTGTGGGGGGGAGCCGGTGTCCTCATCAGTGCCCACCATGGCCCGTTGTTTTTCTGCCGCCCCTTCAGTCACAAGGACATCTCTGTTGGGTTTGTTCCCAGATCATCCCTCAGGGTTGTGTGGAGGGGAGCAGGTGTCCTCAACAGAGCCCATCATGTCCGGCTCTCTCTCTGCCACTCCTGCATTCACAAGAGCATCTCGGTTGGGCTTGTTCCCAAAATGTCCCCCGGGATCCTTGCAGGCACCAGGGCTCCGGGCACATACCTTCAGTGTTGTAAGAACTGTGGAAAAACTAGAGGAAAGAGACAGCGCACATAGGGTCTTAACCGATTAAACAAAGACGTAGAAGTATTAGCAAGTGAGCTCACCTTGTGCGGTTGTGTGTGACACAACCACTACACACGCCTCGGCTGCAGCGAACCACCCGTGGGTCACGTAAAAATAGGTTATAGAGATGGATGGAGTAATCGCCCGCCAATCAAGACCAGATGTCAGTCCAAGTAGAAGAAAGAGCCTTTATTCCTACGCGTTTCGTGTGGCACCCCACACTTCCTCAGGGAGAAGCTTCTCCCTGAGGAAGTGTGGGGTGCCACACGAAACGCGTAGGAATAAAGGCTCTTTCTTCTACTCGGACTGACATCTGGTCTTGATTGGCGGCGCGATTACTCCATCCATTTCTATAACCTATTTTTACCTTCAGTGTTGTGGCAGGCGTAAAGCTCTGCCCCGTGTCTCCACTCCTAGCTCTCCTGAGAGCTCACATGCAGGGAGGAGCGCTGCAGCTTCAGCACCATTTTTCCGGCCGTGCCCCACGAGGAGATGGCAGGGGTCCCGACAAGAAGCGCATGGTGGACCCCACCGGATGGGAGCCTGCTCCAGAGGCGTCCAGGGAGCTCCCTGCCTGAGTCTTCTTCTTAGCCAGCATCTCCAAGCACTGAAGGATACGGTAGGAGGATTTTATTATGTGCGGTGTGCGGCGCTCAGAGAAGAAGCGTCCTCACACCATAAAGGCCAGACCCCGCCCCCCAGATTTAATGTAAAACCGCTAAGACTTCACTGGCACCAAAATCACTGTGTACCAGTGTAATCAATGTTATCCCATATAACTGTCAGTTGTGTAATGTTTCAGCTGATCGGTGTACATTTGTTTTTAGATACAAGTCACTTTAGCACTTAATGTCCAAATATTGGAACATGACAAGAGGTTGTGTGAACAAACAAGTATAAAGACAACATGCAAATACAGTCAGCAAAACTGTACCTAGAAGCACTGTAAGCTTGGGGAGAAGGCCAACTTGCACCATTTTGTTTCTCAGACTGGTGTCAAACGAGAGGTTAAGAAGGAGTCGTAGAGTTATATTCAGTAAATCTTCATGCTCACAAGGCACCATTTTACATAATTTTTCAATAATATCCATTTCTGCCTAAAATAAGAATTAAGAAACTAAATATTAAGACATCACAGCATAGGAAACAAGAAAATTACTTGGGCTAACAATAGACTAAAGTAAAAGTCTCAAAACTAATTGGAGAATTTACAAACATTCTGCAATATATCTGTATGTCATGATGGACCTCACCAAAAGCACAGGTACACTGTGGTGTGAAAGGGGTTAAATGATTGTCTCTGGCAGTCTCTGGCACAGCTAAGTTCCCAGGATGAGTTTTCGATACTGCTGGTTTTCATTATTTTTGCACCAATTAGCTACTTTAGGTATCCTGTGGTCTTTAAGGTTTCATTCAGATGTGTATGAGCAATGATGCACAGACCGGCCGCTGGTCTCCTGCCAGACATCAACAGTCTCTTATCTACCTATGAGGTTGTCAAAGTTCAGTTCAGGAAACCTGCGTCCAGTCCATACATCACAAACCGTATTTCGCAGATATCTCAATAGCGCATTGTTAGAATTTAATTGTTTTTTATTAAAACTAACTTGTTGAAAAAGTTCTATTTGCTGAATTTCTAGCTTTCATAAGACCTATTGATGAAGTTATGTCTCGATGACAAGTGTTTTTGCTGGTAACATGCAATAAAAATGCATATGCAGATTTTTCACAACTTATTAACCCCTTCATGACCCAAAAACTACTAGAAAAAAAGCAGCATCAGAAAAACTCACCATCCATGCCAAAGACAGAAAACCAAAAGCACTTACAGGACGCAGTCAGAGCCCAATTGTGGAGCAAGCCCAGCTGCTGGCTGATGAGTCGCCTGCCAGCCAGCAGCTGGGCTTGCTCCACAATTGGGCTCGGACTGCGTCCTGTAAGTGCAATTTTGTACAATTTTGTTAGGACTGGTGAGCATGGGATCCCTTGATCGTGGGTCATCAGCTTAAATGTCTTGGGCCAACACATGAACCAAAATCCCATCTATAAAGGTTTTTTATTTATCATATAAAAAACTTTTGCACTTTTTTATTCATCCAGGGCGCAGGTGGGCCCATAGGGGCGCCGTTCATCCAGTGGTGCAGAAGCATCGTACTGT
The DNA here is from genome assembly GCA_033576535.1 of Allobates femoralis. Classification (NCBI taxonomy): domain Eukaryota; kingdom Metazoa; phylum Chordata; class Amphibia; order Anura; family Aromobatidae; genus Allobates; species Allobates femoralis. Next base: position 23,400,358 of record JARQOC010000007.1, read on the forward strand.
GCGGCCCAATGCTCAGGCAGCGGAGCGGTTGGGTAGCTTTCAGACACTCTGCATCATATGTATCAGTGTGAATGGTGCTCTATGCAGGCCTAGTGTATGCATGGCAGGTCGCCTCCCACATTTTGCTGGTAGAGGCGACTCATCAGCCAGCAGCTGGGCTTGCTCCACAATTGGGCTCTGACTGCGTCCTGTAAGTGCTTTTGGTTTTCTGTCTTTGGCATGGATGGTGAGTTTTTCTGATGCTGCTTTTTTTCTAGTAGTTTTTGTACAATTTTGTTAGGACTGGTGAGCATGGGATCCCTTGATCGTGGGTCATCAGCTTAAATGTCTTGGGCCAACACATGAACCAAAATCCCATCTATAAAGGTTTTTTATTTATCATATAAAAAACTTTTGCACTTTTTTATTCATCCAGGGCGCAGGTGGGCCCATAGGGGCGCCGTTCATCCAGTGGTGCAGAAGCATCGTACTGTGCGGCCCAATGCTCAGGCAGCGGAGCGGTTGGGTAGCTTTCAGACACTCTGCATCATATGTATCAGTGTGAATGGTGCTCTATGCAGGCCTAGTGTATGCATGGCAGGTCACCTCCCACATTTTGCTGGTAGAGGCGACTCATCAGCCAGCAGCTGGGCTTGCTCCACAATTGGGCTCTGACTGCGTCCTGTAAGTGCTTTTGGTTTTCTGTCTTTGGCATGGATGGTGAGTTTTTCTGATGCTGCTTTTTTTCTAGTAGTTTTTGTACAATTTTGTTAGGACTGGTGAGCATGGGATCCCTTGATCGTGGGTCATCAGCTTAAATGTCTTGGGCCAACACATGAACCAAAATCCCATCTATAAAGGTTTTTTATTTATCATATAAAAAACTTTTGCACTTTTTTATTCATCCAGGCGCAGGTGGGCCCATAGGGGCGCCGTTCATCCAGTGGTGCAGAAGCATCGTACTGTGCGGCCCAATGCTCAGGCAGCGGAGCGGTTGGGTAGCTTTCAGACACTCTGCATCATATGTATCAGTGTGAATGGTGCTCTATGCAGGCCTAGTGTATGCATGGCAGGTCGCCTCCCACATTTTGCTGGTAGAGGCGACTCATCAGCCAGCAGCTGGGCTTGCTCCACAATTGGGCTCTGACTGCGTCCTGTAAGTGCTTTTGGTTTTCTGTCTTTGGCATGGATGGTGAGTTTCCCTTCATGACCCAGCCTATTTTGACCCTAAAGACCTTGGCATTTTTGTCAATTCTGACCAGTGCCCCTTTATGAGGTAATATCTCTGGAACGCTTCAACCGATCCTAGCGATTCTGAGAATGTTTTTTTGTGACATATTGGGCTTCATGTTAGTATTAAATTTAGGTTGATAATTTTTGTGTTTAGTTGTGAATAAAATCAAAAATTTGGCAAAAATGTTGAAAATTTTGCAATTTTCAAATTTTTAATTTTTATTCTGCTAAACCAGAGCGTTATGTGACACAAAATAGTTAATAAATAACATTTCCCACATGTCTACTCTACATCAGCACAATTTTGGAAAAAAAAAATACAAAATTTGGTAGGAAGTTATAAGGGTTCAAAGTTCATCAGCAATTTCTCATTTTTACAGCAAAATTTACAAAACCATTTTTTTAGTGACCACATCACATTTGATGTGACAGAAAACCCCCAAAAGTGACACCATTCCAAAAACTGCACCCCTCAAGCTACTCAAAACTACATTCAAGATTATTAACCTTTCAGGTGCTTCACAGGAACTAAAGCAACGTGGAAGGAAAAAATGGACATTTTAATTTTTCTAACAAAAATGTTCTTTTAGCCTCAATTCTTTCATATACAGGATATCCTGTTGCCCATGTGAAAATGAAAGAATTGAGGCTAAAAGAACATTTTTGTGAAAACAAAAGTACTTTAACATTTTTACAGATCAATTTGTGAAACATCTGGGGGTTCAAAGTGCTCACCACCCATCTAGATAAGTTCCCTGGGGGGTCTAGTTTATAAAATGGGGTCACTTATGGGGGAGCTCCAATGTTTAGACACACAGGGGCTCTCCATACGCGACATGGTTTCCACTAACAATTAGAGCTAATTTTCCATTGAAATTGTTAGCGGACACCATATCGCGTATGGAGAATACATGTGCCACCAGCACAAGGGCAACTGGAAGAGTTGGGGTACAGCACCAGGAAATGGCAGCTCTAATGAATGCGCTATTTTCTGGGGTGGCTGTGGGTTGCAATCTGCAGCGTGGGGGGCCCACAACGTTTGGGTATCTCCACGCTGAGGATTCAAGCCCCCCAGCTGCCAAGTTGTACCTGGCTGTCTACCAAAAATACAGGGAAGGCTGTTTTTTTTCTAGAACTGATTTTAGAAAAAAAAAATACGTGGGGCTCCACCATATTTTTGATCCAGCGAGGTACAACTTGGCAGCTACAAACTGACAGCAACCCCCAGCTGCCTCGTTGTACCTGGCTGGCAACCAAAAATACAGCGAAGCCCATTTTTTTTTAATTTCCAGAACTAATTCTAGAAAAAAAAATGACGTGGGGCTCCGCCATATTTTTGGCCCAGCCAGGTACAACTTGGTAGCTGGGGGCTGGAATCCTCAGCATGGAGAGGCCCAAGCATTCTGGTTCCCCATGCTGCGAATTGCAGCCCGCAGCCACACCAGAAAATAGCGCATTCATCGAAGCGCCATTTTCTGGTGCTGTACCCAGGCTCTTCCAGTTGCCCTGGTGCCGGTAGCAAACTGGGTAATAAAGGGGTTAATGCCAGTTTTTTTTATCGGCAGCTGGCACTAAGCCCGAGATTCATAATGTCGGGCCAATGTTAGACCCGGCCACTAGGAATCTCTAGTGAATCTCTAGTAGTCAAAAAATACACCTCACAGAGAAAAATCTTTTTATTTGATAAAAAACACAAACAAAATTCGGACTCCATCTTTATTATAAAGATCCACAACTAAGGTCCCACGACGCTCAATAGCCTCCGACGTAGTCCACAACAAAGGTCCCACGATGCTCGATCGCCTCTGCTACATCCAGAGATTGCAGCAAGGGATCAAGTGTCCTCTTCCTACAGTCTCTGGGGTCAGTGTTATGGTGCACTGTATGGCAATGATCCGTCATACAGTGTACTATGACTATGATCCCAGAGACTACAACAAGAGGATACTTGATCCCTTGTTGCACCCATCCATCCACCCATGCATCCATCCATGCACTCATGCACACATCTATGCACGCACACACACATCCACCCACGCACGCACATATCCACCCACGCACACATCCATGCACGCATCCATGCACGTACACCTCCACGCATGCAGACATCCACGCATGCAAACATCCATCCATGCACGCACACATTCAGCCATGCATGCACACATCCACGCACGCAGAGACATCCACGGACGCAGACATCCATGCACGTAGACATCCATCTACCCATGCACCCATCCATGCACCCATCCATCCACCCATGCATACAACCATCCATCCACCCATGCATGCACCCATGCATCCACGCATGCACCCATCCATTCATACTTACCTCACTCACGATCCACTGGTGAGGAGGAGTAGCCGGGAGAGGAGGAGGGGCAACGCGGAGCAGAGGAGGCTGACCGTCGGGTGCAGCCTGCTGGGAGAGGTGAGGGAGGGGAAGACAGGACAGGGGAGGGGGGCGACAGGACATGGGGGGAAGAGGGGATGAGCAAAATGGGGATGAGCAGGGAGGGGGCTCACAAAGCTGACCGGCGGGTGCACCGGTGTTGCAGCCCGCCGGGAGAGGTGAGGGGGGTGGAAACAGGACACAGGGGGGTTGGAGGTGGGGGGCTGGACAGGGGGCAGCACAGATGACCAGGGAGGGGGCTGATGAGGCTGACCGGCAGATGCACCGGCGGGTGCACCTTCCGGCAGATAGACTGCAATGGGGGGGTGCATGGGAGGCACGGGGGGCGCCTGATGAGCCCTTGAGCGGGAGGGGAGGATGAGGAGGGGGAGGGCACCCGCCGATCCACCCCTGCAGTTCTGATTGGAGAGCTCCAATCAGATCTGGAGGGGTGAATCCCTCTGATTCGCTCTGATTGGCAGTTTCATTTTCAACTGCCAATCAGAGTAACTTTAGCCAAGGGGGAGCTAAGCCACCCCCCTGGGCTAAAGTATAGGTCCTTGCGATCCTGCAGCTCCGGTGACTTGTCACTGGCCCTGTCACCGGAGCTGCAGAACCGCAAAGAAACCATGACGTTATAGAGACGTCATAGGTCGGGAACGCACCGACTTTCATGACGTCTCTATAACGTCATAGGTTGGGAAGGGGTTAAATTCTATGGAGAAAACACAAAAACAAAACTTACAATATGTGCTGCTTTGCATAGTTGAACAGATGTGTCAAGGCCTAATATGACCTCAGGGGATCTGATTTCAGAAGGTCACAACCTTTAGTTGATTGCAGATCTTTAGCGCCCGCCTGTCATTTATCCTGAATAGGAGAGTACTTTTTTCATCCAGTGCTAAAGGGGTTAAGGCTCCTTTCTATTCTGATGGGATTAAACAGGTAATTATAATCCCAGCTGCAGACACTCCCTAGCACTACATAAACCTACTCTTTTCGCTCTCCTATGTTAGCTATAGCTCATTCTATGCTGACCTATGAAGGAGCTATTGTAGGAGAAAGCGGACTTTCCAGTTGATGCGGTGGAGTCTCTCTCTGGAGAAGAATTGGAGTCTATGTTGAATCTGTTTCCCTTGTTGGTGCTCCTTCCTTCAATCGTCTTTATAATAACTGTATAAGATTAGTGTTTTGCTGGCCTGCGCACTAGACAGGTCTAGTACATGGTCAGCCAGGGCCTAAGCACGTGATCGTGCATGGGGGGAAAAGGACCCATCAAAGAACAACAGGAAGAGTTCAGGTGATGACCTATCTCACCTCATCCTATTGTCTGGGCTTTCCTTTTACATCTTACCTGGTTTACCCCTCCTCTTGTGTCGCACGCTGAGCAGTGCTCTCTCCAGCGTGAAACATATGCACAGACTTAGCCTTGAGACTAAAATTTTAAGTCATTGAAATCAGAAGAGATGTCATTTCATTGATAGTATGGGGCACATTACCATCTCAGTTAGAGATGAAGCCTGCAGAGCAGAACACATTAAATGCAGAATACAAGTCTATAAGGGCTAGAAATATTGTTATTCCTTATGTGCACACAGTACAACTTATTTTATAATACCACCTAAACCATCACAGAACTACAAGAAGGTTTGAGGGGTATCATATGGAGTTAATTTCTAAAACCCTTTTTTGTGTCATCGTTGTATGACTTACCATGTCATTCTTGTTCTCCAGGAAGATACTGAGCTTCTTAAGAAAGGATACAACAAGGATAAGGAGTTCAAAATTATCTCTGTCAAGTGCTTTTACCAGCATATGGACAATATTCTTGTTTCTCATCTTCAGTTCGGTGCGAGTATCTTCAGCAAGATTAAGCAATAGATAGAGGGCAACTAAAATATATCACAAAACTGCTTAGATTATGCAGATATAAATATTTCCAATCATTTAAACAAACATATTACATTCAGAGGTGGTGGGATGCAGGCAAACCAACAACCTCAACAGAAAAAGATAAAGGTCAGAATAGCCCTATAAACAGAGAAAAACAGAAAACAAGTGTTTTCATTTTTTTTTAAATAATGATGACAACATGCAATCTGCCTGTCTACTGCACTATTATGTCCAACCTAAAAGACAAACACCAGAAAAAATGCTGGACATAGTCTAAATGTGTAGACTTTAGATCAGGGCTGTGGAGTCGGAGAGTCAGTGCTCATTTTGTGGAGTCGGTGTCAGAGATGGAGTCGGTAGAAAATGGACCGACTCCACCTCCAAAAATATATAATACATTGGGTACAGTAGTTCAATGCACTATGTGCTGAATATTATTATTATTATTGATTATTATGTTCTATCTAAGTAGCTTGATTATTGTATCATAATAATAATTAAAAGCCTGATATTCACATTGCACTACAATAAATTTATCAGTTAAAAATGAGCCACAGATGAGGGAGTTGGAGTCAGGGAAATTGAGGAGTCGGAGGTTTGGTTTACTGACTCCACAGCCTTGATTTAGACTTCAATTGCCTGATTATAACCAATAGTTCTCTTGGGGGGGTCCATTTGAATCACCTTTTTCTGGGCCCATAACAGAAGCAAAAGGAAGCATAAATGTGGTGTGTAACAACCATGATCTTGCTTTATTAAAAAAAAATTATTTCATACTTTTGCCAAATATTTGTTTCCTTTTTGGAGCACAGATGAGTCTTTAATGTACTGTAATAACATAACAGAACCGGTATTCTTCCATTCTTTTTTTAATCCTTTGAAATTTCATGGAGAGGAAAATAGTAAAATAATCAAAAGCTATATTTCGATGTGCAAAGAAAAAGCGTCATTCACCGGTTCTTGTTTCTTGCAGTGTGGAAAGTTTATTCCATTAAAATCGGTGGTACAGAGTGTGGGGAGGGGATCAGCAGGGTTGGACGATGGTCATCGTTTCACACTGTCAGCGCTTCAACAGGTCCTGATAGGCATCAGGATCCGTTGAAGCGCTGACAGCATAAAACAGTGACCGACCCTGCTGATCCCCCTCCCCACACTCTGTACCACCGATTTTAATGGAATAAACTTTCCACACCGCAAGAAAGAACCGGTGAATGACGCTTTTTCTTTGCACATCAATTTACCCCTTTTACAAAAGCTGAGCAACGCCGGTAATTCTTACTGCCTGCTGATGATGGTCGAACAGAGCCATGTATGTTAGCTAGTGCCTGGAATACTTCTCATCCTTTGGAACATCTAGATTTCTATTTTCCGTTTATCATAATTAAATTTATCATCATTAGTTGGACTGATACTCATTAATCATCAATTACTGTCACAAAATATTTTACCAATTCTCCCATATACAGCGATTGAAAAAGCATTATTTTTTCCACATTACACTCACACATGTTAAGTATTTTATTGTGATTTTATGTGATATACTAAATAAGTAGTACCGTATATACTCGTGTATAAGCCGACCCATGTATAAGCCGACCCCCCCTACTTTTGCCCCCAAAACCTGGGAAAACCTATTGACTCGTGTATAAGACGAGGGTGGACCCCAGCACAGGTATACAGCCCCCAGCAGTGTGGTATACAGGCCCCCCAGTGGTATACAGGCCTCCCCAGTAGTAGTATACAGCAGCCTCCCCAGTGGTAGTATACAGCAGCCTCCCCAGTGGTAGTATAGATCAGCCTTCCCAGAGGTATATACAGGCCCCAGCAGTATATACAGCAGCCCCAGTGGTATACAGCAGCTTCCCCAGTGGTATATACAGGCCCCAGCAGTATTACAGCAGCCTCCCCAGTGGTATATACAGGCCCCAGCAGTATTACAGCAGCCTCCCCAGTGGTATATACAGGCCCCAGTGGTGTATACAGCAGCCCCAGTGGTATACGTGGTATACAGCAGCCTCCCCAGTGGTATATACAGGCCCCAGCAGTATTACAGCAGCCTCCCCAGTGGTATATACAGGCCCCAGTGGTATATATAGGCCCCAGTGGTATATACAGGCCCCAGTGGTATACAGCAGCCTCCCCAGTGGTATATACAGGCCCCAGTGGTATACAGCAGCCTCCCCAGTGGTATATACAGGCCCCAGTGGTATACAGGTGCCCCCCCCCCATCAGTGGTATACAGGGCACCCCTTGCTGCCGCACACCTGTAAAGTAATACATCATTATACTTATCCCTGTCGCTGTCGCCGACGCTCTGCACCACGCTCCTCCAGGTCTTCATGCTACTTCCTGCTTCTTCCTGCTTGTGACCGGCGGGCGCAGACAATGACGTCATTGTCTGTGCGCCGGAGGAGGAAGCATGAAGACCCGGAGGAGCGCGGTGCAGGGCGGCGGCGACAGGGATAAGTATAATGATGTATTACTTTACAGGTGTGCGGCAGAAAGGAGGGGGGCCCTGTATACCGATGGGGGGGGGGGGCGGGCGGCCTGTATAGACCTATGACTCGTGTATAAGCCGAGGGGGGGACTTTTCAGCACATTTTTTTGTGCTGAAAAACTCGCCTTATACTCGAGTATATATGGTAAGTATCTGAAGTGTAAAGGAAATAATATATGGTTTTCTAAATATTTTAAAAATATAAACCTGAGAACTGTGACATGCATTTTCATTCATTCTCCATCAGTTAATACTTTGTGGGACCACATTTCGCAGCAAATCCTGCTTTAAGTCTTTTGAGCTATTCCCCTACCAGCTTTGCACATCTAGGTGACATTTTTGACCATCCTACTATGCAAAATATCTCTAGCTCAGTGAGATTGGATGGAGATGTCTGTTAACAACAATTTTCAGATCTTGCTACAGATTCTCGATGGGATTTAATGCTGGACTGTGACTGGGCCATTCACACACATTAATGTACTTTGCTTTAAAAACCCTCCATTGTAGCTCTCTTAGTATGTTTAGGGTGATTGTCCTGCTGGAAGTTGAACCTACGCTCCAGTCTCAGGTCTTTTGCAGCCTCTAAGGCTGGATTCACACTTGGCGTATTTGCCGCGTATTCCCGCATTTACGCAGGGCTTTTGAGCGCCTGTGTAAATACAGTGGAGCGCAACGCTGGAAAGGCATTCCAGAAAAACCTATGGCTTTTGCTGAAATGCATTCAGACGCCGCGGATCCAGGCGTCTTTTTACGGATGCACTTTCAATCCAAAGCGCGTCCACAAAAAGAATGACCATGTCAATTCTTTGTGCCTTTTTCATTGCACTTTTCCCATAGGTCACATTATAAAATGGGCTTGGGAAAAGCGCGCTGGAAAAAACACAGCGTCTTAATGCAGTTGCGCTGTTTTGCGTAAAAAAAAAAAATCGCAACTGCATAAATATGCAGCGAACTTGCCACGTGTGAACCCAGTTTAACAGGTTTTCCTCCAAGATTACCCTGTATTTAGCTCCACATTTTCCCATCAACTCTGACCAGTTCCCATCTCCCTGTTGAAGAAAAGTATGACAGTATCATGCTGCCATCTCAATGGGTGGCGCTAGGGATGGAGTTTTCAGGGTGATGTGCTGTGTTAGCATTTTACATCACAAATAGTGGTTTGAATTTAGGCCAAAAAGTTCCACTTTGTATCATCTGACCGGAAAACTTTCTTCCAAATGTAGTTGTGATCCCTACATAGCATTTGCAAACAGGATATATTATGGCTTGCTTTCATAGATGTCTTTCTCTCCCACTCTTCCACAAAGGCCAAATTTGTGGAGTGTAGCAGTAAGGGCCCATACACACGCTGCCACTGTGTGGTAGCAACTGCCTGGCATTGAGGATATTTGTGCCTGTTGCCATGAAATTGCTACGAAATGGCGGCGTGTAAATTCCTCCCGGTGTCCTGCAGTTGACTCAGATACCTGTTGCTGAGCCATGCTCAAAAACCGAAGGCAACACAAAGGCACAATTGCCATGGTAGTGGCGTGTAAACGGGGCACAGGGATGGAATTTGCATCACCTAGTGAATTCCCAGGAGCGTGACACAGCGTCATGGATACCACGCCCCATCATCGATCATTGGTGGGGGCTACTGTGTTACGATTGGCTGTCCCTTCTCAGGGCGCCATATTTAAAGAGCTGTCCATTCACACTACACAATTGCAATGGCGTCGTGTATTAGCCAGCCTTCCTGCGCAGGCTGGCCAATCATGATGCTATTCCGTTGTCCAATCAGCGTATTAGCGTCACGGAATACACAACTCTGTCACGCCTATGTACTTGCGGCGCGAAAGATGTACGCCCATATTCCTTTGTGGTAGCGGCGTGTGAAGCAGCGAAGGTATTCAACAGGAAGTTATCCGCAGGATATGTCGGAACTTCCGGGGAACAAAGATACCTTCAGTTGACAACGCAATGGCGGCATGTATATGCAGCATCGGCGATCGGTATCCACCGTCAAAAACGTGCGCGTGCACGTGCAGTGGATACCTGTTGCTAGGGACAGTGGCGGCGTGTAAAGGTACCTTTATAGTTGTCCTGTGGACAGATTCTCCCACCCGAGCTGTCAATCACTGCAGCTCCTCCAGAGTGACTATGAGCCTCTTGGCTGCTTCTCTAATTTGTGCTCTCCTTGCTTGAGACTGCAGTTTAGGTGGACAGCCATGTTTTGTTAGGTTTAAAGTTGTGCCATACTCCTTCCATTTTTGGATGATGGATTGAACAGTGGCCCATGAAATGCTCAGAGTTTTGGCTATTTTTTTCTTTTATAACCCAACCCTGCTTTACTCTTCTCCACAAATGTATCCCTGAACTGTCTGGTGTGTTTCTTGGTTGATCCTTAATGTTCGAATAAATATACACATGTGGACTCAATTTACTAATTAGGTGACTTCTGTAGGAAATTGTGTGATGTAATGATCATGTGACCATAGTGGGTGGAGCTAAGTAAGCAAACGTATGTCAACTTAGCTCCGCCTATTATAGTCACATGGTTATGACATCATATCAGGTCTCCCAACATGTTCTAACATAAGGCTGAAATGTTAACTATTAACCTGCCAGATAGACTATAGTCTCCAAGATGTAGACTTACATGAAAAAATGTAAGTGTATAAATGCTTTTTCTCACCTTTCACATTACACTATGAGCTCAGACAGGGACGATTAGACTGGTATTATAAAGCTACTGCTACAGACAGTAATAGCTGGGGGGCATAAACTAGTTGACAAGTTCCCTTTAAGCGTTGGGTTTATCACAGCGTTTCGTGAACTTCAGTCAACTCAAGATTCCCAATAGATCATGTTTTCATGATGTCCTTAGCATTACACAGGTGATGAAATTATTATCAAGGCCTCACCTGTGCAATACTAAGGAAATCCTAAAAGCATGACCCATTGGGGGCCATGGCGCCTGGAGTTTGGGACATATTGGTTTATCACACACAATCCTTATAAAATAAATTTAAGTTTGAGAGTGTAACGTGAAAAATGTGGAAATCCTCACGGGGTATGAATACTTTTTCAAAGCACTGTATAGCAATACCAAATATAACATTTATGTGGGTGGGGAAAGTACATGCAACACCTGAGAACAGAAAGTAATCATTTTGTTTTAGCATGCTTATTCCCTTGGAAATATGTATAGATGTTATGCATCCAAGCAAAGAATTTTTCATGCAATTAGATAGACTGATCAGAGAACAAGCATTTCCAAGAATATTCCCAACTACTATTTTTACTTTTTTATGTGTTGCTGTCATCAATTTCTAAACTACGGTATATAACTGACTTAGGGCCCTTTCACATCAGCGTTTTTTTGAAATCGCGGCAGATGCGGAGAAAAAACCGCATCTGCCGCGATTACCGCATACCGGCTGCACTTGCGGCGCGGTTGCGGTTTTTGCCATGCAAAGTATAGGCGGACTTGCGGCAGGTGCGGCAAGTGCGGTTTTGCACTTGCGGCAGGTGCGCCGCGAAAAAAACCGCGGTCAGCCGCCGTTTTTTTCGCGGCCGCACCTGCCACAAGTGCAAAACCGCACTTGCCGCACCTGCCGCAAGTACGCCTATACTTTGCATAGAAAAAACCGCAACCGCGCCGCAAGTGGAACGGTTATGCGGCAAACGCGGCAGATGCGGTTTTTTCACCGCATCTGCCGCGAATTACGAAAAACGCTGATGTGAAAGCACCCTTAGGGCCCTTTCACATCAGCGTTTTTTGAAATTTGCGGAAGATGCGGTGAAAAAACGCATCTGCCGCAATTGGTGCATAACCGATGCACTTGCGGCGCGGTTGCGGTAATCCCCATAGAAAGTATAGGGGGACTTGCGGCAGTGCGGCAAGTGCGGCAGCGAAAAAAACAGCGGTCAGCTGATGTGAAAGGGCCCTTAGCCTTCTGAATGTTTTGATCACTATTTGTTTACTTTATTCAACATCACATTGATCTGATGTATGTGTTGAATTTTTCCATATACGTGTATTCATTTACTACTTTTATTTATTAATTATTATCAATATTTATAATTCTTGTTTTTTTCTTTTAATATATTTTCTTAATTTTTTTTTAACATTTTTATGCCTTTAGTAATTTAATGGCTGCACGGATACATTGCACTATGAATCCATTAGAAATCTCTATTGTAATATACCCTTATTTGAGCCATCATACACAATACTGTACATGTTCTGGGCCTTAAGGTACAGTTACGCAAAGCAATATTGCATGCAATTTCACTGGTAATTTACTGGTTGCAGTGAAATCATGGACACATTGTTCTATTTTGTTGCCGTGTAAAAATGGAACAATGTGCCCATGATTTCACGAGTCAGCAAACTGCCAGTGAAACTGCAAGAAATATTGCTTTGTGTAATGGTACCCTTAGTAAGATGGCCACCAGTGTGTGCAAGCACACTTCCCGCTGTCCCCTTGCACCTTCAAAGACTTCAGCACATCACAAGCATCTGTGTATGAAATCGGGGGTGAGAAAGGGCAGCTCTCCATCAAAACGTGCACACCACTGTGCATGCTGGAACCGGATATAGGCAGGGTTGAGCTTGAATGCGCCAATCAACTGACACCCCACTGGGCATTTAAATACAAAACAGGACACTATGCCCAATCACCACTTGAGAAGGCTGGATGTGGGGTAGGATGGAAGGAGAGGCTACTGTCATTTGGGATTTTATTCTAGGTGCATTGAACTATCCACACCATTTAATCACTGCTGCTAATTTTCCATTACAGCAATCTTTGAAATTATTTTTGTTTATGTTCAGATTTTTACTTGCAGTTTTAATGGACGTCAATGGGGTCCCCTCCAAGTTTCACAAATATTATGACTTTTTTTGAAAATATATTTGTTTCTGTAGATTATTGGTCTGGAAATTAGAGATAAGCCCATGGAAGTTTGGGTTCTGGGGGATCAGTTGGACTTTTAACGAAATTGTGTTCTGGACCCAAACTTGAGTTGAACCTCCTTGGAAGTCACTGATTGGTCAGCTCGGCTCTCCGACCATATACAGCCAGCCATAATCAAAGTATTTCCAGGGGAGGGAGGGCGGAGATTTGTCATTTTCTTTTTTGGTACACACTGCATCCTATAACTCTGATTTTAACCCCAAGGTTAATCATTCAAACATTGACTGTGCCCAAACACAGTGATTTTCACTCCTGTGATTTGCATACATAAGCACCCGAACACCAAGCTTGGACACTGAAAACTTTTGTAAAGTCTGTGTTTGGTACATACACAACTTTAAAGTCCAGTTCGCTCTTCCCTACTGGTAACTTAAAGGGAACCTGTCACCTACTTAAAGCCACCTAAACTATCAGTACATGTCCTGCACCTTCCTATTACCATTATAACTATCCCTCTCTCTGCTAAATTCTTGCTTTCAATGTTGTAAAAAACATTTTTATACTTATTCATTAGGATGATAATGAAGTGAGGGCTATATGCAGTAGTCCCCCAGGGCTTGTTGGTTTGCAGCCTCCATGATCCTTTATCATTATTATTATGCCCCGATGGGCGTGACATTGTAATAAGATTCATCTCTGGCCCTGCCTCTCTGTGCTGCTTCTGCTGTGATGGCTCTGCCCTCCTCCTCTCTGTCACAGCATGCAAATCATTTGTCCTGACGTCAGCTCCAGAGTCCTGCCCTGACAAAGCATAAACAGCACAGCAGAAGCAACACAGAGAGGCAGTGGGGGAGGGAATGGCCACAGTCAATTAAGCTCCCTCCAGCCACAGTGACTGCCTCCATGGCTTCTAACTGTAAATTTTACAAAGGCTATATCTCGGGGTACACAGCACACAGACACATGGGGGACCCCTTCCCTGAAAGCCGCAGATATGCTGCATTCACTGCTGCATTTAGAGTGCCAAACAGCAGAAGGGGGTGACAGGTCCTCTTTAAAACTTTGTTTTGTTAATTAGATAAAATTTCAGTTTTGTGGGGTGGACCCAGGAATGAGTTGGGATTATTTACACAGAATTTGAATGAGCAACATCTGCCTTTTTGTGACTACATTTTTCCATGGAGTGAGTGTGGAAACTTAAATATATAGTTGTATGTGTCCAAAGATCTACAGATGATAGATTTAATACTACAATGTTTACTAAAGTTACAAATAGAAATCTTAATTGAGAAGACCCATATACATTTGGGGAGACCCTTGATCCCAGAACAGGAAAAGCCCTACACCAAATGTCCCTATTTAGGAAATTACAGTTCTGTTCATTTATCTACGGGTGCAATGACTATTTTCTCTACACGGATGATTTACAGAAACAAGCACACAGTGGATGATGAAGTACAGTTATGGCCAAAAGTATTGACACCCCTGCAATTCTGTCACATAATACTCAGTTTCTTCCTGAAAATGATTGCAATCACAAATTCTTTGGTACTATTACCTTCATTTAATTTGTCTTCAATGAAAAAACACAAAAAGAATAGTCCTAAAGCCAAATTGGATATAATTCCACACCAAACATAAAAAAGGGGGTGGACAAAAGTATTGGCACTGTTAGAAAAATCATGTGATACTTCTCTAATTTGTGTAATTAACAGCACCTGTAACTTACCTGTGGCACCTAACAGGTGTTGGCAATAACTAAATCACACTTGCGGCCAGTTGACAAGGATTAAAGTTGACTCAACTCTGTCCTGTGTCCTTGTGTGTACCACATTGAGAATCGAGAAAAGAAAGAAGACCAAAGAAACTGTCTGAGAAACCAAATTGTGAGGAAACATGAGCAATCTCAAGGCTACAAGTCCATCTCCAAAGACCTGAACTTTCCTGTGTCTACTGTGTGCAGTGTCATCAAGACGTTTAAAGCCCATGGCACTGTGGCTAACCTCCCTATATGTGGACGGAAAAGAAAAATTGACAAGAGATTTTAACACAAGATTGTACGGATGGTGGATAAAGAACCTCGACTAACATCCAAACAAGTTCAAGCTGCCCTGCAGTCCGAGGCTATAACAGTGTCAACCCGTACTATCCGTCGGCGTCTGAATGAAAAGGGACTGTATGGTAGGATATCCAGGAAAACCCCACTTCTTACCCCAAGACATAAAAAAGCCAGGCTGGAGTTTGCCAAAACTTACCTGAGAAAGCCTAAAACGTTTTGGAAGAATGTTCTCTGGTCAGATGAGACAAAAGTAGAGCTTTTTGGGCAAAGGCATCAACATAGAGTTTACAGGAGAAAAAAAGAGGCATTCAAAGAAAAGAACACGGTTCCTACAGTCAAACATGGCGGAGGTTCCCTGATGTTTTGGGGTTGCTTTGCTGCCTCTAGCACTGGACTGCTTGACCGTGTGCATGACATTATGAAGTCTCAAGACTACCAACAAATTTTGCAGCATAATGTAGGGCCCAGTGTGAGAAAACTGGGTCTCCCTCAGAGGTCATGGGTCTTCCAGCAGGACAATGACCCAAAACACACTTCAAAAAGCACTAGAAAATGGTTTGAGAGAAAGCACTGGAGAGTTCTAAGGTGGCCAGCAATGAGTCCAGACCTGAATCCCATAGAACACCTGTGGAGAGATCTAAAAATGGCAGCTTGGAGAAGGCACCCTTCAAATATCAGGGACCTGGAGCAGTTTGCCAAAGAAGAATGATCTAAAATTCCAGCAGAGCATTGTAAGAAACTCATTGATGGTTACCGGAATCGGTTGATCGCAGTTATTTTGGCTAAAGGTTGTGCAGCCAAGTATTAGGCTGAGGGTGCCAATACTTTTGTCTGGCCATTTTTGGAGTTTTGTGTGAAATGATCAATGTTTTGCTTTTTGCTTCATTCTCTTTTGGTGTTTTTTTCATTGAAGACAAATTAAATGAAGATAATAATACCAAAGAATTTGTGATTGCAATCATTTTCAGGAAGAAACTGAGTATTATCTGACAGAATTGCAGGGGTGTCAATACTTTTGGCCACAACTGTATATGCCATAGGAAGTGCACAATACACTGCGACCCAGCTTGTATTTCTGGAGACATGTAAATTGTTAAATATGCTCTACTCACTAGAGTAATGCCAGGCATGTGCATGCTAAGGCACATTGTGGGCTTCATCAGGGAGGGGGATACTTGGATTAGGGAGAGCAGATTTTGCTGGATTTCTTTTATGGGAGAACCATGTCACTTTTCCAGTGTGAAGTAGAAAACACCGATGCTTGTCTTCTTGAATTTCTCTTTTATTTTTGAAAATTATAAAATCATTCAGCGTGCTAGCTGGGCGCTAGACGCGTTTCGGAAGAACAACTTCCTTAATCATTAGCCATTAGAGAATTTCAAGAAGACAAGCACCGGTGTTTTCTACTTCACTTTGTTTCCTGCAGTTGCCAAAGCTGCCACACCAGGTGCAGGAATCCAGGAGGTTAATGGGCGGTGGAGCGGCCTTTCCCTTCCCCCTTTCCATTTGAATGAATCACTTTTCCAGTGCCTTTGTGCTACAACTAATTCGGAATTCACCTACATTTCAGTTATCAGATGTCAGACATCAGTGGGGATGTGTTTTTTGTGGGTTGAGTTGGAGTTTTAATTGCTAGCATTTTGGGGTAAAGAACATTTTGGATCTCTTTTCAGGCCCAGTTCACATTTTTCCTGTGCTCTACAATGAGCACTTACATCATGGTTTGAAGTTTAGTCTATACATGATTTAGATAAAGCCCTAGACAGATTTATTAACTTAAACAAGCAGAGTTACTCTTGACTCCGTCTGGGCTCTGCTCAGCAGTGTCCGTCATTTCAGAAGTGGTCAAACTAGCTTTTATGCATAAAAACACTGACACCACGGGTTCATGTGTCCGACAGTTCAAAGTGTCTCCATCTACTTCATTACGCTGAATCTTACATGGAGGGTTTTGTCGAAATTATGCATTTCAGAGATTTACACATAAAACCCCAATAAAAATGCTCAGCATAGAGAATGTGCCTTAGGCTGCAATCACATGAGCATATACAATGGCGGTCAAGTGTTAGCCTATGAGGCAGTTCCTATCAGGGCATCACAGATTTGGCATAAGAAAAAATTGGCAGCATGCTGCGAGTAGTAGCGTGTATTGGATGGCATGCATCCAATGACATTTATGGGTGTTTGGAAATCATTGGGCTGCACTTCTCTGATTTTTAAAACCACTCTTAATTATTTGCAAAAGAAACAATCCACTCAACAATAATTTTAAAATTGTATTAGATATATCCTAATCTATTTGAATGTTTGTCTTTGTCAAAAATATACTGACTTTATCTTTACAAAGTGGCAGCTGATAACAAGTTCTGCTTCTCTTCAGCCCATTAGAATACAGAAGCTGGTTAGTCAGTCATGTGATGGCAAATACTCTGCTGAGCTAAACTGAATTTGATTGGTCAAAAACCTGACCTTACTGTTCTTACTATAGGCTGCTGCTTTATACTCATTCACTTCAAGATAAAAGTTAATGAAAATGTCTGGTACAAACACTAAAAAAGGGAACATATTATTTGGCCTGGAAGGCTAAAAGGAAATATGTCACAATATATTACAATAATGTTGATTGTGTCGGTTGTACCTACCCCTTAGGAGTTGTTCCTGCTTGAGAAGAAGTCCCTGGTATTTTTTATAAGTTTTCTCATATTCCTTTTTTAAAGATGGGGTTTCTGGATCATCATCAAGTATTCAAATTAGTTAAGAAATAGAATATTAAACTAGTGATGCTGACATCAAAATATAAGAAAACAAATATTCATGTATGAAAAACTGCTCATAGCATAGTTGCAGCCTCCTACTTCCATCATTAAATACGCTATATTGAGGCCCCTGACGGTTCTCCTTCAAGCATTGACCATATCAGAGCTCTTGT
The DNA here is from genome assembly GCA_033576535.1 of Allobates femoralis. Taxonomy (NCBI): domain Eukaryota; kingdom Metazoa; phylum Chordata; class Amphibia; order Anura; family Aromobatidae; genus Allobates; species Allobates femoralis. The sequence continues at coordinate 23,418,241 of JARQOC010000007.1, forward strand.
GAAGCAGCATCTTCTGATCCACCAACACTTACTGGCTGAACTGCACAATCAATCATGTCCACTTAGGGCGCCTTCACACTGGCGTTTGGGTCCGCAGCGTAGTTCTGCGTAATAGCTTTTATGAATCCGCATGCGGCTTGCGGACCTATATTTATCATTGCGTATGCATGGACATGCGTAGGCATCAGTTTGTATGCGTCTGCGTACGTTCGAGGTTTGTTGAACCGCCAGTGTGACGCAACATGTTGCATTTTTTGTGCCTTGCAAAATCTGCACTTGTACGTATGCGGATGTTTGCTGACAAACCACGCATTGTTGTGTATGAGTACGCAAAAGCATGCGTACGGCTACGTTCCCTACGCATGCATTCGTAAAAGTGCGCATGTCCAGGAGACGATTGCAAGGCCACTCCCCAAAACTAAGCTGTATAAAAGTGGGTGTGGACATTCCTGACGCAATGTGGATGTCAGAAGCCTTGATGACAACATAGAAGGTGGCTAGGAAGACTCAGGATGTGAGTATAATCTCTGTCTCTTTCTGTATGTCTCTCTCTCTTTCTGTATGTCTCTCTCTCTTCTCTTTCTGTATGTCTCTCTCACACTCTCTCTAGGTGGCTGTGTCTCCCTCTCTTTTGGTGTCTGTCTCTTGGTGTCTGTGTCTCTCTGTGTATTTGTATCTGTCCCTTGGTGTATCTGTGTGTCTGTGTTGGTGTCTCTCTTGTTGTCTCTTGGTTTCTCAGTCTCTCTACTTATATTCTTCTCTCCTCCTTAGTTCTTTATGTGTTCCCGGTGTGTGTCTCTTTAATCATTTCAATGTTGTTGCCAATGAAATGTGGACAGTGGTTGGCCAGTCGTACATCATGTCCAAGGGGTGGCTCCTGTTTCAGTAGTTCATGTTGTTTGCTGACATAATTAGCCTGGTGATATTCTGTAGAGTGATGTCACAAAGTTTCATATGTTGTCTGCAGTGTGACATCCTTTTTTTGGTTGGTGAGGTCATACAATGGCATTTGCACGTTGGGTGTTGACATGGTTTGTATAGTACATTTCCATGTGCAATGTGCTTGTTTCCATACTCTGGTTGGTAATGTCATACAAAGCCATTTCCGCAGTGTTCTTTGCCATGCTTTATCTTACCTTTTGCCATGCTTACTGTGCTAGGTCATGTCATACAATGCCATGTACACTGTTCTTGTTGCCATGCTTACTGTCCTAGGTCATGTCATACAATGCCATGTACACTGTTGTTGTTGCCATCCTAGGTCATGTCATACAATGCCATGTACACTGTTGTTGTTGCCATCCTAGGTCATGTCATACAATGCCATGTACACTGTTCTTTTTGCCATCCTAGGTCATGTCATACAATGCCATGTACACTGTTCTTGTTGCCATCCTAGGTCATGTCATACAATGCCATGTACACTGTTCTTGTTGCCATCCTAGGTCATGTCATACAATGCCATGTACACTGTTGTTGTTGCCATCCTAGGTCATGTCATACAATGCCATGTACACTGTTCTTGTTGCCATGCTTACTATCCTAGGTCATGTCATACAATGCCATGTACACTGTTCTTGTTGCCATGCTTACTGTCATAGGTCATGTCATACAATGCCATGTACACTGTTCTTGTTGCCATGCTTACTGTCCTAGGTCATGTCATACAATGCCATGTACACTGTTGTTGTTGCCATCCTAGGTCATGTCATACAATGCCATGTACACTGTTGTTGTTGCCATCCTAGGTCATGTCATACAATGCCATATACACTGTTCTTGTTGCCATGCTTACTGTCCTAGGTCATGTCATACAATGCCATGTACACTGTTCTTGTTGCCATCCTAGGTCATGTCATACAATGCCATGTACACTGTTCTTGTTGCCATCCTAGGTCATGTCATACAATGCCATATACACTGTTCTTGTTGCCATGCTTACTGTCCTAGGTCATGTCATACAATGCCATGTACACTGTTCTTGTTGCCATCCTAGGTCATGTCATACAATGCCATGTACACTGTTCTTGTTGCCATCCTAGGTCATGTCATACAATGCCATGTACACTGTTCTTGTTGCCATGCTTACTGTCCTAGGTCATGTCATACAATGCCATGTACACTGTTGTTGTAGCCATGCTTACTGTCCTAGGTCATGTCATACAATGCCATGTACACTGTTCTTGTTGCCATGCTTACTGTCCTAGGTCATGTCATACAATGCCATGTACACTGTTGTTGTTGCCATGCTTACTGTCCTAGGTCATGTCATACAATGCCATGTACACTGTTCTTGTTGCCCCTAATTATTAAGGTTAAACCTGTCATTTCTATCCGTCCTCAGTCTACTTCTTATGCTAAGCTGCTGTGTAGCTCTGACTGGACTTCTCTTTCCTCATCTGGCTGTGTGGTGCTTCTTGGTGAGAAAATAGATGACATTATATGTATATTTTTTTTTTGTATAATCTGAACAATACTTGGGATGCAAGTTATTTACTGTATTGAATGTGTCAATGGTTTTTACAAAAAATGAACCTCCTCAGTCATTCTCCGAATAACACGTCTCCTCTTCCTTCAACAGTCTGCTGCTCGTTACACCACTGGGACTGTGCTGTGCTACTGGGACTGTGCTGTGTTGCTGGGACTGTGCTGCATTTACCTGTTGGTCTTTCCTTTGTTGCTCCAAAGATGTCCTCCAATGAAGAAGTTGATGAACGTACTGCTGTTGAATCAGAAGTACCGTATATACTCGTGTATAAGCCGACCCGTGTATAAGCCGACCCCCCTACTTTTGCCCCCAAAACCTGGGAAAACCTATTGACTCGTGTATAAGCCGAGGGTGGACCCCAGCACAGGTATACAGCCCCCAGCAGTGTGTTATATAGGCCCCCCCAGTGGTAGTATACAGCAGCCTCCCCAGTGGTATGCAGGCCCCAGCAGTATATACAGCAGCCCCAGTGGTATACAGCAGCCCTTAGGTAGTACACAGCAGCCCCAGAGGTATATACAGCAGCCCCAGGGGTATACACAGCAGCCCCAGGGGTGTACACAGCAGCCCCAGGGGTGTACACAGCAGCCCCATGGGTGTACACAGCAGCCCCAGGGGTGTACACAGCAGCCCCAGGGGTATATACAGCAGCCCCAGGGGTATACACAGCAGCCCCAGGGGTGTACACAGCAGCCCCAGGGGTATATACAGCAGCCCCAGGGGTATACACAGCAGCCCCAGGGGTGTACACAGCAGCCCCAGGGGTGTACACAGCAGCCCCAGGGGTAGTACACAGCAGCCCCAGGGGTATATACAGCAGCCCCAGGGGTAGTACACAGCAGCCCCAGGGGTAGTACACAGCAGCCCCAGGGGTAGTACACAGCAGCCCCAGGGGTATATACAGCAGCCCCAGGGGTGTACACAGCAGCCCCAGGGGTATATACAGCAGCCCCAGGGGTAGTACACAGCAGCCCCAGGCCCCCCTCACTGTTTGGCGCCCCCACCTCAGGATGGCCCCCCCCCCCCCGCACGCAGCGCTGCGCTCATACATTACCAGCCTGTCAGCTGTCATCCTCCGGTGGCGGATCGAGGCTCCCGGCTCCGGCTTCCATCTTCATCTGTGTCTTTGGGCTGAAAAACTCGGCTTATACGCGAGTATATACGGTAAGTATATTGTAAGAAATATTGTTGTGAAATACTCAGATTATTAGGTCAATGACATTTGTGGTCTATGTACTATGTTATTGTAAAGGATTCTAGTGTTGAGGAAGAGGATGATTCCACTGGAAGCGATATGTCGGACGGTCGAGAAGAAACAGCTTCTGCTGGTAGAACTGGTGTAAGTTAAGACCAGGTGTTGATTGAGTGACTTGTTTTGATTTCGTAATGTCAAATTTTTTTTTTAAATTTAATAGGAAGACTCGGGAAGAACATTTATAGACAATGACTGTCTCATTCCATTGGTCCAAGAGCGTCAAGCACTATGGGACACGCGTGACCAGCACCATTCAGACTCCGGATTGACACGTCAACTTTGGGAAGAGGTCGCTAAAGGAATTTGGCCGGATTGGAGCATTGCTCCCCAACCTGCAAGAACTGATTTTGGTTAGAATGGTATTCTTTCTTAACACATAACAGTTAAAAATTTTCAAGCAATTAATTCTTTTTCGGTCTCCTCTTTACAGTGAAGAAAATAAAAATGCGTTGGCGGTCGATCAAGGATCGGTTCAACAAGGACCTCAGAGAGGAACAACGAGTGCGTAGCGGTTGTGCTCCAAAGTTGAAGAAATATAGTTACCATCGTATGCTCTCATTCCTGAGACCAGCATTGAGTCATCGAACGTGAGTATATATAAATTTTTTCCTTTACTACTTTCTCTTTTTGCAGTTTTTACTGTTAATGCTATCCTGATCATGATTGTCAAGATGTTATTACAACTTTGTTTATTTACTCAACAGAACATGGTGCAGCACCGTTGATACATCATCCTCCACTTTAACATCCACATCTGTTGGAGCGCCACAATATGACCCAGGCACACACCAGTACGGCATTTCACAAGGTAGTAACATTGCAGAATCTAGCAGGCAATCATCACATGCTGGAGAACATGGATTTGGTTCATTGGGTGTTCCCCTATCCCAATCCTCAGCTACTGGTTATGTAGGCACTACACGTCAGCGGCAGAGGACTTGGGAAAGGTCTGTCATGCCGGAATTTATACATTTGAGTTCTATATTCCAGGAAAGGATGCGTGTGCTTGGAGAAAAAATAGACCAGGGCTTCAGTTGTGTTGAGAGACAATTTCAGGAAGTGTTAAAGCGCATTGATCACCTGGAGTTAGACCCCAGGAGACCGGCTCGACATTATTTTGCATCAATAGAGCAAAATGTTACAGAACACCTTACACCAGAACTCCAAATTTTTGTAATGAATGCCTGTCAGGATACATATACTCAGGCCATACAGCAGTCTCAAATATTACAGTCCCAGGCTGGGTACTACCAGATTCCACAAACCAATGTGCAAAGAAATCTACAAAGTCAAACACGCCATCAATGGAATATGACTCAAGACAAACTGCATCTTCCTCTGTGTTGCTAAGACACAATTTGAATACTTTACACCAGCACCACCTCCGTTGGACATTACGCCGGCAATACCTCCAGTGCCAACTTACAGCAGTTTAGTGAGTGCAGCAGCACAAGTAGATGCACCAGCAAACACAACAACAGAACCGATTCCATCACAGCACGCTTCTCATGGTTTAGACACAATGTCAATTGTAACACCCATACATCATGCTACTTCAAGTATTACTACTGAAGGCTCACACCCTAACCTACCTCCAATAATGCCGAGTACAGCATCACAGCATGTTCGCTCCGCAAGTGTGTCTGCAGCCGCATCCCTGACGCATGACACTGTCACCTCATGGACTATACCAGGCCAACCAAAAAAAAAAAACTAAAAACATTGGTGCTCCACAACAGCAGTCTGCCAGTGCTACTCTATCAAAGCCGCAAACACAGCTGCACATACCAGGTACAGAGCCCAGCACTCCAACTATACCATCCAGCAAACGCCGTAGAGGTCCAGGGAACATAAAAAAAGATGTTACTATGAATATTGAATTAGTGGCTGCCCCAGTGACCACAGTGAAAAAGAAAGGTCGACCAAAGAAAAAAAAGGAACCTGTACCACCCTCACCTGGTAATATTTCACTCTTTTCAGATCTTTCTCTACCATCTCTTGGCTCAAATACAAATGTGTCTGTAAGTTCCAACTTACTTTTAACACCCACAGTTTGTTCGTCACCTACTATAGTAGGCACTCAGTCCACTGGTCATGTGTTCAGTCCCATACCTGAATTGGATTCAAGTATCCAACAACCAATTCTACATTTTATTACCCCGTCACCAAATCCACTTTCCAGCCCTAGTCCGAGCCCATCAGCACAGCAGAATATTGCCACGCAACAGGGAGTGGACACTCCAACAGTTACCTACACAAATTTGTAACGTTTTTCTTAAGCAATGTGATATTGCAAGCTTATTCAGAATCTTTTTGTATATTATTTTCATGATTAAAGAATATTCTTTTATGTGTGCTGAATAAACATTTTTGACCATTTTTCAAAAACGTGTGCTTTCATTGTGTTCTCATTATGTGTAGTGTTTATTAAGTTTTTGGTACGTGCATGCCATTCTCTTCTCAACAGGTTACATCTGTCTGTCCATGTTTTGCCTCCTGTACTGTGATTACTCAGGCCTGCGAATCATGACTACTCCTTCAGGTACTGCACACTAAACAATCCTATGTCCCCCACAGGACTAGAAAAAAGGACGAGGTCCGTGTGCCTCAGGGGCACACCGGACAGGGCCAGAGGACCAGAGACACACCGGACAGGATCAGAAGACAGGGTGCCACACAGTACCGAGGAACACGATAGTGGGTGCCTGCAGCAGATCCACAGGAAGACAGGGGGACTGGGGGACAATAAGACATAGGGGGACATGGCATAGAGGCAAACACAATGGGGCACATGGAGGACAGGCACAGACAGGGGAACATTACAATAAATGGAAGACAATATAATAACTTTGAAATTGTAGAAAACTTTTATTTAGCCACACAACTGCATATAATCCTCTAAAAGTGTTGTTGTTACACTATTGAAAATATTTTTAAAATTTATCCTCAATGAAAAGGACCTTGAATTGAGGTTTTGTTCGATGGTAAAATTGAGATGAAAGTACAACTATGTATATCCTCTAAGCAAACCAATGTTATAAACAGCAACCTTATTAAACAAGAATGATCCTAACATTGACTATGTTAGCACTTTACCAGTGTTCTGACAACACACAGATGCACAGCCTGTAGGTTCACCGCTGTATGTATTTGAAAGTAGTACAGTACACTAATAAACTGTAGGATGTATGTACCTATCTCATTACAACATTTGGTCCTGCCAGTCCACACGTCCACTGTCCGAGACAAAGTATTCCGCATACATATCCCTCATTTGACCAACTTCTACTGTACTACGAAGTGGGTGATCCTGCAAGTCCTGGAGTGTGCTCTCTACATGTCCTTCAGCTTCAAAGCAGTGTCATTCTTTAACCAGTAAAAAATTGTGCAACACTACACAAGCTTTGACAACCTCGTCTACTGTGTCAGTTTTAAGGTTGATTGCTGTTCCCAAAATCCGCCACTTTGAAGCAAGCAAACCAAAGGCACATTTGACAGTCCTTCGTGCCCTTGTCAGACGATAATTGAAAATTCGCTTAGTATGGTTCAAGTTCCTGCTCGAGTAAGGTTTCAAGAGGTTGGAACACATTTGGAACGCTTCATCACCTACCAGAACAAATGGCATGGGTGGTCCATTAGTGTTGGGAAGCGGCTGTGGACGAGGAAAATTAAAATTGTTTTCATACAAGCGTTTGCCCACATCTGAGTCTTTGAAAGCTTGCGAGTCATTTGAACGTCCAAAAGAACCTACGTCAGTCGCTACAAAGCGACAATCTGCATCCACAATAGCCATTAGAACTGTTGAAAAAAATTTCTTATAATTATAGAACTCAGATGCACTACCAGCAGGCTTCACTATGCGGATATGTTTCCCGTCCACAGCCCCCAAACAGTTTGGAAACTGACAAATTTCATTGTATCTGGAGGCATTGTCCAGCCACAGTTGAGTTGTGGGATGGGGAAGAAATTCTGTTTGCAGGTCTTGGCAGATTGCACAACAAGTGTGTAGGATTATTCCAGATAGCGTCGAGACTCCAATCCAGAATTGGAAATGGAGCGATGATATGGATTCACCGGTGGCCAGAAATCTGAAAAAATTAAGATTTTTTGGTTTTACAAAATGGCCTTTACATGTCTTCTTATCAAAGCATTCATAACAACATTATCAAGACTATCATAGTGAGTTATGCATAATTGTGCAATCAAACTTACCTCAGGGTCACCAAAAGACGTTCTTCTGCCGGTATCGCTCGTCGTAATTGTGTGTCCTCCCTCGTGATGGATCCTCGGACCCGACGAAGCAGGTTGTCAAAGCTCTCCTTAGACATACGTGTGAAATCAATAAACTTCTCAGGGTTAGCACGAAGTTCAGCATACAAGGAATAGTATACTCCACGGCTCTCTCTCAATTCAACAATGGGATGCAGCCAAAATCGACGACGACGTCTTCTCCGTCTACCTCTTCTCCTATCTTCCTCACAAGCCACAGCAAAAGCAAATGCCATCGTCAACGAAAAATCCATCTCCTCATTGAAACTCTGCATTCGTAGATCCATCTTCAAGCACGATACAAAAACCTACAATGCATTCTTTAATGTGGGCAGGCTCTATATAGTGATTGCCCAAGAGCCACACCTTTTGGGTGTGACTAGAGTCAAGAAAATCAAGAAAAAGATATTCTGAACTCAAAACGCATGCGCATGAATTACGCAAACGCACACATATACGCAGAGCAAACGCATACTTGCGCAACGTTTTTGTAACGAACACCGTGAACGCATGCGTATAAAAAACGCAGCGTAATTATGCTTTTGGCATGCGATTGTCATGCGTTTGCGTTTTAAACGCTGCTGACCCAAACGCCAGTGTGAAGGCGCCCTTACTGTGTACAAAACCATGGAATTCAGTGGTTCTGAGCCACAAAGCACACAAGACCACAGTACTCAAACATTACAACCTTCGGGAAAATATAGCCATAGCACAAAAGTTATCTTAGAATTTTACTAAAGACTACAGTTCAATACTACAATCATACTTTCTGAACTTTTTAGCAGCCACATAGATACAAATTAGCAATATCACTGACTTCTATAGAAGGATTTTCTAGCTATACTTTCTGTGGTGTGAGGTAGTGACCCGGGGTTACTCGCTTGGCCACGGACATTACACCAACACATGTTTTAACCATAACTTTAGGCAGCCATTTATTACGTTCAAACGGCCCTTCTCATATAAAATACAAATATTACACTCACATCACATAACACCATGAATACCATCACATTACATTACATCCTTCAATACGTATATTGCACATATCCTTTCTCCTGGGTAACCTCACTGTACGGTTACCCAACACAGAGTACACGGGTCAGATGCCGTCTCATCGGGTTTTGGTCGCCACCGGTACTCCCGTTTACGGTTTCTGCCCGAATGCCAGGCCATTCCATGGCCCAGTGTCCCCTTGGGAGTCCAGTCCCTTCCCACAGGCTGCTAACTCTTCCCAGCCCTCTACACAGCACTCCGGCTGCTCTGAACCAGGCCCCGACCTAGGTTTAGTCACCGGAGCTCCAGGGCAAGTCAGACCCCCAAGAACTCCTCGGCACGTGTCTGCAGGTCGCCAGCCGCTTCCAAGTCTGCCATCACCAGGCCAGACCTCCAGGCAAGCGGCTGCACCAAACACGCCCTTGCGAGACCCTCCAGGGTCAGCCCGACTTCCCAACTCCCGGTACTCTATTAACTCCTGTCATCTGGCCTCATGGCTCCATTCTCACAGGACTTGGACTTCTCCACCCCTCTTAGAGACTTCTGTTCTGTTTTCATTCATCCACGGACCAAACGGCCCCACATCGTACATGGCCCTTTTACTTAAGCCAACCCATATCTCATACATGGTACTCCGTTCACCCTTGCACACGGGAACTGCTTCCTTACCGGGCACGGACCCGGGTCTAGCCACCTGAGTCACCGGTTACACCATGCATCCCCAAGGGCTCCTTCCCGGACGTGTTTCGCCCCACGTCTGAATCAGCGTCCTCCTGGATCAGCCACGGTTTCCCCACTCTAGGAGCTGTAACACCCCGTTCCTAGCCACCGGTTCGCACACAGGCGACACAAGGTCAGGGGCCTCCCACACGGAGATAAGCCGGCTCCCCTCTCATCCCAACGGGACGGATCGCCTCTGCACATCCTCACACCACAGAGCTCTGGACTGCTCCGATTCCCATCGTCTCTAGTCTGACTCACACAGACACCTGGCTAGCTCTTATCGTAGCTGCCACACCCACCTGCCACACACCCCTGCCACACCCCCACCAGGCTGTTAGCATTTGGCACACATTGCTCTCTCAATCGCTCATTAGGCTCCTCTACATGTCAGGTCTACAGCACTCACTCTCAGCTGTTAACTCACTGTGCTCCAGGCAGGTTTAACACAGCACACCCACAGTAAAACCGGATAATGTGAACAGAGTGCTGACAACCCGTGTGATGCACCCAGCCCTGGGTCGCATCACCACAGTGGGCAAAGGTCATTGTCAAGGAGGGCAAGGATGTAAGCTGTGATCTATTGTGAAAATTAGACTCTGTGCAATCCACTCTAACGCACGTAACTTTTCATTGTTAACTTGCCTGTGATCATGATATGCCAACTTAATGTAATCTTTTTTCATATAGTCATAAGAAAATAAAACATTTAACATGCCAATTTCTACCCACACATTTCCCAAAAGCTCCAAGGAGGTGAAATACGTGGATTGTAAAATAACACCAAGAAGTAGGTCACAAACCATAGATCATGCAACAAAGTATTCATAGGTCAGTAAACGTTCTACACCCTTTCAAAGGATATTAGCCTTCTTCTTCTTGGCCAATTCTTCTTGCCATAGCTCATGGCGCTTTAACTCATGATCAATAATGTTCATGCAAAGTGCTCCGATTTTATAGTGTGTAATTAATCCATGAAACTGAGAAAAGCTAGAGAAAAAGAGCAAGATAGTATAAATAAAAAGATACCAATATCTGGTAAGACTTTTTTTTTAGTCAGGCAGATAGGTCTAAACAAACCACTAACATTGAGGTTTGTATATATGAAATATAGGTAACAGCAACGTTACAAAACAGTCACTAAATAGGGATAACAATATTTTGAACTATTGAATTTCACGCTTCATATCTCACCATCCACTACAGCTTTGAGCGTTAGACTACATTAATTTTAAAGACAATCATCTTGCCTATCTCATATATAAATTTTATTTGCAACCATTTAGCATATGATTAGTTATGCAGCTTCTTGACAAATTTGCATATTTCCCAGAGGAGCATTGCGGCTATAAGTCTCCTCAGCCAGCAGGCAGATTCCTCTCCACAAGGAGAATAGCTGTTCCCCTAGACCTCATCTCAGCCTCTCATACAGCCAGATCAGAATCCCACACACTGCACTGATGAGGGGCAATCACCCTAAAATGCAGTGTCTGCAGTTTGGGGTTCTGATCTGGCACAAATCCTAAGTCATATTAAAAGGCTTGTTAAAGAGTCAATTATGACTTTTAGGATTGCTACCTTTACTAGGTGGCACCATAGTTTGTCTACTTCCTCAGTGAAGTGACAATTCACATATAGCTCAGCACTGAAAACATTAATCCTGGTAAAGTATCCAACGCCTTTAGATGTGAAACAACCTCATAGCATCAGGCTTCCTCCACTGAACTTGACAGTTTCTTCAATTCCTAGATCCGTTGCCCCTTTTCCTTGGTTTTCTTCCAGACCCAGCACCTATCACAGTCTAGTCTATTAACTTTTATCTCAATGCTCTAAATCACCCATTTCCAATCTTCTACTGTTCAATTTAGAACTTCTTGGCCAACTTAAGCTGACACTTCTTATGATGGAATTGAAGTTGAAGCTTCTTTAGTTTTTTTGCGCCACCATTCCAGACTTGTGTGATGACCATGCAAGCACCATGCTATGCACAACTGTGATCTCACGATTATGAAGCATACAAGCCACCACTACCACTTCCGTGTTTGCCATGCCAGAACTGATAAGACTGATAAGATGACTTGTTGATTCCAATATTTTGCCTGGACATCAACCTCTTGGCTTTTGACTGGATGGATGGACTTCATTACATATTCTTCAAACTGATATGACACTTACATGATGCAGTTTGGCACCATTTCTTGGCCGAAAGACCGCTATTGATGAACTGGATAATATTGTTTCTCTTTTCTTGGGAAATCTTCATGGGTGCTCCTTGATTTGAATAAATGAATTTTCTCTTGGGAATCAACCTAATAACACATTGAGCTATTAGGGAATGTGAGAACAGACTTTCATTTGAAGTGTACAGGAAGAAAACAGTTTTCCAACACCTGGAGCAAAGAATTAACAATGCAGTGACATGAGAAGAATCTTTATAAGGCCCCTTTCACATCAGCGTTTTTTTCCAAATCGCGGCAGATGCGGTGAAAAAAATGCATCTGCCGCGATTACCGCATACCGGCTGACCGCGGTTTTTTTCGCGGCCGCACCTGCCGCAAGTGCCAAAACCGCACTTGCCGCAAGCCCGCCTATACATTGTATGGAGCTTGCCGCAACCATGCCGCAACCGTGCCGCAAGTGCAGCCGGTATGCAGTAATCGCATCTGCCGCGATTTGAAAAAACACGCTGATGTGAAAGGGGCCTAAGGGATTTTGATCGGACAGCATCGGATCTGAAAAATCCGTAATGTGAAACCACCCTAAAGGAATATAAATGCCCCACATTGTTTCCATTCTAATCTTTACCACCCTTACTACTTCACTTCATATTAACTCCTTCAATCCCTTCCACAAATAAGGAACTAGTCATCAGTCCACCCTTCCTCCCCAGCCATTTTACCTCCTCTTGAATGCTATTTCTCCCCATACTGGCTGCATCACCTTGTCCTCGGCTCCACCATCCTGTCCTGGACTGCTAGATCTCGTCCCCAGCCACATCTCCCCTGGACTGTAGCTTATACCTTGATGGCATTCCACCCCGGACTGAACCCTGGATGCCTCACCTGTCCCACGGCTGCTCCATCAGCCAACCCCGCAATCGCCTCTGTCAACCCCGACCGCCTCGACTGATCCCCCAACTTCCCCATCTGACCCATCCATCCGACCCCCCACCTTGCATCTCATCCCCCGTCATCACCTCATCCCGTGACAACTCCCCACTGATGACCATTCACCCACTACCACAACTTTCCCCACTCTGCGTCTAACCCCTGCTGCCACACTCACTCCCTGTTCTCTGTATGCAATGTTCCCGCTACTCCTCACTCTCACTCCCATCCTTCTCCACTTCCTACTACCCCCACTTATCCCCCCTCCTAGCAACAAAATACTGCTCTCACCCTCCATCCTGCCGAACCACCTCACCCACTTCACCAACCTTTTCATTCACTTTCAATCCTCAATCACCAAACAAGCACGCCCGCCTCGCAAGCTCTCATGCTCCCACCTGCTAACCCTCTGCCTACTCCTCCTCCTTGCCGGTGACATCTACCCCAATCCTGGCCCCCCCCCCGCAACATCCCCACAACAACCTTCATCCCGCGACCCACTGCTGACCCTCGCAACCTCACCACCACTAGCCCTCGCAACCCCCCAACATCAGACCCATTCCCCCAACCCATGCCCCACCTACCGCTCTACCCGGCGCACTCTGGAATGCCCGCTCAGTGTGCAACAAACTCCCCGACATCCATGATCTCTTTATCTCCAGGAAACTGTTGTTCCTTGGCCTCACCGAGACCTGGCTCACCCCCTCTGACACGGCCTCCCCTGCTGCACTATCCTACAGCGGCCTCAGCCTGTCCCACACCCCCCGTCCCTCTGGCAAACACGGCGGTGGAGTCGGCATACTGCTGTTCAACTCCTGCACCTTCAGCCCTATCCCCCAGCCCCCATCCGTCACTGTCCCCTCCTTCGAAGCCCACTCAGTCCGAATCTTCTCTCCCTGCAACCTCCAAATAGCCATTATCTACCGCCCCCCCGAACCCACCGCCTCCTTCCTTGACCACTTCACCACCTTGTAGGACAAAGTACCGTGGGTCCGCGCTGCCACTTCAATTAATGGAGATAAAAAACCAGCCACACGGGAATGTCTGGATCAAACAGGATTCTTCTTTATTTGTCCAACATGTTTCGGAGTTATCTCCCAACTCCATCCTCAGGGAATGTTCCTGAGGAAGGAGTTGGGAGATAACTCCGAAACATGTTGGACAAATAAAGAAGAATCCTGTTTGATCCAGACATTCCTGTGTGGCTGGTTTTTTATCTCCATTAATTGAAGTGGCAGCGCGGACCCACGGTACTTTGTTCTACAAGCTGATTGAACCACGTTGACCTGTGGAAGTACGGTCCTGCAGCAAACCACTCATAGATGAGCGATCATTACCAGTTGTGGGTTCTCACAACTGCATCAGGTGAGCAGCTCCCTCTTTACACATATTTTAGCCTTGTAAAAGAAGGTATTACCCTATGTGTTCATTCTTGAATTGCTTTTACACTTCACCACCTGGCTTCCTCTCCACTTCCTCTCCACTGACATCCCCTCCATCATCATGGGCTACTTCAATATCCCCGTTGACACTCCCTCCTCAGCCACCTTCAACCTTCTTTCCTTGACCACTTCCCTAGGGCTCTCCCAATGGTCCTCCTCTCCCACCCACGAACAAGGCCACACGCTTAACCTCATCTTTACCCGCCTTTGCTCCCTCTCTAACCTCACAACCTCGGTACTCACACTGTCCGACCACCATCTCTTGACCTTCTCCGCCCTCTCCTCCCCTGCCACACTACCCCTCTCCGCAAACTTGATCACCCTCGCCGAAACCTAAAAGACCTTGATCTTCCTTTATTCTCTGAATCACTCCTCCCTCTCACCGACATACCCAGCTCTGATAACATTGACATTGCCACCACCCTATACAACACCACCATAACAAACGCTCTCGACCTAGCCGCCCCCCTCACTCTCCATGCTCCACGCATTAACAGGCAACACTGGCACACCACCCTCACTAAAAACCTGAGACAGGCGTCCAGAGTCGCCGAGAGGAGATGGAAAAAGTCTCACACCCCCGAGCACTTTGCTCTGTTCAAGCAATCCATCACTGACTTCAAGACAGCACTTGCTACCGCCAAGCAAGTGTTCTTCTCATCCCTTATAACCTCTCTGTCCCGCAACCCCAAACAGCTCTTCAAAACTTTCAACTCCTTACTTCGCCTGCCTGCTCCTCCCCCTTCTCCCCTCATCTCTGCTGAAGACTTTGCGACCTTCTTCAAGGAGAAGATCGACAAGATCAGAAGCAGCTTCGGTCCACTATCCCCACAACTCCCCTTCCCACCTACACTGCCCTCCTCCTCCATCAGCCACTCCCCCCCCATAACTGAAGACCAACTCTACTCCCTCCTGTCAAAATCACACCTCACCACCAGCACCCACGACCCGCTCCCATCCCACCTCATTCCGAGCCACACCTCCATTTTCATCCCAGCCCTCACCCACCTCTTTAACCTTTCACTTAGCACTGGTACCTTCCCCTCGGCCTTCAAACACGCCCTAATCACGCCCATTCTAAAAAAAACCTCACTTGACCCTACCTCTGTCTCTAACTATCGCCCCATATCTCTTCTCCCATTCGCCTTTAAGCTACTTGAACAGCACGTCCACTCCGAACTGTCCTCTCACCTCTCCTCGTGCTCCCACTTCGACCGCCTACAGTCCGGCTTCCGACCCCTCCATTCCACCGAAACAGCCCTGACCAAAGTCACCAACGACCTACTGACCGCCAAGAGCAAACACCACTACTCCATCCTGCTACTCCTTGACCTGTCTGCCGCCTTCGACACGGTTGACCACTCCCTTCTTCTTCGGATCCTGGAATCCCTTGGCATCACCCACCTTGCCCTCTCCTGGATCTCCTCATACCTAGCGCACCGGACCTTCAGCGTCTCGCACTCCCACACCGCCTTCTCACCCTACCCCCTTTCTGTCAGAGTCCCCCAAGGTTCGGTCCTGGGACCCATACTTTTCTCCATTTACACTCTCGGCCTAGGGCAACTCATTGAGTCCCATGGCCTCCAGTACCACCTCTACGCCGACGACACCCAAATCTACCTGTCCGGCCCTGACATCACCTCCCTACTCTCCAAAATCCCACAATGCCTTTCCGCCATCTCATCCTTCTTCTCTGCTCGCTTCCTTAAACTCAACATGGACAAAACTGAATTCATCGTCTTCCCCCCAAGAAATTCCACCCCACCTCCCAACCTATCCATCTGCATCAACGACTGCGCCCTGTCCCCAGTCCCCCAAGCCAAGTGCCTCGGGGTAATCCTTGACTCCTCCCTATCCTTCAAGCCCCACATCGAGGCCCTCACCACATCCCTCCGACTCCAGCTCAAGAACATCTCACGGATCCGCTCCTTCCTCACCCATGACACCGCTAAAACACTCATCCATGCTCTTATCATCTCCCGCCTTGACTGCTGCAACCTCCTTCTCAATGGCCTCCCGGCTAACTCCCTCACACCTCTCCAGTCTATCCTCAACTCCGCTGCCCGACTCATCTACATGTCCTCCTGCTACTCCCCTGTCTCCCCCCTCTGCCAAGCCCTTCACTGGCTCCCCGTCTCCAAGAGATCCCAATTCAAAACACTAACCATGGCGTACAAAGCCATACACAACCTGGCCCCACCATACATCTCCGACCTGGTCTCCCGATACCTTCCCTCACGCAACCTCCGCTCCTCCCAAGAACTCCTCCTCTGCTCTCCCCTCATTACCTCTTCGCACAACCGAGTCCAGGACTTCTCCCGGGCATCTGCCTTACTCTGGAACTCCCTGCCCGAACACGTCAGACACTCTCCTACCCTGAGTAGCTTCAAGTGTCACCTGAAGACTCACTTGTTCCGTCAAGCCTACAACCTGCCATGAGACCCAGGCGACCGCCCCATACCTGACATTCCCCCATCCTACTGTATCCTAACCCGCCCCTCTTAGACTGTGAGCCCTCGTGGACAGGGGCCCTGCCCCTCCTGTACCTGTACGTCCTGATCGCCTAGATTTAGTGTACTTGTTCTTGTCTCCCTCATCCTCATGTAAAGCGCCATGGAACCTAATGGCGCTATATAAATAAATAATAATAATAATAATAATAATAATAATCACTTGCGGCAAGCCCCATACATTGTATATGCGGGCTTGCGGCAGGTGCGGCAAGTGCGGTTTTGGCACTTGTGGCAGGTGCGGCCGCAAAAAAACCACGGCTGACTGCGGGTTTATTTGCGGCCGCACCTGCCGCAAGTGCCAAGACCGCACTTGCCGCACCTGCCGCAAGCCCGCATATACATTGTATGGGGCTTGCCCCAAGTGTGCCGCAAGTGCAGCGGTTATGTAGTAATCGCGGCAGTTGCGGTTTTTTCACCGCAACTGCCGCAATTTAAAAAAAACGCTGATGTGAAAGTAGCCTAACTACTGTATTTCTCAGACTATAAGACGCACCGAGCCATAAGACACCTTCAGGTTTTAGATAAGGAAAATAGGGGAAACAAAACGTAAGCAGAAAATGTGGTCATGACGTACTGTTATGGAAGGGGGGATCTGCTGCTGAAACTGTTATGGGAGTAATGTCCCCATCCTGAGCCCTTCCAGGTATATATACAGGCGATGAACATTAGAGAACACCACACAATTTCCTTAATGTTAAGGTCATTGTGTTGTCCTATGTGAAAATATCCTAGCATGAGTATTATTAGCAGTATTTTAGGCTTATTTCATAAACTGAATATATTCTAAAGCACAGAATAAAAATGTAAATGAGATGAATGAAAGAAAACACTGATCAAAATTAGAGAACACTTTAAGATACCTTCAAATTATTTATGCAAATCTGGCACCTGGTGCTAATTTCCTTAATAATCTGGCAAACCCTATTTAACTGGCAGCCTAACTTTCCAGTTTGCATTCACTCTGCAAAAATAGTGTGCTGTTCCAAAGTGACTGAAACCATCTGGCAGTAGGTTGTTCAGATGAAGGCCAAAGGGGTCACCATATAAGCTGTAGAAACAGAAGTTGGTCATTCCAAGTCTGTGATTTCTAGAATATTGCATCTTTACAACATCACAAACTCTTTCAAGTCCCTCAAGAAGGGTGGTCGTACTTGAATGACAAATGCAAGAGAGGACAGGATAATACGGAGAATCTCCATGGCTAATCATTTCATCACTGCAGCTGGAATAGCACGCCAATTCAGCAATGAACAAGGTCATGATTTGTCTCGTCAGACAGTGTCAAATGTTTAAGAGCATTTGCACTGAAAGCCCACTCTGCAGTGACCAAACTTCATTAGCAGAAAGAATCAAAAGGCTGAACTCCCCTTTGGTGAGTATGTTGTGTGGACAGAGGAGAAGCGATCCTTTGTTCATTTTAGTGATGAAAGCAAGGCTGTGGAGTCGGTAAGCCAAACCACCGACTCCGACTACTGAGTTTTCTTGACTCCGACTCCTTCATACACGGCTCATGTTTAAGTCATAAAGGTATTGTAAAACAATGGTAACATCAGGCTTTAATCATTATTATACAATAATCAAGAGATTTAGATAGAACAGAATCTTTAACAATAAAATTCAGCACATTCTGCATTGAATTAATGGACCCAATTTATTACATATTTTAGGAGTCGAAGTCGCTCCATTTTCAACCGACTCCACCAACATGGGCACTGACTGACTGACTGAAGACTCCACAGCCCTGAAAGCAAGTTTAATTTATTTCGGTCTGATGGGAAACATTATGTACGTCGACAAACTGAGGAAAGACTGAACCCAGAGTGTGTAAAGAAGTCAGTGAAAGGTGGTGGAGGAAGTGTCATGGTTTGGGGAATGTTTTCTGCTGCAGTGTTTGGACCGCTCATACAGCTACATGGCAGAGTGAATGCAAGGGTGTATTAGAACCTTCTTCAACAACACATGGTTCCTTACTTGCATTTAGCACTCAGTCAGCCCGCAACTTTCATGCAGGACAATGCCCCCTGTCATACAGAAAAACGTGTAAAGCAGTTTTTTGAAAAAGAAAACACTGCTGAAACAATGAAATGGCCAGCCCAGAGTCCAGATGTAAACCCAATAGTGAATGGAAAATCCTTGGTAATAAAAGTTATGGCCAAGAAACTTACAATAGTCACAGAACTGTGGAAGAGACTGGAACAAGAGTGGGCCAAAGTCACACCAGAGCAATGTGAGAGACTAGTAATGTCCTATTGCCGCAGATATACTGAAGCCATTCAAAGCAAAGGCCTGTACACTTCCTACTGATTGATGACTGTTGTAACCTCCACAAAATGTAGTTTTAATCTTTCTCTGTGCTACAGTCATTGCTGTTCTCTAATTATGACCATCATGTTTTGTGTAAAATAATCTTTTTAAGTTGCTAAACTTTGGTTATTTTGGAAAACACTGTTCTAATTGGTATGGTGTACCCCTTACACAAAAACCTTCAAATGTTGATCAATGTAGATAACATTCTGTCTGAAAAAAAATCAAGTGATCATATATTGTTCTCTAATTTTGATCACCAGTGTATATCCCCCATCCTTCTGGTATATATGATCCCCCATCCTGGTGCACACTAAAAAAAAATAAAATAAATGATCACTCAATTTCCATCACTCCCACAGCATGCAAAGTCCTCCTATCTTCTTGTCCGCGGTTGATTCTGAACATGCTAGCAGCGCACAAAGTGATGACATAACTGCTCCACACACTTTCAGATGTCGGCACAAGACAGGAAGACATTGAGGTGTTGGCAGCGATGGATGGGACTATGATCGTCCGTCGCCGGGATATTCACTGCTTCCCAAGCCAATGATGCTGCATGAGAAGCAGTGAATATCCACATACGATCGCACAGGGCTTCAGCTTCAGCTGCTGATAACATGAGTCGATCAGTTAAGGTAATGTAATAAAAATGACGGGCTTTAGGTGAACAGATAGTGTTTGCATGTCCCATAGTGCTATCTTCCATGAAGTCGCTCACTACACTGCTAGGTGCATCGAGCGGTGACCACGGGTAGGCAGGATCCATACACCAGAGAGTGCCTACAGCCATATTGTGTGTGCACCTGCACCGTTACTGGGAGTACTCTCTGTTTTCAACAGACAGCTATTAATCAAGACAAGGGATTGACTTTAAAGGGAACCAACCACCCCAAATGACCCCCCCCGGACTGTTAATATGTGTCCCTACACCTAGCACACACATTTGGGGCAATCGTTTTTGCTAAAAAAAACTGTTTAGTAGAAGCCAAGATATAGCTTTATAAAGTTTAATAAATCCTGCCGACTGGGCGTTACCTAGCTTCTCCTGCTGCCAAGTGCATCTGCCCGTCAGCCTCCTCTCCCCCCTCCCTTCTGTCAAGCCCTGCCCTTTCAGCCTCGTCACAGGCTGGTGCACGGAGTCTCATGGCCGTGCACACGTCATCAGCTACAGCCAGGGTCACAAGCACACGCTCTGTGACTTCCTGGCTGTGCAGCTGTGACTCACTCTGCCGGGTGATCACGTTACATTCCAGGCTCAGCTGTGGATGAGAGCAGGAGGCTGCAGCGATTGTACCGAATGTAAGTATCCACTGCAGGCTAGTATTGTATCAGCAGCACTGTCACCTATGTGTATTTTATCAGCAGCAGCACAGTCACATGTCTGTATTCTACTGCTACCCACATAGCTGCCTTGAAATACTATGCTACCCACTGAGCTGGTTTTATACTCTGCTACCCACAGAGAAGCCTGCATACATTTGGCTACACAAGCAGCCGGCAGTATACAGCCGTACCCACTGAGCCACCTGTATACTGTGCTACACACTGATCTTCCTGTATATACTGTACTCTGCTTCCCACTGAGCCACCTGTATACCCTGCTAAACACGGAGCCCCCTCTATAGTCTGCTACCCACTTAGCCACCTGTATTTATTGTATATACCTGTATAGTATATATAAATGTATTTGTATATGTAAGGCTGATTTAGAGTATAGGCTCATATTGCTTATGCCTATGGCCAGTGATGCTATATGAGCTAATACTGGGACACTCCAAACATTCCTTTTGCAGGTCTATGGGAAGGGAGTCTTTACACATATAATTTGTCATATGCAAGGATTAGTCTTTCTAAAGGTTTGAAACCTTGCTGAGAATCGCTGCAGCCTCCTGCTCTCATCCACAGCTGAGCCTGGAATGTAACGTGATCACCCGGCAGAGTGAGTCACAGCTGCACAGCCAAAAAGTCACAGAGCGTGTGCTCGTGACCCTGGCTGTAGCTGATGACGTGTGCACGGCCATGAGACTCCGTGCACCAGCTTGTGACAAGGCTGAAAGTGCAGGGCTTGACAGAAGGGAGAGGGGAGAGGAGGCTGACGGGCAGATGCACTCGGCAGCAGGAGAAGCTAGGTAACGCCCAGTCGGCAGGATTTATTAAACTTTATAAAGCTATATCTTAGCTTCTACTAAACAGTTTTTTTTAGCAAAAATGATTGCCCCAAATGTGTGTGCTGGGTGTAGGGACACATATTAACAGTCCGGGGGGGTCATTTGGGGTGGTTGGTTCCCTTTAAAGAGAACCTGTCAAATCGTTGTTACCTTAAAACCTATCACTACCTGTTTTTGCACCTTCCTAGTACATCCCTAACCATCCCTGTCTCACCTAATAGTGTCCTATACTGCCTGTGAAAAATGACTTCAATACTCACTTTTTCGCATGAAAATGCAGCATCGTCTACGGTTTGTAGCCTGACTAGGCAGTCTCCAGGGCTCTGTCTCTCCTGCTTGCTCCCGATTTGAAATTCCTGCCTCTTCCTTCTGGGTATGATGCACCGGCTGGACTTCATTTCCGGTCCGATGCATTGTGGGCGATTATCAGGTGAGCGGGCCGGACGTCATTTCCGGTCCTGCACATTGCGCAGTCTAGTTAAGTGCCAATTGCAAGCTTCATCATGCAAACTGTGCATGATCTGAAGGTAGCAATTGGTCCGCCGAGTGCCGGGTGATGCTGGGGTTATTTCAGTTCATGGATGAATGTGAATTCGGATAGCTTTCCACGTGGAAGTCGCCACCCAGCTGTAAAGTGAGCGCTTCTCTCAATTACGGCTGTGCTCCGGTGTCATTCTGTGCCTGCTCATTTCTGTCAGCAGACGTATTTGTCTGATAGCAAATATGTAGCAGAGCTAAAGACAGAAGACCTGTGGATTACGTCAGAGCAAGGATTTTTTTTTCTAATAAAGATGGAGTCACTAAATCTGTTTTGTGTTTTATGTCTGATAAAAATATCTGATTTATTTCTTTTTTTTTTCTCTGTGTTGTTTTTTTTAATATTTACTAGAAATTTATGATGGCTAGGTCTAATTTGACCTGACATCATGAATATTGGGCTTAGTACCAGCTAATAATACAAAGCTGGTACTAACCCTTTCATTACCCAGTGTGCCACTGCAACCAGGGTCGCTGGAAGAGCCAGGTACGAAGTCTGGAAATGGCAGTATGATGGATGTGCTATTTCCTGGGGCGGCTGCAGGCAGCTGTTTTCAGAGTGGGGAGCCCAGAACACTTGGGCCTTACCACGCTGAGAATCCCAGCCTCCAGATTCAAACACGAGGAGAACATACAAACTCCTTGCAGATGTTGTCCTTGGTGGGATTTGAATCCAGGACTTCAGCGCTGCATGTCTGCAGTGCTAACCACTGAGCTACTGTGCTGCCCATCAACTGTATACACCTGGTATGGGCCATGTATCGACTATGCTCCTTTTATGAATGTACTATATGCAGTATAATTGTCATTCTGTGGGTGACAGAGTCCCTTATAAGCTTAAAATGTTCACCATACAAATAGCTGTTTTGCTCATGCATCAGGTGATTGACACCTGATTTAGATAGACCGGTAATCAGCTGTACTGTAAATGAACCTTAAAGAGTAACTAAAGGGGGTATCACCTAGCACTGATGTGAGCGGACGTGCGGCCGAGATCCTCCACCGCTCCTC
Organism: Allobates femoralis; assembly: GCA_033576535.1. NCBI lineage: Eukaryota > Metazoa > Chordata > Amphibia > Anura > Aromobatidae > Allobates > Allobates femoralis. Next base: position 23,441,054 of record JARQOC010000007.1, read on the forward strand.
TGACTAATTATCCTGCAAAGACCCCGTAGTAAATCATTATGCGTCAAGATAACGACTCCAGAAGCACTCTGAAGCCAGCTGAACCCACCTACGAGATGCTCCTGCAGAGTGGTGATGGTGAGAAGGAGGCAGCGAGACGCTGGGGCCGGGTGCTGCATGTCGGCCCAAGATGGCGCGGAGGCAGGAATGCTCAACGCTGAATATGAAAAGAGGAGATTAATGGTGGAGAAACTTCAGAGGTATGCGAAGGGCACAGGGGCACTGTTAGAGGAAGGAGTACAGCAGGAAGGGGTGGCAGGGGTTGAAGAGGACACAGAGGACCCAGAAGGAGGGGAAGATGAAGAGGACAGCAGCACAGGTCAGAGATACCCTGATGGTGATGATCTGGGGGAAACTGGAGACCTCTTTTTGTAAATCTGCATTCAAAACTCTGACTCATAGAGTAGATGACAACCATCAAAGAGGAACAAGGGTATCTTTAGAAGTTTTTTAACTTTATTATTAGGCTTAAAAATTTTAGCTCAACAGCTTAATCAGTCCAAAAATAACAGAATAGAAACAAACAAAAAATGGTATGAGTACGGAGAGAATAATACAGGTAGTTTTCCTTTTTCATATCGTTCTCAAGAGAACAGTGTCTCACAGCATGCTACGGCGGCCGGATGGTGATGCTCAAGATTTTACAGCAGGTATCAATCCACAAAAATTAAACAATTTATGAGATCCTTAGAAAACATCACCAACTCAATTGAGGTTTAAATAAACGTAATCCATAAACAGAAAGAGGGGGGTAGAGCAATATCAGTACATAGAGACCGAAAACCTAATAATTTACAAATCAATCAAAGTCGATCGATTTCTTCCTATGCACAGATGGGATTCAGAATCAATATTACATAAATTCCCACTGCACCACTACTCCTCAAGGATTGTCCCTTCAACTGGATGATAATATTATAAAAATCTCAGTATCTGGAATTAATACAACACAAAATGCCAACAACTGGGATTTTAAGCTAAAGTGCAGACTGCATAATACACACTTAGTAAACAGCCCCCTATCAGAGAGGTGCAGGCGTCACTTCTGGGTCCTAAAATTGGGTCCCTTGTTAACCTGCCAGATCAAGTATTTCTAATTGGGGTTGACTAGTGATGGGCGAGTCCTAAATTACTCGGAATCGCTCGACTCTAGCGAGTCCGAGCCCGGGACTCGCTACTCGTTGCGAGTCTAGCGAGTCCAATGTTAATGAATGGGGAAACGAGTAATAGCGAGTAGTGTGTGATTTACAAATCGCAGATGTGTCTCGGAAGCTTCAGCCTGAAGCAATCCTAGTTTTGTCAGAGACTCTGACAAAACTAGGATTGGCATTGACTTGCATTGGACTCGTTTACTGTGCAAGTAATCGCTGGGAAACTCGCACAGTAAGGCGGCTGTCTGCTCTGTGCAGGCTGCCGCAGCTCCAGGGTCCTAGAGCCCGCCTGCTCTTCCTGTGTGTAGCAGAGCTGAGATTGTTCTCAGTCTGCTCATCCCTGTGCATAGACATCTATATCTATGCACAGGGATGAGCAGAGAGGACATCGCGTTTTGGACTACGTCGGACGGAAGAGGATTTTTTTAATTAAAGATGGAGTCCCTAATGGCTTTTTTTTTTATTTCTAATAAAAAAATTTCTCTGTGTTGTGTTTCTTTTAAAACAATTTAATAGAAATTCATGGCGGTCATGTCTAATATTGGCTTGACCGCCATAAATTTCGGGCTTAGGGCCAGCTGATAATACAAAGCTGGCCCTAACCTCTTTATTACCCAGCGTGCCACCGCCACCAGGGCCGTTGGAAGAGCGGGGTTCAGCGCCAGAAGAAGGCGCTTCAATGAACGCGCCATGTTCTGGGGCGGCTGCGGGCTGCAATTTGCAGCGGGGGGTGCCCAGAAAGCTTGGGCCTCACTGCGCTGCGGATTCCAGCCCCCAGCTGCTTAGCTGTACCTGGCTAGACATAGAAATTGCGCGGAGCCCCACGCATTTTTTTAAAATTATTTTATGAAATTCATGAAATAATAAAAAAAAAGGGCTCCCCTATATTCTTGTGTCTGGCCAGGTGCAAATAGGCACCTGGGGGTTGGGGGCAGCCCGTCGCTGCCTGCTGGATCCGGCTGGTTCCAGAAATATGGCGAAGCCCATGTAATTTTTTTTCTGAAAAATCAATAAAACAATCCTAAAAAAGGGACTGCATCTTTATTAACCCCTCGCCCATGGTCCAGGGGTTAATAAAGATGCAGTCCCTTTTATATACATTGTTTTATGGATTTGTCAGAAACAAATTTCACGTGGGCTTCGCCGTATTTCTGGGACCAGCCGGATCCAGCAGGCAGCGACGGGCTGCCCCCAACCCCCAGGTGCCTATTTGTACCTGGCCGGACACAAGAATATAGGGGAGCCCTTTTTTTTAATTATTTCATGAATTTCATGAAATAATAAAAAAAAATGCGTGGGGCTCCGCACAATTTCTATGTCTAGCCAGGTACAGCTAAGCAGCTGGGGGCTGGAATCCGCAGCGCAGGGAGGCCCAAGCTTTCTGGGCACACCCCGCTGCAAATTGCAGCCCGCAGCCGCGCCAGAAGATGGCGCGTTCATTGAAGTGCCATCCTCTGGCGCTGAACCCCGCTCTTCCAGCGGCCCTGGTGGCGGTGGCACGCTGGGTAATAAAGGGGTTAATACCAGCTTTGTTATACAAGCTGGTATTAAGCCTGAGATTCTTAATGTCAGGCCACGTTTGACCCAGCCACTAAGAATCTCCAATAAAGGGTTAAAAAACACAACACAGAAATTTTTTTATTAGAAATAAAAAAAAAAAGCCATTAGGGACTCCATCTTTAATTAAAAAAATCCTCTTCTGTCCGACGTAGTCCAAAACGCGATGTCCTCTCTGCTACATCCCCTGTGCATAGATATAGATGTCTATGCACAGGGAATGAGCAGACTGAGAACAATCACAGCTCTGCTACATCATCTCTGTGAGCAGGCGGGCTCTAGGACCCTGGAGCTGCGGCAGCCTGTACAGAGCAGACAGCCGGACTCAGCTCACAAAGTAACAGCAGTTACTTTGCGAGTTTCCCTGTGATTACTTGCACAGTAATGAGACCAATGCAAGTCAATGGCAATCCTAGTTTTGTCAGAGTCTCTGACAAAACTGGGAATGCCATTGATTTGCATTGGACTCGTTGCTGTGCGAGTAATCGCTGGGAAACTCGCAGAGTACCGAGTCCTGCGAGTCCCTTACTACTCGCCGAGTAACGAGTCCTAGCGAGTAGATTCGCCCATCCCTAGGGTTGACTAAAGGGATTTAGCCTACACCATTGCAAAATCACTTTCCCATAGGCTAGTGTTGTGAAACAATTTCCAGAGCATTTAAAATTGTGGCAAGTTACTACATATACCTACATTGATAAATTCAGAGTCCGCTCCTCCATTACACCCATGGCCCATATTATTAGAAATACTTGATCTGGCAGGTTAACAAGGGACCCAATTTTAGGACCCAGAAGTGACGCCTGCACCTCTCTGTATGTAAACTGATAGGGGGTTGTTTACTGAGTGTGTATTATGCAGTCTGCACTTTAGCTTAAAATCCCAGTTGTGAAAGAATGACTTCATTTGGGAATTATATTATTGAGATTGGTTTGATTGATCTATGGAGAGCACAGAATGAGGGTAAGAGATGTTTCTCATGCTATTCTTCGACGCATAATATGTTGTCAAACATAGACCTGGCATTTGGTAACAGTAGAATGGATAGAATGGTGAATGATGTGGTGTACCTGCAGAGGGTGATTTCTGATCACAGTGCTATGGAAGTGACTACGTGCGTTGGTAAGGTAAAAGGTTTCAGAGAGGCAAGGCGTATTCTCCTGGAATGGCTTAAATGTCTAGACCTAGATAACATCAAATGGGAGCTAGTGGAGTTCTTCCAGACGAGTGATAGTAGCGCGACTGCGCATGTAGTGTGGGATGTCATGAAGGCATTTATAAGAGGTCTCTTTATAAGGGATATAGCAAGGCGCAAGACACAGACTAGACTAATGGCCCCTTTACACGCAGCTACAGGTGACAGGTTTTCCACAGGTAACTTACTGGTTGCAGTGAAATCATGGAGACATAGTTCCATTTGTACAAAGCACCAAGATAGAACTATGTCTCCATGATTTCACTGCAACCAGTAAGTTACCTGTGGAAAACCTGTCACCTGTAGCTGTGTGTAAAGGGGCCATAACTGATCAGGCAGTTCAAGGAGAACTAAGTAGGGCTGAAGACGAGATGATAGCTAATCCTTCTGTAACTTCTCAAGGGAGATGGAGAGTAGCACAGGAGGTAGTAAATAGATTATACAAGCAGGGATAGATAGGAAGAGGGCCTTTCAGAAGTCAGTGTTTTTTGAAGAGGGGGAGACTGTAGGCCACTTGTTATCGGTGGTGTCTGATGCGCAGATTGGGTCGACCCGTGTCTACATATTGATTACAATAGAAGAAGAAAAACTGGAATGGAAATGGCGCAATCTAGGGTGTTACCAGTATAACAATTGGAAGTATTCAATAGGTACACACTCACCTGGCAAGGTTGTGTAAGCCACAACCACTACAAAAACGTATCAGGTTGCTGCAGTCTTCCCAATAAAATTGTGTCAATAAAATAGAAGAATAGAAATCAAAAGAAAGGGAATATTAACCGCGCTACCATATATGACAATCAAAAAATGTGTGGATTGATTGTGATTTTTATTTTCTACGCGCTTCTGAGCTCTCTGGCCCCTTCATCAGGAAAAAAAACACAGATGTACATGCACAAATTTTTTGATTGTCATATGGTAGCGCGGTCAATATTCCCTTTCTTTTTATTTCTATTTTATTGATACAAATTGATTACAGAAGATGGACACATATACACAGATACCTCTGATATACTTGTGATTTTTAGAGAGTTTTATGTGAGGCTCTACACTTCTGCCCTGCAGGCTACAGACCAAGAATTTGAAGGATTTTTGGAAGGGCTAGAGATGCATAAATTGGGAGATATAGACACACAAATTCTTGATGCACCCTTAACGGTAGAGGAAGTAGAAAAGGCATTGCTCTCAATGTCTAATGATATATCCCTGGGTTCTGATGGTATCCCTGGTGAGTTATATAAAGAAATGGTGGAGCTACTGGCGCCCAAATTGAAGTAGGTGTTTGAGGAGGCGCTGGAGAGGGGGCATTGCCGAAGTCCATGGTGGAAACGACTTTCGTAGTTATTACAAAAGAAGAGAGAGATGCATCCTGGGTGGAGTCCTATACACCCATCTCTTTGTTAACCTTGAATGTTAAAATCCTTGTTAAGATTCTGGTGACCCGTCTAACTGTGGTTATCCAGAAATTAATACATACAGGTCAATCTATCTTTATGCCGAATAGGTCCATGGCGATCAACTTGAGGAGATTGTTGCTTAACTTGCAATTGCCAGTGGATAACCGTGGTCAGAATGATCATGGTTTCTTTGGACGTAAGGAAAGCTTTCGATAGTGTTGAGTGGAGATATTTGTGGCAGGTGATGAGATATATGGGTTTTGGGTTGGTCTCTACTTCCTGGATCAGGCTTTTGTTCAGTAGCCAAAATTAGGGTGAGCAAGGAGGTTTCCCAGGGATTTGACCTGTTCAGGGGTACTAGGCATGGGTGTCCATTGTTGCCGTTACTATTTACGGTGGCTGTGGAGCCCTTGGCAGTTAAGATACGGGCATCCAGCAGGGTGATGGGATTTTGGTATGGTGCAATAGAGGAGAAAATTGTTCTATATGGCGACAATATTCTTTTATTTTTGGAGAATAGTGGTCAGGCATTGAACAATGTCATGGGAATAGTTGAACATTTTGGTGCCTTGTCCGGCCTACAGATTAATTGGCATAAATCGTGTAATCTATCTGTGGACAAAGAATTAATTAAGGGATGAGAATTTAGCAGACAACTTGAAATTGTGCAGAAATGTAAATATTTGGGGATATAGGTCTCCCTCCGTATCTCACAATTTGTTGACCTAATTTTGTTTCCATTGTTGGAGAAATTCCAAAGCAAGGCCGGGGCATGGTGTAAATTACCATTATCAGTGGTGGCCCTTATTGATTTAATTAAGATGGTACTAATGCCACACCTGATGTACGTATTGCAAAATGCCCCGGTTTGACTCCGAGGAAGCATTTCCATAAAATAAATACTATTTTTAGAGAATTAGCTTGGGAGAAAAAGCAAGCAAAAATTTAAATTGAAATTTTACAGATGGGGAAGGAAGAAGGGGGCTTGGCACTACCAAACCCTTGGGTGTATTACTAGTGGTGCAAGGACAGCACATCAGAGTTTAGAGAGAAAAGGAATGTGTGGGGTTAACCCATAGGATTTTGTGCCACTTGATGGGGAGGAATCTGCTAGTTCAGAGTTTGGAGGATGGGAAATTTAGGTGGCTAGGTGTGGAGCTTTCTACGCTGGGATTCATAAATAAGATATGGAAATGCATTAAGGACCTTAGAGGAGTTGATGGTCTGACTATATATTCACCCATCTGGAATAACGAGAACTTGATTGAAATTCATAAACTGGGATGTTTTCTAAGTTGGAAAGAGAAGGGTTTGCAGTATATATGTCAACTACTGGAGGTGGAAGACTTTAAAGAATTTGGGAAATTAAGGGAAGAGTTTGACCTATTGGAGAGGTGTGTTTTAGTACCAGAGAATTAGACATGCATACTTGACTCAGCGTAAAACGACGAATGTGCGAATGCAAAATGATATAGTGCTAGATTATGTGTGTGCCTCAGGAGAAACGAAAGGGATTATCTTTGGCATGACCTGTTGCATACTTATTGAAGACGTTTCCCGGTAAAGGCGAGAGGGAAATGGGAAAATGATAGGGTGTGATTACGGGCGACCAATGGGACACTACTCTGGAAAACATTCCCAAGATCTCTTTTAGTGAACCGGGTAGACTATCTCAATTGTATGTTATTCACAGGACATATAAAACACCGGATTTTATGTTTAAGGCAGGCTTGAGAGACAACTCAAGTTGTCCTAGATGTAAGGCAGAAAATGCAGACATGATTCATATGCTATGGTAATGTCCTAGGCTTACAGCGTATTGGATTACGATGCTCAACAAAATTGAAGGGGTGTATGGATGTGTGATGGAGAGATATCCGATGATTTGTGTGCTTGAATATGTAGAAGAAATTAACACCACTAAAGCATATAAACTAGCAATTGCTAAGATATTGTATGTGGCGCGTAAGCTGATTGCACAGAAGTGGATTGATGCAGAACTTCCGCCCAGAGGTGAATTTATTAAAAGGGTCCAGACTGTTGTACGTTTGGAGCAGAGGATATATAAGAAGAGACACAGAGAAAAGCAGTTTGATAATATTTGGTCTCCTTGGTTGGCTATAGGTTAAATTGCATAGTATAATGTGAAGACAGACAGATACGGGGAGGGGAAGGAGAAAAAGGGGTGGGAGGGTACGGGAGGAGTGGGTAGGGGTGTTCTTTTGTTATAATGTTTTAAAATATCTAAAATGCACTTTATACTGTGAGTTTGTAATCCAATTTTCTTTAATAAAAAAAAAAAATCTGGTTTAAAAAAAAGAGTAACTAGATCTTTGAGAAATTATTTTATATATTTTAAGGTCATTAAAGAAATACTGTGTGGAGAAACAAAAAATTTGTAGTGTCCCTGCACACATACACTGTGAAGCTGAGATGCTGACTACTGTTTTATTATGTTTTAGAACTCTTGTAATTGACTGTGACAGGAGCTGCTCCTCAACCTTCCGGTCTGGGACGTTGCGTCACTCACCAGTATGCAGCTCCGAGCTGTTTTAGTCAGTCTCCTATAACACTGGTCAACAGCATTTTTGGTGCCAAAGATATTTAATTGAATTTAGGGTAACTTTGGGGTGCTGATTCTGAATATGTCATCAGTTTTGCCAGATTGGCTCAAGTTTTTGAGATTTTTCGTAAAATGTGTAAAAAAAAAAAAGACGTTTTTTGCTACACGCGCATTAACTTTATTGATCTTGTCATGAATACAATAAATTTAACAAAGTAAATGTTGATTTTAGTTTATTTTAACTAGTTTTAGAAAGTAATCTTCAAAAATGAACAAGACATGAAAGATAGACATTTAATCGCTGGAAAAGCGCTTTTTATATGATTTCCTTCTATGTGAGCTATTGGGGCAGTCACGCTGTAGATTCCAGCAGTAATCAGCCATCATATGTCTGTCCCATCTGCCTTGGTACCTTTCCTCCATCACCATAATATCCTGATGAAATCTCTCCCCTTGTTCTTCGCTAAAATCTCCAAGGTTTTCTGGAAATCTGTCCAAGTGACTGTGAAGATAATGCAATTTAATGCTCATGTGTACACCCAGATTTCTAAATCTCAATAGCATGTTTTGTACCAGTTCTTCATAATTGTCTGCCTTTTGATTTCCCAAGAAGTTCTTCACTACCAACACAAAACTACACCATGCAGCAGCTTCAATGTCATTCATTTCCTTAGGAAAATTTGAATCTTTAACGAGTTTCCGAATTTGAGGACCATCAAAGATTCCTGCCTTCAGTTTTTCGCTACTAAGACCAGGGAAAGATCTGCAGATGTACATGAAGCAATTACCATCTTTGTCTAATGCCTTGACGAACTGCTTCATTAATCCTAACTTTATGTGAAGTGGTGGTAGAATGATTTTTTCCCTGTCCACCAAAGGTTCGTTCACTATGTTTGATGCTCCTACTGTCAAGGTGTCCCTTGGAGGCCAATTCAGTTTCTCCCAGTGCTGATGTTTTGCTCTACTATCCCACATGCAGATGAAGCAAGGATACTTTGTGTATCCACTTTGCTGTCCAAGTAAAAAGTTGACCATTTTTAAATCAACACATATCAGCCACGAATGTTCATGGTAGCACAGTTTCTCCAAGACCATTTTGACATTTTGGTATTGTTCTGCAAGTTTAGTTGAGTGAGCTACTGGAAGAGATGCACACTGATTGCCATTGTTCAACAAAACACATTTCAAACTCCTTTTAGAACTATCTATGAAAAGCCTCCAGTCTACAGGACGATATACTTGTAAACCCATTTGCAGCATCAGGCCAGGAATATCCTTACAATATACAAGTAGGTCATCTTCACAGAAAAATGGAAGAAGTGCTTCTTCTCTGGTCCTGTAAGATGTAATTTTAGTTCCAGGCGTCAGACAATTTTTTTCACTTAGCCTTGAAGCTAAAAGTTCGGATGCACTTTTTGAGAGGTTGAGGTCTCTTATTAGATCGTTGAGCTCTCCTTGGGTAAATTGCGTAGGTGTTCTGAAACTTCCTTCATATTCTAGTTCACTTCCAGAACTAATGCTTAGCTCCATACCCTGCATTTCATCATCATCATCAGGTGGGGGAAGGTCAGGTAACATGGTAAACACAGGTACAGGCACATCTTCACAATGAGGGACAGGCCTTCTTGCAGATTCCATGTTAGGATACTCCCATTTTCGTTTCTTATGCTTATTGAATCCTTGTACTTGCACTGCACAGAAATAACAGTCATCATGATGATTTTTTTGCTCTCTCCACACCATTGGAACACCAAATTTGAAGCTTGTTCTTTGTCCTTTGCTCCATTTTCGTAATAATTCGATACATGCTTTGCACACTATGTGTGGTGCCCAAAACTTGTCTTGGTCCCCAAGCATAACCCCAAAATAGGCAAAATACACTTTTTTAACGAAGTCTGTTATGTTTCTTCTATGTTTTGGCAGTGTATATTCACCACAAATGTAACAGAATGAGTCTGGATCGTTAAGACAACTTCTTCTTGATGAGTTCATGCTTTTCACTGGAAAACAGACAACAACATAAAGTTAGTGCAAAAATCAAGCTATGAACAAACTTTTAGAACACTAATTAACACAAAACTATATTGAGAACTGCTCAGTTCAAGTACTAATCCAAAGAAATTAATGAGATGATGCGTCGCATTTACCAACAAGTGCTATAAATAAGATACCAAAAATCTCAAAAACTTGAGCCAATCTGGCAAAACTGATAGCATATTCAGAATCAGCACCCCAAAAATACCCCAAATTCATTAAAATATTTTGGGCACCAGAAAAAAAAAATTTTTTTGTTGACCTGTGTAATAGCTGCTTCTGCAGTTCACGAAGGGGGGTGTGATGTCCCAGAACCTGCCTACTGTAACAGCCAGCCTCCTGGCATGAGAAGAGGGAGAGTAGCCACACCCCCTTTTCTCAGACTAAATGCCAGGGAAGGTGATAACAGGACACCGATAATCACTGCAGGCAGCTGAAGGGACGACATACTCCCCTGTTCTCACAGCTATTAACAGGAGACTGATACAGCACGGAGCTACGTATTAGTGAGTAGCGTAGTGTCCCAGACAGGAAGAGTGAGGGGTGAGGAGCAGCTCCTGTCACAGTCAATTGTTCTAAACATAATAGAAGTGTGGTAGTGCGGCTTTATAGTGTTGAGTGCAGAGACGCACACATTTTTTTTAGCCCAAGAGTACTCCTTTAGGTTTTAGCATATCTGTTGGGAACACGGTCCGGAGTCCATGACCAACTGATCAAAAGTCCTCTTAGAAAAGTGCAGCTCATGAGACAGGAGAGAACACAGGACAGAGCAGATGCAGTAGAAAGTCATAGTCCTGTCTTCTGAGTCATGCTCTTCATCTATGGGGGTCGCAGGACACATTGCTGCACTGATCTGTTAAGAATTAATGTACCTAAAATAAGATATCGCCCAAAAGTTAAAGGGTTGATCCGCTGGTTAAGTAATTCTCATTCTAAATCCCTATTTACAGTTATAATCTAATAAAGTTTCTAATTTACTAGCATTAGAAATTCCCTAAATACATGTGAGGTAGCGCCCCTGGAGGTACTTGCTTGCAGCATAATGAAATGACATTAGTGACTACATTTTTAACGGATAACATAACACAGTAGTTTATTTCACGCCATAAACCACTGGTAACACACAACACTCTTTACATTTTCACATATAATATGCATATCATTACATTGCAGTATATGACATTCACATATGACATTACACCATGTTTACAGTCACATTAGACTTACGTTTTCCACAGAACTTCAAGGCGTCACCCACCAAGCCTTGCAGACCTCAGTCTAGTTCTAAAAACGGCTATCACCGTCTATCTTCCTGACAGGGATCTTTCCCCGTCCTGCTGTAGGGATCCTCAACCTACTCCTAGGGAGTCTCAACCCACACTGCATCATACACATCATACATGGCACTTTTGCATATGCCATCATATATGTTACACTTTCAACAGGTCCTTCTCACGACTGCCCAGTTGGACCCAATGGCGGTTACAGCCGCCTGACCTTCACACCTGGATACATCATATGGTACTTTTCCATACACCGCTATGAGTCACCCAGTCACATATCACACAGGGTAATTATACATACACCCTTATGATTATACATACACCTTCACACATAGTCAACGGGACCATATCACGACGAGCACAGTCAGTCCCAAAGTCGGCTATATCTATGATCGCCAGGCCCTTGAGCCGTCCTCGGTCTCTCTCGCCATCCATATGACCGCCTGGCTCTTGAGCCGTCCTCGGTCTCTCATATCACACATATGACCGCCTGGCCCTTGAGCCGTCTTCGGTCCTCATCACTGGCTGGCATGCACACATCAGGTGCACCGGCATGGAGCTGGCAGGCTCCCTTCACTTTCCCCACCGGGGACAGATCACTTCCAGAACGTCCTCACATGGCAGTGGTCTGGACTGCTCTGACTCCCATCGTCCTCTCTCTCTTTCAGACACCTGGCAGGTTCTTATCCAGGCTGCCTCACCCACAGCTGCAAACCAGTGAGTCAATCAGCACATCTCACTCACACACAGACCTGAAATGTGATTAACCCCCTGTGCACCATTCAGGTTAAGCCCAGCAAAACACTCATACACACAGGTTCAGCCGCTCACTAGACTCATGAATCTCTCAGATCTTCAGCACTCACACTCAGCTCTTTTACTCAGCTCATGAAAACCCTTCAGCTGTTAACCCACTGTACACCGGACAGGTTTCGCACAGCACACACACACAGGAAAACCGGCCCATGTGAACAGAGACCTGCACTGATAACCCGTGTGATGCCCCCGGCTAGGGGCCACATCACCACATACACTATCTTATTTTGCTTTTCTATTTTCTCCCTATTTACATTTTGATGACACTTCTTTTGAGAATCCCAATGCATGATGCATGCTGGCATACTCAAACGAAGCATCGTAAGGGGGGAGAAGCTGCAGTCACTGTCATATTTCACATTGGACAGTGCACATCTTGTAGGGACTAGCTTTGTCCCAGAAGCAAGCAACCTTATGACTCAGTGAGGGGCAAAGGCTATGGCAGTGAACGCAACCTTTGCCCCTGAAAATCTCACTTCAGTATCCCAGCATTCACTGGCATTCAAAAGGAAGTATAGAAAAAAGAGAGAATAGCGGTTATTGTAGTTAGAGAAGGATAAGGTATTATTAATTCAAGTATATACTATATAATTGTAATAATTGTCTAATCATGTCTGTCTGTCTAGAAAATCACGCGCCAGCCACGGTGACCAATCATCGCACTTGGTGCGTGTTTTAAAACACGCTTCGCTGATTGGTCACTGCGTCCGGCAGCGACCAATCACCGAAGTGGCGCGGCTTGGTGGGAAATATGAGTATGAACTGATTGATCACTGCGGCTGGCGGCAAATACGCCAATGACGATGACAGAAAAGCTGCAGAAGCAGCAAGGTGACAACAACGTCGACACCAAGAGACACCACAACAAACTGCCGTGAGACAAGCCCAGGATGCGGCATCTCACAGACGTCGTCGGCAACAGGAGACACCACAACAAACTGCTGTCAGACAAGCACTGATGCCGAATCTCATAGACACTGTCGGCTGAATGAATCTCCAGAAGACAGGGCAAACAGACAACAACATGTTCACGCCATTCATACAACACGAATGCTCTACCAACTAAGGCATTTTATGTCACAAATGATGAAACGACAATTATTCAACACTACTGTGTGAATATGAATGTAGTATGCTCTACATGCAACTCTCTAAATTTTATTGATGAAAAACCATCTGACAATAAGTTTACTCAATGTTGCCAAAAAGAGAAAGTTATGCTACCGAGACTTCACTAGTCAGATCTGTTTGAGCAATGATGAAAGAACGCATCTTCATCTCAAGGTATGGGCTATACACATAGATAGATAGATAGATAGATAGATAGATAGATAGATAGATAGATAGATAGATAGATAGAGTTGTGGCCAAAAGTATTGACACCCCTGCAATTCTGTCAGATAATGCTCAGTTTCTTTCTGAAAATGATTGCAATCACAAATTCTTTGGTATTATTATCTTCATTTAATTTGTCTTCAATGAAAAAAACACAAAAGAATTGTCCTGAAGCCAAATTGGATATAATTCCACACCAAACATAAAAAAGGGGGTGGACAAAAGTATTGGTATTGTTAGAAAAATCATGTGATGCTTCTCTAATTTGTGTAATTAACAGCACCTGTAACTTACCTGTGGCACCTAACAGGTGTTGGCAATAACGAAATCACACTTGCAGCCAGTTGACATGGATTAAAGTTGACTCAACCTCTGTCCTGTGTCCTTGTGTGTACCACATTGAGCATGGAAAAAAGAAAGAAGACCAAAGAACTGTCTGAAGATTCGAGGAACCAAATTGTGAGGAAGCATGAGCAATCTCAAGGCTACAAGTCCATCTCCAAAGATCTGAATGTTCCTGTGTCTACCGTGCGCAGTGTCATCAAGACGTTTAAAGCCCATGGCACTGTGGCTAACCTCACTAGATGTGGACGGAAAAGAAAAATTGACGAGAGATTTCAACGCAAGAGTGTGCGGATGGTGGATAAAGAACCTCGATTAACATCCAAACAAGTTCAAGCTGCCCTGCAGTCCGAGGTACAACAGTGTCAACCCGTACTATCCATCGGCGTCTGAATGAAAAGGGACTGTATAGTAGGATACCCAGGAAGACCTCACTTCTTACCCTGAGACATAAAAACTTAGGCTGGAGTTTGCCAAAACCTACGTGAGAAAGCCTAAAACGTTTTGGAAGAATATTCTCTGGTCAGATGAGACAAATGTAGAGCTTTTTGGGCAAAGGCATCAACATAGAGTTTACAGGGAGAAAAAAAGAGGCATTCAAAGAAAAGAACACGGTCCCTACAGTCAAACATGACGGAGGTTCCCTGATATTTTGGGGTTGCTTTGCTGCCTCTGGCACTGGACTGCTTGACTGTGTGCATGGCTTTATGAAGTCTGAAGACTACCAACAAATTTTGCAGCATAATGTAGGGCCCAGTGTGAGAAAACTGGGTCTTCCTTTAGGGGTTATGGGTCTTCCAGCAGGAGAATGACCCAAAACACACTTCAAAAAGCACTAGAAAATGGTTTGAGAGAAAGCACTGGAGAGTTCTAAGGTGGCCAGCAATGAGTCCAGACCTGAAACCCATAGAACACCTGTGGAGAGATCTACAAATGGCAGTTTGGAGAAGGCACCCTTCAAATATCAGGGACCTGGAGCAGTTTTCCAAAGAAGAATGGTCTAAAATTCCAGCAGAGCAATGTAAGAAACTCATTGATGGTTACCGGAAGCGGTTGATCGCAGTTATTTTGGGTAAAGGTTGTGCAACCAAGTATTAGGTTGAGGGTGCCAATACTTTTGTCTGGCCCATTTTTGGAGTTTTGTATGAAATGATCAATGTTTTGCTTTTTGCTTCATTCTCTTTTGTGTTTTTTCATTTAAGACAAATTAGGTATTTGGTAATTTAGTTGTGTACTGATGGTGGTTGTACTTATGTGCAGATAATGGTTCTGGTTATGTAGTTGTATGCTGACTGGTGGTTCTGGTGATTTATAAATGTAGTTGCTTTAATCCTTAATTTATTAAATATGATACTTGATTATTATACACTGTGCAGAAATATCAGGCAAATGAGTATTTTGATCACATGACACTTTTTATACATGTTGTCCTTCTCCAAGCTGTATAGGCTTGAGAGCCAACCACCAATTAAGTAAATCAGGTGATGTGCATCTCTGTAATGAGGAGGGGTGTGGTGTAATGACATCAACACTCCATATAAGGTGTGCTTAATTATTAGGCAAATGCCATTACTTAGGCAAAATAGGTCAGAAGAGAGATTTGACGGCTCTGAAAAGTCCAAAATTGTGATATGTCTTGCAGAGGGATGCAGAAGTATTGAAAATGCCAAACGTTTGAAATGTGATCACACAATCAAGCGTTTCATGGCAAATAGCCAACAGGGTTGCAAGAAGCGCGTTGGGCAAAAAAGGCGCAAAATAACTGCTCATGAATTGAGGAAAATCAAGCGTGAAGCTGCCAAGATGCCATTTGCCACCAGTTTTGCCTATTTCACGCTGCAAACCAGTTTTGCCATATTTCACACTGCAACGTTACTAGAGTATCAAAAAGGTGTGCTATACTCCGGGACATGGCCAAGGTAAGGAAGGCTGAAAAAAGGAGATTTTTGTGTACTCACCGTAAAATCCTTTTCTCTTAGCCTCTAATTGGGGAACACAGACCTGGGTGTTATGCTGCTGTCCACTAGGAGGCGACACTAGGCATAATCTGCAAAAGATTAACAGTGGCTCCTCTTCTGCAGTATACACCCCTGGAGCAGGCACTGCCTTAACCAGTTTTGTGCTAAAGCAGTAGGAGAGTTAACAGATAAGAACAGTAAAACAGGGCCTGTAACCACGCAGGCAACCTGTGTAAAGAGATATATCTAACAAGATAATAACATGTAACAAGGCCTGAAACCAAACAGGCACATGTGTAAACAGCTAAGAGTTAGCAGATTAGTAACAGTACAGCAAGGCTTGTAACTAAGCAGGCACGTGTGCAAACAGTGAAGAGTTAACGAAGCAATAATTGTATAACAAGGCCTGTAATTACACAGGCTTACAGTACTACAAGGCCTGTAACTAAACAGGCCCAAGTGTAAACAGTCAACTGGTAACAGAGTGATAGTAGACAAACATGTGTAAACACGTTAACCCTGTAACAGCTGAGGGTGACTGGGCCCACATATGGTGGTCATACCCCAGATTGTCTCCCTTCTGGCATCTGGTGGCACGGCTACTGGTGTCCCTTACGGACACCGAGATCCCCCTCTCTCCGCAAGTCGCCGTACTGAATATAAGACTGATGTCAAACCCGCCGGTAATCAGACACCTTGCGACGTATGTATACACAGCTGCGAGAACATGTATAGCGGCAAGATGGAAGAGTGATGTGCCCCCCGTGATGCGCGAACTGACAGACAAGATTAATACAATCTTTTGCCATGAATACAACCTTGCCATGGATAAAGGAGCCAAACGGTATGTTGCGGAGGCGTGGGCATTGTGGGCGAAACACCTCTAGCTATGCAGATCCCCTTCTAGTGGGGACTGGGGCTCGAGAATTGGGAGAGAGATGGGAGGCTGTGCTGATTGGATCCGGTGGGCTTTCCCTCCCCCCCCTCGGGCGCTCCCCTCCCCCTCCTGACTGGGCTACCCCCGAGGCCCTGGGACCGCTGGATCTAACATCCTGTTTTTTTTTGTTGGATCCTTTCCGCTTTTAGTCTCTTGCTTTCTTTTCTGTTTCTTCCCCATCCCTTAGGTTTTCCTTAGACGTACCCCCCTTTCGGAACGATGTCTAGTTCTCATAGGCAAGTTTTCCCCCTTTTTTTTTATCCTGCTTCTTGCCTTGTCCCATACTACTTAAGTGAAAATACATGGTTGGTCCTCATGATTATCTCGAAACGATAAAACTAGCAAAAACAACCAATGGACCGCACATGTCGAATTTTACCCCACAGACTGGAAAAGATTTTATCGTTGTAAGAACCAACTTACCTCTGGGGGAACTCAGTAATTAGACCCGATCCTAGGAAGTATATTGGCATATTTTTGTATTACCTTTATATCATATAGATTTTCCTGGGATCTTTTAACTCTGCTCTTAGGCTTCAATATTCTTTTGTCTGTTTGTTGGTTTGTATTTGATGGTTGCTGACTTTCAAAACTTCAATAAAATTATATATGGAAAAAAAAACAAACCCTGTAACAGCTGAGAAGCTATGTGAGAACTGTAGAAAAAAAACACAAGGGCAATAGGGTGGGTGCTGTGTCCCCCAATTAGAGGCTAAGAGAAAATGATTTTACGGTGAGTACACAAAAATCTCCTTTTCTCCTTCGCCTCATTGGGGGACACAGACCGTGGGACGTCCCAAAGCTGTCCCTGGGTGGGAAAAAGCAATGGAACTAGCAACACTGAGCATGGTCAGTGAAGAACTATGCACTAACAAATGGCCTGCTGCCGCCTGGAGGGCACGTTTACCCAGCCCTGCGTTAGCCGAGGACTGAGTGCAAGCTTAAGTATGTGCGTAGGCTGACCGTTTGGCTGCCTATATGCTTGTTGTGCTGACACCTGGTGCCGAACGGCCTAGCAGGCAGTCACGGCCGTAGTAGAATGTGCCGTGATGCTGCAGGAAGGAATGAGTTTTCGATGGTATAAGCGTCTTTGATGGTTAGACGAATCCACCTATTTAGAGAGAACCTTAGAGTCTTTACGTCTGCCCTCTGGAAGAAGGAGGAAAGAGAATCCGACCTCCTCGAAGGACGCTGTTTTTGATACCGAGATGCGTATAGCCTTAACAAGGTCCTACATATGTAAGTCTTTCACAACCGGATGGACTGAAGTCGGGCGCATCGATGTCAGACAGATGTTTTCATTTAGGTGGAAAGAGTATACCACCTTTAGAAGAAGAATGGTTTACATGAGAACGCTGAAAGTACCGATACCTCTGCAGAGAAAAAGTAATTGCTACCGAAAAATACCACTGTTTGGATGAGAATGCTAAGGGTAATATCCCTAGAGACTCAAAAGGTGGTTTTTGTAGGACCATGAGGACGAGTTCAAATCCCCACGTGTAGTCCTGTTGTATGGAGACTTTAAATGGCAGACCCTTCGAAGGAAAGATTTCCTAGAAGTCTGGTGGCTAGACGAGTGGAAGAAGGGGAAATGGCTGAAACCTGCTGTGTGAGAGACCCTAAGGACAGACCTGAGTCTAGGTCAGAGTGGAAGAAACGAAGAGTTCTTGGTATGAGACAGGGCCAAGGGGAATGACCTGTAGAGGTGTCCCGAGCAAAAAACAAAAACAACAAAAAACAAAACGATTACACATATGTGATGGTATATTGTTGACAAGGCTGATTTCCTTCCTGCAACTATGGTCACTACACTATCCTGGGAAAAAAAAACCTGGGTTAAGTTCCAGGTCTCAAGGTCTACGCCATTAATTTCAGAGTTGAGGAATTCTGAGGAAGAACTGGCCATGAGAGAGCAGGGCTGGACTGTTCATTAGTTGTCCTGTACTACTGCTATGAATTGGATGAAAACTGCGTACCAAGTGCATCTGGGCCAGTCTGAGACCACAAGTATGATCCGGTGACATTCTTGTTTGATATTCCGCACTATCCGGTAGTGGGCAAAAAATGTAGGGGAGACTGATACAGGTCCAGTCTTGGACTAGTGCGTCTGTCTTATTGACTGTGGAATCTGGGACCTGTCCAGGGAGGTTGGAACCTTGGTATTGAAGCGTGACTCCGTCAGGTCCACGTCTGTGGTTTCCTGGCACTGGCAGCCATGACGGGGGACATCTGGATGAAGGGACCGTTTCCCTGAGTCCATCCCTTGTTGGGTTAGGAAATCCTAGATGTGTACACCTGGTATGAGAACAGCTGACAGTACTGTGTTGAAGGATTCCACCCGGAGAAGGATGTGGCGAATGTCTGTCATCGCTTGGAGACTGCAGGTTCCACCCTGGTGGTTGACGTATGCCACGTCTGTGGCACTGTTTGACTGGATCCGAACATGTCCGACTGCCAGAAGGTGACTGAATGAGTTCAGTACTAAAAATACTGCCGAATCCTCGTAGATTGAGAGACATCTTTGAGTCTGGACGAGACTACTGCCATGTGCATTGTGATGTGGGTAAATCGCACCACATCCTGTTCTCGTGCCATGCCTGAGCATGGATAATTATAATAATGCTTTACGGGCCCGATGCTTTATGGGCCTGATCACGTGATTGGCCCTGGTGCATTATGGGCTTGATCATGTGATCGGCCCGGCTCCGCGCATGCGCAATGAACATATTGAAGTCGGGCCGATCACGTGATCAAGCCCATAATGCATTGGGGCTGATCACGTGATCAGGCCCATAATGCAGCGGGCCGGATGTGACGTACCGGCCGATGCATCATAGTATGAAAAAAGGGCGGGAGATTCCAAAATCAGGAGGAGATGTAGAAAGAATTATGCCACCCAGCGGGGCATGCAGTGAAGCAGCGAGGAAGGGACAATGGAGACTGGAGCTGCCTTTCCAGTCGCCTGACTGAGCGACGTGCAGTAAGTTCAAAGTCATTTTTCTAACTCTTTACAGGTCGAATTTACGACAGACAGGGATGGTTAGGGAGCACCTAGGAAGGTGTAGGGACAGCTAATGATAGGTCAGGGGATTAATTACAGGTGACAGGCTCCCTTTAACTTGTTAGCGGACACCATGTAGCGTATGAAGAGCCCCTGTGTGCCACCAACAGTGCCACCAGCACAAGGGCAACTGGAAGAGTTGGAGTACAGCACCAGAAAATGGCGCCTCTAATGAATGCGCTATTTTCTGGGGTGGCTGTGGGTTGCAATTTGCAGCATGGGGGGGCCACAACGTTAGGGTCTCTCCACGTTGAGGATTCCAGCTCCCCAGCTGCCAAGTTGTACCTGGCTGGCAACCAAAAATACAGCAAAGCTCCATGTCGTTTTATTTGTAGAAATATTTTTTTTTTTAAATTACGTGGGGCTTCGCCATATTTTTGGTCCAACCAGGTACAACTTGGCAGCTACGGAGTGCCACCAACCCCCAACTGCCTCGTTGTACCTGGCTGGCAACCAAAGATACAGCAAAGACCATTTTTCTTTTATTTATAGAACCAATTTTAGAAAAAAAAAAAAAAAAGACGTGGGTCTCCTCCATATTTTGGGTCCAGCCATGTACAACTAGGCAGCTGGGGGCTGGAATCCTCAGCATGGAGAGGCCCAAGCATTCTGGGCCCCCCATGCTCTGAATTGAAGCCCGCAGCGCACCAGAAAGTGGCACATTCATTGGAGCGTCATTTTCTGGAGCTGTACCGAGACTCTTCCAGTTGCCTTGGTGCTGGTGGCAAACTGGGTAATAAAGGGGTTAATGCCAGCTTTTTTATTGGCAGCTGGCACTAAGCCCGAGATTCGTAATGTCGGGCCAATGTTAGACCCGGCCATTAGGAATCTCTAGTAAATAGTAAAAAAAAATAAACCACACAGAAAAAAATCTTTTTATTTGCAAGAAACCACAAACAAAAATTCGGACTCCATCTTTATTATAAAGATCTGACATAGTCCAAAACGATGGTCCCACGAGACTCGATCGCCTCCGACGTAGTCCACAACAAAGGTCCCACGACGCTCGATCGCCTCTGCTACATCCAGAGACTGCAGCAAGGGATCAAATGTCCTCTTATTGCAGTCTCTGGTGTCATAGTGATGATGCACTGTATGGCAGATTATTGCCATACAGTGCCAGCATCACGTGCAAACCCAAGTCTCAGAGATCCACATGATCTCTGAGGCTTGGGTCAGGTGACCCGACGTTACAGTGAAGTGATCTGACAACCTTGGCACAGTGATCACATAATGGATCACTGCACCAGGGCTGTCAGATCACTTCACTGCAGCCTGATCCCCCTGCATGGGGATCAAGCTGCAAAAAGTAATCTGACAGCCTGGGCACAGTGATCCACAGAGTGGATAGCGGGCACAGTAATTCACTATGTTCTGACCGTCCCTTCTATGGGTGGAGACAGGATCACTGTGATTGACTGTTTAACTGCAATGACATCATGGCACCGACTTTCATGACGTTGTACAACATCAAAGGTCGAGGGGTTAAGGAGAGGTGCATTTTTTTAAGTGTTGAACCAAACAATCAATAACAAAACACAGCAATAGATCTTGGGCTTGAAAAACAGCAAACCATATCGAAAAGGTAAATACTTCTATAAAAGAATACCATACACACGATTTACAGTTTTTACACTGGTCAACTGTGACTTACCTTGAGAAGCAGAAAAAAATATATATTATATTTGTGGCAAGCTCAACACTTTGCTTCCAGTCTTCCCGTAACACACGAGCTAAGGCTCCTAAGGCAGTTTCTAAATTAAAAACAATGACAAAATGAAGTGCAATTCCTGTCAATAGATAAAGGCTTCCTTAGGAATAATACTTGCCATTGAGCAATAACTCTTCCAAATTGTCTGGATTTCTTGCAAGTTGAAGAATTAGAGCTGAACCACGAACTTTATCCGGAATATCTTCATAAAGCAACTCAATGTATTCATCCATGTCGTTGATATTAGCAACTTCATCAATCTGAAAACATGAATGGTTTGTTAACAATAGAAAAAAATGCAAGTGCACTTCAAAGAACAAAGTAGGTAACAGCGAGTGAGAAATATTAACTTCCATAGTTATACTTCACGGGACTGGATGTTTCTTCAGGAATTATATTTATTTATATATATTATAATATAGTACCTTGTTACATAATAAAGTTGTTGTGATACTTTACTAATATTAGTAATTTATTTAAAATGCTTACTGATGATGTATTAGTCTCTTGCTTTAAGTAATAAAATAATATACAGTCATAGCCAAAAGTGTTGGTACCCTTGAAATTGTTCCAGAAAATTATTGCAAATAATCATATTTTCTTATGCACATGTTTATTTCATTTGCGTCTATTGAAACAACATGAACAGAAAACAGAGAAAAAAGGCAAATTGATCATAATTTCACACATAACTCCCAAAATGGACAACAGTTTTGGCACCTTTGCAAAACTGGGTAAACAACTTTGTTTGAAGCATGTGACATGGGTTCAAATTCACCTGTGGCAAGTACCAGGTGTGGCAATATGAAAATCACACCTGAAACCAGATAAAAAGAGGAGAAGTTGACTCAATCTTTGCATTGTGTGTCTTTGTGTCCTCACTAAGGATGGAGAACAGGAAAAGAAAAGAACTGTCTGAGGGACACGAGAAAAAAAAATTGTTGAAAGTATCAACAATCTCAAGGTTACAAGTCCATCTCTTGCTGTTCCTTTGTCCGTGGTGAACAACATAAATCAAGATGATTATAATCCATGGCACTGTAGCTAATCTCCCTGGACATAGCCAGCAGTAAAAGACTGATAAAAGGTTGCAATGCAGGATAGCTGTATGGTATATAAGCAGCCCCAATCAAGTTCCAAAGAAGTCAAGCTGTCATGCAGGCTCAGGGTACATCAGTCTCAGTGCAAATTATCCGTCAACATTTGAATGAACTGAAACACTATGAAGGAGACAAAAGGAGTACCGCAATGCTGACACAAACGAAAAAAAAAAGCTAGACTGCAGTTTGCCAAATGTATGTGAGTAAGCCAAAATCCTTCTGAGAAACATCTTGTGGACAGATGAGACAAAGCTACAGCTTTTTGGTAAAGAACCTCATTCTACTGTTTACTGAAAAAGTAATGAGTCCTACAAAGAAAAGAACACAGCACCTACAGTCAATTATGGTGGAGGATCAAAGATGTTTCAAGGTTGTTTTGCTGCATCTGGCACTAGGTCACTATTAAAAACTCCAGTACATAAATGAGTCTGGGAATGTGGCAGTTGCTACAACTGATATTACAATTTTATAATCAAGAGAAAACAGTTGATTTGCAAAAGGGATTACATTTATTAGAAACATCCACAAAAGTCAAATAAATACAGAATGGTAAAATTTCAAGGAGTTTTTTTGTTATATAAAGTGTCCCCTGACGAAGCTAAACAGCGAAATGACGTAGGGGCAGGGCATGCATGGCGAATCCCCACAGCACGAGCTGGTATGACTAACAGTAGTGTCTTATATTGATTGTGCCTGAGACCAACTTTACATATGGGTGAGTGCCTCCTTTCTTTATATATTTGTTATATTGATTGTGGAATGGGTAACCTAGTAAAGTGCAGGTAACCATTGACAAACTACATGGGAGTAAATAGGAGGTCATAGTGGCGATGCTGCAATGGAGCATCAGCACCTTTGGTGAATTGGATAAATTGTGTTCCTTAGTAAGGGTTGGGATTACAGTATATATGGTAACTGCATATTGTCCACTCTAAATACTATTGGGATGAATGTCTTATTCATTATGAATCTATGAAACTAACAGTGTGTTCCTCCTGTGTTATAGAACTGCATAATCCCTGTAGTCTGCCTATATATGTGAAAGAGCCACATGTCTACATGTATTTTTGTAGTCATACAATGCTGGGGTGACATCTCTGTGCATGTTAAACGTTCATTCTTCACTGAGCACTTATATAACAAAATAACTCCTTGAAATTTGACCTATCTGTATTTATTTGACTTTTGTGGATGTTTCTAAGAAATGTAATCCTTTCGCAAATCAACTGTTGTTCTCTTGATTATGATCTGGCACTAGTGCCTTGACTGTTTGCAAGGCATCATGAAAGTTGAAGGATTACCAAAAGATTTTGGGTTGCAATGTAGTGCCCAGTGTCAGAAAGCTGGGTTTGTGTCCTAGGTCTTGGGTCTTTCAGCAGGACAAGAACTCCAAACATACTTCAAGATACACTGAGAAATGGATGGAAACGAAGTGATGGAGAGTTCTAAAATGGCCAGCAATGAGTCCAGACCTAAATCCCATCGTTCACCAGTGGAGAGATCTTAAAATTGCTGTTGAAAGAAGGCACCCATCAAATATGAGAGACCTGGGCAGTTTCCAAACCATGAGTGGCCTAAAATTCCAACTGAGAGATGCAAGAAGTATGTTGATGGTTATAGGAAGTGATTAATTGTAATTATTTATACCAAAAGGTGTGTAACCAAATATTAAGTTGACAGTACCAACAATTTTGTCCCGGACCATTAGTGGAGTTTTGTGTAAAATTATGTCCAATATGCCTTTTTTTCTCTTTTTTTTGCGTTGTTCCAATATACACAAAGGAAATAAACATGTGAATGACAATACATGTGTAACTGCAATACTTTTCTGGAAGAAACACTTAATTATCTGGAACAATTTCAAAGGTGCCAACATTTTCAGTCATGACAGTAGGTGTTTAAAGCATGGGATTTTCAACATGACAATTTTCAATACATCTTAATTAATTTAGAATTCAATATGAGCATCCCATGCAGGAATACGCACACTTGGCTGCTATCAATTATGTTATTAATGGC
Source organism: Allobates femoralis (assembly GCA_033576535.1). Lineage (NCBI taxonomy): Eukaryota > Metazoa > Chordata > Amphibia > Anura > Aromobatidae > Allobates > Allobates femoralis. The sequence goes on from JARQOC010000007.1 coordinate 23,465,549, forward strand.
TGTTCTGCCAAGCTGAATGTACTTGGCACAGAAGTCATCAGGATCCATTGCTGGCAGTTTATTTTGCAATTGTTAACCTATGAAATCCCAGATGTGCTTGATGGTAGACAAATTCAAAGACATTATAGGCCATGGTTGCAAGCAGGTTGTTCACAGTAGTATGTGCAAACATGCAGTCTGGTGTTGTCAAGTTAAAGAACGTCTCCTGGGACACTTTGGAGAAGTAGTTGTACCACTGGTTTCACAATTGATCAATTTAATACTGCTGTTGAAATTGGGCATTACATACCAAGCCTAAGGCGTCAAACGGTGTGCTACATGAACAGAAGACGTTTGTACAACAGCGGACACAAACCAGACATTCAGCTACAAACATTCAACTGAGTTTACACCACAGCTCTCAAAGGCCATCATGGTGAATAGCATAAAGGTTGGACATCCTTCCTCCACCAATGAGTGACGGTTTGTCTTGGATGCAAGAATAATCGCAGACTTGTCTAGAGACCATTTTGGGAAAGCCATGAAGAGTCATTCATGAGGGATCATGAAAGTATCAAACAGTATTTGAAGAAACCTGTAGGGAGGTTGTTCCAAACATCTTGAAGAATTTACTGCAGATCTTCTGTTGATATTAGTGTGCACAAACCCTTCTATTTTTCATGTAATCCCTGATCTTACCATTGATTCTGTGAGGAGGATATTATCATTTACAAAATGATTTGTTCTTCTTTACAATCTGTTTGCCTCTCCAATGGTATTGCATGATAAATAAGTATTGGCCTTTATTCCTCAGGGTACCGTCACACTTGGCGATGCACCAGCGATCCCGACAGCGATCCGACCTGCCAGGATCGCTGATGCGTTCACTGTTGGGACCGCTGGTGAGATGTCAAACAGTCAGATCTCACCAGCGACGCAACAACGATCTGGAATGATACTGAGGTTGTTGGGACCCTGTTTCTCAGACCTGTAGTATTGAGGTCGTTGGTTGTTGTCTCTGTCAAACACAGCGATGCATGCTGCCCAGCAGAAGCCCAACAATCAAAAAATGGTCCAGGCGACTCTGACACGACCAGCGATCTAACAGCAGGGGCCTGGTCGCTGCTAAGTGTCAAATATAGTGAGATCGCTGGCGAGGTCGCTGTTCCATCACCAAATTTGTGACTTAGCAGCGATCTCGCTAGTGATCTCGCTTAGTGTGACGGGGGCTTCAGTATTGAGGACACCATTATGCCTGACCAAATCGCCAACTCAAGTTTGCTGAAATGCAGCCACAAACTTGAAACATGCTTCTCTGTTGTCTGCAGACACTCATTATTGTCCCGCTCTCCAGTAAACAAACTGCCTTAGGCTGCCTTCAGACTGCGGCAGCGTCCGGTCCGGGGCTGTCAGAAGTGACAGCCTGGAGCGGAGTTTTCCTCCATAGAATCCTGTCGGGCTGCACGGAGCTGGATCCCGGCGGGTGGTAATTAGCTGCTATCCGGCTGCTGTGTCGCCGGATGAATCGTGCAGAAGTGGGGATTTTCTGCCGATTCCAAAACCGGTGCATGCAACGTTTTTGGAATCGGCAGAAAATCCCCACTTCTGCACGATTCATCCGGCGACACAGCAGCCGGATAGCAGCTAATTAACACCCGCCGGGATCCAGCTCCGTGCAGCCCGACAGGATTCTATGGAGGAAAACTCCGCTCCAGGCTGTCACTTCTGACAGCCCCAGACCGGACGCTGCCGCAGTCTGAAGGCAGCCTTATAAGACAGCAAAATATTTTACATTTTGACTTATCAAAAAAACATGTTTCCATTTTCTGCACAATAGTTCCAATGTTGATGTGTATAGTTGAGTTACTTAGCACTTTCTTTATGTTGAATATTGGGCTTTTTGTCTGTAATTCTTTCCATAAATATCACGTCTGACAGACGCCTCAAAACAGTAGATACCATAGGTGTAGCTAGGTCCTACTGGTAGTTGCCAGTTGTAAGCTGATGGCACTGTTAGACATCTTCCAATTTCGAAGGGAAGCAAGAATGCCGCTGCATTAAGTCTCCTTGGCTGACCACTGCACCAATGGTTCTCAACATTACATTACTCATTTCTTGGTTCATGAAAAGAACTACAACTGTATCTTAAAATGTTAGTATGCTTTGAAATCTTTGCCTGGGAAAGGTCTTGATGATGCAGAATAAATGCTTTGTGTCTCGTTGCTGTGCTAAGTCTTGCCATGGTGTATACTCTGTGACATTAAATGGTCTTCCTACACCTCACCTTTGTCGCAAGGTTTGACTGTTCCTCATCCAGCTTTAAGATGCTTACACAGTTTGTTTTAATGGTTGTTTCAATATTTAAATGAAAATGATGATCATTATGCCTTGTTTGGTTGTATTGGTTACTCAGACACTCGACTATAATACTACAAAATTCTTAACTTTGCCCAGGTAAACCTAGAAGAATTGATGCCATTTTGAAGTCAAAGGGCGGTCACACAAAAAATTGATTTGAACAGCAGGTAAATTAAAAATTGAATATGTCACCAATTTTCTAACTAAACATATTTCTAAAGGATCTATTGACCTGAATTTCTCACCAGATGTTAGTAACAACCCATCCAATCTGCACAAAAAAAGATATCAAACCACAGATGTACTTAAATTATAAATTAAGTTATATGTAATAATGAAAAATGACAAAGAGAAAAATATTTTACACATGAAGAAAAATAGGTCCAAAAAGCCATGGAAAGTCATGACACCAGCTGAAAATCTATCAGTAATTAAAAAAGCAATCCTGACACTTGGTAAAAAAAATAGTATCAGCAGGTTCAACTGATGGCCTCTAAAAAGGTGTCTCATTACCAAAGTGCCACACAAGAAATATCTCATGATGGGTAAAACCGGTGAGCTGTCTCAAGATCTTTGCAACCTTACTGTTGCAAAACAATACTAATGGAATTTGTTACACAATTTCTAAACTACTGAAGGTTCGAGTTAGCACTGTCGGGGCAATAAATTGGAAAGAACATCATTTCACCATAAACCAACCATGACCAGGTCCTCCTCACAAGATTTCAGGCAGAGGAATGAAAAGAATTATAAGAAGAGTCGTCCAAGAGCCAAGGACAACCTGTGGAGAACTACAGAAAAACCGGGAATCATCAGGAACCATTGCTTCAAATAAATCAATAAGTACACTCAACCTCCATGGCCAGTATGCACAATCAGCGCGCAAGTCTCCATTGCTGAACAAAAAGTGTGTTCAAGCGCAGTTAAAGTTTGCTCAACAAGATTTAGACAAACCCGTGAAACACTGTGAGAATGTCAGAGATCAGAAGGTAACTCTTGGATGCCATAATGCAGACCATGTTTGGAGGCCAAAAGGAACTGAATATCACCCCAAAAACACCATAACAATAATGAAGTTTGAAGGTTTAAAGATTAGAGATTAGCAGACACAACTTTAAAGTTGGGTGTTTGTGCCAAATGCAAACTTTGCAAAAAAAACAAAAACAAAACAGTGTTCAAATTTGTGTGCTCTATGTATGCAAACTACTTCGAGCCACTTGCAGTGTTTGAATGGCTCACACTCGAGGTTAACTCAGTGTTATCAGATGTAGTTTATAAAAAAAAGACAAAACCCGTCCTCCATCCCCCAAAAGTGCTTTGCTGTGTGAGGGCGGAGAGCCAAACTGCCCAATCAGTGGCTTCCAATGAGGTTTGAGTCAAGTTTGTGTCCAAAACAGAACCTCATAAAAAGTTCACCTGAACCACCATAACCCGAACTTTCACAGGTCTGCTCATCTGTAGTGAACATCATGGTGTGGGGCTGTTTTCCAGCACACAGCACTAGTAAAACTGTAGGAAAAATATTCAGGACAAAAATTTGCTGCCATCGACTAGGATGATGAAAATGGAACAAGCGTGGACATTTCAGGAAGACCATGATCTCACTCTGTCGAGGAAAGTCTCAATTGTTTCAGACAAAGAAAATAAAGCTGATAGAATGGCCCAGCCAATCACCTGACCTGAATACTATAGAACCAAAGCTCAGAGTTCATAGAAAGAGCCCACTGGACCTTAAGTACTTGAAGGGTGTTTGAGTGGAAGAATGGGGCATAATCACCCCTGAGTAATGCATGCAACTAGTATGTTAATACAGGAGGCGTCTTGAAGCTACATCACCAATTGGATTTTTCTACAACAAAAAGAGAAACATTCAAAAAGAAATAAAATCTCTACAGGACAGAATACAAGAACCTGGTTCCTGTCTAACCAAAGAGACATTACAGGATTTTTACAACTAATTACAATACCACCTAATCATCAACAAGAAAGAGAAACCTAACAAACTCAGGAAGAAAGCAGGTCTAGATGTAGTGGAAGGTAATCCAAATTTACACAATAACTTTAATACATCATCATCTGTTGTGAACCTCTCACAGTATGAGCCAAACATGGCAGAAATGAAGGTTCTATCAAAGGGACTAACATTCTGTCCCACTAAACAACTTGACACTGCTCAGTTCTGTAGTGATATTGAGGAATTCTTCCACAGATTAAGACTAAAAGAATCCTTCCATGACCACACAGACAATACATCACAAATTAGCGTGAAAGACACACAAAAAAAAGAAAAAGAACAAACTGGATCCCACAACCTGGGCACAACCAAACTCTGGACCACTACATAGACTGTTTTCATATAAAAGTAAAATCTGACATTTTGGACAAACACCTCAAAGTACCAAACAATATCATCATGGAGGAAAGATAAGCCATACAATCCTTAAAATCCAACAACAATATCATCATTAAACCAGCAGATAAAGGAGGATCTGGAGTAATTATGAATATGTCGGACTACATCCAAGAAGCACACAGGCAACTCATGGGCAAAAAATATTACACCCCCCTACAGGAAGATCCCACCAAAAAATACAAAGAGGAATTAACAAAGATCATCAATGGTTTCGACTGTGTCATCCTCCCTACTGGACCTAATACCAGACAACCCCCAAACAGGTACCTTCTACATGTTATCTAAAATACATAAAGAAGGTAATCCAGGGAGACCCATCATCTCTGGTATTGGGACGTTAACCGAGAATATCTCTGGCTGGGTGGAGAACATTCTAAAACCCTTCCTTGGTGAGGCAAACACCCAGCTACATCCAGGACACCACAGACATTCACTGCAAATTATCAGCCCTGGGTCCACTTCCAGAGGATACAATATTGGCCACCATGGATGTCGAATCTCTTTACTCCAACATTCCTCACAAAGATGGGATTGCTGCATGCAAATATTTCCTCCAAAAAAACTATCTGGGCACGGAACCAGCCCTGCAATTAATCAGGTTTGTACTCCAGGCACAACTATTTTTTGCTTGTGCACAATATACCGTATTTTTCGCTTTATAAGACGCACCTGATTATAAGACGCACCCCCAAATTTGGTGAAGGAAAAGAGAAAATAAATTATTTTTAATGTTAAATGGGGTCCGTCTTATAATGCCAGTGTCCGTCTTACAAATCAGTATATATGTCCCTCATCCTGGTACATAAACCCCCCCATCCTGGTATTCCGGTATATATGTCCCCTCCATTCTGGTATACATGTCCCTCATCCTGGTATATATGTCCCCATGCTGTAAATACGGCCCCCCAACCTGTATATATACCCCATTCTGGCATATATATTCCCCCATCTTATCTATATGCCCCCATCCTGTATATATGCCACCCATCCTGTATATATGTCCCCCATCCCCATCCTGTATATATGTCCCCCATCCTGTGTATATGTCCCCCATCCTGTATAAATGTCCCCCAACCTGTATATATGCCCCATCCTGAAACTATGCCCCCCCCATTCTTTATATATGTCCCCCCATCCTGAAACTTGTATATATGTCCCCATCCTTTGTATTGCCCCTTTTGTGTCTTCCCTATCCCCCCTTCCCCCCCGGACCACAATTGCTTACTTGACATGTGGCTGCCGAGTGTGGGGTCCGGAGGCAGGTTCAGGAGGGTGAGAGGCACAGTAGCAGGGCCGACGCTGCAGTGGGGGCACGGGGGCAGGAGCGGAGTACCGGGGGATGAGAGGTGGCAGCAAGCGGTGGGCGCCGCCATGTTTCTTTTGGCTGGCTGCATTCAGTAGTATTACTAACTGTGCAGCCAGTCAGGAAAGGCTTCAACAAAATTGCCGCGGCCATAACGGAGACCCGCAGCCATTCTGGAGTCTGCACCTCTACTGGCCGGCTGCACACTGCTTAGTGAATGCAGCCGGGTAGAGAGAAGATGGCGGCGCCCACCGCTCGCTACCACCGGTCATCCCCTGCAGCTCCGGTAGTGAATCTGTGCCCCTCACCCTACGGAACCTGCGTCCGGCACCCCCCCCCCCCCCCCGGTAATATTTCATTTTTTTTTTTTAATTGTTTTTTTTCACATCCGCTTTGTAAGACGCACCCCTTTTACCTCCCCAGTTTGGGGGAGGCAAAAGTGCGTCTTAAAAAGTGGAAAATAGGGTATACCAACAGCGTATGGGCAGTGCCATGGGAAGCAAAATGTCACCACAGTACGCTAACCTGTTTATGGCTAAACTAGAGAAAGAGTCCCAAACCTCTAGCATACTTCCGCTATATTGACGACCTACTAATAATCTGGACAGGCTCAAAAGAGGGTCTACTTACCTTCCACAACAAGTTCAACAAGTTCCACCCAACAATCAAGCTCACCCTCCACTTTTTCAATGTTACAAATACATTTTCAGGACACAACCACATACATCAAAGACAATACTGTACAAACGTCTATTTACCATAAGCCCACAGGACATCCGGCATACCTGAGATGGAAACAGGGTGGATAAAAATCAATGCTTTTTTTAAAAAAATTTAAAAAAAAAAATCGGATTTTTTTTATTTAAATCGGATTTTTTTTTATTTAAATCAGATTTTTTTCAATAAACTGCTTTTTGAGGAAAATATTTTACCATCCAAAGGTTCTTCCATCATGAGATAGAGCTGAGTTGTTTAACTCAGTAGAATAAAGGCTGTATATGTGTAACATTCACAATGCCATGCTCTTCCAGAGGTTTCTGTAGGATTAGTGGGCAGTTTCTCTCCTATATTATCACAGACGCTCGCTTTACTTGCGCAGTTCTCAAAACTGAATTTGACTCCGCAGAGGTCCCAGCCTCTTCTTCACGGCAAAAATGTTACAACATGAACAGAGTTGAGAAAAAGACCTTAATCCTATTGTTCTACAAACCTATGAATACAGAATCAACCCCTTCAGTGCCAAGTCCAAGAAGTTAGACAATATGTTTCTGATTGTTTGGAGTGGAATAGATCTGCACAACACAAGAAGAATGTGAATCTAAGTGTGAGGAGGAGGAGGAAGGGCAAGCAGACAAGACAATGAAAGTGAAACTTTGAGCACAATACTGCAGCATAGCCACAGAAAGACAAGTCTGGATCTGTTTGTGTGTACGATCTGAGGTTTATTACATTCTTTCCTTATAATGGCAGCAGGCCGTAAAAGAGACCCAGATTGGGAATATTTTAATGAAGCTCCTTCGCCTATCGGTAAGGCAGGCATGCGTGCAAAATGCAAACGATGCAACAAAGAGATGCAAGGCCTGGTGGCGCGAATGAGGCAACATCATGAGAAGTGCGGTGATGAAGATGACCAAAGAAACACTTCTGAACAGGCAGGATCTTCAGGTTGGTAAACATTTTTATTGAATCCTATTTCTAAAGACTGAACAGTCATGTGTGAGAAAAATTATATTTCTTATTATTACTGCATGTTACTGTCATTTGGTACAGTTATGAAGAAAAACAAAAATTCCTTTTGGGGCAGGGGCAGTGATGTGTTGTGTAGAATAAGCAGAAATTGTATCATAAACAATAAAATAACAGCATTGACTTTTTTTGTTTAGGGGAATTCATGGATTCTGGAAACTATCCACCTCCAAGATCACCATCATTCTGTTCTACAGTTTCAGAGTTATCCATCCAGGATAGTGCTTCATTAGCAGCAGCATCATCATCAGACACTCACAGCCACATATCACCATCACCCAAAAGGAAGAAAAAACCTTTACCTCCTGGAACCACCATAGATAGGTTTGTGATAAGAACTAGCAGATTAGAAAAAGAGTTGATTGATGAAAAAATTGCCCAGTTTATTTATGCAACAAACTCTTCTTTCCGTCTGACTGAGAACCTACATTTCATTAATATGGTTCAGTCACTGAGACCAGGATACAGTCCACCCAGCAGAGCTGATGTTGCAGGGAAACTGCTGGATCAAGTGTATGACAGAGAAATGGAGCAATGTGCAACAGCTCTGGAGGGTAAAATTGTTAACCTAAGTATTGATGGGTGGAGTAATGTCCACAATGATCCTATTGTATGTGCTTGTATAACAACAGAAGAAGGTAAAGTCTTCCTTGCACAAACAACTGATACGTCAGGAAATGCACACACAGCAGAATACTTACAAGAAGTGGCAGTAAAAGCTATAACGACATGTGAACAAAAATTCAAATGTCTAGTACGCAGTTTGGTCACTGACAATGCTGCAAACGTATCCAAGATGAGAAGAGATTAAGAAGAGCAGGGAGGGAATACAAAGCTGCTAATAACATATGGTTGCAGTGCTCATTTGCTGCACCTCTTAGCCAAAGACTTAAGTGTTCCAGAAATAAAGGCTAATGTTGTTGAAATTGCTAAATACTTCCATAATAATCATTTTGCTGCAGCAGCTCTGAAAAGGATGGGTGAAACCAAGCTAACGCTCCCACAAGATGTTAGATGGAACTCTGTGGTGGACTGTTTTGAGCAGTATATCAAAAACTGGCCTATTCTGATGACACTTTGTGAAGAAAATCGAGATAAAATAGATGGCACTGTCACGGCCAAAATCCTCAACATTGGGCTTAAGAGAAATGTTGAACATATGCTGAGCTTCCTGAAACCCATCTCTCAAGCTTTAAACAAAATACAGAAAAATAGCTGTTTTATTGCGGATGCTGTTGAAATTTGGAAGGAACTGAGTGAACACTTAAAAACAGAACTACACATGGACAGAATTAAATTACAAGCAGTAAACAAACGAATGGGACAAGCACTGACTCCAGCTCATTTTTTGGCAAATATTGTCAATATCCAATATCAGGGTCAAAACCTAAGTGCTGAGGAAGAGGAGTTAGCTATGACATGGGTATCCAGAAATCATCCAGGATCCCCGGCCGTCGCAGGCATATGACGTCATCGTGCGACGGCCGGAGATCCCGGATGCAGCAAGGACGGAGCATGAAGAACAGAGCACCGAGGAGCGGCGCTGAGCAGAAGACCGGGATGGTAAGATAAACCGGAGGGGGGTGAGTGCCAGCATTTGGGGGCTGCTGGGTACCCCCAGGGGGCTGCTGGATACCCCCAGGGGGCTGCTGGATACCCCTGGGGGCTGCTGGATACGCCCTGGGGGCTGCTGGGTACCCCCTGGGGGCTGCTGGGTACCCCCAGGGGGCTGCTGGATACCCCCAGGGGGCTGCTGGATACCTCCTGGGGGCCGCTGTATACCCCCTGGGGGCCGCTGTATTACCCCCTGGGGGCCGCTGTATTACCCCGGGGGCTGCTGTATAACCCCTGGGGGCTGCTGTATAACCCCTGGGGGCCGCTGTATTACCCCTGTGGGCTGCTGGGTACCCCCTGGGGGCCGCTGTATTACCCCTGGGGGCCGCTGTATTACCCCTGGGGGCTGCTGTATTACCCCCTGGGGGCCGCTGTATTACCCTGGGGGCTGCTGTATAACCCCTGGGGGCTGCTGTATACCCCCAGGGCTGCTGTATATACTGCTGGGGCCTGTATACCACTGGGGCTGCTGTATATACCACTGGGGCTGCTGTATATACCACTGGGGCTGCTGTATATACTGGTGGGGTCTGTATATACCACTGGGGAGGCTGATGTATACCACTGGGGTTGCTGTATATACTACTGGGGCCTGTATATGCCACTGGGGAGGCTGCTGTATACTACCATTGGGGGGCCTGTATACCACACTGCTGGGGGCTGTATACCTGTGCTGGGGTCCACCCTCGGCTTATACATGAGTCAATAGGTTTTCCCAGGATTTGGGGGCAAAAGTAGGGGGGTCGGCTTATACACGGGTAGGCTTATACACGAGTATATACGGTACTTGCATGTTAAAGTAGCAAGAACTAGTTTAGGTAGAAACTTTGATTTAAATCACTGATTTAAATCAAGCCTTACTGACTAGTGATTTAAATCGTGATTTAAATCAGTTAGATTTAAATCAAATCCACCCTGGATGGAAAAGCTTCTTTCATCCAAGACACACAAAAAAATCAATAATCTACAGTCAAGCTCTCAGGTACATTCAGATCTGTTCAGATAATGAGGACAGAAAACTACACCTACTATCACTGAGGAAAACATTCCTACAATCCACTTGTAATTGATGAACAGATCCACAGAGCTACGAGGACCTGAAGAAGCAGCCTCCTGGATTACAAACAGAAGGAGGACAACAGCAGGGTGCCTCTTGTGATCACATACAATCCTCACACGAACATCTTGAGGAAAATTGACGCTGATCTTCAGCCCATGTTCCAAAAAGACCGCAGACTTAAAGCCATATTCCCAGAACTGCCACTGCTCTCCTACAAACAGCCCCCCAACCTAAGGAATCTCCTTGTCAGAAGTGTCCTCACATCACCATCACAGACAGGCACATTCCCCTGTAACAGCAAGTAATGCAAGACCTGTGCCCACATATCAACAACAGATACAGTCCCTATACTCAACACAAATCAGGAGTATAAAATCATGGACTTTTTTCATGTACATCCTCCAATGTGGTGTATATGATACAATGTACAAGATGTACTAAAGGAACGTAAATTGGGGAAATAAAGCAAAAATTACAAACGAGGATGAATCTACACAGACATACAATAAAAAATTAGCTGGATATGCCTGTAGGAATACACTTCTCTAGACCTGGACACAGCATGACAGATTTAAAAGTTCTGATATTGAAAGGTCACTTAAAAATGATAGAGAAAGAAAAATCTGGAAATTCAAACTCATAAGAATATTTCAATCTTTAAAAATGGGACTCAATGTGACACCTGGATTCATGAGTCATTACAGCGACACAGTTCACACCTCCACCAGATTGTCCTTCAGATCTTTAAAAGAACACTTCCATCTCATCTGCATAAGTAACAGAAGACCTTCATTTAAATTTCTTAAGGTGCTGTTACACACAGCGATGTTCCAGCGATCCCGACAACGACCAGGATCGCTGGAAAATCGCTGTGTGGTTGCTGGAGAGCTGTCAAACAGGCAGATCTCCTCAGCGACCAGGGAGCCACCTCCACATCACTGGCAGCCTGTAAGCGGGAGGACGCTGGTAACCATGATAAACATCGGGTATCTAGGCAGCGTGTGCTTCTTAGTTACCCAGTGTTTATCATGGTTACCAGCCTGTGAGGTTGCTGATCGCTCGTCTCTTGCTGTCACACGTAGCGATGCGTGCTGACCAGCGGGAGACCAAGGACCAAAAAATGGTCCTGAAGGATGTGCAGCGATCAGCGATCTCACAGCAGGGGCTTGATCGCTGCTACACGTCACACACAGCGATATTGCAGGCGAGGTCGCCGATTTCAGCGAGATTGCTAGTGATATCGCTGTGTGTGACATACCCCTTAGACCATCTTTACTTAGCATTATCTCATGTCCTGCTGTAATACCTATTTAAATGTCTCAGTAATTCATTTGTAGTATTGTCTGATGAAGGAGCCTTTGTAGCTTTGAAACCTTACAAAATATAATTTTTCTGGTTAGCCAATAAATACAATACGTTTCTCACAAAAAAATTTTTGGGGGGACTTAAGTATTTACATCAACATCTGGAGAGAAAGTCATGTCAACAGCACCTTTAGAAATGTATTAACTTAGAAAATTGGTGATATGTTCAATACTTATTTCATCTGCTGTATATAATAGAGCTGTCATTTTCCCACTGTGGAGCTGGTCTGCTTCCACTCCAAAGTCCCTGACATACTCCAAAATGGATATATCAATCAATTAGCATTAAGGGGTTAACCTCCTGATTGGTAAGTAAACTAGAACAATAGAGATCTTCTAGAAAGCATTACCTCCATTCCCTCAAATGGCGGTGGATCTTTAGGTTTGTTACTCTTCTTTTCCTTCTTTTCTGCAAATATCAAACAAAGAAATAACTGTAACTTCATGTTTAAACTATTATATCCCTATTTATTACAACAAATAATAGGAAACTAAGTATTTTAATAAGACATCAAAATGTTATAAAATCATTGTTTTTTAACACTTGTGATCACTTGTAGATTATATGGGTTGGTTTATTTCTTCTTGATGCAACAAGTAGTGATCTAGAGAAGGGATCTAGAAAGGAAAGCTGCTGCATGCAGAGCAATGTACTGTGGGTAATAATGAGACAACAGCTTTAACGGGGTAACCTGACATTTCAGATCAAGCCGACGTGTCATGAATTATTGTATTCCGCCTTTTTACCATGTTCTCATTTTGATTTTTCAGTCTCTGAGCTAGTGGGTGCTGATGACTCCATACATCCACACCCACATGGAGCATCACGGTTCTTATCGTCGGAGTCGGAGAAAAGTGGCTGATAAATATAATATACTAGCTGTGAGCCCGATGCAAATGCATCGGGATTCTAGAACGTGCATTAATTTGATTATAGTAGTTATAGCTGTTAGCCTGATGCAAATGCATCGGGTATCTAAAATATGTTTATTGTTTTTTTAAAGATTTTTAAATAATAATCGCATCATCAATAGCAATAATATAAGCCATAGCATTATTATTAGCAGTAATAGCAGTATTAATAGCATTATTAGCAGTATTATGAGCATTAATAACAGTATTAATAGCATTAATAGCATTATTATTAGCATTAATAGCATTATTAATAGCATTATTAGCATTAATAATAGCATTAATAACATTATTAATAGCATTATTATTAGCATTAATAGCATTAATAATAGCATTATTAGCATTAATAATAGCATTAATAACATTATTAATAGCATTAATAGCATTATTATTAGCATTAATAGCATTAATAATAGCATTATTAGCATTAATAATAGCATTAATAACATTATTAATAGCATTAATAGCATTATTATTAGCATTAATAGCATTATTAATAGCATTAATAGGATAAATATTAGCATTAATAGCATTAATAGCATAATTAATAGCATTAATAGCATTATTATTAGCATTAATAGCATTAATAATAGCATTATTAATAGCATTAATAACATTATTATTAGCATTAATAGCATTATTATTAGCATTAATAGCATTAATAATGCCATTAATAGGATAAATATTAGCATTAATAGCATAATTAATAGCATTAATAGCATTATTAATAGCATTAATAGCATTATTATTAGCATTAATAGCATTAATAGGATAAATATTAGCATTAATAGCATTAATAGCATAATTAATAGCATTAATAGCATTATTAATAGCATTAATCGCATTATTATTAACATTAATAGCATTAATAATAGCATTATTAGCATTAATAATAGCATTAATAACATTATTAATAGCATTAATAGCATTATTATTAGCATTAATAGCATTAATAGCATTATTATTAGCATTAATAGCATTAATAATACCATGAATAGGATAAATATTAGCATTAATAGCATAATTAATAGCATTAATAGCATTATTATTAGCATTAATAGCATTAATAGGATAAATATTAGCATTAATAGCATTATTAATAGCATTAATAACATTATTATTAGCATTAATAGCATTAATAATAGCATTATTAGCATTAATAATAGCATTAATAACATTATTCATAGCATTAATAGCATTATTATTAGCATTAATAGCATTATTATTAGCATTAATAGCATTAATAATACCATTAATAGGATAAATATTAGCATTAATAGCATAAATAATAGCATTAATAGCATTATTAATAGCATTAATAGCATTATTATTAGCATAAATAGCATTAATAATAGCATTATTAGCATTAATAATAGCATTATTAACATTATTAATAGCATTAATAGCATTATTATTAGCATTAATAGCATTAATAGTATTATTAATAGCATGAATAGCATTATTAATAGCATTAATAGGATTAATAGCATTATTAATAGCATTAATAGCATAAATAATAGAATCAATAGCATAAAAAATAGCATTAATAGCATTAGTATTAGCATAAAGAGCATTAATAGCAATATTATTAGCATGAATAGCATTTTGAATAGCATAAATAGCATGATTCTTAGGCTTAATAGCATTATTAATCGCATTAATATGATTATTATTAGCATTATTAGCATTAATATTAGCATGAATAGCATAATTATTAAGCATTAATATCATTATTATTAGCATTAATAGCATAATTATTAGCATTAATAGCATTATTATTAGCAGTAATATCATTATTATTAGCATTTTTTTTTAATTATTATTTTTTATTTAATTATTTATTATTTTTTATTTATTTTTTTATTATTTTTTAATTATTTTTTAATTATTTTTTTTATTATTAAATGTATTATTTATTTAAAGTGAGCCTGAGGCTGAGACCCAGTTCTCTTTCAGGTCCGCTGAAAGGGCTGATATTATTAGCATATATTTAATTTTTTTATTATTATTTTTATTGAATTATTTATTATTTTTTATTTATTTTTTAATTATTTTTTAATTATTTTTTTTATTATTAAATTTATTATTTAGGCTGAGACCCAGTTCTCTTTCAGGTCCGCTGAAAGGGCTGATATTATTAGCATATATTTAATTTTTTTATTATTATTTTTAATTATTTATTATTTTTTATTTATTTTTTTATTATTTTTTAATTATTTTTTAATTATTTTTTTTATTATTAAATTTATTATTTAGGCTGAGACCCAGTTCTCTTTCAGGTCCGCTGAAAGGGCTGATATTATTAGCATATATTTAATTTTTTTATTATTATTTTTATTTAATTATTTATTATTTTTAATTTATTTTTTTATTATTTTTTAATTATTTTTTAATTATTTTTTTTATTATTAATTTTATTATTTAGGCTGAGACCCAGTTGTCTTTCAGGTCCGCTAAAAGGGCTGATATTATTAGCATATATTTAATTTTTTTATTATTATTTTTATTTAATTATTTATTTTTTTTTAGTTATTTTTTAATTATTTTTTAATTATTTTTTTTATTATTAAATTTATTATTTAGGCTGAGACCCAGTTCTCTTTCAGGTCCGCTGAAAGGGCTGATATTATTAACATATATTTAATTTTTTTATTATTATTTTTATTTAATTATTTATTATTTTTTATTTCTTTTTTTATTATTTTTTAATTATTTTTTAATTATTTTTTTTATTATTAAATTTATTTGTTCCCATTGAAATACATTAGCGGTGTGTCGGCGATTTTATGGCTGCCGACCTGGTTCTATTTGTCGGCCCTAAAATCGCGGACACACCGCTAATGCATGTCTATGGGCAGTGAGCTTGAATTCTGATTGGTCGGCGACCAATCCGAAATCGGGCTGACTGCCCAGAGAGATGCATTAGCGGTGTGTCCGCGATTTTAGGGCCGACAAATAGAACCAGGTGGCCGGCCATAAAATCGCCGACACACCGCTAATGTATTTCAATGGGAAATGAGGGGCTCTTCTGATTGGCTGAGGGCAGTAGACAGCGACCAATCAGAAGAGCCCCTCACATCTCATTAAGATAGAATGGCGGATTTGTCGTCCATTCTATGTTAATGATAACTGAAGAGGACGTCGGAGCTGGAAGTTGGCGGAAAGAAGACAGAAGATCCCCGGGGCCGGACGAAGAGGCGGAGATGGCGGAAAGAAGAGAGAAGACCCCCGGGGCCGGAGGAAGAGGACGCCTGGCCGGACGGACGATCAGATGACTAAGAAGGCATGTAAGTGATCGACGGGGACGTTAGGTTAGGGGACGGCGGGGGCTTCGGGTGTAGGGCTTTAGGTGTTAGCGACAGCGGCGGGGGAAAGCGGCGGGGGAAAGCGGCGGGAGCTTAGGAGGCGGCGGGGCTTAGGGGGGTAGGGGCATAGGTGCGGCGGGTCGGGGCTTAGGGTGTAGGGGTGCGGCGGACTTAGGGGGTAGGGGTTTAGGTGCGGCGGGTGGGGGCTTGGCGGCGAACGGTAGGGGCTTAGGTGCGGCGGGTCTTAGGGGGTAGGGGCTTAGGTGCGTCGGGTCGGGGCTTAGGTGCGGCGGGGCTTAGAGGGTAGGGGCTTAGGTGCGGCGGGGCTTAGGGGGTAGGGGCATAGGTGCGGCGGGTCGGGGCTTAGGGTGTAGGGGTGCGGCGGACTTAGGGGTAGGGGCTTAGGGGCGGCGGAGTTAGGGGGTACGAGCTTAGGTGCGGGGTGGCTGTGCGGACATTGCGGGGTGGGTGTGCGGACATGGGGGGGCTGTGTGGACGACATGGGGGTGGCTGTGCGGACATTGCGGGGTGGGTGTGCGGACATGGGGGGGCTGTGTGGACGACATGGGGGTGGCTGTGCGGACATGGGGGGGGCTGTGCGGACATGGGGGGGCTGTGCGGACATGGGGGGGCTGTGCGGACATGGAGGTGGCTGTGCGGACATGGGGGGGCTGTGTGGACATGGGGGGGGGCTGTGTGGACATGGGGGGGGGGCTGTGTGGACATGGGGGGGGGCTGTGCGGACATGGGGGGGGGGCGAATTGTGGGTAGCTGTGCCGCCTCCGCTCCATGGTCCCCGGGGAGCGAGTTGCGGCTCAGGCAGCGACTCGCAATGGCCTCGCGGCCATTGCTCGCGCTACCTGAGCGGTAAATCGCTAAGGTTGTGGCCGAGCCTGAGCCAGCGACTCGCAATGGCCTCGCGGCCATTGCTCGCGCAGCAATGTTAAATTCGTATCCACATGACGACATCGGAAGTAGCGCGCGGAGGGGCGCTTTTCCGATTCGCGATTATATAATAGATGCCATCATAGAAATATGCGTCTTCATAGTTTAAAGAGGACCTGTCAGCATGATTTTGTCATGTAATGTAAAGACATAGCTGTAATACAAAATCTGCTTTATTGTTCTTCCTAAATCACCATATAGACTATGTGCTCACGGTCTGGAGGAGCTGCATGTTGGATGCAGCTTCTCCGGACCTAAGTGAACCCGCGGGTGCCCGCAGAGAGCCCACAGCCGCCCTGTACTCACCATGTGTGGCGGGTGCAGGGCAGCTTTTCCCTGCAGTCTCCTGATGGGAGTCGATTCCGCTTCATTTCATGCTGCGGAGGAGCGGAATGCCGGCAACCTGCACCGCAGCTGTCAGATCGCTGTGGTCGGGTTAAGCATAGTGAGAATGGGATTTCTTGAAATCCCATCCGCTATGCTTATACTGTACTACGCAGCTATTTGGATGCAGCGGCAAGATGCTGCATCCAAAACACTGCATATACTGATGGTGAGTATGCAGCCTTAGGGTTTTCTGTGAATTAGTTTTCAGTGCAGAGGACAGAACACTGGGTCTTCTCCTCCCTATCTGTGATCCTCCGGACCCTCCGTCTACCTCTGGTCTGTGAAAGACGAGTTAACGCGGAGATATCAATGAGAAGAGGCCGGCCATTCACACACTGGAGGCATCTGGAGGAGCCGGAGTAATCACAGTATAGCAGCCAAACAAGCAGATTATTACTAGTATAACAGCAGCTACAATCCCACGTAGCTCTATCATGTAGTAATTAACAGTACAGTTAATAATCAAGTTAACTTACAATAGAACAATGTACATTAGATTTTCAAGATAATCAATTTGAGTAATTTTCTTGCTGTTGCTGTTGTCTTCGGTCAAAAACGATCGATTTTTAACTTTAATATTTTTTAAAATATTCAAGATGCGGTTCTGAAACTTGTGGTTGATTGACTTTTCCTCATTTGAGGGGTTCTTACTATGTGTATTGTTATATATTTTTTATGTTTACTTTATGCTCCACAATTTTTTATACACTTGTACTCTTTAGTCAAAAATGACCGATAGCCTTTTATAGTGATCTCCAGCCATTTTATGAGTAAAATAAAGCAGCTATAATCTCATTTTGGACTATATATTACATCTACTACTGTTTATCAATTTATTTAGGTCCTTTTGGTCCATGCAGATTTACACATACATACATTTTCTCATTACAATACTGCTGATGGATTACCTTCCAATATAGTTATGTGCCACATATTTTTACCCTGCTGTTCCTGTAAAATAGTTCAATTCAGTTCTGCATTCGTGCTATGGAAGGAAATAGACCCAAATTGGAATAAAAATAAACTATATAAGAGAAGACTTTTTATAGAGGAGTTTGGAAAATCACTGGTTAGCCCATATATTGAAGAACGAAAGGTAACACCCAGAGCTGATGGAGCGGCAGCCATTGTCCACAGGATCCAACAGCAAGATAAAGAAAGTGAACCAACAGCTTACACCAGCACTGCTACAATACCCACGGACACCACCAGCAACGCAACCAGCCTAAAAGGGAAAGAATGCGACTTCTGTCCAACATCAAGAAATCACTAATCAAATGTGATATGTTACAGATGTGAAAAATATATATGCAAAAGACATGTCAATTATACCTGTGACAATTGCAAACAGTACATTTTGCACAGTGTGACTTATTTATCATTTTACATAAAAAAAACTGAACTGTTACCGTATATACTCGCGTATAAGCCGAGCTTTTCAGCCCAAAAATTGGGCTGAAAAGTCCCCCCCTCGACTTATACGCGAGTCATATATATTGCGCCCCCATCGGTATACAGGCCCCCCCCATCGGTATACAGGGCCCCCCCCTTGCTGCCGCAAACCTGTAAAAAGTAATACATCATTATACTTATCCCTGTCGTCGCCGCCATCGCGCTCCTCCGGCTTCATCCGGCTTCCTCCTCCGGTGGGCGCAGGCAATGACATCATTGTCTGTGCGCCAGAGGAGGAAGCCGGAAGAAGCCGAATGAAGCCGGAGGAGCGCGATGGCAGCTGCGACGACAGGGATAAGTATAATGATGTATTACTTTACAGGTTTGCGGCAGCAAGGGGGGAGGGCCCTGTATACCGGGGGGTGGGGCCTGGGGCTGCTGCTGTATACTACCACTGGGACTGCTGCTGTATACTACCACTGGGGCTGCTGCTGTATGCTACCACTGGGGCTGCTGCTGTATACTACCACTGGGGCTGCTGCTGTATACTACCACTGGGGCTGCTGCTGTATACTACCACTGGGGCTGCTGCTGTATACTACCACTGGGGCTGCTGCTGTATACTACCACTGGGGCTGCTGCTGTATACTACCACTGGGGCTGCTGCTGTATACTACCACTGGGGCTGCTGCTGTATACTACCACTGGGGCTGCTGCTGTATACTACCACTTGGGCTGCTGCTGTATACTACCACTGGGGCTGCTGTATACCACTGGGGCTGCTGTATACCACTGGGGCTGTTGTATACCACTGGGGCTGCTGTATACCACTGGGGCTGCGGTATATACTGCTGGGGCCTGTATATACCGCTGGGGCCTGTATATACCACTGGGGCCTGTATACTACTGGGGCCTGTATACCACTGGGGCTGCTATATATACTGCTGGGGCCTGTATATACCACTGGGGAGGCTGCTGTAATACTGCTGGGGCCTGTATATACCACTGGGGCGGCTGCTGTATACCACTGGGGCTGCTGTATATACTGCTGGGGTCTGTATATACCACTGGGGAGGCTGCTGTATACCACTGGGGCTGTATATACTGCTGGGGCCTGTATATACCACTGGGGAGGTTGCTGTAATACTGCTGGGGCCTGTATATACCACTGGGGAAGCTGCTGTATACTACCACTGGGGAGGCCTGTATACCACTGGGGGGACCTGTATACCACACTGCTGGGGACTGTATACCTGTGCTGGGGTCCACCCTCGGCTTATACACGAGTCAATAGGTTTTCCCAGGTTTTGGGGGCAAAAGTAGGGGGGTCGGCTTATACACGGGTCGGTTTATACACGAGTATATACGGTAAATTTTTTTTGTTTTTTTTTTGTTGGAAAATAATATAATTACATTTAGTTTATTGTTATTAGTTATAGTTTAGTTGGATGAATAATTATTTTTGTATGTGCAAATATGCAATATGCATAAATATTCCAATAAAGCCATGTTAAATGTTTTGACACAAAAAAAAATAAAAAGTAAGTTTTTCTTTCCATTTTTCATTTGTTTATAAACAACCAGGTTCACATACAATATAATACTGCAAAAATTATTCAATTAAAACATTTAAATTAGCTAAAAATCAAGACTTTATTAGGTCCGGTCAAAAATGACCAGAAGATAACAAGTGTATAGTGGTAACCAGGAGAATGAGCGGGGTTAAAGTACCACCCGAGAATTTAAAATTTGTGTTCCTTGCCTTTTTATTTTTTCTGCCCACACAGCCATATGAAGATTAATGTTAAGTGGGATGAGTGTTTCTTTAGACATCATTAATTTTACCATACAATATAATGCAAAATGTGAAAAAAAAATCCAAGTGTCGTCAAAATACAGTAATACAATTGCCATTCTTTTTAAGGGGGCTTGATTTTGCAGATTTATTTTGCGGTGAAAATCACCTGGCAATATGAGGCTTCAGGTCAATATGATAATGACAATACCAAATTATTTTATTATTTTAGTATTAAAAAAAGTAGTTGTGGGGGGGAGTGGCCTGGCAATGGCGCTGAGCAGACGCAGCCCTAAGGGTACCTTTACACGCCGCCACAACAGGATGGATACCAACGGCAACTTCACGTGCACGAGCACAGCCGAACGGTTACCAACGGGAACCGCACCCTCTTTACACGCCGCCACAAGGTGCGCTACGCCACGCTACATCTACAGCTAGCTACATCGCCGGGTGTCGCAAGTAGCCATCTGTAGCTCAATTACACACCGCTATAACCAGCTACTATGGGCGGACCTGGTGCAGCAGGGACAGCACATAGGCGTGCCACAATTGAGAGTACGAGCCGTCCGTACGCTGATAGGACAAAGCAATAACATCCTGATTGGCCAGGCATCGCAGGAGGCTGAGTAATACAGCACGCTCGAGCGATTGTGTAGTGTGACTCGTCAGCTCCTTAAATATGCCTCCCTAGGCAGCGACTACCAATCGTCATGCAGCAGCTTCCACCAATGATCGCACATGGGGCGTGGTAACACGGAGCCAGGGTCACGCCTTAGCTACATTGCAGGCTGTCCCGAGTTCCCTTCCGTAACGTCTTTACACGCCGATACAGCTCGCTACAATCGGCGATGTAGCCATATGTTTATGGGCAGTGCACGGATACAGAGGTATCTGTAGCCGGCTGTGTCGTCCCGTCTTCACACGCCGCTACTACGGGCGATATTGGCGCTACAAGCTACATTTGTAGCCTGTAGCGGGTTGTATCCATCCTGTTGTGGCGGCGTGTAAAGGTACCATTAGAGCTCTGCAGACACCGGGGGGGGGAGGGGGGGTTTCCCGCTCGGCAGCCGGCTCTACTTCATCAGCCACGATGCCTGGATGCTGGGGCTGGAGTCCAGTAACACCAGAACGCCACCGTAACCAGCCAATGAAGCGGCGGGTGATCATATTGCTGCCTGCGGCCCCAGACTCCGATAAAACGGAGCCCGCACTAACATGGCTGTGACAGCGTGGTGAGAAGCTCCTCCTCCATTCCCCTCAGGCTCCGGGCAGCATCAGATCTGCTTCCCGCCACTGCAGCACTGGGAGCAGGATCCCTTGGTGCTAGACCCCCTGGACACTACTAGTGGACTCTTCCTGGATCCCATCAGTGCACCTGACCCCACAAGTGGATCCTACCGCAGAACATGGAGTGACATTCTAAAGTCTCAGCATACTCATAAAGGTAAACATCAGGAGTGCTGGCTTTCAGATCATCCTCCACAGCCCTGTCAGCTCCCAGATAAGTGCTATCCAGGTCTGTTCACTTACAGGGCTCTTACTATGCGACCTAAATCCAGGAAATAATCTCCCCATACCCGGCCGGCCGCGGAGCGTCAGAGAGCAGAGAACAGTCTATTCAGCATTATATGATGGACCCTACCAGTGCAGAGACCTCTCAGACTCCTGGAGTGGGGGCTACACTATCCACTGACGTGACTAACACTAATGATATAGATGCCACTTTGGGGTCCACAAGACACGCAAACCCTCTGCCTGCCCCGTTTGACCAGTTGGTGGCAACCGCTCTCGCGGATACCAGGTTTAATGTTAGAGGAGAGAAAAGATCTACAAAACCTGCAAGAGTGCATACCAACCAAGACAGATATGGAGGGCTATATACCCTGGCTTGAATTATTGTGCAGGGCTGAAATACAAGGCCTCAGTTCATCCGTGGCACAGGTCACTGAGCGGGTGTCCCTCCTTGAAGCTTCCAATTCCTCGCAACTGGAAACTCAGAAGGTCATCCAAGAGACCTTAGGACAGCACTCTGAGCAGATTTCCCCCTTGTTCAATTCAAGGGAGGACTCTGATGGTGGGTTTACATGTTCCAACGTCGGTCTGATATTGGATTCAACGCCGCGGGAGCGCGCTTTTTCTGGGCACAAATTCCAACATCGCATAGGAGCTGTCACACAGCGCGATATCGGCATACAACGTCTCTACGATGTCTACGCCCCCGACCCAGGAACGACCATTTAACATGGGAGTGAATGGGGGACGTTGTACTGCACATCGTAGTTGGGCTGTCACACAGCACGATCCGGCTCCAACCTGCACCCGATATCGGGCCGTTGAATAGCACGCTAATTAGATCCCCGATATCGGTTTGACATCGTTCGTGCATCATATTGGTCATTTACACCATACAACGCACGAACGATATCGGGTCCAACGCACGATCCACGTGACTTTTGGTCGGAGTTGGACGCCGATATCGGGACGTGTAAACCCACCATGAGAACAGGGACCAACGGAACAATATCCATGTCAGTGGATTGCCAGAGGCTACCGAACCCTTGGACTTGGCCCTAACCCTCCAGGGTCTATTCAACACCTTATTAGATCGACCACCAGATACTGTTATACTATTTGATAGAGCCCACCATGCGCTTCGTCCCAAATCAAAAGACGTCAACAACCCCAGGGACGTAATCTGTCAGCTGCATCAGTATCGCTTCAAAGATGAGATGAGACAGGCATGCCTCAATGGTCCTATCGACTTCGACAGAGCTGAGATACACCTTATGGCTGACCTATCTAGAGCGACCGTGGAGAAAAGACGTGCGCTTCGGCCAGTCCTAGATGGTTTGCGGGATAGAGATATCTCCTACTCCTGGGGCTTCCCTTTTCAGCTCCAGGTCCGGAACCAACAAGGGATCGTCATCCTTCGAGAGCCAAAGGTCCTACCAGCTTTTGAAGCAGGACTAGGGCTAACAGAATTTACTATTTCCAACTAGCCTCAAAATCCATTCTTCCCCCTCCCCCCGTGATGTAGGGGGCCCGAGTTCGCCCCCACCTGCCTCAGTGAGCTCGCCGCAGGGAATCTGTGAGGTTGCGGCCAGTTGAGCAGTGAACATTTTATGGACGAAATGGTCTTTCCTCGGTTTTCTGTTTATGTGTTTTTACAGGCCGAGTAGTTTATCTGGGACTTTTAGCCAGGGACGTCGTGCCGACGTCCAAGCTCCATTACCTCCATTATTTTTTCTTATACAAACTTTTTTCTTTAACCATACTAAGTGTTGCTCATGTTAAGTTAATACGTTTTTTTTTTTATATTACCTCATAGAATGTTCTCCTGATAACTAATGTTGTTCCCTACATGCTAATATTCTGAATCTTCCCGGAAGTCTCGCTTGCTTTGTTGCTTGGTTTCTTCCTTATTAGTTTCACTTGTTTTTCAAGTGTGTTGGATAAACCTTTTGGCTGAGTTTTATCCAATAGGTGTCCTCAGCCTAGGATCGAGGACTTAGCCTGCTTACTTGCAGGCTTTGTCTGTTTCTCTACTTCTGTCTCTTAACTTTGTACTCTTCCTTCCCCTCCTTTCTACCTTCCCTTCTTATTCTGTCCCTTTCCACTTCCCTTCCTTCCCGCCACTTGACGGTCAGGTTATCTCCTTAATGTGACGATTGCCATGGCCCCATTGAAGTTCGCCTCCCTCAAAGCGTGGGGATTCAATGTGCCACAAAAGTGTACGCAGATATTGCATGGTATGCATAAGATGGGTGTACGCATCCTCTTATTACAGGAAACCCATTTCAAAATGCATAATTTCCCCGCCATAACGAACCACTAGGTTACATCTTGGTACCATGTTTCCAATCCTGAGGCTAGAACTAAGGCACTGAGCATCGCTACTCACAGGTCTCTAGCGCACATGATATGGGGGGGGGGGGGGTGGAGGTGGACAAGGGGTGGGGGTGATACCTGTTTATAAAGCTCTTAATTGATAATCATCTGTTTACACTGGCTAACATGTACCTTCCAAATAAAGGCCAGGTCGAAGCGGGGGTGCGGTTTTTGAAGAAGCTGGACGAGTTCTCACAGGGAAAGGTGATCCTCAGTGGAGATTTCAATCTAGTCATGGATAGAATGATGGACACCTCGGCGGGCAAGTCTGCTATCTCTCTTAGACACATGGTATCCCTCAAACAGGCTGTTACTCTAGGGTAGTGGATGTCTGACATATTTTACACCCGACCACATAAGACTACTCTCATTTTTCTGCAGTTCACTCCTCCTACAGCCGCATAGATCACTTTTTTATACAGCATCAGTTGCTTGACTGGAACCCTACCGCCAACATTGGCTCTATGATGTGGTCTGACTATGCCCCTGTATTTTTGACTGATACGACCCCTGACTCACCGATGAGAACATGGCAATGGAGACTGAATCCCAATCTGCTGAATGTAATAGAGGGGAAGAAAGCACACTATAGGGTCTTATCTCAATTGTATATAGTCAATTTTCTATATGGATCCACTCACCTGGTTTGGTTGTGTGGGACACAACAACCATATGCACCTCCGAGTAAAATCCACAGCATCCACAGAACTGCAGCAATCCACCGGTATAGCAGATCAAATATAAAAGGAGAAAAAAAAAAACGGCTTCACGATCGCGCTATCCTCATAGATAATAAATCCACGTGCCCATGGACTCCGAGAAACTCTGGAGACCCAGAGAGCAGTTCTGGGTTCGAGTCCTCCAATGTCCCTGAAGTGATGTTTTAAGTGCAGTTGGGGACAAAATAATTTTTTGATACAACTTGATTTTTTATTGATATGTGCAATATTTTGTGGATGTTTATTATGAAATTGAATGACATTTTTATAATGAAGCTGTTTGTGTAGTTTTTATTGTAAATAACATGTACCGTATATACTCGTGTATAAGCCGAGTTTTTCAGCCCAAAATTTGGGCTGAAAAGTCCCCCCCTCGGCTTATACACGAGTCATATACGGGGGGGCTGGAGGAGGCGGGGGGGGGCTGCTGTATGAGCGGCCCTGTCACGTGGGGCCGCTCATTATATATGCACTGCTTCCCCCTGTCAATCAGCGGGGGAAGCAGTGCATATGGCCCCCCCAAAAGCTGGCACTGTCCCCCCTTGTAAGGGCCCCCCCCGCTGCTTATACATTACCATCCCGGTGTTCTGATCGGCGCCGCTCCTCGGTGCTGCGTCTTCATCCTCCCGTCCGCGCTCGCTGCATCCGTCCGGGTTCTCCGGCTGTCGCAGCGATATGACGTCATCGCGCGACCGCCGGAGAACCCGGATGGATGCAGCGAGCGCGGACGGGAGGATGAAGAAGACGCACCGAGGAGCGGCGCCGATCAGAACACCGGGATGGTAATGTATAAGCAGCGGGGGGGAGGCCTTACAAGGGGGGACAGTGCCAGCTTTTGGGGGCTGTTGGTACCCCCGGGGGGCTGCTGGGTACCCCCTGGGGGCTGCTGGGTACCCCCTGGGGGCTGTTGGTACCCCCAGGGGGCTGCTGGGTACCCCCTGGGGCTGTTGGTCCCCCCTGGGGGCTGCTGGGTACCCCCTGGGGGCTGTTGGTACCCCCAGGGGGCTGCTGGTACCCCCAGGGGGCTGCTGGGTACCCCCTGGGGGCTGTTGGTCCCCCCTGGGGGCTGTTGGTACCCCCAGGGGGCTGTTGGTCCCCCGTGTGGGCTGCTGGGTACCCCATGGGGGCTGTTGGTACCCCCTGGGGGCTGTTGGTCCCCCCTGGGGGCTGTTGGTACCCCCAGGGGGCTGTTGGTACCCCCAGGGGGCTGCTGGGTACCCCCAGGGGGCTGCTGGGTACCCCCTGGGGGCTGCTATATGTACCCCTGGGGGCCTGCTGTATACCACTGGGGCTGCTGTATACTACCACTGGGGCTGCTGGGGCTCCTGTATACTACCACTGGGGCTGCTGTATACTACCACTGGGGCTGCTGGGGCTCCTGTATACTACCACTGGGGCTGCTGGGGCTCCTGTATACTACCACTGGGGCTGCTGGGGCTCCTGTATACTACCACTGGGGCTCCTGTATACTACCACTGGGGCTCCTGTATACTACCACTGGGGCTGCTGGGGCTCCTGTATACTACCACTGGGGCTGCTGGGGAATCTGTATACTACCACTGGGGCTGCTGGGGCTCCTGTATACTACCACTGGGGCTGCTGGGGAATCTGTATACTACCACTGGGGCTGCTGGGGAATCTGTATACTACCACTGGGGCTGCTGTATACTACCACTGGGGGGCCTGTATACCACACTGCTGGGGGCTGTATACCTGTGCTGGGGTCCACCCTCGGCTTATACACGAGTCAATAGGTTTTTCCAGATTTTTGGGGCAAAAGTAGGGGGGTCGGCTTATACACGGGTCGGCTTATACACGAGTATATACGGTAATAGTTTTATGTGATGTTTGTGATCATGTGACGTGTTGCCTACCTCATTTCCTGGGGAGGGTTGTATATAATAAGTGTGATGTGTGATATTAGTGTAACTTCAACTCCTGAGGAAGTGTACAGTGTGTACACGAAACGCGTAGAGTTTACAGTGGAATAAAGAGTTGCTCGGAGTCCATGTACGTGGATTTATTATCTTTGAGGACAGCGCGATCGTGAAGCTGTTTTTTTCTTTCTCCTTTTATATTTAATCTGCTGAATGATAAAGACACCATAAGCAAAGTCAGATCTGCTACTTCAGAGCTCCACCACTTACATGCTGAGGACGAGACACCACTCCCGACTCAATGGGAGGCCCTCAAATGTGTTATACGGGAGGGTCCTCATTTGAGAGGGTGCAAGATTAAAAAGGGAGAAGTACACTCTCATCACTGATTTGCTTTCCAAGATTTACTCCCTAGAACAAGATCATAAAACAGATCCTAAGCCAGATACCTTGCTGTCTTTAACTAGAAAAAGAGATGGCCTTAGGCGGCCCTTAGATCAGGCTTACTCCACTGTTGGGGAAAGGACGCAACACTTTCTTTATGAAGTTGCTGGCAATTGTGGGGTCCACTTGCTAGACACATACACCCTAGAGTGACCACTCAGTTCATCCCGTCGATCCGTGACTCCGTGCAGGGGGTGGTCCACCATCCTGAGTTGATAGCTTAGGCGTTCAAGAGCTATTATGAAATCCTGTATAATATTGCGGGGTGACTCAGGATCTGCCTTTCCTCAGATTTGCGGGTCGAAACTCGAGACTACGTTACTAAGACAGCCCTACCGATCTTGTCAGCAGGCATAGCATCGGAGCTAGAGAGTCCCTTCTCACAGGACAAAGTTTCGCAGATTATAGCATCCTCACCTACCAACAAGAGTCTCGGCCCAGATGGTTTCACTGCAAAATTTTACCAAACATTCTCCTCTCAGTTGCTGCCTTTCATGACCAGGGTGTTCAATGATGCATCACTGAGGCCTCTTTTTCCCAGTCTTTGGAGGCGACAGTGGCGGTCATCCCCAAGGCCAGGGAGAAACCCAAGATCTGCTCGAGCTACCGCCTGATTCCATTGTTAAATATTGACATTAAGTTATTTTCTAAGCTTCTGGTGACTAGACTCTCACCTCTGCTGCCTTGATTGATAGTGAACGACCAGGTTGGCTTTGTGCCTCAGAGGGAAGCAGGTGACAACACACTTAAAATGATTTTCCCTTATTCATAAAACAAGGATCCCTGCATGTGTCCTATTAGTTGACGCAGAAAAGGCTTTTGATAGAGTTGGTTGGCCTTTTCTGTGGCGGAAGCTTGAGCAGATTGGTCTGGCTCCTGCCTTTGTTGATAAAATTATGGCCCTATACTCTAACCCCTCGGCCAGAGTGAGGTGCAATGGCCTTCTCTCGGACTCCTTTATCGTCAGAAATGGCACCAGACAGGAGTGCCCTCTATCTCCTCTCCTGTACGCCCTGGTCATGGAGCACCTCGCAATAGCGCTGAGACATAAACCGAATGTACGAAGGATTGATGCTCACGGGAGATGATACAAGGTAGCATTATACGCTGATGATCTCTTAGTCTACATTTCTAATCCTAAGAGCTCCCTTCGATCTTCAAAGAATTTGAGTCCTACGGTAGACTCAGTAATTTCAAAGTGAACCTTACTAAATCAGAGTTCCTTAACATCAGTACCACGAGACAGAAAGCAGAGGCTCAGGGACTCCTTTTAAATGGTGTACCCCCTCATTAAAGTATCTTGGGATTCAGTTATCAGCTGATCTCTCTCAACTATATACCCTGAACTGTATACCGGTGTTACAGTGGATCATAGAGGACTTGGGTAGATATGGAACTTGTGGACTGTCTTGGTTCGGAAGGGTGAACGTCTTGAAGATGGACATCCTTCTGAAACTTTTATACCTCTTCCAGACACTCCCAATCTCCTAGGACTTTCTTTCCACAATTGAGGAAAGTTTGTTGCAGATTTGTCTGGGGCTCATCTAGACAGTGCCTGGCTTATGATATCCTGACCAAACCAAAGAGACATGGGGGCATGGGTCTAAATAATTTCCGATTGAATCATGTAGCCTCTGTTCTTGTGAGAATGGTAGACTGGTTCCATGATCCAAGGTCGAGGCAATGGGTCGACCGTGAGGAGTGTCTGAATGGATGGTGTTTGACCTCTTTGCCATGGATTGACAGAAGTAGACGGTCGGAGGGGGTATCTGCTTTAATGCTGACTGGGGTTCTCTTGCGGCTGTGGGATGAGGTGTGCGTAAAGTTTGAATTGTCCAGCCGTTGGGGACCTATGACTCCTTTGTTTGATAACCCGGACTTCGCACCAGCCGTGAGAACATCCCAGTTGCTTGCGCGATCTTCTGACCTAAGGGTGAGACTCGTCCAGACTCTGATGGGTAAACCTTCTCTACCGACATTGTCGGAGCTCCGCTCGTCTTTCCCTCGTTCCTCAATCCCTTGTTTTCAATACCTACAGCTTAAATCCTTCGCCTCGCTAGCCTCGCCCCCCGCAGTACTTGTGCGGGAAAAGACAGACTTAGAGTTGATCCTTTTACAAGACTCAGCCCCAGTACATACGGTGGCTCAAATTTATGATGTTCTGGTGTCCCAGGACAGTGTGAGATCTTTGTGGTATGTGAAAGAGTGGGAGAAAGACATAGGCTCTGGGTTCTCTACTCAGGATTGGAGCAAGACATTCCTCTGTACACACAAATTATCAATAGCCTGTAAGAACCAGGAGACTAATTTTAAAATTGTCTTACGTTGGTATTGTTGCCTGCAAACTCTCCATGTAATTTTTCCTACTACCGTATATACTCGTGTATAAGCCGACTTTTTCAGCCCAAAAATTGGGCTGAAAAGTCCCCCCCTCGGCTTATACACGAGTCATATACGTGGGGGCTGTGTCCGGGAGCAGGAGGAGGCAGGAGGAGGCTGGAGGAGGTGGGGGGAAGGCTGCAGTATGAGCGGCTCGTGACGTGGAGCCGCTCATAACTTATTCATGATATGCACTGCATCCCCCGCCCATCCGCGGGGGGAGCAGTGCATACCGCCTTACAGCCCCCCCATACAGCCCCCCCCGTGGTATCCAGGGCCCCCCCGTATATACAGCCCCCCCGTGGTAACCAGGGCCCCCCCGTATATACAGCCCCCCCGTGGTAACCAGGGCCCCCCGTAT
Source organism: Allobates femoralis (assembly GCA_033576535.1). NCBI lineage: Eukaryota > Metazoa > Chordata > Amphibia > Anura > Aromobatidae > Allobates > Allobates femoralis. Next base: position 23,495,793 of record JARQOC010000007.1, read on the forward strand.
ATACAGCCCCCCCCGTGGTAACCAGGGCCCCCCCGTATATACAGCCCCCCCGTGGTAACCAGGGCCCCCCGTATATACAGCCCCCCCCGTGGTAACCAGGGCCCCCCTTGCTGCACCTGTAAAGGAAGAAGTCAGTATACTTATCGCTGCTGCTGCCGCCGCCGCCGTCGCCGCTCCGCTTCTCGGTCACCGCGCTGCTCCGGGTCTTCACGCTTCCTGTTCCTTCTCCGGCGCTCAGGAAATGACGTCATTGTTCGAGCGCCGGAGAAGGAACAGGAAGCGTGAAGACCCGGAGCAGCGCGGTGACCGAGAAGCGGAGCGGCGGCGGCGGCAGCAGCGATAAGTATACTGACTTCTTCCTTTACAGGTGCAGCAAGGGGGGCCCTGGTTACCACGGGGGGGCTGTATACAGCTGGGGCCCTGGATACCACGGGGGGGCTGTATACAGCTGGGGCTGCTGTATACAGCTGGGGCCCCTGTATACTACCTATGGGGGGGGGTCTGTATACCTCTGGAGCTGCTGCTGTATATACCCCCTAGGGCTGCTGCTGTATATACCCCCTGGGGCTGCTGCTGTATATACCCCCTGGGGCTGCTGTATACTACTACTGGGGCTTCTGTATACTACTACTGGGGCTGCCGTATACTACCACTGGGGCTTCTGTATACTACTACTGGGGCTGCCGTATACTACCACTGGGGCTTCTGTATACTACTACTGGGGCTGCTGTGTATATACCCCTGGGGCTGCTGTATACTACCACTGGGGCTTCTGTATACTACTACTGGGGCTGCTGTATACTACCACTGGGGCTTCTGTATACTACTACTGGGCTGCTGTATACTACCACTGGGGCTTCTGTATACTACTACTGGGGCTGCTGTGTATATACCCCCTGGGGCTGCTGTATACTACCACTGGGGCTTCTGTATACTACTACTGGGGCTGCTGTATACTACTACTGGGGCTGCTGTATACTACTACTGGGGCTGCTGTATACTACTACTGGGGCTGCTGTATACTACTACTGGGGCTGCTGTATACTACCACTGGGGCTTCTGTATACTACTACTGGGGCTGCTGCTGTATATACCACTGAGGCTGCTGTATACTACTATTGGGGCTGCTGTATACTACCTCTGGGGCTTCTGTATACTACCACTGGGGCTGCTGTATATACCTCTGGGGCTGCTGTATACTACCACTGGGGCTGCTGTATATAGCTCTGGGGCTGCTGTATACTACCACTGGGGCTGCTGTATATATCTCTGGGGCTGCTGCTGTATATACCACTGGGGAGGCTGCTGTAACACTGCTGGGGCCTGTATGTACCACTGGGGAGGCTGCTTTATACCACACTTCTGGGGGCTGTATACTACCACTGGGGAGGCCTGTACACCACTGCGGGGGCCTGTATACCACACTGCTGGGGGCTGTATACCTGTGCTGGGGTCCACCCTCGGCTTATACACGGGGCTTCTGTATACTACTACTGGGGCTCCTGTATACTACCACTGGGGCTGCTGGGGCTCCTGTATACTACCACTGGGGCTGCTGGGGAATCTGTATACTACCACTGGGGCTGCTGGGGAATCTGTATACTACCACTGGGGCTGCTGTATACTACCACTGGGGGGCCTGTATACCACACTGCTGGGGGCTGTATACCTGTGCTGGGGTCCACCCTCGGCTTATACACGAGTCAATAGGTTTTCCCAGATTTTGGGGGCAAAAGTAGGGGGGTCGGCTTATACACGGGTCGGCTTATACACGAGTATATACGGTATATCAGATCAATGTTGGAGATGCGAGTCCAAGGTGGGTTCCTTCCTGCATGTCTGGTGGGACAGTCCCTCGATTCAGCAGTGGTGGCAAAGGGAGTTTTACATTTATAGTCACGTCACGGGAGAGTCCGTACCTTGCACGCCCCAGATTGGTCTTCTGTCCATGATTCCGGAAGCATTCAAGACAATCAAACTAGACCTTCTTAGACATTGTCTTAGAGACCGTGCCATCCCTGACGGATTGGGCTCAGGAGATAGATTACCTATGCAGAATGGAAAGGTTATCCGCTCATAATGACTTGCAAATAGCTAAGTATACCCAGACCTCAGCATTATGGATAATGTTCAGGGAAGCACCCAATTATACAAGGCTTCTGATGGACTAGTCTGATGCGAGTCGATTCAGTTCCCCACCCAGACGAGGAGGTGGGGTGAGTAGTTGACGTCCCCAACCTACCTAGTCATTATTTCCCATTTCTGGCTGATCTCCCCTTCCCCCTACTACTCTCTTTCCTCTGCTGGCCTCTCCTTTACCACTACCTGCTGTCTTCTCTTTTTCTTTGCACCTTCTTTATTTATCTTGCAACTGAACCTGTTTGGCCCTTCATGGCAGAGCCACTTGGCACGAGAGAAGGGCGGAGTGCAGAGTAGATTCGTACCAAGCCATCCTTACAACTCAGGTTGATAAGTTTATAGTTGGTAGCTGTGGTGCACTATAACTCATACCATCCTATAGTTCTTTTTAAGATGTTCTCTTTTTCTTATTTGTTCTATATTGATCTCAGATGTCGTTTGATTATTTTGTATATCGTTTAAACTATTGACTAATAAAAAGGTTAAAAAAATAAATAAAAATAGTTGTAAGAAAAAATCTGTCACAATTTTCTGAGACTAAGTAATATATTTTTGTACATGAAGCAGGGTAAGGAATTACATTTTTATTCCTTGACATTTATTCTATAAGGGAGTGTGATTTCGGCTTTAAACAACAAATGTAAATATATAATATGTATGCGCATGCTTACACACATCACACTGCCTTTTTCATTTAAAGGGAACCTGTCACCCGATTTTAAGCTCCTAAACTATCTCTAGCTGTCCCTACACCTTCCTAGCAGCTCCCTATCTCACCCTTTCTTATCTAAAGTGGCCCTATGAAAGAAGTGTAAAATAAGATAAAACTTACTGCAGTCCCCGTAGTTCGGGGACTGGGTAGGCGTGGCCTCTGTTCCTTCCTCACACCTCCATCTTGTAATGCACGCCCCGCTGGGCGGCATTATTCAGGGTCCACTCAGCCCCATTAATTGTAATTTCCCGCCCTCTACACCTCTTTGCACAGGCCGGGTGTCACAGCCGGCGCAGTGCATTATGGGCCGTCACGTGATCTGCCCTAGTGCATTCTGGGTCCGATCACGTGATCGGCCCCAGTGCATTATGGCCTTGATCACGTGAGCGGCCCCGGCTCTGCGCATGCGCAATGCGCTTATTGAAGCCGGGGCCGCTCACGTGATCAAGGCCATAATGCACTGGGGCCGATCACGTGATCGGACCCAGAATGCACTAGGGCAGATCACGTGACGGCCCATAATGCACTGCGCCGGCTCTGACACCCGGCCTGTGCAAAGAGGTGTAGAGGGCGGGAAATTACAATTAATGGGGCTGAGTGGACCCTGAATAATGCCGCCCAGCGGGGCGTGCATTACAAGATGGAGGTGTGAGGAAGGAACAGAGGCCACGCCTACCCAGTCCCCGAACTACGGGGACTGCAGTAAGTTTTATCTTATTTTACACTTCTTTCATAGGGCCACTTTAGATAAGAAAGGGTGAGATAGGGAGCTGCTAGGAAGGTGTAGGGACAGCTAGAGATAGTTTAGGAGCTTAAAATCGGGTGACAGGTTCCCTTTAAGTCACACTCGCAAAATGAAATGCATTGTATTGGGATTTTATGTGACATACCAGAACAAAGTAGCAAGTAATTGTGAGGTGTAAAGGAAATTATTCATGTTTTTCTAAATATTCCTAACTAAAATCCAGAGTAACCAATTGACAAAAGAAGTCACCTAATTAGTAAATCTGAGTACACACTTGTATATGTTATCCTCTGTTTAGCTACAGCTGTTCTGTGAAGGCCTCAGAGTTTTGTTTCAGAACATTAGGGATCAAACAGCATCATGAAAACCAAGGGACACACCAGATAGGTCAGAGATAAAGTTGTGGAGAAGAGTAAAGCTGGGTTAGGTTATAAAAATATAGGCTAAGCTCTGAACATTCTCATGGAGCACTGTTTTATTAATCATCCAAAAATGGAATTATGACATAACTGTGAACCTATCAAGAGATGGCTGTCCACTTACACTAACATCCCAAGCAAGAAGAACACTAACTAGAGCCAAGAGGCCCATGGTCACTCTGGAAAAGCTGCAGACATCCAAAGCTCAGGTTGAAGAATTTGTCCACAGGACAACTATTAGTCATGTACTGCTCATATTTGGCTTTTATGGAAAAGTGGAAAGAAGAAAGACATATTAGAAAGTAAGCCATATGATGTCCCATTCATTGTTTGCAAAAAGCCATGTAGAGGACAAAAGCTAGCATGTGTTAAAAGGTGTTCTGGTTAGATGAGACCAAAGTATGGGTTTTGGGGCTAATTGGGAAATGCTCTGTGTGGTGGAAAATTCACTGCACATAACCCAGAAGAAAAAACAGTATCTCCATGGCAGCATCATGCTGTGGAGCGATTTTTCTTCAGCAGGGCCAGGGGAGCTAGTCAGAGTTGATGGGAAAATGGATGGAGCTAAATATAGGGCAATCCTGGAGGAAAACCTGTTAGAACCTGCAAACTACTTAAGACTGGAGCTCACCTGGTCCACTTTCCAAATGGACAATCATCTTAAACATACTGCCAGAACTACAATGTAATAATTTAGATCAATGTTTGTGCATGGCCCAGTCACAGTCCAGACTTAAATCCCATTCACAATCTGTGGCAAGACTTGCAATTGCTGTTATTAGATGTCTCCATCCAATCTCACTGGGATGGAGCTGGGCAAAAGTATCAGCCTTCAAATGTGCAAAGCCGGTAGAGACATACCTAAAAAAAACAGCAGCAGTAATTCCATTGAAAGGTGGTCCTATAAAGTATTGAGTCAGGGGGAAGATACAAATGTATAATCACAATTATCAGATTTATATTTTTTAAAACATTTACAAAAACATTTATCTTTTCTTAAAGGCCACGTCACACACTTCAATATTGTTAACGATTACATGAGCGATCTCCTGTGAGCGAGATCATTTGGACAATCTTTCGAGATCATTGGGGAGATGTCACATGTCTAGGCATCGTGAACGAGGCACCAACGATGTGGCGAGCAGCTATCGTACGCTAAACCCAGGAACGATACTTGTTCAATGTTGTGAATAGGCGAAGTCGTTCACAAGATTGCTGCATCGTTGTGTGTGACACCGCGATAACTGATTGAACGTTGGTTAATTGAATGACACACGATGGATTTGAGGTCTGGATCTCAAAGCTCGATTACATGCAACGACGCACAATGATATTGTTTAAGCGATTAAAAAACGTGATGTTTCAGCGATATCGTTAATGATATTGAAGCATGTGAAACTGCTACATGATTCAGATATCCAGTGGATTGAGGTTTCCATTAAGGAAGAATGGCTCCACTATCTTTGAACCCCATATACCAGACCATACCATCAATTTGTGTTCCAACAGTCTTGAAATGATCTATCCACTGTGGGTTAGTGTCAGACCAATAGTGGTGGTTTTGTTTGTTAACTTCACCATTCACAAAAACGTTTGCCTCATCACTCATCTGAAGGCAATTGTCTATGCTGTGAAGTTACGAGATGTGAAGCAACAATGGATACTGGAAGCCTGTGCTAGCATTTCTTCTGCGGTGTTGCTATCAGTGTGTCAAGAAACAATTTTTTTTACAAAATACAGATTTTTTTGCATCACTGAATTTTGAAGACTGCAGTTTTTATTTTTCTACTGACAGTGTCATGTGAGGGCTTGTTTTTTGCAGGGTGAGTTGGAGTTTTTATTGACACCATTTTGGCATGGTGTGCAAGGCTTTCCTTAGCTGGGTGACCCAGTTGTCATCATGACAATGATCCTGGGACGCCATGGCAACGATCGGGTTCCCGGGATCATGTTAGTCAAAGGTGTCCTGATTGTTTTGGAGAGGAGCGCACTTCTCTCTCCCAACCTCCTAAATGCTGCGGTTGCTATTGATTGCAGCATTTAGGAGGTTAAACTCCACGGAGCTGTGCGGTTACCACTCCTGGTAGTGACAGTTGGGTCTCAGCTTTAACATAAGCCAGAGACCTGGCAGTGATCAGTCAGGCACAGCTACTGACATGTGCAATCATCGTGACGGACTGGGTACGTCTCTAGTTGTTAAAGGGATTGTCTGGTCTAAAACTGATAATTTTAAAGTCACTTGACGTGACTGCAGACTTATCAATACTCCCAGCGCATGTAAGAAGTGCGAGAATTCGACAATTTTTAAGCTGGGAACAGACCGCAATTATGCAGTATGCATGTTCCCGGCACCAAGGCTAGTGGGCGTGGTCTCGCTCAATACAGGTGAATGGAGCGGGCCTGTCCTCCATACACTTGTATTAAGTGAGGCCATGCCCACTAGTTGGGGGTTCTGGCTGCAGTGGCCTGGAACAAGCATACCACATAACTGCAGTCCGTTCCCGGTTTAGAAACAGTGAATCCTAACAGCGCTTAGTGCAGGCGTTGGGTGGATTGATAAGTCACATAGAGTCACTATCATTTTAGACAGACAACCCTTTAACCTACAACGCATACCTGGGCCTCGCAGGCCTGCCAGGTTACTTGTTTTCTATTTTCTGTAAAAGTACTTTAGTTTGAATTTTAAAAATCTAGGTAATCTCAGGTATATAGTTGTTAGGCGGCCGTCACACGGTTCAATTTAATGAACGATATCGCTTAAGTGATCTGCTTTTGATCGCTTAAGCGATATCGTTTGTGCATCGCTGCGTGCGATTAAGCGATTTTACAATGTAAAATCGCTTGATCGTTAGATCGCAGATATGAGAGCAGGAGCTCATATCAAGCGATAATCGCTTGTTCAATCTGCTTCATCGTGGTGTGTGACACCAAGATGAACGATCTCCCAGCGGCAGAGCCTATGCTGGGAGATGGTATCTATGGTAAACGTCGGGTTACTAAGTGCCGCGCGGTGCCTAGTAACCCGATGTGTACCATAGTTACCAGCGATCTCGCTGCTCCACATCGCTGGTGAGTCTGTCTGTGTGACAGCTCACCACGATGTGAGCGATATTGTTAGCGATCGCGCGTGCATGTGATCGCTTACAATATCGCTCTCGATATGGAACCGTGTGACGGCCGCCTTAGTAATTTCCAGTTATTCATATATTTTATGTTACAGACCTTTTTTTGGGACTACCCCATATTCACGCACCTGGGGCCTTTTAGGCCTGTACTAGGTTTACACTATGATGGAGAGAAGCAGCATGATATGCTTATCAAGGAAAACTACAGAGGCAATGATCCAATGTGGAATACGCTTTCTGGAACATCCAGAGCAAAGAGAATAAAAAAGAAAGCGCTGCTATATTTGTCCAGCAAAGAAGGAAAGAAAATCGGAGCGTTTTGTTCTACTTGCGGACAAAATGTATGCAAGGAACATTCAGCCGAAAAAATAATATGCGTGAATTGTCGGGGGAATATGTAAAGTTACAAATAAATATTCCTGCACTAAGTTTGCTACAACCAAAAAATGTTTTCATAAAAAAATTGTATGTAGAATGCCTATATTTGGGTGCCCATTTACTTACTTTTTTGTTGTTTTATGCACATAATTCTGTTTTGAAATATACACATCTTAGGCTGTGTTCCCAGTAGCGCTGGGGTTCGTCAGAAGGGGATACATAATGGATCTGACCTCCTGGTAACTCCAGCTAAGGCTGCCGGAATGGCAGGATTCCACCAGCCTTAGCTGGGGTCACCAGGACGTCAGATCCATTACGGATCCCCTCCTGGCGGACACCAGCGCTACTGGGAATGCATCCTTACTTTGCAATAAACTTTGAAAAGTATTTTTTTTGAGTTATTCCATGATAATTGTAAACAGGCCTAAAAGGCCCCAGGTGCGTGAATGTGTAGATTTCTATGGGTATGCGTTCTAGGGTTAAAGCACCGATCATCAGGATGTACCCAGAATGTCCATTGTCGTAATTTCTGAAAGAGGTTTAAGAGAACTTGTCACTTCCAGAACTGCTATTTACCTGCAGATATAGTGGTAATGTGCATGTAGTAAGTGTTTCCATCATGTCTGACAGGTTTACTAGAAGTGTGGCAGCCACTCACATCCAGTCATTGGGGAGGTGAGGTGAGCGGTTACAGTAACTGCTCATTATACTGGGAACGCACTGTAATCACCCCTGATACAGTGATTGACAGCCTGATCCGTGCACACATTCTGCAGGACTGGCTGCCAATCAAGTTGATAGGGCATGATTACAGCGGGGTCAATCTGTAGTAAGAGGCGACAATGAACACAGCCGTCACCCCAATGAGTGCAAACAAGCGCTGGAGGGAGAATAAAGCATATGTCTCCCTAATATCTGCAGATACACAGCATTTATGGAAGTGACAGGTTCCCTTTATATGGTAATATACAAATAAAATATGAACCTTTAGAAGAATGAAAAGATACAGGCTAAGGGGCATAAAAACAGGCTTGTGAATTAAAATACACTACAGTAGAAAAAAATGAAATTACACATATAAATCTGACTGAACATGAATTGTTTTCAATATGAATAGTTTATTAGAGAACTTGTGATTGTTTCCATACTGGGGATGTCAATATGTCATTCTAGAGGTATTTTTCCCTTTAAAACATCGGTGCAAAAAAAGTTGATGCATCATCACTTTCCAGACTGAATGATATTGAACAGGAAATGAAACACTGGCTCATATTAAGCTGGTGGAAAGATGGAAGACATAAAAACCCCGAACCTAAGGATTGCTTCAGCAAGAAATACTACACTACTTAGCTGCAGCGAGCTACAATGGACGTCCAGGATAGAAATGTAATGAAATAACAGAACACCAAATATTAAGAGCTCAATTGTTTTCCATCTGGTTTCAACTAAGAAGAGGAGAATACAATACATAACGGGGATGTTAGAGACTGTTCTCATTCTCTTCTCGCGGAGTATTTCATGGCAAGCGGTCTAGAGTTTTGATAAATGAACACTGGTCAACAGTGTAAAAGGGGCCATCAAATGCTTTTAAATATGATCCTTACCAAGACGATACAAAAGCCTGAGCCTTCTTGATAATATCCATTTATCAAATATCCCTTCATACAAACTAATCACAATATTGCCTCAATCAAGTACATCTGCTAACAGGGAATCGTCTACCAGTCAAAAAAGTATATACAAGTATATTAACTCAGGATACTCATGTCAATGATATAATACTCACACATCACCCATTCTACATGTCATCTTCTTATCCTATGGGGCCTTCTAGTTTGCAGGCATGGTGGGGAACCTAAGGGTACCTTCACACGCCGCAATCGCGGCTGGCGATATATGGCGATCTAACGTGCGAGAGCACGGTTTTCATGGTCGCCTTAGATCGCCAATGGCGGCATCACACACCGCAATCTCGCCTTGAAAGTAAGGCGATGTGTCACTCCGGAAATCGCCTCACCTACAGCGGAAACAATCTTGGCTCATTCCATCGCCGCTTCACACGCCGCAATTCCAAAGGCAATGTCGGCATACATGTTCAGCGCGGCAAGGAGATAGGCGTGACACAGTGGTTTACACCGCGCCCCATACGCGCTCATTGGACAACGCAACAGCTTTACAATTGGTCAGCCTGCTCTGGAAAGCTGGCTAATACATGACACAATTGAAGATGTGTGTTGCTGAACGGACAGCCCTTCAAATATGGTGCCCTGTCAACTGTCAGCCAATGGGTACACAGTAGCCAACACCAATCATCACAGACGGGGCATAGACTACAGAACAGTTGAGGCACGCCTATGGGAAATCCTAGGCAACGCTGTTTCCATCACCATCGCCCGTTCACACGCCACAACACGGAAATATGGCCTTCATTGTTGCAGCTGATTTCTGAGCACTGTTCAGGAATCAGGCAATGGCCGAGAGGCGATTTATCGCCGCAAAATTCCCCAAACACACGCCGCAACTGTGAGGCAATTTCACGGTGATTGCTCCGGGGCGACATATCGCCTTTATGATTGCCAGGTGAGATTGCGGCGTGTGAAGGTACCTTAACACTGAGCCCAAACTACATTTCCCACAATGACCTGCACCAGTTGCCCACAGCCGTGCCATTACTGCCCGGTGTACCGGGAATGTCCCAGTAATCTGCCTACATACTGCGCTGTATGTCAGACTGCTTATATTTTTCACTGATGCAGAACTATAGTCACTCAATGCACATGACATTAGTGATGGCACAAATCACAGGTTTAAGTGTTTTTAAAAGAATAGTTATTATAGGTTGAATTTTTTAGAACTGTAAAGGTACCTTTACACGCGGCAACTTTTCTAGGAATTTCACTGGCAACTTACTGGTTGCAGTGAAATCATGGACACATTGTTCCATTTGTACACAGCAACAAGATAGAACAATGTGTCCATGATTTCACTGCAACCAGTAAGTTGCCAGTGAAATTCCTAGAAAAGTTGCCGCGTATAAAGGTACCTTAAGAGGTATCTAAAGGTTTCTGTATTATTTTTTTTCACATCAGGAATAAAGTTCCTAGATTCGGATCTGAGCCACTACCGCCTTATAAAAAGGTATGAGCTCACGGTCCGGAGGAGCAGCGTGTTGGTACTGCTCTTCCGGACCTGAGTGAACCTGCGGGTGCCCGCAGTCACCCAATGGGAGCTACAACCTGCACCGCAGCTGTCAAAACGCTGCGGTCGGGTTAAGCATAGTAGACAAGAGATTTCTACAAATCCCATCCACTATGCTGAGATTGTACTATGCAGCATTTTGGGCGCAGCTGCAAGACACTGTGCATACTGATTGCGAGTATGCAGCCTAACAGCTCCTTACACAAACAGTGTGTTGGGAAGGGAATCAATAGTTTCCATTAGACCGGAGTACCACTAGTGTATGGCATCAGACGCTATATGCTAATTACACTCTGCTGTGAGCATAAACAGAGTGGCAGTCTTTGTGGGTGGTGCTGTGATCAGATGCATCATTGTTTAACATGTGGGTGAGTGCAATGAGAGGCACTCACATGACCTTCATGGCCAAGGACGAATATGTACATCCTTGGTCAAGTCCCTCCAATAGAAGTGAGCTCACGCACTGAGCAGACATCATTCCCTGCACATGTCTGATCCGATCGCGCTGTTAAACTCTGGCAATGCAATCTAACACACCGCAGTGGGAATGGCACTATTCCCCGCTGCCATCAGCGACGCCATGACATGATCATGGGATACCCATGTGTTAGCAAGACAGTGAGAGGTTAAGTACTGACCATAAGGGACATTTTGTATCCAGCTGGGGAGGTGCCCACTATCAAACCTGAGGAAACTATTGGCGTCCACAGGTTTGAAGTGGGTAGATGTAATAACCTCCCCAGCTGGTCCACCTTAATCTACAAATCTAAATATTGTAAGTTTGTATCAGAATAAGATGCTGGAAAGTACAAGTGGCTAAGGACTTTGTTCAGGAGTTAAATAATAATGACTGGGGTCTGTCCTTTACAGCATCTTACAATATTTAGATTTGGAGATTAAAGGTGAACCAGCTGGGAGGGTTACTACATGTACCCACTTCAAACCTGTGGACGCCAATAGTTACCTCAGGTTTGATAGTGGGCACCTCCTCAGCTGGATACAGAATGTCCCTTATGGTCAGTACTTAAGGGTCCGAAAGAATTGTACGGAGGACTCAGACTTTAGGGTTGAATCAAAAATTCTAAAGAAAAGATTCCTAGAGAAAGAATATCCAAAAGGATTGTTACAGGATGCTTTTAGGAAAACTAATAAGCTCTCACAGAGATCATGTATTGAACCTATTGTGGCTAGTCCAACTGATGACAAAAAGAAAAAAAGAGTGGTAGATTGTGTAAAATGGGGCCTAACAACCACCTTCTGTCAGCCAAGGACACTTATCTATAGGTTATTGGCAAAGTATTGGTTTGTGCTGCAGGGGGACCCTATTCTGTCTGATCACATACCTGATAGACCTATTACTTACAGAAGACTTAGGAATCTGGGTAATATGGTGGCTCCCAGCAATGTTACCCTAAAGAGATTAGTGAGAGATGATACCAATCCGAAACAATGGGGTTACTACCCTTGTATGGTACCGAGATGCCTATGTTGTGAGTCGATCAGAAAAGATGTGAAATTCTTTTCCTCAAGAACTACAGGGGAAAGATTTGAGATTAAACATAGGGTCACTTGCCAAACATCTTTTGTGGTATATTTGTTGGAGTGCTCGTGCGGCCTCCAATATATAGGCCGCACGGTACAGGAAATGCTGAACAAGCATAGATATAACATTAAAGTAGGATACCAACTACATAGTCTCTCTAGACACTTTAATGTCGTGCATCAAAGAGACCCAAGTAAATTGAGCCTAACCATGATAGACAAGGTGAACAGTAGAGGGAATAATCCATTGGCTAATCTAATCAAGAAAGAAAGTTTTTGGATCTACAAGCTGGGGACCTTAAGCCCCGAGAGACACAACTTAACGCTGGATAATGTGGCTAAATATTAATGTTGGAAGGTCCATTTAGATTGTATTTATTGGCGATATATGCACGTTAATAATGTAAGAAATGGATAATATTGAAGTACAGTGGGACATATAGAGACATAGAGACATAGAGACTTATATACATAGGATGGGGGAGGTATTATTTCACATATACACAAATTTTGGGGATGTGAATGTATATAGTGGGTAGCGGTTGGAGAATGATGATAATTATGGTCATTTAATCTTTAATAATAATTCATTTTTAATTGGTTTTTAAGTATGGATTTTAATGTATTTTATATGGATATTTATGAATTTATATGGAATATATGTGTGTTTTCTAATTATGGATTTTTATAACACAGTGTGCTTTTATAGAGTGTTTTAATGTATTATACATATCAAATATATTTTATTATGGATTGTGGGAAGCCTGAGACCAGGGTATTAGGATCATCCACGGTTAAATGTTGGACATTTACAATTAACCAATCAGACTCCTGGGTCAGGCTTCCACTCCCTATATAAAGCATTTCTGTGATAAAGTCCCTTATATCACCTGAGGAAGATGGCTGTAGACTGTCGAAACATGTTGTGGCATATAGGGGACATCTTAATAAAGGTTTAGATGCTTTAATATAAGATTAGTAATCCTCTCCTTCTTAGCGTTCCATTATACCGCCTTTTATTTTGTTTATATATTCGTGGTATCCCTATTGGGAGGCTGGCAGGAGCTGCTGTGGGAAGGAAGATTAAATTTCAACCCCGGAGCCATTACACGGAGCGAAAGGACCTGTGGTTGCTGGGCGACTGGGACCATTAACAAAGGACCTGTGGTGACATGTTTCCGGGGCCTGGTTCATGTGGGGTCGACTTCCTGGAAAGGATCGCTACAGCGACGGTGCCTGGCAGGATCCGGAGGTCTAAAGCCCTGAGCGTTAACTGGTGTTGTGCAGAGGCGCACAACACACCAAGTCGAGCGATACTGCTACCCACCACAGACCAATTTAGTGTCTCAGGTGCTTCTCATTTGTGCCCCTCTGTTTTTGTTTTTTACAGTGGTGGTGGAGCGCCGGGTCTAGAGGTGGTGAGGTAGCACCGTTGTCATTGCAGGCTGTAGGATGTTCTGAAGAGATGGGTTTTCAGGTTCTGCTTGAAGGTTCTGAGTGTAGGGGATAGTTGGACGTTTTGAGGTGCAGAATTCCAGAGGATGGGGGATGCTCGGACAAAGTCTTGCAGGTGGTTAGATGAGGAACGTATAAGTGTGGAAGAAAGGAGGAGGTCTTGGAAGGATCGAAGATTATGAGTTGGATGATATCGGGAGATTAGTTCAGATATATAGGGGGGGGGGGGAACAGATTGTGGGCGGCTTTGTAAGTCAATGTTTGAACTGGATATGCTGGGGAACTGTGAGCCAGTGGAGGGATTCTCAGAGGGTAGAAGTGGAGGAGCAGCGAGGAAAGAGGTGGATTAGCCGAGCAGCAGAGATAAGGACGGATTGGAGAGGTGCAAGAGTGTTAGCAGGGAGGCCACAGAGGAGGAGGTTGCAGTAGTCAAGACGGGAGATGATGAGGGCATGCACTAGTAGTTTAGTAGATGAGGGTTGAGGAAGGGACAAATTCTGGAAATATTTTTGAGTTGGAGGCGGCAGGAGGTGGCGAGGGCTTGGATGTGTGGCTTGAAGTATAAGGCGGAGTCAAGGTTTACTCCGAGGCAGCGGACTTCAAGTACAGGGCAAAGTGTGATATAGTTTTATTGTGATAGATAGATCAGGTAAGGGAGGTGCACGAGATGGGTGAAAGATGCTGAGATCAGTTTTGTCTACATTTAGTTTAAGGAAGCGAGAGGGGTAGAAGGAGGATATGGCTGATAGACACTCTAGGATTCTGGACAGCTGAGAGGTGACGTCTGGGCCAGAGAGGTAGATCTGAGTGTCATCAGCGTACAGGTGGTACTGGAATCCATGGGACTTTATGAGTTGACCTGGGACAAGGGTATAGATGGAAATAAGAAGGGATCCCAGGACAGAGCCTTGAGGGACCCCCAACAGAGAGGGGATGGGGTGAGGAGGTAGTGTTGGAGTGGGAGACACTAAATGTGCAGTTGGAAAGGTAGGAGGAGATCCAGGAGAGGGCAAGGTCAGTGATACCAATGGAAGAGAGGATCTGTAATAGGAGGCAGTGGTCGACTGTGTCGAATGCAGAGGACAGGTCAAGAAGGAGGAGGATGGAGACGTGTCCGTTAGCTTTGGCGATAAGTAGATCGTTAGTAATTTTGGTTAAGACTGTTTCAGTGGAGTGGTGGGGGCGGAAGCCAGATTGATGGTTGTCAAAGAGAGAGTAGGATGAGAGGTGGGATGAGAGTTAGATGTGGACATGCTTTTCAAGAAGTTTGGAGGCGAACGGGAGCAGCGATACGGGGCAGTAGCTGGATGTGGAGGTCGGGTTGAGAGATGGCTTCTTCAAGACAGGTGTAATTGCTGCATGTTTGAAAGTGGAAGGAAAGGTCCCGGAGGTTATTGATAGATTGAAGAGGTGAGTTAAGGCTGGGATAAGTGTGGTGGTGAGGAACTGGGATGAGATGGGGTCCGATGCACAAGTAATGAGGTGCGATTTGGAGAGGAGGTGTGCAAGTTCTCCTTCAATGACAGAGGGGAGAGGGTTAGTGGGGGAGGGGAGTGGTCTGATATACAAAGGGGTTGTGATGGTTGGGTAGGAAAGACATGTCTGATCTGATTGATCTTGTGAAGTGTGTTGCGAAGTCTTCTTCTGGTGAGTGCTGACTTGAATTTGAGAAGTGCTTGTTTGAATGCTGTGCCTATGACCCAAAGAACACCATCTCCACTGTCAAGCATGGTGGTAGAAGCATCATTTTTTGGGGGTGTTTCTCTGCTAAGGGCAAAGGACTACTTAACCGCATCAATGTGACAATGTATGGAACCATGTACTATAAAATCCTGAGTGACAACCTCCTTCCAAGGACTTTAAAAATGGCTCATGGCTGGGTCTTCCAGTACGATAGTGACCCAAAACATACAGCCAAGGCAACAAAGGAGTGGCTCAAAAGAAAGCATTCTAAGGTCATGGAGTGGCCTAGCCAGTTTTAGACCTTAATCCCATAGTAAAGTTAAGGAGGGAGCTGAAGCTCAGAGTTGCCAAGCGACAGCCTCAGAATCTTAATGATTTAGAGATGATCTGCAAAAAGGAGAGGACCAAAATTCCTCCTGACACGCCAACCTCATCATCAATTAAAAGAGACATCTGACTGCAGTGCTTCCCAACAAGAGTTTTGCTATCAAGTATTAAGTCTTTTTTTGCCAGAGGGATCAAATACTTATTTCTCTCTGCACAATGCAATTACATTTATATGATTTAGACAATGTGATTTTCTGGATTTTATTTTTGATATTCTATCGTTCACAGTTAAAATGAACCTATCCTTAAAACTAAAGACTGTTCATGTCTTTGTCAGTGGGCAAATTTACAAAATTTGCAAGGGATCAATAACTTACTTCCTGCACTGTATAAGAACTGAAGTGACAAGCTTTGTGAAACCAACATTTCTGGTAGACTCTAAACTTGGTCTGTTGTTATTACGTTGCCTCAAAGAGAAGGCCAATGGAAGACACAAAAAAAGACACCTTTCTGTGTCACAGAAAATAGAATGGATTGAAGGAGCACACCAAGCATGAACACAATGCACAGCAGCGGTGCCTACATTGCTGGACTCTAGAATGGGGGCACAACTACATGGGACAGGGCTTTTACTGCAATTCACAAAAGTCGAAGCAAAACGCACAGTGACATCAGATGAATATACTGTTTGGGCACATCCATACGCTGTAGTGTTTGACATTGGAATAAGCAGCTGATCCAGGTCAACATTTACATAGAAACTGTGTATCAGATTTTGTTTGGCAAAACAGATTAATAAGCAGTTTGGACCTGCAGAGATCTGAAGCTGTGCAGCGTAGCCGGATATCCATTGTTATAGCCTCACCTTTACCAGTTACACCATCCCTGCGATTCTGAAGATAATAAAGAAGCTGCTCGACTTCAGCCAGTTTGGACGGATGGATGAGCTTGCATTCTTCAACCACTTTCCTTGCCAGTGAAGAAATATCAGTGTTGGCATTAAGACTTTTCAAGCGAATGCTTTAGAAAAAGAGAAAAGGGAAACGTGAACATTATTTATTACAATACAGTTCATGCCATAATTGTTCAATATGATTTGCACATTAGTGTTTACACAGCTGATATAAAAAGCAGGCCTTTACAGGGCTATTCCCACATTCTCCACCAGGAGCACGCCGCCCTCCCCGGCCACCCGGCTTCCTGATTGCGACACCATCAAATATGGTTTGCTTCACCTGCACATTTTCCTGCATCTAATGCATTTTTGCAAATTCTGCACAATAAAACTCATGTACTGTGAGGCATGCAGGCACTATAGCACGTGGCCGGTATGACTCACAGTCTTGTGCTGCAATCTGGCTCAGGTACAAAACTAGTGCAATGCACTAAGGAGTTAATGTTTCATAAAAATTACCACTTTATTAAACATATAAAGTAACAGACAGTACACCGTTAAAAAATGAAGTATTTTTGTGGATGAATCCAGATATGAACCACAAAGGAGTGATTGCACACTCAGGGTAACACAATTTTGCACCATATAATACCAAGTGGTTAGTCTCATTCATTAATATAGGGAGATCAGTGATGGCACAATCACTCAGTCACTGGTTTACTCACCCATAATGTTTTGTGCTGTTCCCTGGTCCGGTCAGTGCCCTCTGTTGTGGCCCCCTACGACCGTTTCGCAAGGCTTTCTCAAGGGGTCTTGACCCCTTGAGAAAGCCTTGCGAAACGGTCGTAGGGGGGGCCACAACAGAGGGCACTGACCGGACCAGGGAACAGCACAAAACATTATGGGTGAGTAAACCAGTGACTGAGTGATTGTGCCATCACTGATCTCCCTATATTAATGAATGAGACTAACCACTTGGTATTATATGGTGCAAAATTGTGTTACCCTGAGTGTGCAATCACTCCTTTGTGGTTCATATCTGGATTCATCCACAAAAATACTTCATTTTTTAACGGTGTACTGTCTGTTACTTTATATGTTTAATAAAGTGGTAATTTTTATGAAACATTAACTCCTTAGTGCTTGCACTTATTTTGTAGATTGATGGAGTGTTTCCTACATAGTCCATTAAAAACGTGCCCTCACAGTGGACGTTTATGAAAACCATGAAACTGATGAATGTGTCAAGGCATGTTATGGTTTTGAAGCCTTTGTTAATCTGGCTCAGGTAGCCTAGAACCTGGTCTGTGCCATGTATGGCTGTGTGAGTGCCATGAAGAGAAACAGGGAATGATCCCTGTGAATATGGGGGGAATGATCCCTGTGAACATGGGGGGAATGATCCCTGTGAACATGGGGGAATGATCCCTGTGAACATGGGGGGAATGATCCCTGTGAACATGGGGGGAATGATCCCTGTGAACATGGGGGGAATGATCCCTGTGAACATGGGGGGAATGATCCCTGTGAATATGGGGGGAATGATCCCTGTGAACATGGGGGGAATGATCCCTGTGAATATGGGGGGGAATGATCCCTGTGAATATGGGGGGGAATGATCCCCGTGAATATGGGGGGAATGATTCTTGTGAATATGGGGGGAATGATCCCTGTGAATATGGAGGGGAATGATCCCTGTGAATATGGGGGGAATGATCCCCGTGAATATGGGGGGGAATGATTCTTGTGAATATGGGGGGAATGATCCCTGTGAATATGGAGGGGGAATGATCCCTGTGAATATGGGGGAATGATCCCTGGAACATGGGGGGAATGATCCCTGTGAACATGGGGGAATGATCCCTGTGAACATGGGGGGAATGATCCCTGTGAATATGGGGGGGAATGATCCCTGTGAACATGGGGGGAATGATCCCTGTGAATATGGGGGGGAATGATCCCTGTGAATATGGGGGGGAATGATCCCTGTGAATATGGGGGGAATGATCCTTGTGAATATGGGGGGGAATGATCCCAGTGATAGGAACAGGGAATGATCCCTGTGAAATGGGGGGAATGATCCCTGTGAATATGGTGGGGAATGATCCCTGTGAATATGAAGGGGGAATGATCCATGTGAATATGGGGGGGAATGATCCCTGTGAATATGGGGGGGGGAATGATCCCTGTGAATATGGGGGGGGAATGATCCCTGTGAATATGGGGGGAATGATCCCTGTGAATATGGGGGGGGAATGATCCTGTGAATATGGGGGGGGAATGATCCCTGTGAATATGGGGGGAATGATCCCTGTGAAATGGGGGGAATGATCCCTGTGAACATGGGGGGAATGATCCCTGTGAATATGGAGGGGAATGATCCCTGTGAATATGGGGGGAATGATCCCTGTGAATATGGGGGGAATGATCCCTGTGAATATGGTGGGGAATGATCCCTGTGAATATGGGGGGAATGATCCCTGTGAACATGGTGGGGAATGATCCCTGTGAATATGAGGGGAATGATCCCTGTGAATATGGGGGGGAATGATCCCTGTGAATATGGGGGGGAGGAAGGGGAATGATCCTGTGAATATGGGGGGGGAATGATCCCTGTGAATATGGGGGGGGGGAATGATCCCTGTGAATATGGGGGGGGGAATGATCCCTGTGAACATGGGGGGAATGATCCTGTGAATATGGTGGGGAATGATCCCTGTGAAATGGGAGGAATGATTCCTGTGAATATGGGGAGGAATGATCCCTGTGAATATGGGGGGAATGATTCTTGTGAATATGGGGGGGGAATGATCCCTGTGAATATGGGGGGAATGATTCTGTGAATATGGGGGGGAATGATCCCTGTGAATATGGGGGGAATGATCCCTGTGAATATGGGGGGGGAATGATCCCTGTGAATATGGGGTGGAATGATCCCTGTGAATATGGGGGGGAATGATCCCTGTGAATATGGGGGGAATGATCCCTGTGAATATGGGGGGGGGGAAAGATCCCTGTGAATATGGGGGGAATGATCCCTGTGAATATGGGGGGGAATGATCCCTGTGAATATGGGGGGAATGATCCCTGTGAATATGGGGGGAATGATCCCTGTGAATATGGGGGGAATGATCCCTGTGAATATGGGGGGAAATGATCCCTGTGAATATGGGGGGGGAATGATCCCTGTGAATATGGGGGGAGAATGATCCCTGTGAATATGGGGTGGGGAATGATCCCTGTGAATATGGGGGGGGAATGATCCCTGTGAATATGGGGGGGAATGATCCCTGTGAACATGGGGGGAATGATCCCTGTGAATATGGGGGGGAATGATCCCTGTGAATATGGGGGGGAATGATCCCTGTGAATATGGGGGGGAATGATCCCTGTGAATATGGGGGGAATGATCCCTGTGAATATGGGGGGAAATGATCCCTGTGAATATGGGGGGAATGATCCCTGTGAATATGGGGGGAATGATCCCTGTGAATATCCAGGTCCTGGGTTCAATTCCCACCAAGGACAACATCTGCAAGGAGTTTGTATGTTCTCCCTGTGTTTGCGTGGGTTTCCTCCTTGCACTCTGGTTCCTCCCACATTGTAAAGACATACTGATAAGATGTTTACATTGTGAGCCTCAATTGGGGGCAACATTACTGATGTATGTAAAGTGCTATGGAATTAATAGCGCTATATAAATGAATAAATATTATTATATTATCATTACTTGTCTGCTTGCTTTAATCAGCAGGAGATCACCACTAGAGGACTAGTACACCTGCTGCCAGGTAGTTCATGAGCTCTACATAATCCTGCCTTCACTGCTGATTGGCCGCATTCTGCCTAGATGCACAGTGCACACTGAACACGGCCAATCAGTGATGGGGGCGGGGTTATACAGAGCACAGCACTTTTATGATTTTATCAAAACTGCAGCAAGAAGCTCAGTTACTGTCACTTTGCTGCAATTGGGGTGTCTTCTTCTACATCATTCTTCTTTCAAATGCAATATCAAAACCTGGTGAGAGATTCCTTTTAACCCCTTCACAGCTAAAGGCATATATGTATGCCCTTGGCCGCCTCCCGCTGTTTGATGCGAGCTCGCACTCTGAGCTTGAATCATCCATTGCATGTCTGCTGATCTGATCATCTCACATGTGTAACGACCAGCAACGATTAGATCAGTGACAGTGTGACTTAAAGCACCGTGGCAGGGATTGTGCTGTTCCCCACCAGCATTGCGGCCCCGTGATGCATAGGAGCTTGATGAGTTGCCTTCACAGCGTGGGGTCAGCTAATGATCGCGGATGTTGCCATGACTCACTGTGCAGAGCACAATGAAGCATGTGTCTGCATAATACAAGCGATTACAGATAAGTCACCCCCCTTTGGCTCCACTGAAAATAAAATTATATATGAAAAAATACACATAATTGGTATCGGTATGTTCAGAAATGCCCGATCCATCAAAATAGAACATCAATTAATCAGATTGATAAATCGCGTAAATAGACAAAAAGTCCAAACGCCAAAATTATGTTTATTTGGTCACCACATCACTGCAATAAAATGCAAAAACAGACGATCAAAACATCACATCTACCCAAAACTGGTATTATTAGAAACGTCATCTCAAGATGCTAAAAAAAAAGCTGTCACACAGCCCCAGATCCCGAAGAATGAGAACGCTACGGCTGGCGGAACATGGCACAAAAGCACAATTCAGTTTATTTAAAAACGTTTTCTTTTTTTCACCACTTGGATAGAAGTAAAAGTATACATGTTTGGTATCTACGGACTCATACCAACCCGAGGTATCACCCCGTCATTCAGTTTTACCATATAGTGACCATGGTCAAGAAAAAGAAAAAAAAAATCAATTGAGTAATTGCATTTTTTTATTAAATTTCACCGCGCCTGAATTTTTTCCCCGTTTTCAGTACATTATAAGGTAAAATGAATGATTTCTTTTAAAAGTACAACTCGTTTCACAAAAAACAAACCCTCATATGTCTATATTGATGGGAAAATAAAAAAAGTTATAACCCTTGGAAAAAGGGGAGAAAAAATGAAGAAGAGAACATTGCCCAAGGGGTTAAATGAATGTAATAACCTTCCTGTGACAACCTTTTTTCATAAATGAAGCTACTTGGACTTACATTTTCTGACACTCCTTTCTCTCCCCGAGCATTGGCTCTCCCATCTCTCCAAGGATAGTCGCCTCAACTTCATAGTGAACAACGAGCGCCTTCTCTGTTGGGTGGACATCAATGTTACCTCCTTTCACTTTCCTAAGAGACAGGAAAAAGGTTCAGCCCAAAAATGATGACGTTGCTCTAGTAAAACATTCCTCCTTGTAAACAGGTAATGTACACTGTGATGATAAACATTGGGATGAAACGCAACGTTTGCTGTTATATACAGAGGAAACAAGCCGTGATCAGAGCACAGTACAGGGCCTAGTGCACAATAAAGGGTAAAACAAACCTTATTCTACACAGCATATAACATGCAAGCATAGGACATCATTTAAATTCAAGTGAAATCATGCTCCAAATATGTACCTAAGGCTACATTCACACACGGCGTTTATGATGCGTTTTTTGAGGATCCATTTTGTGCAGTGCAGTGACTTTGGGCATCCCAGCAGTCAATGGGTTTTCAAGATTTGTCATTCAGACTCTAAAACGGATCCTCACGAACAATGAGCACGTTAATTTCAGCCGCGTTTTCTGATCCGCCTTTTCCATTCATATCATTGTCTATGAGCTTAAAATGCAACAGTCTAAAACACAGCAAAAGCGGATCAGAAACAGATCACTATTTAGGTATTGAGTTCTTTTGAAAAGCTGATCCAGTTTTGCAGCTGAAAAATGGATCCTCAAAAAATGCATTAAAAACACTGTGTGTGAATGTACACTCCCCTGACAGAAGTTATGTCGCTTATCCATGTAAGGCTGGCTTCACACCACAGCACAATCAGCTCCGGGGTGAACCTGACAGCCCTGGACCAGATTTTGCCATAATACAGCCCTATGGGGCCAGATGGAGCCGGATGACAACTATCTGCCATCCGGTTTCCATCTGTCCAGGAGGATCCGGGTGTATTGCTTGCAGCATTTTTGTGTCTGGGGGAGAAAAATCAGCCCAAATTGGATCCGGCAATCCGGCGCTCCCTAACATGGGAGTCTAGATTGCCCCGATCCGGGAGGACCCGGGAAACGGCGGCTGAAGTTCAGTGTGAGCTACGCTGAACTTCAGCACCAAGAAGCTGTCACCTATGAAGTGGTTCAGCACCATCTTGCAGGGGACAGCTGCACTCTGCAGTATCTGCGGGGCATATTTGCCCTCCGGTTCTGTTTGCAAATCGGGTCCAGGGCTGTTAGGTTCACCTCGGACAGCCCTGGAACTGATTGTACCATGGTGTGAAGCCAGTCTTATGTAAATAAAAGCTTAGAACCTGACGTTAAATTCATCCATTGGTTGTATAAATTACTCTTTTGAAAGCTGAAACCCTACGAAATTTGGTTTAGGTTAAGAAAATAAATTGGCAGCAATGCTGAAATATTGATCATTTAATGAACACAGAATGGTCAGATTTTAGCAAGACAAAAGTTTTGTCGCATGGTCATATAATGCACCCAATCCTAGTTTACATCCTCACCTGTGTTCAGTAAATGATTGGTTAGTTAGTGGGTGTCTAAAAGGAAACCCAGCACCCCAGACCTTCACTAGAACTGCAACTTGAGCTCTGACAACATGCCAAAAATCCACCCTGTGACCAAAGCCTTAATTATCAAGACGCTAAAGACCAGATCCACTGCAAAAGTGGCTGGCACCTTTCATGTGTCTCAGCGTTAAGTACAAAGAATTAAAAAAAAATTTGAAGAGACTGGAGATGTGTTTGACAAGCCCAGGTTCGGCAGACACCGCAAGACAACTGCTCAGGAGGAATGTTTGTTGGTCAGAAAATCCAAAACAAGCCCCTCTTCCACTTCAGCAGAGCTCCAATAGGCCTGGTCACCTCAAGTCCGTCTGTCAACTAGAACAGCTTGTAGGATTCTATCTCGAAATGGTCACCATGGTTGAATCAGTGCCCAGAAGCCAGCACTAAACAAAAGGCAAATAAAAAACCGTGTGGCATTTGCAAAGTCCCACAGCCGGCTAAACAGATGGACGCTGAAAAAGTGGCAGAAGGTGGATTTCTCTGATGAATCTTCAGTAGAATTACACCACAGCCACCGCAAATACTCCAGGAGACCTACTGGAGCCTGTATGGATCCAAAATACACCCAGAAAACAGTTAAATTTTGTGGAGGAAAGATCATGGTCTGGGGTTACATTCAGTATAGGGGTGTGCAAAACATTTGCAAGGTGGAAGGCAATATCAATAGCCTAAAATATCAAGAAGTATTATATTCCAAATCATAAAAGGGGTCAAATTCTGCAGCAGGATGGTGCTCCATCTCATACATCCATCTCTACAACAAAGTTCCTCCAGGCAAAAAAGATCAAGGTGCTCAAGGACTGGCAAGCCCAGTCACCAGACATGAACATCATTGAGCATGTTTGGGGTAGGATGAAAGAGGAAGCTTGGAAGACAAAACCAAAGAATGTAGATGAACTCTGGGAGGCATGTAAGACTGCATTCTTTGCTATTCCAGAGGACTTCATTAATAAATTGTATGAATTGATGTTGAACCGCATGGATGCAGTCCTTCAAGCTCATGGAAGTCACACAAAATATTAAATATGACTCTAATAGCACCACAACTTCATTCACCAATGTTATGCAACATATATTTGTATTTTAAGTACATTTTTTGTTTGAATATCACATTACTTTCTGTGGGCGACAAAACTTTTGTCTTACCAAAATCTGACCATTTTGTGTTCATTAAATGATCAATATTTCAGCTTTGATGCCAATTTTTTTTATTAACCTAAACCACATTTTGGATGGTTTCAGCTTTCAAAAGAGTAAATTATAAAACCAATGGAGCCTGGGGAACTTGCTATCTCCCTTATGGAGAGGAGTTTGCCTGCAACCATAAGAAGAAAGTTAAGTAGGTAAGGAGATTTAAAGCCACATCCCTCCTCTAGGAAATATGCAAATTTGCACTTCAGTGAGGAAGTGGATGAACTCCAGCGCCACCTTTAGGTAGCTCCTCAAGGTCATATTCGACTTTCTGACAAGCCTTTAAAGGGAACCAACCACCCCCAATGACCCCCCGGACTCTTAATATCAGTCCCTACACACAGCACATAGATGTGCTGCAATGATTTTTGCTAAAAAAACTGTTTTTTCAAACTAAAGATAATGATTTAGAAAGTTTAAACTGAATGGACGGCTGGGCGGTACTTATCTCTGGCAAAAGCCGATATCTGATGTCAATCATCCTCCCGTCTCCCCTTGTAGCAGTAACGTCCAGCCCTTTATTCAGCGTCACAGCCCTGTGCACGGGCTCGCATGCCCGTGCACACGTCATCATCTGCAGCCGGGAAGCGAGCGCGCGCTCTGACTTCCATAGCCGAGCGCAGGAAGTCAGAGCGCGCGCTCGCTTCCCGGCTGCAGATGATGACGTGTGCACGGGCATGCGAGCCCGTGCACAGGGCTGTGACGCTGAATAAAGGGCTGGACGTTACTGCTACAAGGGGAGACGGGAGGATGATTGACATCAGATATCGGCTTTTGCCAGAGATAAGTACCGCCCAGCCGTCCATTCAGTTTAAACTTTCTAAATCATTATCTTTAGTTTGAAAAAACAGTTTTTTTAGCAAAAATCATTGCAGCACATCTATGTGCTGTGTGTAGGGACTGATATTAAGAGTCCGGGGGGGTCATTGGGGGTGGTTGGTTCCCTTTAATATGACTAGGGATTTGTACCATTTTGAGGAGCTACCTAAAGGTGGCGCTGGAGTTCACCCACTTCCTCACTGAAGTGCAAATTTCCTAGAGGAGGGATGCGGCTTTAAATCTCCTTACCTACTTAACTGTCTTCTTATGGTTGCAGGCAAACTCCTCTTCATAAGGTAAATAGCAAGTTCCCCAAACCGTTCTGTACCATTTTTTGGTCGTCGGGCTCCGGCTGGGTAGCGTGCATCGCTGTGTTTGACAGGGACAATAACCAACTATCTCAATACTACAGATCTGCAAAACAGGGTCCCAACGACCTCTGGATCATTCTGGATCATTGCTGCGTTGCTGGTGAGATCCGACTGCTTGACATCTCACAAGCGATCCAGACAGCGACGCACCAGCGATCCCGACAGGTCGGATCACTGTCGGGATTTCTGGTGCGTCGCCAAGTGTGACGGTACACTAAGAGTCAGATAACCCAGAGCTATCTGCAAGAAAACATTGTGACCCCTTAACACTTCATGATATATTATTGCATCAGAATGGGAAAAGGTGTATGTAGGCGGCTCAGCCAGGATTTACCTCTAACCGCCACAGTGGCTCTCTGACCTGAGGTGAACTTTCCCACGTCATCCCGTTCACTACGAGATCCGAAACTCACTAGTATCGGGTCTAATTGTGAGCGGTGATATGCGGGAAATTTCACCTCAGGTCAAAGAGCCGTGTCGCTCTATCTGACCTCAGGTAACCCAGACCGTGACATCACCACTTTCACAGTCTGAGCCGAAGCTCAGTTAGTTTCATTACCCATCGTAAACAGTAATTGCAGAGGATTGTGGTGGGTTTGTGTGGGAATAATAAAGATCGCAATCATGGATGTCTGTGTTCTTTTTGCAAATAAATTGTTTTTCATGGTGTGGTATGTTAATTACTATGTACTTAGAGATTCATAATGGTGGTGTCTAACATTGAACCTCAGGCTTAGTGCTGGCTGGAAATATTCAGCTGTCATTAACCCCTTTATTACCCAGTCTGTAACCGCCAAAGGGCAGCTGAAAGAACCAGGTACACCTCCAAATTATGGTGCTTTGATGAATGCGCTATTTTCTGAGGCAGCAGGTTGCAATTCGCAGCGTGGGGACCCAGAACATATGGGCCTCCCCACGCTGAGGATTCCAGCCCCCAGCTGCCTAGTTGTACCTTGGCAGGAAGACAAAAAAATACAGCAAAGCCCAACATATTTTGTTTGTTATTATTTCAAGAAATAATTAAAAAAAAACAAAAGGGGGCTCCCCAGTATTTTTCCAGCCAGGTAAACCTAGGCAGCTGGGGGTGGGTTGCACTCCAAAGCTCCCTGCCGTACCTGGGTTGGTGAAGAAAAATACAGCAGAGCCCCATGTTACATTGTGACATCAAGAAACCTTTCTTTTACTTTTTCCAGCATTTAGCCTAGCTTTATTCACAGTCACAAGTGAACAATTGAAGAAGAAAAAAAAAAAAAAAAGCAGCAAAATCTGCATGAAAAGCATGGCAAAAATGCAGCAAAAATCGCACCAAGAGACCACCAACTTATTTTGTGCGGATCTTTAAAGAGGACCTGTTCCCCCCCTTTCAAAAGTGAAAACACCACTGAATGAAGCGTGTATGTAAACACCATCCCACTGAGACAGTGTGTACCCAAGAAAGACCACCCTGATTGTAGACGCCATTACACTGACACAGTGTGTACCCAAGAAAGACCACCCTGATTGTAAAAGCCATCACACTAAGACAGTGTGTACCCAAGAAAGATCACCCCGATTGTAAAAGTCAGCCCACTGAGACAGTATGTACCCAAGAAAGACCATCTTGATTGTAAAAGTCATTCCACTGGGACAGTATGTACCCAAGAAAGACCACCTTGATTGTACAAGCCATCACACTGAGACAGTGTGTACCCAAGAAAGAGCACCCTGATTGTAAAAGCCATCACACTAAGACAGTGTGTACCCAAGGAAGACCACCCTGATTGTAAAAGTCATCCGACTAAGACAGTGTGTACCCAAGGAAGACCACCCTGATTGTAAAAGTCATCCCACTGAGACAGTGTGTACCCAAGAAAGACCACCCTGATTGTAAAAGTCATCCCACTGAGACAGGGTGTACCCAAGAAAGACCACCCTGATTGTAAAAGTCATCCCACTGAGACAGTGTACCAAGAAAGACCACCCTGATTGTAAAAGCTATCACACTGAGACAGTGTGTACCCAAAAAAGACCACCCTGATTGTAAAAGCCATCCCACTGAGACAGTGTGTAGCCAAGAAAGACCACCCTGATTGTAAAAGTCATCCCACTGAGACAGTGTGTACCCAAGGAAGACCACCCGGATTGTAAAAGTGATCCCACTGAGACAGTGTGTACCCAAGAAAGACCACCCTGATTGTAAAAGTGATCCCACTGAGACAGAGTGTACCCAAGAAAGACCACCCTGATTGTAAAAGTGATCCCACTGAGACAGTGTGTACCCAAAAAAGACCACCCTGATTGTAAAAGCCATCCCACTGAGACAGTGTGTACCCAAGAAAGACCACCCAGATTGTAAAAGTCATCCCACTGAGACAGTATGTACCCAAGACCACCCTGATTGTAAAAGTCATCCCACTGAGACAGTGTGTACCAAAGAAAGACCACCCTGATTGTAAAAGCCATCCGACTGAGACAGTGTGTACCCAAGAAAGACCACCCTGATTGTAAAAGTCATTCCACTGAAACAGTGTACCAAACACCGATGAAAAGCACCGACATGTGACCAACCACCTGATTGTAAAAGCATCACACTGAGACAGTGTGTACCCAAGAAGACCACCCTGATTGTAAAAGTCATCACACTGACAGTGTGTACCCAAGAAAGACCACCCTGATTGTAAACATCATCACACTGAGACAGTATGTACCCAAGAAAGACCACCCTGATTGTACACGCCATCACACTGAGACAGTGTGTACCAAAGAAAGACCATCCTGATTGTAAAAGTCATCCCACTGAGACAGTGTGTAACCAAGAAAGACCACCCTGATTGTAAAAGCCATTCCACTGAGACAGTGTGTACCCAAGAAAGACCACCCTGATTGTAAAGGTCATTACACTAAGACAGTGTGTACCCAAGGAAGACCACCCTGATTGTAAAGGTCATTACTAACAGTGTGTACCCAAGAAGACCACCCTGATTGTAAAGGTCATTACACTAAGACAGTGTGTACCCAAGAAAGACCACCCTGATTGTAAAAGCCATCACACTGAGACAGTGTGTACCCAAGAAGACCACCCAGATTGTAAAAGTCCATCCCACTGAGACAGTGTGTACCCAAGAGAGACCATCCTGATTGTAAAAGCCATCACACGGACAGTGTGTACCCAAAGACCACCCTGATTGTAAAAGTCATCACACTGAGACAGTGTGTATCCCAAGAAAGACCACCCTGATTGTAAAAGCTTTCCACTGAGACAGTATGTACCCAAGACCACCCGATTGTAAAGTCATCCCACTGAGACAGTGTACCCAAGAAAGACGACCCTGATTGTAAAAGTCCATTCACACTAAGACAGTGTGTACCCAAGAAAGACCACCCTGATTGTAAAAGCCATCACACTATAGTGTGTACCCAAGACCACCCTGATTGAGAACACACGGCCATACTGGGATGTTTTTTGCGGTTTTGATCGTAGTGTTTCCGTGTAGTAATTACTCATTATATTCTCACTGCAGAGTATTTGGTCATTGCTTTATCCCTGGTTCTGCCGGTTAATGACCGCAGTGTGAATTAGCACCTACACATTGCTCTTATACTAACAGGAATGGTGGCTCATGGGTTCAATATTGCTAAGTGTATATTATTTTGGGGGCTTTTTTTTGCACTTTATTAGTCAGGATCCCTCTGAAATCCTCATTGTGTGCACACAGCCTTAGAGCTACGATTTTGCTATTCATTAAGCAGCCGAGTTGTAGAGATGATGCATACAATTTGCATTGAGGTCTGGGCAAGGATAACAGAGAATCCAGCACATTTGGGAACACGTGACCCTATCACAGCACTGCCCAAGACACATGGCGACACCAAAAGGAACTACTACATGCAGCGCAGCCGCGGTCTCAGCGGTGTACACCATGTCACCTTGTAATGCTGGGTTAATGAGTAAGGTGCAATGAGCAGCGCCCCCTCCTCCGCTCAGCTTCATCACTGTACGATGCCACATGAGTGTGCAGAAAATGTGCCCTATAATTGTCTCACTGACACCCCAGGAAGGTCAGCACCGCGACCGGAGGAGAGGACGGAAGAAGGCAGGTCACTGCAGGTGAGGAGGTCATCACTGACACCTGCACCAAAACCTGCAAAAGGGATGTACTACTGCCCAACTGTGCCCCTAGGAGGGACTGACGGATAGATGAACGGACGGACGAATAGACAGATGTATAGATGGATGGACTGAGGAATACATGGATGGACGAATAGACGGATGTTAGATGGATGGACTGAGGAATACATGGATGGACGAATAGACGGATGATGATGGATGGACTGAGAATACATGACGACGAATAGACGAGGATGACTGACAATACATAACGAACGAATACATAATGGACGACGAATAGACGGATGTATAGATGGATGGACTGAGGAATACATGGATGGACGATAGACGATGATAGATGATGGACGAGGAAACATGACGACGAATAGAGTGGTGGACTGACAATACATAGACGAACGAATACATAGAATGGACGGACGAATAGACGGATGTATAGATGGATGGACTGAGGAATACATGGATGGACGAATAGACGGATGTATAGATGGATGGACTGAGGAATACATGGAGGATGAATAGACGGATGTATAGATGGATGGACTGAGGAATACATGGATGGACGAATAGACGGATGTATAGATGGATGGACTGAGGAATACATGGACGGACGAATAGATGGATGTATAGATGGATGGACGGAACGAATAGATGGTGACTGTAAGATGGATGGACTGAGGAATAATGGATGGACGAATAGACGGATGTATAGATGGATGGACTGACAAATACATAGACGAACGAATACATAGATGGACGGACGAATAGACGGATGTATAGATGGATGGACTGAGGAATACATGGACGGACGAATAGACGAATATTATGACGGAGATAGATGGTGGACTGACAATACATAGGACGAATAATGAATGGACGACGAAAGACGGATGTATAGATGGATGGACTGAGGAATACATGGACGGATGCATATAGATGATGATCGGACGATAGACGGATGTATAGATGGATGGACTGACGAATACATGACGACGAATACATAGATGGATGGACTGAGGAATAGATGGTTGGACTGAGGAATACATGGACGGACGAATAGATAGATGGACGGACGGACGAATAGATGGATGGACTGGCGAATAGAAGGATGGACGAATGGATGGATGTATAGATGGCTGGACTGATGAATAGATGGATGGACTAACAAATAGACGGACGGACGAATAGACAAACGGATGAATATACGGATATATAGATGGCTGCACTGATGAATAGATGGACGGACGAATAGATGGACGGATAGACAAATAGATGAATGAACGGACGAATAGACGGATGTATAAATGGCTGGACTGACAAATACATGTACAGATGGATGGACGGACGAATAGATGGACGGATGTATAGATGGATGGACACACAGATGGAAATTAGAATACATGGATGGATGGATGGCTGATGACGATGTGCCCAGCACTAGGCAGAGCACTGTCCCCGATGCCCCGGTAGGAGAGCGGTCATTCCTGGCTGTACATGGTGTCAGCCCGGCTGAGCCCCGGTCGGAGTGTATGCAGGTCGCAGCCATGTCCGCAGAGCCTTCCCCACCCATCACCTCTTCAGGTATCTGGCGTCCTCGGCCTGCATGTCTGTGGTCCCGGCCGATCCGACGTTTGTTGTTGTTTCCAGGGGGACACAGCTGCCTGATTGTAGGATGGGAAAGGCCCGGAGTGACGTCACGGTCAGCTGACACAATAATGCCGGCCGTGAAGGCGGTTGGGGCTGAACTCGTGCGCTGTGGAAGACCGAGGCGTGCTTGGAACAGCGCCACCGTGGAGCTGTGCGGTACTGCCGCTCAGCGCCTTTGCAGGGAATGGTGGGCGGGGCCCATGCTGTCTTGGGAATGCTGAAAGGGTTTTTATCCAACAAGAGCCAAAGCCGATGTTCTCCCCTCAGACTCCTCAGACAAGGATGGGCTCCAATAATGGCGTTACACCACTCTTTAGATTCTGTGCCTGTAATGATGCCACAGGTAGGACGTCACAGTCCTGACTTTTGTGATCGCCCTCACTGACGACGCCTGACTTGTGTGATCATCCTCACCTACAGCGCTTGACTTGTGTGAGCACCCTCACTGACAACGCCTGACTTGTGGGATCGCCCTCACTGACAGCGCCTGACTTGTGTGATCGCCCTCACTGACAACGCCTGACTTGTGGGATCGCCCTCACCGAAGACGCCTGACTTGTGGGATCGCTCCTCAACCGATTGGGATGCTCACGCCTGACTTGTGGGATCGCCCTCACGAACCTACTGTGGATCGCCTCACAGACGCCTGACTTGTGGGATCTGCCCTCACCGAAGACACCTGACTTGTGGGATCGCCCTCACCGAAGACGCCTGACTTGTGGGATTGCCCTCACCGAAGACGCCTGACTTGTGGGATCGCCCTCACTGACAACGCCTGACTTGTGTGATCACCCTCACTGACAACGCCTGACTTGTGGGATCACTCTCACCGAAGATGCCTGACTTGTGGGATTGCCCTCACCGAAGACGCCTGACTTGTGAGATCGCCCTCACTGACGACACCTGACTTTTGGGATTGCCCTCACTGAAGATGCCTGACTTGTCGGATCGCCCTTACCGAAGACGCCTGACTCATGGTATCGCCCTCACTGACGTCGCCTGACTTGTGGGATCGCCCTCACTGACGACGCCTGACTTGTGGGATCGCCCTCACTGACGACGCCTGACTTGTGGGATTGCCCTCACTGACGACGCCTGACTTGTGGGATCGCCCTCACTGACGACGCCTGACTTGTGGGATCGCCCTCACTGACGACGCCTGACTTGTGGGATCGCCCTCACTGACGACGCCTGACTTGTGTGATCACCCTCACTGACAACGCCTGACTTGTGTGATCGCCCTCACTGACGACGCCTGACTTGTGGGATTGCCCTCACCGAAGACACCTGACTTGTGGGATTGCCCTCACCGAAAACGCCTAACTTGTGGGATTGCCCTCACCAAAGATCCCTGACTTGTGGGATTGCCCTCACCGAAGACGCCTGACTTGTGGGATTGCCCTCACCGAAGACGCCTGACTTGTGGGATTGCCCTCACCGAAGACGCCTGACTTGTGAGATCGCCCTCACTGACGACACCTGACTTTTGGGATTTGCCCTCACCGAAGACGCCTGACTATTGGCATCGCCCTCACCAAAGACGCCTGAATTGTGGGATCACCCTCTCGAAGATGCCTGACTTATGGGATCACCCTCCGAAGATGCCTGACTTGTGGGATCACCCTCTCCGAAGATGCCTGACTTGTGGGATCACCCTCTCCGAAGATGCCTGACTTGTGGGATTGCCTTCACCAAAGACGCCTGACTTGTGGGATCGCCCTCACAAAAGACGCCTGACTTGTGGGATCGCCCTCACAAAAGACGCCTGACTTGTGGGATCGCCCTCACTGATGATGTCTGATTCATGGTATCGCCCTCACCGACGACGGCTGACTTGTGGGATCGCCCTCGCCGATGATGCCTGACTTGTGGTATCGACCTCGCTGATGATGCCTGACTTGTGGGATCGCCCTCACTGATGACACCTGACTTTTGGGATCGCCCTCACTGAAGATGCCTGACTTGTGGGATTGCCCTCAACGAATATGACTGACTTGTGGGATCGCTCTCACCGATGACGTCTGACTTGTGGGATGGTCCTCATCGACTGACAACACCTGACTTGTGGGATTGCTGTCACCTCACCGATGACACCTGACTTGTGGGATCGCCATTACTGACGACATCTGATTTGTGGGATCACCCTCACCGATGACACTTGACTTGTGGGATCGCCATTACTGACGACACCTGACTTGTGGGATTGCCCACACTTATGACGCCTGACTTGTGGGATCGCCCTCACTGACGACACCTGACTTGTAGGATCACCCTAACAGAAGATGCTGAAGTTGGTTTCACTCGCTCTCTAACTTCTGAGATCATATTAAAGCAGTTTTCACATAAATTAATTACTGGGGGCATCTTCACAGAGACCCTCATAATGACTAGGTGCAGTCAGGGTTAAATGGAGGCCAAAGTATTATTATTATTAATTTATAAATCACCATTAATTTCATAGTGCTGTACATGAGAAAGGGTTACATGCAAAGTACATATCTAAATTACACAAGGCTAGTGGATCCTGCCCTTAC
Source organism: Allobates femoralis (assembly GCA_033576535.1). Taxonomy (NCBI): domain Eukaryota; kingdom Metazoa; phylum Chordata; class Amphibia; order Anura; family Aromobatidae; genus Allobates; species Allobates femoralis. The sequence goes on from JARQOC010000007.1 coordinate 23,529,808, forward strand.
GTGCTTAGGCTGGTTTCACACTACCATTTTTCTTAATCTGTTCTGGACTTGGCGCATTTTCAACAACCAGTTTGCAAACTGTATCCGGTTATAGCCCATTGATTTTCAATTGGCACTCCTGTTTCGTGTGGTTGGATCCGGTTGTATTAGGCTGCCACCGGAGCCAGCAGAAACCATTGTTTTGCCAACCTCAAAAACGCAAGATGAAGTGCTTTTTGTGGGTCGACAAAAACTGCCATGAACCAGATCCAGAAGGATCCGGAGTAAATTAAAATGAATTTGAATGGATGCTGAATCCGGTTTTACCGAATCAGGCAGGACCTAGTATGCCTACTAAGCTTGTGGGTCGCACTAGAAGATAGATAGATAGATAGATAGATAGATAGATAGATAGATAGATAGATAGATAGATAGAGCGAGCTCGCCAGTCTCCCACTCTCCAGCTGCTTTCTTCCAGGGCCACCCATTAAGCTTCTTCAATATTCACTGCACTGAACTGCAATGGCTAATCACAGACGCTCACTCTCTGTGAAAATGTCTGTGATTGGCTGTTGCACTCAGATGGCGCTCCCACAGTCTGTACCAGTGTCTGTGCTTGGTTACCTTACACATTAGTGTATGGCAGCCAACCTGCCATCATAGAGTGTCAAATAAATAAAGGGAAAAATGCATAGGGATTCACTGTATTTTTCATTCTCAGCACAGATAAAGTGGACAGCTTTAGGCTGCCACCCTCAGCTGCTTAGCTTTACCCTGGCTGGCGTTAGAAAAATAGATGTGTGGGCTTTGCCTATTTTTAATTGCCAGTCAAGGTAAAACTAGGCAGCAGGGGGATGGTATTCTCAGCATGGTGAGGCCCATGGTTATTGCTCACCCATGCTGTAGAATAGCAGCCTGCAGCCTCCCCAGAAATTAGCGCATCGCATTCATTATAATCACAAATTTCTGTCGCATTTCCTGGCTCTTCCCGATGCCCTGGTGTGTTGGCAACGCCATGATAGAATGGGTTAATGACAGCTGAATATTGACAGTTTCTTATTAAGCTATGGATTGGTAATGTCAGGCATCTTCTGATACCCCCCATTACCAATCCGTAAGTCAATAGTTGATAAACACTCACACACACAGAAAATTATTTTATTAGAAATAAAACACAGAGAAAATTCCTTTATTAGAAATAAGACACACTGACACCCCTCATTTACCCATTTAATAAAAGTCCCACCAACATACCCTTTGACGCCAATCAGATGCTGGCACTGTGCTGCAATATAATACATCCAGGGGTTCGGAAGTGCGAGCCCACCTCATCTTTCGGTCTCTGCAGCGTGCCCGCCTAAATCCTCACCTGCTTCCTTCCCCAAACCAATTCATTAAACAGGGTCTCCACACCACGAAACTTTTCCTAGTCAACCAGATCGGTGCGCTGTGAAGCACATAGGATAGTTAAGGCATCAAATCATCTTAATGAGATTAGTTCTCCCTACCACAGAGAGATGTAGCTTGCACCACGCACCGACCTTTGCCCTACACCTTCTTATAATGGGAACTACATTAAGCTCCACATATCTCGTCAAAGGAAGCGCCACCTCAATACCTAGGTATTTAAATTGGTCAACTACCTGGAGCTGTCTCCCTCCCAAAGCCATCAGAGCGAGGTCCGCCCCTCTATCCACCGCCATCAAACAGGACTTTCCCCAATTAATAGTCAGGCCTGACATTTCATCAAATTCTCCTATTATAGTCATTGCCCCCTCCAAGGACTCCTCTGGGTCTTCTAAGAATAATAAGATGTCGTCAGCGTACAACGCAATTTTTTCTTCCAGTGTACCATAACAAAAGCCCCGCACCCCTGCAGAGGCCCTGATCCGGCCGCGAGCGGCTCTATCGCAAATGCGAAAAGTAGTGGCGACAGCGGGCAGCCCTGTCTAGTGCCTCTGTGTAGAGCGAATTTGCCAGACAACTCACCATTTATCTTAACTCTAGCAGCTGGAGAGGAGTAGAGCAACCGCACCCACGATATGAATCTGGCTCCGAAACCCATGCTCACGAGCACCCTCTACAGATACCTCCATTCAACACTGTCGAATGCCTTCCTAGCATCCAATGAGGCAACCACTCTCCGACCCCATTGTCTGCTGGAAGTTGAAAGTTCAGAAAGAGGCGTCTTAAATTAATCGCGGTAGACCGCTGATGCATAAAGCCGGATTGATCGGGGTGTATTATCTTATGCATTACCCCCGCCAATCGATTCGACAGGATTCTAGCAAGTATCTTAACGTCGGTAGTGAGGAAGGATATGGGCCTGTATGACTCTACTAACTTAGCGTCTTTGTCCGCTTTCGGTATTACCACTATAATGGCTTCATTTATAGATTCTGGCAACTCCCCCTCTCCAGCGCTTCTTCGAGAGCTACCCGCAGTCTTGGGACCAGGACCCCCACCATAGCCTTATACACCTCACTAGGAAACCCATCCGAACCCAGGGACCTATCATTGGCCATACCCATCACCGCTCCTTGCACCTCCTCATCCGTCAGTGGTCTGTCCATGTCTTCCCGGTCCTGCTCATCTAACCCTGGAAGGTCTATTGCAGACATGTATTGGTCTATCTCTGCCTCCAATACTATCAGCTCCGAGGAGTATAGCTGTTGATAGAAATTTCTAAGTATTTCCAATACCTCCCTTGGCTCAGTTATATAGCTCCCATCTGTCCCGTTAATCCCATATATCCTAGTCGAGTCCCTCTGAGCAGCCGAGATAATCGACAAGAGGTGCCCCACCTTCTCTCCCTCCTCAAAATAGACCGCTTTTTGGAATGCTCTCTTGTATTCTGCCTTTTTCAAGTAAAACTGATTAACTTCCACGTGAGCCCTTTTGAGTCTACATCTTGCCTCCTGTGTAGGGTCAAGTATCATCCCCTCCTCAGCTGCATTAAGCTCATCAAGCACAGCCCGTTCCTCATTACGACTAGCTGATTTCCGCCTCGCAATATCCCTTATGAGCAAACCTCTTAAATAAGCTTTCATAGTATCCCACATAACTGTCCCACTGGTGCTCCCATCGTTCAAATTGAAAAATTCCTCTAATTCCTTGCCCAGATTGTTTACATCGATATATTTTAGCCATTCAAGGTGTAAGTTCCAGCTACCCCTAGTTCCATTTCGTCCCCTTTCAACCCTCAGGGACACCGCCAAAGAACTATGGTCCGACAGTGTTCGTGGTAGGTACTCCACCCCTCTCACCAGGCTATCAAACTGATCACTACCCAAAGCCAGATCTATGCGTGACAGGGTGTGGTGTGTAGAAGAGTAGCAAGAGTATGCCCGGGTTCCCCATTCCTCACCCTCCATAAGTCCCTTAGCGCCAATTCATGAAGGAAATGACCAAACGCGGTTGGTCCTTTCCTCCCCTCATTTCCGGCCACAGCTGGCCTATCCCAATATTCATCTATAATGTTGTTCACATTTCCAACAATCATGATAGGCGTGTTAGGTCGCTTCCGGGACAATTCCATTATCTCCAGTATTTTCTTCCCGGAGTATGGGGGGGGATATTAACGCTGCTAGGCCGATCTCCATCCCATTCAGTTTACCCCACAGCAGGATATATTGCCCTTCTTTGTCAATGTGAACTGCCACCTCTTCAAACGGCACCCCCACAGGTATAAGAATCGAGACACCCCTGGCATAGGACGAGTATGTAGAATGATAAGTTTTCTGCAGCCATCTCTTATTTAGAACATCCACCTTTTCCTTCACTAAATGCGTCTCCTGCAGACATATTATGGCAGGTCTAAGGGACCTCACTTGGTCCAAAATTGCCACTCTCTTTGTCCCATCTGAGAGCCCTCTGATGTTCCAGCTGATGATCTTATAACTATCTCCCATAGTAGCACAATACGCATACACCTTCCCACCCAAATATGGTCGCCCAACCATAGATTAGATATTTTACAAATCTACCCTCTTTTTCCCCCCACCCCCCTCCCCCCAAACATACCCCATAAACAAGATTCATTAATATAACCCTCATCGTCACTCTCTTCTCAGAGAAAGCGGGAGCAAACACTCTAGAACGTCTTTACCGCTCTCTGCAAAGTCTCGATATCCACTGCGGTTCACAGTTCCCCGCTGCAAGCAGGAGTATTAAGACCCTCCACGGTGAGAAAAGAAAAAAGAAAGACAAGGAAAGGAGGACTTTAAAAAAAAAAAAAACAGTTTCCACCGTTGCCAACAGTTTGCGTACACATCCGCCCGCTCGCTACTAGGCATCCGTCTCCAGCAACTTCCTCGTCGCCGGTATGGGAAACTTTGCTCGTAACGTCCAGGCTCAGTCTTTCTTCTTATCCTTCTCCGCTCTCAATTTCCTGGCATTAACCTCCATCCACTTCATGACGTCGTCAAGGGTTTGGAAGAAGACTTTATCCATGGCTGCGACCCTCAATTTTGCAGGATAAAACATAGAATAAGTAATGTCCAGTGCCCGGAGTGTCTTCTTAACTTCGCTGTAACTTCTCCGGAGTCTTTGGTACCTCGGGCGAAAAGTCAGGGTGAAAGAAGACCTCATATCCATCAATAGTCAGATCTTGCATTGTCCTGGCTTTCCGCAGTATTATATCTCGATCACGATAGTTTAGAATTTTTGCCAGAAAAGTACGTGGGCCTTCCCCAGGGGGTTGGGGCCTCATTGGAACCCTGTGCGCTCTTTCCACCGCAAAAAGTCGTGTCAGGTTTTCAGCTCCAAATTTGGCCAACAACCAGTTCTCTATAAACACCGTGGGATCTCTACCCTCTGATTTTTCCGGGATTCCCACTATACGGAGATTGTTTCTCCTAGAACGGTTCTCCAAATTATCCGTCTTGGCGGCAATATCAGAGATCCTCTGTGAGTGCCTGTTTTGAATTTTATGCATATTAGTAATCTGGTCTTCAGCCTGACCCACACGTTCCTCCACCTCGCTCATCCGGACGTCTGCCTTCTGCATGGCTTTTTTGATGCCCGTTATTTCCTCCTTAATACCATCCACTCTCACTGTCAGTGTGGTTAGTGCAGTCTTACAGAACATGACTGCCCGAAAGACATCAGTCAATGTGGGCTCTGCAGCTTCATGAGGCAGCACCTCACCTTCCCCAGCCTTAGCTGCAGTACATTGCTCAGTCATCCCATCAGGAGCTACAGGGTTATTCTCTTCCTCCTCTTCTTCCTCAGTCTCCTCGGCCCCCACCTCTTCCCTCCTGGCCTGCACTGCTTCTGTCAGGGATTCCTGACCCCTGGCAAATCTCTTCAGCCTTGCTGCCACCTCCAGCCTCTGCACATATTCTGCTGTTTGCCGCTCTGCCTCCTCCTCAGCGTCGGCGCCATTTTGGGCCAGCACCACACTCCCAGGCCCTGCATCCCTTTGCCGCCTTTTCCCCATTACCACCGCACTGGACCATCTGGATCTTCTCTCCAGCGTCTCCGGAGTTACAGGCACTGGTGCAGGGAAATAAATCTTCACCGTGAAGGGTTTACAACAGGATATAAACAGGATTAAAGACGGAACTGCGGCAGGACCCGACCGCTCACATCAGACGCTAGGCCACGCCCCCCATCATCTGAACTTTTAATTGCCACCATGACTTCCCCAAGAAAAAAAACGTAACAACTGGCCCGGTAATGAGTACTCCCGACCCTGGAGTGGGCGTGTCAAACTTGGCATCACGAACAGGATGCAAGCGGCCCAGTGACACCGGGTCTCGTGCGCCTTAAAAAACTGTTAAAAGACTGTGTAAGAACTAGCTCGCAAAAATGGTTACCACAAAGAACGAGCACCACGTGTAGGTCTGGGGCGTGTCTAGGCCCTCGTCGTGGGAAGGACCTTGGAAAAGGAGCAAAAGGGCAGGCACGCCCAGAGTACTAAAGAAAAGCCAAGGGGACCTGCTTAAGGGCGTTGACTTCGCCTAGAGACAGAACGAAGGAGAGTTGCGTAGTGCAGGGAGTGAGAGGCATCATGGCGAACAACGGGATGGACACTCTGGCTGGCGGACAAGAGAGCGAAAAAGCCCCCAATGCAACTGGGGAGGCTGGAGACTGGGTTCAGTTTACCGGTTCCAAAGACTTTAAAGAGGCAATGAAAGAACTAAGCGAGTTACTGAGCAGTGCGCAGCTGTGGGCCATTAAGGCCTGGAAGAGGCCCCAGCTACAAATGTCGACACATCGAATGCAGGTGCTGGAGCCTCACGAACCACCAGAAGCAGCACCAGCAGTAGAACCAACGAACCAAAGCCGGCCAGCAACTCCGGAGCTGACAGAGGTGCCACCGGCTGCCGCACCAGACCCGCCTGAACCAGCGCCAAAGTCAGAGGGTGATGCCGCTGAGCTGAAAAGTAGTGTGAGCCCAGTGGATACCCCAAAGGTTGAGAGAGGGAAGGCGCATTGGACATCCTATGAGACTCTAACTGGGGGGTGCCCGATTGCAGCCCAGGCGATGAGCAATGTAGAGAGCAGATGCCATGGTGACTACTGGGCCCGAAGGCAAGCTGTTAAAGAAGAAGAGCAATGGCAGTGCCGAGACCTCTGGCAGCCACAGGAGGAGGCTAACCTGGAGGAAAAAGCCTACGTACAAAAGACTCTGATACCCGACCCGGCAGAGCGGCTCCAAGGAGTAGTTGAGGACTTTCACCTCTGGAACGGCTTGGGGTTTGTAAAGGAGTACCGCTTGGAGCAAGAGGTCTTTGTCAGCAGAAAGGACGTTGAGTCGTATCTCCCAACGGGACACCCCGGTCGGGATCTCTACCCTGGAGAAGAGGTCGGTTACACCCGGTGCATGGGACGACGAGCTGGTACGTGTTGCGGGTGTACAAGATCCTGTAGCCTCCATCTCCATATGCAGAGCCAGTTGGACTTTCGAGTGGAAGGACAGTTTGTGGGCAAACGGCCCTTACCCATAAAGTAAGACCTGGAAAGTCTGTGTAAATAGTAGTTAGAATGTTGAATCATGTAAATACTGTATGTCGGTGGTTAGTTAGGTACTGGAATTGTATAAATGTAAATAGTTAAGCCACCATAGTCATCGCACTGGCAGGCGGAGGACTTTAAACAAGAACTGTTCTGAACCTCGGTAGGGGCGAATCCCTGTGAGTCTCTGTGTTACTGGGTTGCTCGGGGACGAGCTAACCTTTGCCAAGGGGGAATGTGGCAACCCACCGGGCAGGCCGCCACCAGAGATACTGCACTCCTCCATTAAAGGGAGAGTTGTGCCACTGCTCTCCAGGTGCTGGGAGGGTGCAGTTGAGCTTCACACGCTCACACACAGACACAACACTTAGGACCCCGGGACGAGGTAGGAAGACTCCAAGCGTAGCCGGGAGGGAAAAGAGTAGAAAGCAGCAGTAGTGAGAAGCAGTGGAGTGAGGATGTGCTCCCACGGGCTGGTGCATGGTCATGCTCGCCCCGGGAGGGAACAACCGACGGGTGTGGAGAAAGAACAGAGCCCTTGGGGTACGGAATGAGAATAGATCCCCGTAAGCCTATATCTGGTGAGAGAACAGAGGAGCTGGTGAACGACACAGGGAACCAGCCCTGAACATGATGCGAATGCTGTAGGCCCGAACCGTTGAAACCCAGAGTCCCTGAGATCCTAATGGGAGCTGCAGCTGAACACTCGGCACAACTTGGAGACGGCGGCCGAACTAGGGAGCAGTATCAGGAAGTGGTACAACTGAGCACACGTGGCTGTCGGTACCTGAGCTCTGTGTGCGGAGGCGCTGAGAGGAGCGGAGAGACAAACGTATAGCTCTGAGAGACCACCAGACAAAAGAACACCCAGAGAGAGAGAGGCAGGAACATCAAAAGAAGCTTGACTGCACAATCCCGGTTCTGGAGACAATGCTGAACTGGAACTTGGCAAAAGGGAAGCACCCAGCGGCCATGTTGAAACAACTGAGTAAAAGTAACGGAACACCAGCAGTGGTGTGTGAGACTTTTGTAGCAGCGACCACCGTCCGCACAGGCCGCATGAAACACCGGGGTTCAGGTGACCTGACTAACATCTGTCGAGGTGCAAGCCTACTTCTCCTTCCCGCTGCCCTAGGGACCGCGCTCCACCTGTGGTGAGCGAAACCATCTAAGCTGCCAGTCATCATCCCCAGAGGTTCTGAAGCAGTGGCGGACGCTCATGGCCGCTCACCGCAGGTGGTGTCACGAATACCCCTTTTCATTTCAATTTCCCCCTGTCATCTGAACTTTTAATTGACACCGCCAGGGTCACGGAGCCGGATGGCCACCTTGACATCCCAAACAAAAGAACCGTATGAACTGGCCTGGTAACGAGTACCCCTGGCCCTGGAGTGGATGTGTCAGTTACACCTGCTGCAATGATTGCCCTCTGTCTTATGCCTTTGTATCATTAATATGGAAAAAACTCACTTGTCATATATTTACCATGGTATCAATAGTTAAAGGAAATCTGTCAGCAGGTTTTTAAACCACAAAACCAATGTCATCTATGTAAAGTCGCTGTAATGCTGATTAATTCCATACCTTTGTTTTAGAAATCCTTCCTATTTTTGAGAAATTTATAGACAAATTATTATGCAAATGAGTTGTAAGCAGGGTCGGCCCTACACTTACAGCTCTCTGACCTATCTCACTATTTCCTCACCTGTCTCCCGTCAGTTTTTGACAGTTCTCTCTTGTCTCCCCAACCTGACATCTTGTGCAAGTGCCATCATTCTCTGGTAAAAAATGTTTGTACTATGTATGCCAGGAGCTAGAAAAATATTAGAATTTGAGAGTCCTCAGGGGTTGATACCTTTTAATGGCTGGCTGAAAAGATGGTAAATAATAGAAAACTTTCCAGACAGTTTTGAAAGTTAACTTCAAATGTCAAAGAATCAGAAGTCTGGGAATATAAATTTCGAACAGGAATGAATGTGTTGCATGGATTTATGTGTTTTTACATCAATTGAGGAAAGTTCCAATCTTGGACCACTAATCAAAAGACACTAAGCTATCACACGTGTTATCTCTGAACTCTGGTATTTACTGCCCAGATGCTCCTCCTCTTCCCCCTCCCAATACAGACCACTATGTCTTGCTTAGTCAACCCTGCATATGTGTATATATGTGTTTGTAATCCAGGCGTGTGTAGAAAAGAAAGGAGACTTTGGACCGCACTCCCACTCCAATAAATCAATGCATTCAGGTTATTTAGAACTCATATGGTGGTTTAATTCAATAAGTTTCAGGGTTTAAAAACCCCCTTCTTCTCCTGGAATACCACATCCTACTTTGTGCTACTCCTGATGAAGGGGGTTTTAAATCCTGAAATGCGTTGAAATAAACCACCATATGAGTTCTAAATAATCTGAATGCATTGATTTATTAGAGAGGGAGAGCGGTCCGAAGTCCCCTTTCTTTTCTACACACTCCTGGATTACAACACGTGGAAGGACTGCAGCATACTGAAAAACCTAGATATCATAGATATCGCATGCGAATACAAAGGTTGTGACAGATCACAACCGGTCCAGGTGAGCTTGTACACTATACTTGCTTAACTGTTATCTCACAGATAAACACTATTGTGCGCCTTTTCCTTCCAGCAATCTGCTCCTACAGTATATATGTGTTTGGCTACCTTCACATTACGATTTGAAGGGAGCCGATGCTGTCCGATATAAATCGGACAGCATCGGCTCCCTTCTGATGCCTGGAATCGGGTGCCAAATAGGCACCCGATTCCGGCATAAAATCGCTCCCTGCGGGATGAAAAAAATAAAGAAAAATAAAGGTTATTCTCACCTCCCCCCGAGCCCCCGCCGTCTTCCGCCATCTTCTGCCATCTTCTTGGAGGCTCCCGGTGGATCCCGCAGGCTGCCGGTGTCAGCAGAGCGCTCCCTCTGCTGTTCAGGACCTGCGGTGATGTCTCAGTCACGTGACCGCGGGTTCACCATGGCGGAAGTCGGCGGGGGCTCGGGGGGAGGTGAGAATAACCTTTATTTTTTTTTTTAACCCTTGTGCTCCTAGTTAGGAGCAGTTTTACTGTACTGAGCATTCTCAGTACAGTAAAACGGTGTCCGAGGAGACATCACATGTTTCCTCGGACCCTTCTCCATAGGGCCCCATGTTATAGGGATCGGACCTAATCGGATGTGCATTAAATGCCATCCGATTTGGTCCGATCCGAATCTGTCAGATTTTATTTTCGGTGCAAAAATCGGAGCAAGCTCCGATTTTTGCACCGATAATAAAATCGGACAGAATCGGATCGGACCAAATCGGATGGCATTTAGTGCACATCCGATTAGGTCCGATGCCCATAGAGCTGCATGGGGCCCAAAATCGGTCCGATGCTGTCCGATTTTTATCGGACAGCATCGGAAATGATAAAATCGTTATGTGAAAGCAGCCTTTGTTAAGAAAGTGTCATTATTAAAGGGAACCTGTCACCAGAAAAATGCAGTACAATCTATCAGTTAGTGACTAGGGATGAGCGAGTACCGCACTATTCGGACTAGCTATACTCGCAACGAGTAGGTCCCGGTGTATCTATAGATACACTGCGAAAGTACCCTAAAAGTGAATAAAAGTGGCAGTTCACCTAGGACCTTGCAATCTGGCCAATCAGGTGGCCGCTAGCGATCACGTGGTTGTGACATGTCACCATCTGATTGGCCAGATCGCTACCAGCCGTCTGATTGGCTGGAAGTCACAGGTCCTTGTCCGGTGATCGCAGGTCCTCTGGGACGGTCCTGGTGCAGGCGTCGGACAGGTCAGTATGTAATTTTATTATTTTTAACAACTTTTATTCATTTTTAGGGTACTTTCGCAGTGTATCTATGGATACACTGCGAAAGTAATCGGACTACTCGCTACTCCTGAGTACTCATAAGATACTCGGAGAGTAGCGAGTACCCGAATACTGCTACTATTTGGCGAGTTCCGAACTTATACAAGGATAGCTGCCAGTCACTGATAGGACCGCCCTCTGGACCCAAAATCCCAGAAAGAACAGGGTTTAAATGATGAAATCACAGGTTTTACTGAAGCTTTTCTCACAAAACTATATATTAATCTACTCAGTTCCCCCTGCTCTATTACATGGTGCCTGCAGATTGCACTGCATTTTCATGGTGACAAGTTCTCTTTAGGCCTGAAGAATAGACGTAAGTAGTCTGGAAAGCTTGCTATTGTGGCACCCCAGAGTCCAGTAGCCACAATATCATTGCCTCCCTCAGGGGGTTATGACATGCCTGGAAGCAAGAAGGGGTATCTACACCAGATAAGCCCACTGCATATAACACCTTTCCTGGCTCCATACCAGAAGGCGGAGCTCTAACCCGGGTTGAGGGTAGCTTCCCTATAAATTCTGGCACGGAGGTGGGGATTAGTCAGTTCAGCACGGAGAACACCAGAGATCCTGCCATGGAAAAAGAAGAAGAAGGAGTGAAGAACCCGGACTTCTTCAGCAACACCGTAAGAGTGAATGTGATGTGTTCCTTATTGACCCCATCCCATCCCTGAATGAATGAATAGCCTTTTTCCCCTGTTTGTCTTTTGTGTTTTATTGAAAAGACAGCAATGCCTTGAACAGTGAGTGGTATGAACATTGATTTAAATAGTTGAGCACCTAGTGTGCTCCCCATTGGTTTTATGACCAGGTAGCACTGCGAGACTGTGTGCACCAGAACTTTGAACTAAGGCTGCTGCGTGTTCTTATGAACAGCTTTTTGAAGCACTTTTGCCTGTTTTTCCTGAGGTTTTTTATACTTTTAGAATGTGAACGTTTTGAACTTTAGCACTTAACCAGGTGTGCAAAAGAGTCGGTATCATTATGCCACAGGACTCTTGAGACTGAACAGTGAACTGAGCAACCCGTGTGCCGAAAAGGTTAAGGAAAATGAGGTGTAAGATGCCGGCATGGAGATTAACAACTTTGCCACAAGTTGGTGTCCCGAGGGCCTGGATGCCTCAGCACTTACAGCCAAGGACGGGCTGAGTACTGTGTTTAAGATGTAAATAGTTAAATTAATGCAACGTTTAAGTACCGTGCCTCCGTAACCAGAAGAAAAGTGCTGATTAATAGTGTTGTTTAATAAAATAAAAATGTTTTCAGGGGGAACCATGCCGGACGGCGTGGGGACACGCCGGTTTAACTCCGGGGGAATGTGGCGCCCCTGCGACCAGGGTGGCCACGGGTAGGAACTGCAGCCAGGCAGGTGGAGACAGGTTTTTACACAAAACACCTTCACAGCACACACCCACGAACACAAGACCCAACCCGGAGCCCGGAACTCTAGGCGGTCAAGGGATGGTAGGGCCAGTCACAGTGGGTGGGATGTAGTTCCTAACACACGGGCTGGAGGAAGAGCAGCACATAGGACCAAGGCTTGCTACCCATACACCGGGAGAAGCCAGACAAGGGACCGAGTTGCCCCTATACAGTCCACAGAGAGAGAGGAGTATAGAGAAGAGCCTGAAAGGTATCAGAGGGAGAGAAGGGTCTCAGAAGGAAACCTGGCTGCAGAGGGTTAAGTGACTGGAGTTACCCATGTTTAAGAACTGTACCGTGAATTGTTTGTACTGAGAAAGAACATGCAAGTAAAACCCGGTGAACCCTGCTTCAGTCTTCCGTGTGTGATTCCCTGCATGCAGAAATGTTATATCCATATTTCACCCTGTCAGGAGCAGCCCCGACCTACCGCGGGCTCATCCATCCGGCTGCAGCACCATCCATCCTCCTGGCAGCAGACAGCAGTAGCGGTGGTCCCCCATTGACCACAACCCGTGGGTGGTGTCACGACAACCCCTGTAAAAATACCCCTTTTACTTGTGGGCTCGGGACAGGGTTTGGACCAAGACCGCCGTGATAACCCCCATGATATCCCCGGTACCGAGAACCCTGTCCCAGTGGGCTCCACATACTTTCACCCTGCTTTTTCTAGCCACTGGCCAGTGGGTGGCCTGAATAGGGACCAAGTTGTTGAATATCTGTGTAAGCGTCCTTTGTGGATACTGACAAATGTGAATATACTATGGTAACTGAGGATTGATGTGGAGGGAAAAAAACTGTATATCATTGGTGAGAAGGCTTTAGCAGAGTTATTAATGATTGTAGACTCATCACTCTGGTTGCTAGCTAATATAATGAATAACAGAAGCACCCCGTCTAAACATTACTATCCTCAACTTACACATCGACTATTTGTTGACTATTTTACACATTGACTAGTTGTTGACAAAGGTGGTCCATGGAGCACCGAGGAGTCCCAGGGATAGACCTAGACTCTGAGGATCAAGGCAAATATTTGTCTGTCGATTTGATCCTTTAACTGACACCTCTGCTATCTAGGGGGTTCATAATCAGTAACAAGTTGGCCCCGTCAGGTTTACACCTGGGGCATACGTGTTGAAAACTCTGTTGTTAGGCAGGGTGAAGCAGGGATAGAACAGGGACATAGATTTAACCCCCTTCACAGATATCAACTGGTTTTTGTATATAGAAGGACTCATAGTCCAAGGTTTTAGATTTATCATTAAAAGTTATATTTTAGGTACCGTATATACTCGCGTATAAGCCGAGTTTTTCAGCCCAAAAATTGGGCTGAAAAGTACCCCCCTCGGCTTATACGCGAGTCAGTGCTGTATACAGATGTATACATCGGTATACAGCAGCCCCCGCATCCCCAGTAATGCAGGGCCCCCCCAGCGTCTCTCCGTTCACCTGTAAAGGAAGCTATACTTATCACAGTGCTCTGTCCGCGCCCGCTCGCACCCGCTCTCAGCAGCCGACCGCGATTCTCCATCTTGCGTCTTCTTTCTTCCTGTTTCTGTGCTCGTCGCGGGCAATGACGTCATTCCCTGCGACGAGCACAGGAAACAGGAAGAAAGAAGACGCAAGATGGAGGATCGCGGTCGGCTGCTGAGAGCGGGTGCGAGTGGGCGCGGACAGAGCACTGTGATAAGTATAGCTTCCTTTACAGGTGACCGGAGAGATGCTGGGGGGGCCCTGCATTACTGGGGATGCCTGTATACTACCGCTGGGGCTGCTATATACCTCTGGGGCCCTGTATACTACCACTGGGGCTGTATATACTACCACTGGGGCTGTATAAACCACTGGGGCTGTATATACTGCTGGGCCCTGTATACTACCACTGGGGCTGTATACACTACCACTGGGGCTGTATATACTACCACTGAGGCTGTATATACCTCTGGGGCCCTGTATACTACCACTGGGGCTGTATAAACCACTGGGGCTGTATATACTGCTGGGGCCCTGTATACTACCACTGGGGCTGTATATACTACCACTGGGGCTGTATATACTACCACTGGGCTGTATATACCTCTGGGGCCCTGTATACTACCACTGGGCTGTATATACTACCACTGGGGCTGTATAAACCACTGGGGCTGTATATACTGCTGGGGCCCTGTATACTACCACTGGGGCTGTATATACTACCACTGGGGCTGTATATACTACTAGGGCTGCGTCTATACTACCACTGGGGCTGTATAAACCACTGGGGCTGTATATACTGCTGGGGCCCTGTATATACTACCACTGGGGCTGTATATACCTCTGGGGCCCTGTATACTACCACTGGGGCTGTATAAACCACTGGGGCTGTATATACTGCTGGGGCCCTGTATACTACCACTGGGGCTGTATATACTACCACTGGGGCTGTATATACTACTAGGGCTGCGTCTATACTACCACTGGAGCTGTATATACCACTGGGGCTGTATATACTACTGGGGCTGCGTGTATACTACCACTGGGGCTGCTGTATCTACCTCTGGGACTGGTGTATACCACACTGCTGGGGGCTGTATACTTGTGCTAGGGTCCACCCTCGGCTTATACACGAGTCAATAGATTTTCCCAGGTTTTGGGGGCAAAAGTAGGGGGGTCGGCTTATACACGGGTCGGCTTATACACGAGTATATACGGTAATACCTTTGCTAGATGATAAACACAAGAGGTGTAGCCTTCACAACAGTGCTATAGCAGTGTCTGGCACACACTGCTACTAGCCAAAAAGGATTTACTGGGCTAAATTTGGCCAGATGATGTAAAAAACGCTTGCACAGCACTGGAACAGACCTGCCTGGCAAACAGTGCTTCTAAACCGTAAAAAGAGATGTTCTTGGAAGTAGTCCCTACTATCTCTCTATCTAACTTGGAATGGAATCGCTATCAAGCTGACATACCCCAGGGCTGTGTGGAATCTGGTTCTGGCATTGGTTTACTGGGGATGTCACGGGCGGCCTGTCCCGGACCCGTGGCCCTGGTGGTCACTGAAAAAGGGGTTAAAAATAAAAAGAGTTTGTGATGCCACCTACAGTTCCCGGTAATGATACTGGCGCTGCTTGCAGACCTCAGGGCTGATGATGATGCTAGTTGGTAACGCTCCCTGTAGGTGGAGCGGGATTCCCTGGGCAGTTGTGAATGAATAGGGATTTTACACAGGGAGGCGGCTCATCAGGTGGAGATGCTGGCAGACAGTCTGTTATGGGGGAGCAAAAGTATGGCTCCTCCAGCGCAGGCCAGTGAAACACCACACACAGTCTTTGACTCTGAATTGGGCTTTACTGGCAGACTTCAGGCAGCATTAGATGTTACAGTTCACAGGTACTGCTGGCCTGGGTAGTCGCCAGGGGACCAGGACGTCTCACTTGGGACCCTCGGTGGTGTACCTGACGCTCCTTTCTTTTTTTATAATTCTTTATTTTTTACATTTATACATTTATACGATTTAACATCAGGTGTTAACAACAGCGTGAACCAATATACCAATCAATTGTTTACATCAACTGTCCATGTTACTTAAGAAGATATAATAAGCCAGGCGTGGGATAAAGCGAATAACGTCATTACAATATTCCTCGTCATATGTGTACTATACCAGCGTGTATCAATGATCTATCCAAAGTGCAGATCTTCCCTGTCCTCTTGTAATTAAGAACAGAATTCTCTGACGCTTTTCTTATCGCTTCGTAACGGGAATTAAGACTGCCTAGCAATAACTGTAATAACAAATAGATAAGGTCCACTTAACCTTAGTACATAAAGACAAAGACAAACATATTCAAAGAGAGAAAAGAGAGAAAGAAGAGAGATAGTTAGGGATTGATGGGGAAGGGGAGGAAAAAAAAAAAAAAAGGGGGGGGTAAGGGCGGAACAGAAAACAAAACTGGGGAATATAGTATAATATTCTAATAAAGCCTCATTAAAGTATACTCAATAGGTTACACGGACATGGCGAGTCAGCTACTGATCTCTGTAGGTCTTATATAGATCAGACTGTTGAAATGACATCCAACTAAACCAGGTATTTCTAAATTGTACATAAGTATCATGGATAGAGGAGGTCAAGTCTTCCAAGTGCATGAGGTCATTCACCTTATTCAGCCATTGAGCAACAGAAGGGCCAGACTCTCTCCTCCAAAGCATTGGGATGCAAGATCTCGCTGCCATTACCAGAAATCTCAAAAGGGACCGTTTATACTTGCGGAGAGGGATCTCACTGTGGTGTAACATGAAGAGACTCGGGCCAAGTTCACCAGGGTAGTCTGTGACCACTCGAATAATCTCCACCACCCTGCCGCTCCTTTCTTCTATCGTAACTGCGCTCTCCCTCTCCTTAGTGCTCCCATGCGCAGAGCCCTCAGCTGACTCCCACGAATCCTTTCTGAAAGGTTCCCCTCTTGGACCTCCGGACCCTGTTCAGGATATTTTGGGGGGTATGCCGGGTGTCGGCCACAAATTCCCTGAGAAGCTCGTGTCCCTCCGGTTTGGCGGCTAGGGGATAAATGCCTGCACCATTCTAGGAGCCGGTTCTCCGTTCCTGGACTGGGTCCCTCCTGCCGGTGGACTGACCAGCCCAGATTCGGGTGCACCTCAACATCCTGGGATCCCCCTTCTGTCTGGGCCACCTCTCCTGAGGTGCCCTCCGGTGTGCTCCTCACAGGGTTCTCACTCACCCTCCTCCCTGACTCTATCTGACTAACCTTCTTCCAGCTCTTCCATTACACTCTAAGCTCCTCCCACAGGGACCTGTTCCCTAGCAATAGGTTAACCTATTGGTCCCCTGGTCTAAGGTGTGTGGATGGGTGTATTGAGGGTCCCTTATGTGACATCCCATGTTCCCTGGCCACAGGGATACCACACACTCTCTTATGGGTGCAGTACCCCTATGTGGCGTCCCAACCAGTGGGGCGCCACATAACTATCTTTGTAGCGCACACAGCAGCAGCGGCGGCATCTGACACTGAGCTCCAACATTGATCAAATGGTGAGGAGGAAAATGGCCGGTTCTTATATGGCAAGGACATGTGCCATACCCAGCCGATGACACAGCAAAGCAAAAAGTGCACTTTGCTCTATGCGTGCTGATAGGTTGACAGACCGGACCACCCACAGTTAGTGCGGGAAGGAAAAAAAATGGAGATTATTTGACCACAAACCTCTCCCCTGCCCCCCCTCCAGCCCACTATTCCTAGACACTCAAACTCATAATAACGTTGAACAAAAGCATTACTGCGAAAAGTCAGTAACGCTTTTGGTCAATGAACAGTTATTGAACATAACCTCGAATTACTGAATTTTTAGCAAATTGTTTGCATTCGTCAAATGACTCGAACATAGCCCAAAACAGGTCGAAATTGAAAATGGCGACATGTTTGTCGATTCTGGCCAAATCAATCTTCTCCTAATGCAAATTTGGGGCAAGTAGTAAGATTTGCCTCTAACTCTCATGCATATACTCATGCGCGGCCAAATCTTGATTGTTCTACCGTTGGAGCAGAATGAGACAACCCTTTACCAGTGACGTTTGGAACACCATTGGCGATGTGAGCAGATGGAATACTCAACAACCTTGAATGTCTCGGTATGCGTCCAACCAGTGTGGCCCCTTGGGGATTTTTTGGCAGCGCAGGAGGGGTTTGAGATTCTGGTCGTCTGGATCTCAGTCCTTCTTGACTACTTTCGTCACTTTGTTTCCTACCTTTGCCCTTTCTTTCATGGATATAACAATTGCGCTTGCTATATAATTAGTTATTATATTAGGTAAGAAATTGCGTATGTCTACGAGTCTCTTAAAAATATGATGGTGCGCAACTTCCGAGGTGTGGAGGATTACAAAGGGTTAGACTGCAACACTGGAAGAAGACTGATAACTTTAGCTATAATGCAGGCTCGGCCTATGTGCAAAGCTGTTCAATGTGAATGGGTATACAGGCACAGCAGACATGCTTCTGATTTAGAGGAAAAAAATGAGAATATACTAATGCAATCCATGGGATTTCAGCCCTGTATATCAAGGTCTCTCAGCTACCTGGGTCTAAAACATTGGCCTCTTCGCGGTATATTGCTTGAATAGGTGTCTGTGCCATTAAACCTGCATGTGGGTGTGCCAGTGGTGGGCCAACTGGACGGAGTGCTCAGTACCATGACCGGGGTATCACAGGGATACCCCGGTCGACGTGTACCGAGCCACAGAAAAGGGGATATTTACAGGGGTTTGTAGTGGACGCCAGCCACGGGTTGTGGTCAGCAAGGGAACCAACGCTGGGTACTTCTGGAGGGATAGTGATGCTGCAGCAGATGTGATGCCGCCGGGTCGGGGCGCTCCTGACGGGTGGATTTGTGGAATATACAGTTCGTTTTGCGAACACGGGAGACTGAAGCAGGGTTCACCGGGTTTTACTAGCACGTTCTTCAGTAAGTTCCAAACACTGTTCACAGTTAACAAAGTTAACTCCGTACACTCGTACACTCGCTGAACCCTCTGATGCCAGGTTTCCTCTCTGAGACCCTTCACCTTCTCTATACCTTTCAGGCTCTCTTCTGTGCTTCTCTTCCCCGTGGGCTGTATAGGGGCAGCTCGGTCCTTGTCTGGCTATGTGTGTGGGTGGTAAGCCTGGGTCTTATGTGCTGCTGATCCTCCAGCCCGTGTGTTGGGTGACCAGATCTGGAATCTGTGTCTCCCCGTAGGTGTGTCTGTGTACCGGCGTGTAGCTACGGTCACCCAGAGCCGACTCTCTGGTCCCAGCCTAGCCTTGGATGTCCCTATCTTGCAAGGGATCACTGGGCCCTTTCCTACCTGTGTAACTTCTGCACTGGGAGGGATTCTCTTAACCGTCGTTCTCTAACACCGCTGCCGTGTTCCTCGAACTCAGTTGTCCTGGTCCGGTTTCTCCACTTTCCCTTGGGCTGCAGGCTATGGAGCGGGCTTTCTCTCCAGCGAACGGTGTCTCGCAGGATTCTGCACCGCCAGCGAGCCTCAAGCCTTCCAGGAAGTCTCTCTGTCTTTTCTGGTCACTCTGTCTTTGCTTCTCTGCACCCACTGGCCTACTCTTGGTCTTTGCTTCTCAGCCTACTCCGGCCTACTACCTATCTCCTCCTTGTTCCCCCTTTTTGTACCTAGTTCGTCACCTGACCTATGTTCCCACCCACTTCCCTCTAAATCCTCACAAAAACTCGAGTCACAGCACCAAGGCTTTACCGGGTACAGCTGTTACCCATAACAAGGCGCATGTCCAATTCCAGGGAGTCCAACCTGGACCATATATACTATAATAAATAAGACAGCCCCCTTGATAAAGATCTGTGATCAAAACGTCGCTCGTTTGGGGCAGAAATAAAGAGGACACTTTGAACCAATAGCCAACCGGTGAGGCGCTGTCTTACTTATTTATATTCCTCTAAACCCTGTCACTCCTTTACCCACCTAAAGTCCCGGGCTTCGGGTTGGGTGTTGTGTCTTGTGGGTGTGTGTTTGAAGGTGTTCCTAAAGAACTGTCTCCTCCTGCCTGGCTGCAGTTCCTACCTGTGGCCACCCTGGTTGCAGGGGCGCCACATCAGGACCTAGGCTACAGCATGATGTAGAGTCTCTAGCAAAGAAAAAAAATCATGCAGAAGCAAATTGCACACCCTTAATCACAAAAACGATTTTATTGGTACCAAAGTGGGCGAACAACACATATATTAAAAACATTTAAAACCAAGTAGGTCTCAGCATACCAGCTGCCTATAATAAACCATAACACATCTAAATGGCAATTGGGTGCCTATAATACAGGGAATTTGTCACAACCATATCTCAGATAAAACAATGATTCCTTTGAATAATCAAGGTTTATAGATAACCAAAACATTCAATGATGTGTAAAGCATATCCCAACAAAAGGCAACCCAATCATACCCAATTAGATGCTGCAACCTGGGGGACTGGGGTCCCCACGCGTTCCGCTGCGCATGGCAGCTTCCTCAGGGGAATCTAGTAAACCCTGTGTTGATTCAGCCTTATATACAAATACATTTAGTGCTAAGTGGGCCATGATTACTATGGATGATACGTTCCAGCTGTAACAGGGAGGGAGTTACCTGGAATCATGTGTACACACAGCGACCTTAGTGTCTGAGGGCAGGAGGCAGGACGTGAACCATACACTTCCGGTTGCATCGGGAGCTTGTCTATACATAGTCTTTTCTGGATGTGTGCGCGGTCACCATGTTGGTGCTGTGTGCGCCCGCGCACCAGAAGTGACGTGGCCCGGTTGTCATGGTGGCACGGTGTGTAACCGCGCATCGGAAGTGAAGTTATCCAGTCACCATGGCACTGCTGTATGTGACCGCGCACCGGAAATGACGCAACCTGGTCGTCATGGTGAGAGATGTCACTCCTCACCTAGTAAAAGGAAGCATAATGCGCATGTCTCCCTGGCATATAGTTGATTCAGGCACAGTCGCTGTTAAAGAAATGACAATGGATGTACTTGATATATGGGCGAAGCAGGATTTTGGATAATGAAATGCCGAATGTAATATTAGTATTAATCAGTCCAACTACAGGATATCGATGTTTTGGTAAACCTATAAGGAAAAATCCTGTTCAAAAAAGTTGTTAGAATCCTGGAATGTTAGACAGGAATAAAACAGGGAAGTATTCCCAAACGGCATACTTAATGAAATATGTACATATACAAATAAGTTACGGTAGATTAAACAATCTAATAATGCGATTATAAGTAGAAGGACTGAACTAGGAATAATATGACTGACTAATAGTCAAACAACATAGTCCGAACCCGACATTCAAAGGAGGGAGCACCGGCATAGGACATGCGGGATCCCCTCTGGTAGGATCAAGGGGGGTCCCTATATATTTTTATTCAGGAGTTAACTTGCAACTGGTATGTACAGTAATGGAGCCAAAAAGTGGCCCCAATGTGTATGTCTATATGAGTACAAGAATTCTGCCATCTGCCCATAATCCATCACCAGTACTGTAAAGTAAAGATTACATGTATATAGTCTAGAAAATTATCTTTATTGACAAAAATAGCATAATAAATACAATACAATCCCATATCCAAAATTTCCAATAAGTTCAAGATTAAATCTACTATAAATACAGATATCCAAGGTTAAAAAGAAGGTAATTTTGAAGTAGGAAATCCGACCACCACGGAATATGTACTCAATCCCTTGAGGCCCGTAAGGAGTAATAAAATTCAAATATGAGTAGAAGAAACCCCCAGGGTGTAGCTAACCTACTGCTATACCTCCAATGTATAGGTCAGTGGACCAATGAAAGGCCCCCAGGTTGCAGGATCAGGACATGGTAAAACCCCACTTTTAGTATATTACGTCAGAGATGATGATAATACCATTTTAAACTGGATGATTGTAAACAAGTAAAAAGGTCCATCCACGATTTGTCTGTGTTCAAGAAAACAGGTGTTCCGTATGCGAGCATCCAGATTGTACCTGAATCAATCCAGAACTTAGTCCTTTTTGTACAAATCGTACATACGGAATATTCAGCAAGGAAAAGGTGAATGCCAAATTGAACAAAAGATGGAATCCATCCACAGGGTTCATCAGTCTTATTTCTTGAGCATTGGACCAAGGAGTCGATTCTTGTCCTGTGTCCATCACTTCCGCTGTGATCATCATGGTTAATGAATCCATGAAATTCTAACCCGGTGTTAAGTCCTATGAAAAATGAAAAACATCATTGTAAATAATACAATCATGTGTACAGGATATAATTACACCTTGGTTATCCCAGAAATCCAGTGAAGTTTAGTTCTTCATTTAATCCATAGGGAGTGATGGAGCGCAACGCAAAGATCCATCTCGCCTCTGTTTGTAGGAGCCATTTATTGGCAGATCCACCACGCCCATTACTGTGGTATTTTTGGAGACTCAAAACCTGAAGACCGTTGGTATTACCACAGTGTGCAGCCAAAAAATGAGCTGCCACTGAGGTAAGGGGTTTACCCTTAATTAATGTTCCTGCTGCTAAATTTATTGTAGACGTATGATGTTGAATCCTACATCTCAGTTCTTGGACGTTTGTCCCACGTAGACCTTGTTGCATGGGCATAACAGAGCATATATAACATCCCTAGATTTGCAATTGATGTATGTTTTTAATCTATGCTCTGTATTATCCAACGGATTATGGAATGTATCGCGGACTGGTTGCATGAAACCGCAAATGTTGCAGTTTCCTCATGGGAAAGAGCCACGTAAGCGAATATCTCGGCCCAAGGGAACCGTTGTTTCTGTGAAGTGAATACGGGTGACAATGTCCCCGATGTTACGTGCCCTTCTTGCTGTCATTTGTGGTCGAATATTAATAAGGGACCTAGTCTGAGTATCTTCTAAAAGAACATCCCAGTAATTACTTAAGATTCTGCTTACCTCACTCCATCGGTTATTGAAGTCAGTGATGAATCTCACTGTTGATTCCTGAGTCCGTGGTCGTGGTCGCAGTAATGAAGTCTGATTTTCCTTGATTGTCCTCTGGAAGGCTGAGGAAATGACTTGCTTAGGGTAACCCCTTGATCGAAGTCATTCCGTTAGACCTTTACAATGAAGAACTCCAGATCATTAATCTATCCAACTATAACCTGAATTCCTATGAGGCAGCTGTTTTGAAAAGGGGTCTAACATTCTCACCCACCCAGGAGCTAGATAAGTTCACACTTATTAAAGATTTATTTCTATTTTGTAGGAAACTGTTGCTCCAAGTTCTCCACCGTAAGCCGGACATCATCAACAGTTTGGGACAATCTGAACAACAGACATTAAGGGATTTGCTGAAATTGATACAAGAAGACTCTACCAGTACAGGTATGCAACGATTTCCACACAAATTGCCATCCAATAAGTGTCCCCCCCTTTCATTAGTCCCCTCAGTAAAATAGTTTTTTGAGTTAGTGAAGAGCGAAATCAATAGACTAACTCCACAGAGAGGCATATTGCCCAATCTCACTAAGGAAGAACGTAAAGCCTTCAATGGTCTGAAAAACAACCAACAATTTTTAATTAAGGAGGCCGACAAAGGAGGCAATATGGCCCTCTGGCCTAGACCTATGTACCAGGAGGAGGCACAAAGGCAACTGGGGAACTTTTTACCAGAAATTACCCTCAGATCCCACCGATGTGTTCACCAAAAAACTACGGCGACTTCTAATGACAGCCTTTGAACATAGTATTATCACCCTGAATGAGAGGAAGTTTATGTGGCCAAGTAGTCCCACTATAGCAACATTTTATATGTTGCTGAAAGTACACAAGAACATGATAAAACCACCAGGACGCCCAATTGTTTCGTCCATAAATAGTCTTTGTGAGAAAGCTTGTACTTACCTGGATTATTTTTTGCAGCCCATGGCGACATCCCAAACCTCATACATACGTGATACATCACACTTCATTCAACGCACCAAGGATCTACAGCTGTCGACTGACGTCTGTATTGTGACCTGTGATGTCGAGTCCCTATATTTGAATATTGGTCATGAAGACGGGATATCACCAGTCATATATTTCCTGGACCAAAATGTAAGCTCGGATCGTATGCACGACTCGTTCCTTGTGGACTTATTGAGATCTGTGTTACAGCATAATTACTTCTTATTCAATCGGTCATTCTATAAGCAAGTGTCTGGTGTGGCGATTGGAGTGCGGTGCGCACCTTCCTTTGCCAACATTTTTCTTAGATGGTGGGAGCTAGAGATTGTGTATCCAAAGCAGGCGTTTAAAGACCATGTGTCCAATTGGTTTAGATATATAGATGATGTGTGTTTCTTCTGGTCAGGATCACAGGCTGATTTAACTTTATTTATGGAGAACTTAAACAACAATCATCTGAATAGCCATTTGACCTATAGCGTGTCAACTAACATGGCCACATTCTTGGATTTGCAGGTCTCACTGTCTGAAGGTCGTATTTATACCGAGTTATTTCGGAAACCTACGGCTACCAATAATCTCCTCCAATTCCAAAGCTTTCATCCCAAACACACCAAAAGAGGACTTCCATTCGGGCAATTTCTCTGTATAAGACGTACATGTACGACGGATGAAAGATTTCGATACCATGCTAAAGGTCTAACGGAACGACTTCGATCAAGGGGTTACCCTAAGCAAGTCATTTCCTCAGCCTTCCAGAGGGCAATCAAGGAAAATCAGACTTCATTACTGCGACCACGGACTCAGGAATCAACAGTGAGATTCATCACTGACTTCAATAACCGATGGAGTGAGGTAAGCAGAATCTTAAGTAATCACTGGGATGTTCTTCTAGAAGATACTCAGACTAGGTCCCTTATTAACATTCGACCACAAATGACAGCAAGAAGGGCACGTAACATCGGGGATATTGTCACCCGTAGTCACTTCACAGAAACAACGGTTTCTTTGGCTCGAGGTATTCGCTTACGTGGCTCTTTCCATGCGAAAACTGCAACATTTGCGGTTTCATGCAACCAGTCCGCGATACATTCCGTAATCCATTGGATAATACAGAGCATAGATTAAAAACATACATCAATTGCAAACCTAGGGATGTTATATATGCTCTGTTATGCCCATGCAACAAGGTCTACGTGGGACAAACAGGAACTGAGATGTAGGATTCAACATCATACGTCTACAATAAATTTAGCAGCAGGAACATTAATTAAGGGTAAACCCCTTACCTCAGTGGCAGCTCATTTTTTGGCTGCACACTGTTGTGATACCAATGGTCTTCGGGTTTTGGGTCTCCAAAAATACCACAGTAATGGGCGTGGTGGATCTGCCAATAAATTGCTCCTACAAACAGAGGCGAGATGGATCTTTGCGTTGCGCTCCATCACTCCCTATGGATCAAATGATGAACTAACCTTCACTGGATTTCTGGGATAACCAAGGTGTAATTATATCCTGTACACATGATTGTATTATTTACAGTGCTGTTTTTCATTTTTCATAGGACTTAACACCAGGTTAGCATTTCATGGATTCATTAACCATGATGATCACAGCGGAAGTGATGGACACAGGACAAGAATCGACTCCTTGGTCCAATGCTCAAGAAATAAGACTGATGAACCCTGTGGATGGATTCCATCTTTTGTTCAATTTGGCATTCACCTTTTCCTTGCTGAATATTCCGTATGTACGATTTGTACAAAAAGGACTAAGTTCTGGATTGATTCAGGTACAATCTGGATGCTCGCATACGGAACACCTGTTTTCTTGAACACAGACAAATTGTGGATGGACCTTTTTACTTGTTTACAATCATCCAGTTTAAAATGGTATTATCTTCATCTCTGACGTAAATATACTAAAAGTAGGGTTTTACCATGTCCTGATGCTGCAACCTGGGGGCCTTTATTGGTTCATTGACCTATACATTGGAGGTATAGCGGTAGTTTAGCTACATCCCTGGGGTTTCTTCTACTCATATTTGAATTTTTTTACTCCTTACGGGCCTCAAGGGATTTAGTACATATTCCGTGGTGGTCGGATTTCCTACTTCAAAATTACTTCTTTTTAACCTTGGATATCTGTATTTATAGGTAGATTTAATCTTGAGCTTATTGGAAATTTTGGATATGGGATTGTATTGTATTTATTATGCTATTTTTGTCAATAAAGATAATTTTCTAACTATATACATGTAATCTTTGACTTTACAGTACTGGTGATGGATTATGGAGATGGCAGAATTCTTGTACTCATATAGACATACACATTGGGGCCACTTTTTGACTCCATTACCGTACATACCAGTTGCAAGTTAACTCCTGAATAATAATATATAGGGACAGATTGGGGTACACCAGCTTTGTATGGAAAGACCCTGTTCCTCGGGGCTGGTTGACCCTCATCTGCCAATTTGTGATATGAGATGAAGGGTGCCCCTTCATCTTGATCATTCACCTTATGTATGATATATACATTAATTGAACACCTTATTTTAAGGGAGACCCTGCCTGGGCCCTGGCGGATTGGGGTGCACGGGCTCAAAACTGGAAATTTACTTTTCCCTTGAGCTGGCGTACCCCCCCTTGATCCTACCAGAGGGGATCCCTCATGTCCTATGCCGGTGCTCCCTCCTTTGAATGCCGGGTTCGGACTATGTTGTTTGACTATTAGTCGGTCATATTATTCCTAGATCAGTCCTTCTACTTATAATCGCATTATTAGATTGTTTAATCTAACTTATTTGTATATGTAAATATTCCATTCAGTATGCCGTTTGGGAATACTTCCCTGTTTTATTCCTGTCTAACATTCCAGGATTCTAACAACTTTTTTGAACAGGATTTTTCCTTATAGGTTTACCAAAACATCGATATCCTGTAGTTGGACTGATTAATACCAATATTACATTCGGCAGTTCATTATCCAAAATCCTGCTTCCCCATATATCAAGTACATCCATTGTCATTTCTATAACAGCGACTGTGCCTGAATCAACTTTATGCCAGGGAGACATGCGCATTATGCTTCCTTTTATTAGGTGAGGAGTGACATCCCTCACCATGACGACCAGGTTGCGTCATTTCTGGTGTGCGGTCACATACAGCGCTACCATGGTGACCGGATAACGTCACTTCCGGTACGCAGTTACATACCGTGCCACCATGACGACCGGGCCACGTCACTTCCGGTGCGCAGGTGCACACAGCACCAACATGGTGACAGCGCACACATCCGGAAAACACTATGTATAGACAAGCTCCCGATGCAACTGGAAGTGTATGGTTCACGTCCTGCCTCCTGCCCTCAGACACTAAGGTCGCTGTATGTACACATGATTCCAGGTAACTCCCTCCCTGTTACAGCTGGAACGAATCATCCATAGCAATCATGGCCCACTTAACACTAAATGTATTTGTATATAAGGCTGAATAAACACAGGGTTTACTAGATTCCCCTGAGGAAGCTGCCATGCGTAGCGGAACGCGTGAGGCCCCGAGTCACCCAGGTTGCAGCATCTAATTGGGTATGATCTATGTTACAAGAGGGTTGCCTTTTGTTGGGATATGCTTTACACATCATTGAATGTTTTGGTTATCTCTAAACTTTGATTATTCAAAGGAATCATTGTTTTATCTGAGATAAGGTTGTGACAAATTCCCTGTATTATAGGCACCCAATTGCCATTTAGATGTGTTATGGTTTATTATAGGCAGCTGGTATGCTGGGACCTACTTGGTTTTAAATGTTTTTAATATATGTGTTGTTCGCCCACTTTGTTACCAATAAAATCGTTTTTGTGATTAAGGGTGTGCAATTTGCTTCTGCACGATATTTTTTCCTTTGCTATATACTTCATTTTATGCAGTTATTGCACCCCACCGTATTTTGACAGCAGTGCATCACCATCTTTTTCCATATATGATGTAGAGTCTCAACATGGCTACAGGGCGGGGGAGGGTGCACGGTCAGTAAACGTATCATACTGACGCTTTCTTGTTGATGTTTTTTTTCCGTGCTAGCACCATTCACATATGGAGGTGTCGCCGGCAGTCTTTTTAGCGTCAGTTAAGCTGCAACACATGACCAATGTCTAGTTCATTGTATGGCATTGTATGTTTCTTTACTCTTTTTGTTGGTTGTACTTATAAATCTTGAATAAAGATTACAGTTTAAAAAAAACAAAACAACCAAACAGATCCAAAATACATTACTCAATAATAGGCAAATGACAAATCGTGAGTATCGGTAAAGTTATAACCCCATGAAAGTGTTGATAACAAACAGGCATATAAAGAATGTTGATGGAAAGACCAAAATATAAGTAGAGTATGGAGCAAGATGAAGTGTCACAAGGTCAAGGGATATACATTAAACAACTATTAGTCACAGCCACTAAATCAGTGTGCTAGTAATGGGAAATCCCTTGACTAAATAACAATAGCTAGTAAAGTAATGCATAAGTGCATCGCTGGCCCTGCTGCATTAGGGTATCTTCTGTCCTTGGGAGTCCTTTTACACATCTGGGACCTGAAGGTCACATTACATTGTAAGGCTGCCTTCACACTTGCAGATGCATCTGCAGCGTTTTGCAGATGATCTGCAAGTATAGCATGCAGACCGCGTCCCTATGTTTATAATAGGGCGCACCGCGGTCTGAATGCTCTCATTGATTCCTATATGTGAGCGTAAGCAGGCGTATGCCTGCTGACAGATCACACACTCCGCCCACACCTTGGAGCAACATCTCGGTCCATAGTGCGGGCGGGAGAGTGTGATCTGTAAGCAGGCATACGCCTGCTTACGGCTCACATATAGGAATCAATGAGAGCATTCACACACGGCCGTGGTCTGCATGCTGATACTTGCAGATGCATCTGCAAACGCTGCAGATGCATCTGCAAGTGTGAAGCCAGCCTAATACTCTGGATTTTTAAATGTATATTATTTATTTGGTGCTGCAGGGTTAAGGACTATTTCTTTGCTGGTGATTCATTGTTAGTCCTATCTCAGGTGCAGTATTTCGTGACTACTCCTCTCCACTTTAAATAGTCACATGTTCCATGATATTATGCAGGTTATAGAATTCATTTCTATGCAGAACACATGGAGGAACAAGTCTCTTTAGTTGCTGGAATCATGATGCTTACAGCCCTGGTGCTACGCAGCAATTTTGAAGTAGGAGAGTATCCGTTTTATCCATGGCCCCCTGTCTGTCCTCCTTCCCTTGTGTCTGATTACCGCAGTGGTGAGACTGTCATGCTCACCGACCTTTACATTATCCAGGATGAGTGGAGGGACAGTGAATGATTGGATATGTGAAGGGTAAGGACCCTGAATAGGCAAACAAGAGAGATCAGGGTATAGACACAGATAAGTGTCAGGAGGTGACCCATATCCCCTCTCCCTACTGTTACAGCCTTTCTCTCTTTCCATCCTTGTTATTCCCCTTGTGTTTCACCGTGCGCAGGATGTTCCCTTGTCCGATCGTGTAATTATAACCACCCCTTTTGCACAGCATATCCAGAGTCTATTGTAGGAAGTGATGGATCCGTGATTGCAAGTTGTGCAGTGGCTGCAGCATATTATGGGTCTACTGGTCTTGGCTCACACTCAGACAGCCTGAACCCATGAAAGCCGCTTCTGAAGAGGTTTTCAGTTTTCTTGGGGGAGAAATATATTCATGGTCTTTACGGAAGTTTGGAAATTATATTTGATACTCTGCCCTCATTCCTCAGGGAGTGAAGAGCAGCAAATTGGGATTAGTGTTTCTCTCCTGCAGGGAGATTCCCAGTACTGGACCTTCTCCCTTTCAATCAATTCTCAGTCCTTGCAGTAGGTGGACAATTTTTTGCACCTTTGGCTCTTCTTTATGATGACCCTGATTGTGTCTCCCTTCCCTGAGTTTAACTTTCATAAGCTGCAGCAGTGGGTCCAGCCAGCAGGGGAGTTCTTCTATGACACTGACACCTAGTGGAATGACCCTGCCCTTAGGAGTCATTTTTGGCAGGGTCTGTCAGGTAGGCTTAAAGACTGACTGGCTCAATATGCTTCTCCTGAGTCATTAGAGGCTGCCATGGCCCTGGCCATAATTATTGATAGACATTTCAGGGAGAGACCTACGATGACCCTACCTCCTGTTGCCCTGCCTAGGGAGGAGGTTCTACCACTATGCATTGATGAACTCATGCAGTTAGGAAGGGCCTCCCCTCAGCCTAGCTCTCCTGTGGTTCGTCATGGGATGGGGGCATGTTTTTACTGTGGTCTTAAGGGTCATTTTATTGGGATTTGTCCATCGGTACCCAAACAAGTAACACCTAAAAAGCTGAGTCCCCCAGGTCATACGGAGGATTGCAACCTGGTGTGTATATTTCCTTCACGTTTACATCTCAGTTCACCTTAACTGCTGAAGTACTGAAACTATTTCTGTTCTGTCTGTCAAGTATGTAACTAAGCTAGAGATCCATTCCCGTACTTGCTGTCGATGGTGCTCCTCTCAGCCAGTGAAGATTTACCCAAGTCGTGCATAATGTGAACTTGCACATTGGAATTCTTTACAGAGCTCCTTACCTGCTACGTCTTGGATGGGTCGTCCCACTATTTTGGGCCTTCCCTTGCTGTAATTCACTGGCAGTCTCGAGAGATTGTCAAATGGGGTAATTTTTGTGAAAATAATTGTCTGACTACACTATCTATAGCACCTCTATAAAATCTGCACCCTCTTTCCCTTCTGATGTTGCTAAGGTGCTACTGGAAAGAACAAGTGATATACTATCCTCATTTCAGGCTAAAGCTGTGCCTCTGAGTTTCCCAGGGGGAGGTTGTTCTGATGGTCTCTTCTCTGATTGGCCAGACTTTTACACTGTGTTTCCCACTTCTGAGGGTAACATTTTGAGGGTTTGGGGAGTCGCCTTCTGCTCCCAAGGGTCAAGGGTACACTCCCAATGGTCAAGGGCAGGGGCTGCCTCAGTCACCTTCCCTTCGGGGAGATTATTTATTTCCAACAAATGCGTGGCTGGTAATGAATGTTTAGGTCCGGACCTTTGTATGAATGATTACTTATGGTTGTCCACTTAAAATATGAGATGGAAGTTTTCATCTCTGGAACCAAGCTCTAGGTTTATTATCTGTATAGAGTAGCAGCCTTTATTAACTGTATGAATTGTCGGCTTGAGATACCCCCAGTACTGAATGTTCATAATGTTTTCCACTGGGCGTTGCTTCAGAGATTTGCTGTTGCTTTGGGGCCTACTCCATTTCCATTACCTCCTGTTTGTATATATAGCAACCATGAAGGTCAAGTGACAACAGAAGTGGTTGGTGCGTTCTTTCCGAATGTCTTATTTGAACAAGTCCAGTGCTGGGACCACACATAGAGGGTGAGGTACTGTCATGTGTGTCTCCTCTCCTTGGGAGAAAAGCAGGGCACTACTGGTGATGTTTGCAGGGGGCTCAGATAGGTTTCCAAATGTTTAACGTAGATCAAATATACAAGGCACTCCCGTATCAGGTAAATTAAATGAGATGTAATTATCAGAATCATTCAGTGTAAGAAAAATGTTTCAGTCATAAGACCTTCATCAGTAACTTAACACTGTTGATAAGGGTGTGTGGCAGGGAAGTAACTACAATAGGTGCAGGGGTTGCAATCGCACCTGGGCTCAGGAGCATAGGGGACCCCAAAAGTCCCTTTGGCCTATAGAATAAGACTAATGCTATTCAAAATTTGCAATAATTGGGAGCCCCATTGTAGCTTTTGCATCGGGGCCCATGAGCTTCAAGTTACGCCACTGGTGTGTGGATCAAATTTTGTGTCGATAATGTCGCAATTGTGGCGCCATATGCTTTGTGGATATCATATGTCTCTCATCCTAAATGTAATCTGTAGCGGTGTCTGTCGCTACTGTTTGGCGACAAACAGTAGCAACGGACACCGCTACAGACTATACACTATACACCCGGACACCGCTACAGATTACATTTAGGATGAGAGACATATGATATCCTCAAACATACCGTGTTTCTCCGAAAATAAGACACTGTCTTATATTAATTTTTGCTCCGAAAGGTGCACCATGTCTTATTTTCGGGGTGTCTTCTATTACCCAAAAAAAAATTGACAGAAAAGTAGCCTCCCATCCTAGTACCGTATCCCACTGCAGCAGCCTCCCATCCCAGTACCGTATCCCACTGCAGCAGCCTCCCATTATCCCAGTACCGTATCCCACAGCAGCAGCCTCCCATGCCAGTACCATTTCCCACTGCAGCCTCCCATGTCTGTACACACACAAACACACACACTTTCACTTTTTTACCATACTTCTTCCTTTTCACTTTCTTTCCTCTGCGGTGCTGCTTTGGTGGTGCACAGTGCAGGAGCCCTGGGCCAATCAGAGCACAGGAGCCCTGGGCCAATCAGAGGTCAGGAGCCCTGGGCCAATCACAGTGCAGGAACAATAAGAGGCTAGTGACGTCAGCTGGCCCATGATTCCTGTGCTGTGATTGGCACAGCGCTCATGGGTGGAGACCGGCACAGAGTTCCGGAGCAGAAGAGCGGAGCAGAGTGGCTGGCACGGACAGCAGGGACAGCGGGGAGCGAGAAACAGATGCATTATTATTATTATTTATTTATATAGCGCCATTGGTTCCATGGCGCTTTACATAAGAAGTGGGGGTAACAAGAACAGGTACAGTACATATGAACAGTCAAGGCTTGCTGATACACGAAGGGAGAGGACCCTGTCCATGAGGGCGCACAGTCTACAGGGGAGGGAGAGGTCTTGTGATCGGTGGCATGCTGAGGAGGTACGCCTTATAATCGGGGGGGTCCTTATATTAGAAGGTAGGGCGCCCCAAGCATGCCTTACTTTCGGGGGGTGCCCTATTTTCGGTGAAACACGGTACTGGCGCCACCATTGCGGCATTAATTACACAAAATTTGAACCACACACCGTAAGCAGCAGTGTTAAGTTAAAGACAAAAGTCTTTTGACTGAAATGTTTTTCTTACACTGAATTATTCTGATGATTAAATCTCTTAATTCACCTGATATGGGAGTGCCTCGTAAATTTGATCTCCCATCCGAGTCTAGTACCTGAGGGTCACATTACATTGTGATACTCTGGTTTTCATATGTATTATTTTTCTTTTGGTGCTGTAGAGGTTAATTCTTTGTTTGCCCTATCTTAGGTGCAACATTTTGTGATGACTCCCCTCCACTTTAAATAGTCACGTGTTCCATCATCTGATGCAGGTTATAGAATTTATTTCTATGTTGACTACCGCGAAAGGAGCAAGTCTCTTGAAGTTCCTGGAATCATGATACTTGCAGCCCTTCTGCTTCACTGCAATTTTGAAGTTGGAGTATATCTTTTTTGTGTATATCCCTTTGTCTGTCCTCATTCCCTTGTGTCTGATTACTGCAGTGGTGAGACGAGCACACTCACCATTATCCAGGGTAAGTGGAGGGACAGTGAGAGATTAGGTACGTCACAACGACAGGGGAAAGGCACCTGTACGTTAGGTGCATTAGATTACAGAGACAGACGAGTTACAGGTGGTGATCCTTCTCCCCTCTCCCTACCACAAAGACCTTCCTCTCTTTCCATCAAATTGTTTTTCTTGTGTTGCACGATGCGCCCGACATTCCCTTGTCTGAGCGTGACACAATAATTTCTAAAACTAAAATATCTGTGTCACGCCCTTCCAGGGCCTTAGGATACTTGGAACCAGGCTTTGAGGCTTCATCATAGGGACCGATACCCGGCGGTGTCATTAAAAGTTCGATGTGGGTGGCTCTCTCTCTTAGGGAAGGTCATATGGCGTGGAGGTTTCATTCCGGGAAGAGATGACTGGACTTTGGGATATTTGTTAATTTTACGTGACGCCACCCACAGATTGCGGCTATTGATGGCTTCTGCTGCACGACAGTTCTCTTACGGGTCGATGGTAGGGAGGCAGCAATGTTCTTAAGCTCTCTACGGGAAGGGCTGACCCCTAAGGCAGCAGAAGGTACCTGAGTGAGTTGGTAGTCGTGTTTCTGGTGCTTTTGATGTGTTAAGAAAGTTCACAGACACAGTGAGTTGCAGTCTTCAGATCTTTTACTCACAGTCTCGGTGCAACTGCCCGCTGAGCACTGGGTTCTTGGAGGCAGTGATCCAACTACTCCCGGGTAGGAGGATGGTACGTAACCAGTGCACCTTTTCTTTCCTTTCTCAGCCTCTTTACACTGCCTTGCCTAAACCCGTCCTGCCTTGCGCCTCACCACACAGAGCTCTGAGCCAGTGACTGTGGGCTTTTCTTAGGGGTAAACCTGCAGTATCTTACCTTAGCCCTATGGTTGCCACCTTTTCAGCAGATGTGCGTGGTTGTCGACCGTGTCACCTTGGAAGAACCACACAGTGTCCGGGTTGCTAGATGAGCCTTGTCTGGTTTCTCCACTAGTCTTGAGGTTCTGGTGCCCCTTTCTTTGGCCTAGTCTCTCCATTACCTGTGATTGACTATGAATACGAGTCCCACAGGTGGAATGTTCACTGCCCATGCCTCTGGGACCCTCTCTTCCTCCTGGAGTCACCTAGTTCTCCTTCTCTGCTCTTCAGTCTGGCCTCTGGACACTTCTCTCAAGTTCCCTTTCCTTTTGTGACAGACTTTTTTTCTCTAGCTTTCCTCCAACTCGACTCTAGCTGCTCCACTCTCCTTTTCTCTCTCTGCAGAAACTCTCCTTCTGCTGTTCAACTGTCTCTCCTCCTTTCTAGATCTTTCTCACTCTATTTATACCCTTTGTCATGTGTCCCATGTCATCTACATGTGTGCTTCCCAACTTCACTCCTCACAGACTTACTCTATGTAAACAGAAAACACAAGGGTATAATGTGTGGAAGAGAAATAAACCTCGTCCCAAGTACATGGAACCCTTTCACCGGTTTTTACTCCAGGATCCACACTGATTGGCACCCTTAACGAATATAGTGCCCTTCAAACCATGACACAGTCATCTTACGGCCCGCCACATGCATCTCATCTGCTATCTTCATCACGTATTGCTCCCTTCGCGTTTCAGTGCCCCATTATCAGGGGAGTCATGGTCTTTTGGGGACAACTTAAACATCGGTTTTCCCCACTGTTAATGACATAAGGTGGATGGTTTCAGATGTGGCCCATCTGCTATATCTTGTTTATCTAAAGGTACCGTCACAACGCAGCAATATGGCTTCCATATCGCTGTAAATTTGTGTATTTCGGCGATGTGGAAACGACATCGCCTGTGCGTAGTGGCATGAGACAGGGAGATTTTATGGCATCAAATCGCCGGTGGAGTGTCGCCTGATCGCCCTGCTCTGCTGAAAAATCAGCCGATTTCCACCAGGCAATTTCAGCACATGGTGGTGTGCAACAGGGCGAGGGCGACATACACAGTGATCGTGAAAGAAATCAAGTAGGCGTGCTAGGATGTAGTGTGTTCGCATCGTATCTGCGGCGAGTGGTGGGTGATACTGCGTTCCGATTGGCTTGCCCGTGTCAGAGGCACCTTATTTGATGAGCCGTGCGTTCACGCAAGGCTCACCAATGGGAACGCAGTTACGTCCACCAATCGCACTGATAGGGGTGCGGTGAGACACACCGTAGCACGCCTTATCATAACAGTATGGATACATCGCCGCTATGATGGTGGTGTGTGATGCGGCGATGTGGAAAAGGGAAATTGCCTCCGGTCTGCGGCGGGGGATTTCCGGAACACAGGATCGCCGTAGAACGCAGGCGAGATCTCTATGTGTGACAGGGCACGGCAATGGGTAAAAAAGTGCCCGGGACGTGCGCGCACACGTGAAATTGCCAGCCATATGGTGGCGATATTGCTACATGTGACGGTACCTTTACTTCTTCCTCTCCACCCATCCCCACTACAATGGTTCCTAGTGTGTGATCTGGGTGTCCCGGCACCGGTCTGTGCCCCTCTTACCCATAAGTGGGATACTACACCCTAACAGGGGTGCAGTACCTCTGTGGCGACTGGATCGCAGGGGCGCCACATCCACATTACAGTAACTTTACATATATGACATTCATTTGGTGTTTAAAAACTTGCTGACAGACAGGTTCTCTTTAAAATTACAATTGTGTTTCTATATTACAAGCTACATCTTGAAAAATCATTGAATTATTGTTCAACACAATGATGGAGACATTTAAAAATAGATTCTTTATATGGCCCAGTCTCATATCGTAACCTAATAACATGCTTGCCTAGCTGTTACAGTAACACAATCTAAACGTCATTGCTTAATGAACCACAAACCCACATTTTTTTTAGTTTAATGAAGCCAGATGCTTGGAGCCAGATGTTGAATGCTGGAACCTATTCTAAGGAATGAAAAGGAGTTTAGAAAATATTACTGCTTGTGCTTTCAGATTGCATGTACCATAATTATTTTTAAGACTAAAAGTATGAAATGCAATTGAAAGATTGTGAAGTCTACTATGAAGGCTCACATGAGATATTATGATGTCTGACTGACAGCATTTGGAGGACGTCATACATAAAATCTGTTCCAACAAGTACAGTTGTGTCAAAAGTTTATATACCCCTCGCAGATTTTTTCCTTTTTTGGCCTTTTTTCAGAGAATATGAATGATAACACAAAAATGTTTTTTCCACTCATGGTTAGTGGTTGGGTGAAGCCATTTATTGTCAAACTACTGTGTTTTTTTTTTTTTTTTAAATCATAATGACAACCAAAAACATTCAAATGACCCTGATGAAAACTTCACAAACCCTGGTGATTTTGGCCTGATAACATGCACAGAGATTGACACAATTGGGTTTGAATGGCTATAAAGGTACCATTACACAGCACGATGTCGCCTGCAACATTTGCTGTGTCATCAAAGTTGAAGGCAACATCGCAGGTGCATCGTGCTGTGTGACAGCACGATGCAACTGCGATAAATCGCAGGCTGCAAGTTGCCAGGTTTTTGAACATGTTCAAAAACCTGGTAATCTTGCCCCATCGATTTGGCTGTATCATGCCGTCTGACACCGCAATAGCGATGTTGCCGGCGATACAGCCTATTCGCAGCAGTGCTGCAGATCGCTCGCTGGGCTGTTTCCAGCTCAGTGAGTGATCGTTGCGGCAACATCGCAGTGGTGTCGCAGGTAAAATCTTGCCGTGTGACACCAAGGCTGCAATGTCAGAAGCGAGCGCGCACCCGTGTCATCGCTTCCGACATTGGCTGCGATGTTGTACCGTGTAACAGTACCTTTAAGGTAACATTCCCACCTATGACCTGTTAGCTTGTAATCAGTGTGTGTGCATAAAAGCAGAGTACGTTTCTGGGATCCAGACATTTATAAAGAAAAGATGTAGTCAGACTGAAGGCCCCGTTACATGGCATAACATCGTCAACGACATCGCTGATACGTCACTGGTTTGGAGGCGTTTCAGCAACGTTGTTGCATCGTCATTGAGTGTGGCAAGTTGCTACGATAAATTGTTGGATCGGAGTTGACAGGTTTACCAACATGTTGGAAAACCTGACGATCTCAACTCCAGCAACCTGCTGCATCGTTCTGTGTGACACCGCGATAACGATGTCGTGGACGACTTCGCCCATTCACAGCAATGAGCAGGGATCGTTCGCGGGGTTTATGAATGATACCTGCTCACACCATCGTTGGTGAGTTGTCCACGATATCTAGACGTGTGACATCTCACCAGCGAAGTTGAAATGATGTCAAAAACTATCGCGTGCCCCTGAGATCGTTGACGACATCGTTTCAATGTCGTGCAATGTAACGGCGTCTTTATGGAGCATTAGGGCACACAAAGACAGGGAACAGATTCAGTGGTTAAACAAACCTCTTTATTGTACCACTATGCATTTCAGCAGTGGACCGCTGCCTTCCTCAGGTAAATCTACCTGAGGAAGGCAGTGGTCCAGTGTTGAAACACGTAGTGGTACAATAAAGAGGATTGTTTAACCACTGAATCTGTTCCCTGTCTTTGTGTGCCCTAACGCTCCATAAATCTGACCACATCTTTCCTTCATAAATCGTTAAACCCCATGTGGGTAGTGTCTGGAGCTGCTGGGCACCATAGACGTTCCTAATCACAGTGTAGGACTTTAAGTGACGCAACATCCGGTGATGTGGACATCACATGACCGGATGGAGCCCCCACATGACCCGGACCAGAAAGCAAGGCCAGCAAGCGGGCCCAAGGAGGATTGGCGTCCTCACAGTAACACAGTCAACTGAGGTTGTGCAGTGGTGAGCAACCTTCCAAGGTGAGAGGCAGATCCCCCCACCAATCTATAAATTGTTCCCACTAGACCACCGGGTGCTTTTCATGTCTCCGCTTCCCTGCAATTCTTTTTTCCTTCTGGGATCCAGATAGACTCTTGCATTTTTCATCCAGCCACTATGGTTTCTGGATTTTGAGTCATGGGGAAAACAAAAGAATTGTCAACGGATCTACGTGAAAAGATAGTTGAACTGCAGGGGCGTAACTACAATAGGTGCAGGGGTTGCGATCGCACCCGGGCCCTGCAGCCTAGGGCGGCCCCAAACGTCTCTTTGGCCCATAGAAAAAGACTAATACTACTAAAGATTTACAATAATTGGGGGCCCCGTTGGAGCTTTCTCATCGGGGCCCCTGGGCCTGAAGTTACGCCACTGTTGGACTGTGTAAAACAGGAAAGGGATACAAAAAGATATCCAAGGATTTGATAATGCCAATAAGGCTGCTTTCACACTGCAGTTTTTTCCTGATCAGTGTTCATTAGGTTTTGTGTGCAAAAACCAGGAGTGTCTCTGATGGTGGGTTTACACGTTTCAATATCGTAGTACGATTTCAATCAAAAGTCACGTGGTTCAATCGTTGGACCCGACATCGTGCCTGCGTTGTATGGTGTGAACGTCCAATACGATGCAGGAACGATGTCAATGCGATATCGGGGATTGAATGAGCGTGCTATTCAATGCCCCGATATTGAAGGAAGATTGAAGTCGGATCGTGCTGTGTAAACGCACAACTACGATGCGATTTGAAACGTCACCCATTGACTCCCATGTTAAGTGTACGATCCTGGGTTGGGGGGGCGTAGACATCGCACGGACGTTGTATTCCGATATCGCAGCGTGTAAACATTCAATGCGATGCGGGAGAAACGTGCACTAAATGCGCGCTCCCGCGCCATTGAACTGCGATATCGGATTGCGATTGAAGCGTGTAAACCCACCTTGAAACACAGAACAGGTGTCAATCTTTCAGTTATACTTTTTCTCTGCAAGTTTCACTCCTGGTTTTGGCTCATAAAACCTAAAGATACCGTCACACGCGGCAATTTGCTGGTTGCAGTGAAATCATGGACACATTGTTCTATTTTGTTGCCGTGTACAAATGGAACAATGTGTCCATGATTTTACTGCAACCAGCAAATTGCCGGTGAAATTGCTAGCAAAATTGCCGCGTGTGACGGTACCTTAATGAACACTGATCAGGAAAAAACTGCAGTGTGAAAGCAGCCTAAGCAGTGTTCAAACTGTGATTAACAAATGGAAATTCAGTGGCTCTGTAAAAATCAAACCACGATCAGGTAGACCAACAAAATGTTTGGCCACAACTGCCAGGAAAATTGTTTGGGATGCAAAGAAGAACCCACAAATAACATCAGCTGAAATACAGGACTCACTGAAGACTAGCTGTGTGGTTGTTTTAAGATGCACCATAAGGAGGCTCTTGAAGAAAAATGGGCTGCATGGTTTAGTGGCCAGAAGAAAGCCATTACTGTGCAAATGCCACAAAGTATCTCACCTAAAATACGCCAAACAGCACAGAGACAAGCCTCCAAACGTCTGGAACAAGGTAATTTGGAGGGATGAGACCCAAATCGAACTTTTTATCCACAACCATAATGGTACCTTTGCACGCCGCTACAGAAGGTTAGAAACAACCGGGTGTCGGAGACAAATGTATCTTGCACCGTCAAAACACTGCAAGGTAGCGGCGTGTAAATCAGGTTGTTGCCACCCGTCACTGTCGACACCTGTTTTTGAGTAGTGCTCAAAAACAGGTTGGTTTCAACCCGATGGTAGCGGCGTCTAAATGAGGTACAGGAAGGTTTTTGCGACACCTAGTTATCTCCCTGGGGCGTGACACAGCCTCCGGGATACAGCGCCCCATCAGCGATCATTGGTGGAAGATCCTGCGTTACGATTGGCTGTCCCTGCCAGGGCGGCATATTTAAGGAGCTGACCAGTCACACTACACAATTGCAATAGCATCATGTATTAGGCAGCCTTCCTGCGCTGGCTGGCCAATCATAATGCTATTGCTGTGTCCAATCACCGTACGAGCGTCTCGTAATCCACAACTCCGGCACGCCTATGTGTTGTCCCTGCTGCCCCAGGTCCTCCCATATTACCTTCTGTAGCGGCGTGTAAATGAGGGAAGGTGCACTACAGAAGGTAACCTGCGGCACCCGTCGGTGCATCCAGGGATCGAAACAACCTTCTGTAGAGCACCTTGTAGCGGCGTGTAAAGGCGGTACCAGGTACTGTTAGC
This sequence comes from Allobates femoralis, assembly GCA_033576535.1. NCBI lineage: Eukaryota > Metazoa > Chordata > Amphibia > Anura > Aromobatidae > Allobates > Allobates femoralis. The sequence goes on from JARQOC010000007.1 coordinate 23,570,146, forward strand.
AACCGTTGGAACGTGCTCGTGCACGTGAAACACCCGGTTGTTTCTAACCTTCTGTAGCGGCGTGTAAAGGTACCATAAATGTTACATTTGGAGAGGTATCAACAAGGCCTACAGTGTTGGCCAAAAGTATTGACACCCCTGCAATTCTGTCAGATAATACTCAGTTTCTTCCTGAAAATGATTGCAATCACAAATTATTTGGTATTATTATCTTCATTTAATTTGTCTTCAATGAAAAACACACAAAAAGAATTGTCCTAAAGCCAAATTGGATATAATTCCACACCAAACATAAAAAAGGGGCTGAACAAAAGTATTGGCACTGTTAGAAAAATCATGTGATGCTTCTCTAATTTGTGTAATGGCCAACACTGTATGATGAAAGGAACACTATTCCTACTGTAAAGTATAGAGGTGGATCACTGATGATGTGGGGATGTGTGAGCTACAAAGGCACAGGAAACTTGGTTAAAATTGAAGGAAAGATGATGCAGCACGTTATCAGCAAATACTAGAGGCAAATTGGCACTCATCAGCCCGAAAGCTGGGCATGAGACGTACTGTCACACCGGGAGGGGTTGGGGTAGCCAGGAGCTGGACAAAGGGGATCAGGGGAGCCTGCACTGGCCCTGATACTGGGGTCCTTGGCTCACCCTGATCTTGAAGATACCTCTAAAGGTGAGGAGGTTCGAGCCGCCAGCCTAAGTCCCTAAAGCTCCTGAGAAGCCATAGGCCTAAGCCCCTACCTCCACCCATGGACCACAGAGCCCAGCAACTTCCAAGGGAAAAAAACACAGCAGCTTCAGATCAGCGTCTGCTCACACCAGTCCAGAAGTGAACTGAATCAGCAACAACTGGTGGATGTGATCTTACCCATTTATGGCCAAGGGGTGGGGGGAGCAGTCAGCCCAGACACACCCCTCAGCTCGTATAAAAAAGGGGGCAGGAAGCAGGAAGCCATCTGAGTGTAATCTGACAACACCCCCACACCATATAAACGTGCTATTCGCCATTACTCAGTCCCCATTCCCTCCTGCATGCTGATGGCTGCATTTTTCAGGTAATCTCTGTGTCACAAGAGGATTCTGTATTTTGTGCTTAGGTTTCTTATGCTTATACTTGTTTCATTTGTTTAGTATTCCCTAATCCATAGACTAACAGTCCTGCACAAACTGGAGGGTGGATCTCTGATCATTGAAGGACACTATTACATTTCAGGTGCTTTTATGCATTTAACCTGGTTTTAAGCTTGTTTTTTTCAGGATAGTAGCTGATATATTCTTTCAGATTCTTGGATGGCCGCAGTGCAGTGAGGACGTGCTGCTGTGCACTCCTCACCATTCACTGCCATCTGGAGCACTGGCTGGCCCCTCTAGGCTGCGGCACGCACCATCTCTCTGCCATTAGCAGCTCCCCCCGCTCCTGCCCGTCTACGGGGCTCTCCTGGTGCGCCCTCGCCCACACGCGCGGGACACCCCTGGCTCGGCCCTGACATCGGGCTCAGCCCTGGCATCGGCTCCCGACCTCCGGGCGCCCCCTCCCCAGCTTGTCAGGTGAGTCCTGCCCCCACGCCGTCCCCCGCTGCCTAAGTGCGGGGACCGGCGGACTCGCCGCAACACCCCTGATCCGCAGGCCTCCCGGCCTCGCACCTCCTGACTGAGCCCCAGGCCCGCTCCAGGCGATGGCCCAGCCCGGGGAGCGGGTGCGCCTGCCGACGCCGCGGGCCCCATCACTTGGGCCGCGGGCGGCACTTGGAGGCGAGGCTCCACCCCCACCAGTGATCACCTGCGGCCAGCCCCGCTGCAGGTCCCCTCGCTCGGGCCGAGGCCACGGCCCGTGCTCAGAGGCGAGACTCCCCCCCCACCAGGGACAACGTGGCCTGCACCACTGACCCTCCAACGGTGGTGCCCTGGAGACATGATGCTTGCGTCTCACAGCACATCTGGCCCCTGGCTATGGCACCATCTGACCCCCGGCTGCTCCATCAATGGACCCCTGGCTGCCATACCATCGGACCCCCTGCTGCTGCCTCATCTGACCCCACAGCTGCATCACCTGACCCTTGGCTGCATCATCTGACCCCCGACTCCATCATCTGACCCCCGGCTGCATCATCTCACCCCCGGCTGCATCGTCTGACCCCCGGCTGCATCATCCGACCCCCGGCTGCATCATCCGACCCCCCTGCCTGCATCATCCGACTCCACCCGGCTGCATCATCCGACCCCCCGGCTGCTGCATCATCTGACCCCCGACTGCTGCATCATCTGACCCCCGGCTGCTGCTTCATCTGACCCCCGGCTGCTGCTTTATCTGACCCCCGGCTGCTGCTTCATCTGACTCCCGGCTGCTGCTTCACCTGACTCCCGGCTGCTTCATCATCTGACCCCCGGCTGCTTCATCTGACCCCCGGCTGCTGCTTCATCTGACCCCCGGCTGCTGCTTCATCTGACTCCCGGCTGCTTCATCATCTGACCCCCGGCTGCTCCTTCATCTGACCCCCCGCTGCTTCATCATCTGACCCCTGGCTGCTTCATCATCTGACCCCCAGCTGCTCCTTCATCTGACCCCCGGCTGCTGCTTCATCTGACTCCCGGCTGCTTCATCATTTGACCCCCGGCTGCTTCATCATCTGACCCCCGGCTGCTCCTTCATCTGACCCCCAGCTGCTTCATCATCTGACCCCTGGCTGCTTCGTCATCTGACCCCTGGCTGCTTTATCTCACTCCCGGCTGCATCATCTGCCCCCTGGCAGCTTCATCCCACCTTCGGCTCCTTCATGTGTCCCCCAGCTGCTTCACCTGTCCCCCAGCTGCTTCATCTGTCCCCTCCCCCCTGCTCCTTTACCTGACCCCTGGTTGCCTCACCTGACCCCCGGCTGCCTCCCCTGACCCCCTGGCTGCCTCACCTGACCCCCGGCTGCCTCACCTGACCCCCGCTGCCTCACCTGACCTCCGGCTGCCTCACCTGTCCCCCATCTGCCTCACCTGACCCCGGCTGCTCCATCTGCCCCGACTGCTTCAGCTGACCCCGCAACCGCCTCAGTCAACCCCAACTGCCTCGACCGATCCCCCAACTGCCCCATCTGGCCTCTCCATCCGATCCCCCGCCTTGCATCTCATCCCCGGACATCACCTCATCCCGTGACCGCTCCCCACTGACGACCATTCACCCACTACCACAACTTTCCCCCCTCTGCTTCTGACCCCTGTCGCCACACTCACTCCTTGCTCTCCGTACGCAATGTTCCCGCTTCTCCTCACTTTCACTCCCATCCTTCTCCACTTCCTACTACCCCCACTTATACCCCCTCCCAGCAGCGAAATACTGCTCTCACCCTCCATCCTGCCGAACTACCTCACCCACTTCACCGACCTTTTCATTCACTTTCAATCCTCAATCACCAACACAAGCACGCCCGCCTCGTAAGCTCTCATGCTCCCACCTGCTAACCCTCTGCCTACTCCTCCTCCTTGCCGGTGACATCTCCCCCAATCCTGGCCTCCCCACCACATCCCCACAACCACCTTCATCCCACACCCATGACCCACTGCCAACCCTCGCAACCTCACCACCACTAGCCCTCGCAACCCCACCAACATCAGACCCATTCCCCAACCCATGCCCCACCTACCGCCTACCCGGCGTACTCTGGAATGCCCGCTCAGTGTGCAACAAACTCCCAGACATCCACGAACTCTTTATCTCCAAGAAACTGTCATTCCTTGGCCTCACCGAGACCTGGCTCACCCCCTCAGACACGGCCTCCCCCGCTGCACTATCCTACGGTGGCCTCAGCCTGTCCCACCCCCCCCGTCGCTCTGGCAAACACGGCGGTGGAGTCGGCATACTCCTGTCCAACTCCTGCGCCTTCAGCCCTATCCCCTCGCCCCCCTCTGTCACTGTCCCCTCCTTCGAAGCCCACTCCGTCCGAATATTTTCCCCCTGCAACCTCCAGCTAGCCATCATCTACCGCCCCCCTGGAACCATCGCCTCCTTCCTTGACCACTTCACCACCTGGCTACTTCACTTCCCCTCCGCTGACATCCCCACCATCATCATGAGCGACTTCAATATCCCCATTGACACTCCTCACCCAGCCACCTCCAACCTTCTTTCCCTGACCACTTCCCTAGGGCTCTCCCAATGGTCCTCCTCTCCCACGCACAAACAAGGCCACACGCTTGACCTCATCTTTACCCGCCTTTGCGCCCTCTCTAACCTCGGAACTCCCTCTGTCTGACCACCACCTCTTGACCTTCTCCGCCCTCTCCTCCTCTGCCACGCTACCCCCCTCTCCGCAAACTTGATCGCCCAAAAGATCTTGATCTTCCTTTATTCTCTGAATCCCTCCTCCCTCTCACCGTCATACCCTCCGCTGACGACATTGACATTGCCACCACCCTATACAACACCACAATAACGAACGCCCTCGACCTAGCCACCCCCCTCACTCTCCATGCTCCACGCATTAACAGGCAACCCTGGCACACCACCCTCACTAAAAACCTGAGATGGGCGTCCAGGGTCGCCGAGAGGAAATGGAAAAAGTCCCGCATCTCCGAGCACTTTGCTCTGTTCAAGCAATCCCTCACTGACTTCAAGACGGCACTTGCTACTGCCAAGCAAGCATTCTTCTCATCCCTAATAACCTCTCTGTCCCACAACCCCAAACAGCTCTTCAAAACTTTCAACTCCTTACTTCGCCCGACTGCTCCTCCCCCTCCTCCCCCTTCTCCCCTCATCTCTGCTGAAGACTTTGCGACCTTCTTCAAGGAGAAGATCGACAAGATCAGAAACAGCTTCGGCCCACTATCCCCACAACTCCCCCTCCCACCTACACTGCCCTCCTCCTCCATCAGCCACTTACCTCATAACTGAAGACCAACTCTCCTCCCTCCTGTCAAAATCACACCTCACCACCAGCGCCCACGACCTGCTCCAATCCCACCTCATTCCCAACCAGAGCTCCATTGTCATCCCAGCCCTCACCCACCTCTTTAACCTATCACTTAGCACTGGCGCCTTCCCCTTGGCCTTCAAACACGCCCTAATCACACCCATCCTAAAAAAAACCTTACTTGACCCCACCTCTGTCTCTAACTATCTCGCCATATTTCTTCTCCCATTCGCCTCTAAGCTACTTGAACAGCACGTCCACTCCGAACTGTCCTCTCACCTCTCCTCGTGCTCCCACTTCGACCGCCTACAGTCCGGCTTCCGACTCCTCCATTCCACTGAAACAGCCCTGACCAAAGTCACCAACGACCTACTGACCGCCAAAAACAAACACCACAACTCCATCTTCCTCCTCCTTGACCTGTCCGCCGCCTTCGACACGGTTGACCACTCCCTTCTTCTCCGGATCCTGGAATCCCTCAGCATCACCCACCTTGCCCTCTCTTGGATCTCCTCAAACCTAGCGCACCGGACCTTCAGCCTCTCCCACTCCCACACCTCCTCCTCACCCTACCCCCTTTCTGTCGAAGTCCCCCAAGGTTTGGTCCTGGGACCCCTACTTTTCTCTGTATACACTCTCGGCCTAGGGCAACTCATTGAGTCCCACGGCCTCCAGCACCACCTCTACGCCGACGACACCCAAATCTACCTGTCCGGCCCTGACATCACCTCCCTACTCTCCAAAATCCCACAATGCCTTTCCGCCATCTCATCCTTCTTCTCTGCTCACTTCCTTAAACTCAACATAAACAAAACTGAATTCATAGTCTTCCCCCCAAGAAATTCCCCCCCACTTCCCAACCTATCCATCTGCGTCAACGACTGCGCCCTCTCCCCAGTCCCCCAAGCCAAGTGCCTCGGGGTAATCCTTAACTCCTGCCTATCCTTCAAGCCCCACATCAAGGCCCTCACCACATCCCTCCGGCTCCAGCTCAAGAACATCTCACGGATCCGCTCCTTCCTCACCCACGACACTCATTCATGCTCTTATCATCTCCCGCCTTGACTACTGCAACCTCCTTCTCACTGGCCTCCCAGCTAACTCCCTCACACCTCTCCGATCTATCCTCAATTCCGCTGCCCGATCTGTCCTCCCGCTACTCCCCTGTCAACCCCCTCTGCCAAGCCCTTCACTGGCTCCCCGCCTCCAAGAGATCCCAATTCAAAACACTAACCATGGCGTACAAAGCCATACGCAACCTGTCCCCACCATACATCTCCGACCTGGTCTCCCGATACCTACCCTCACGCAACCTCCGCTCCTTCCAAGAACTCCTCCTCTGCTCCCCCCTCATCACCTCTTCGCACAACAGCGTCCAGGATTTCTCCCGGGCATCTGTCATACTTTGGAACTCCCTGCCTAACACGTCAGACACTCTCCTACCCTGAGAAGCTTCAAGTGTCACCTGAAGACTCACCTATTCCGTCAAGCCTACAACCTGCCATGAGACCCAGGCGACCGCCCCATACCTGACATTCCCCCATCCTACTGTATCCCCACCCGCCCCTCGTAGACTGTGAGCCCTCGTGGACAGGGTCCCTGCCCCTCCTGTACCTGTATGTCCCGATCGCCTAGATTTAGTGTACTTATTCTTGTCTCCCTTAGGCGGCCGTCACACGCTTCAATTTAATGCACGATATCGCTTAAGCGATCTGCTTTTTGATCGCTTAAGCGATATCGTTTGTGCATCGCTGCGTGCAATCAAGCGATTTTACAAAGTAAAATCGCTTGATCGTTACATCGCAGATTGGTGAGCAGGAGCTCATATCAAGCGATAAACGCTTGATCAATCTGCCTCATCGTGGTGTGTGACACCACGATGATCCATCTCCCAGCGGCAGAGCCTATGCTGGGAGATGGTATCTATGGTAAACGTCGGGTTACTAAGCGCCGCGTGGCGCCTAGTAACCCGATGTGTACCATAGTTACCAGCGATCTTGCTGCTCCACATCGCTGGTGAGTCTGTCTGTGTGACAGCTCACCAGCGATGTGAGCGATATTGTTAGCGATCCCTAGCGATATTGATGCGTGTGACGGCCGCCTCATCCTCATGTAAAGTGCCATGGAACCTAATGGCGCTATATAAATAAATAATAATAATAATATAGGACCAATATAGACAAGGGACTTGCCCATTCCTGATACTATCTGGTAGCTGTGTTTCATTTTTCTCTCTATATATATATATATGGTCAATGGGTTACCATTTTATTTCAGTTGTAATACTGTATCTTCTGCACATTTAGGTCAGGCATGGTTTTAGTGCTGGACGTACATTTCCTGGGCTTCCATTAGTCCGCATTTTGGTTTTCTATGTACTTCAGGTATTCTATATACTTCTGATATTTTACCTTGCATCAGTTCTAGTATTCTAAGGGGGTCTATTCTATTGTGTGACACTGTTTATTTTTGCCCTACACGTTCTAGACTGACTTTTACAGTATTGTACACGTCTATTCACTTGGACTTCGATTGTCCCTTATGAGAACCCTTATACCCTCTGTATCTGTGGGTAAGCGTATACGTATAAGTCATTTATTTATTTCTTATGGCCACTTTACACGCGGCAACAGGAAGATAGAAACCGGCAGGTGTCGGAGACAATTGTACCTTTTACCTTCATAACACCTTGAAGTAATTCAGGTATCTGCAAGGTGTTTTTAAGGTAAAAGGTACAATTGTCTCCGACACCTGCCGGTTTCTATCTTCCTGTTGCCGCGTGTAAAGTGGCCATCATGGTTATTTTGTATCCATGGAGCCTTCAACTAGTTCTGTCCACATTGAATGTGTTGTGTTTTTTTTCGTATATCACATGAATATGTATAGGCAGTGTATGTGCCAAGCTTTCCTTTATCTTGTGGATATACAATCACCCCCTTGTGTTTTTTTCCATTTTTTCTGTAATTCCGTCCCCTCTTTACAATTGTTCTGTGATGTCATATACATGAAGTAATGTATTCCGCTAAATGTGTCATTATTTTTGCTTTCTCTTATGTACCATGTGTAATCATGTTATCCCTTTTGGTCATTTACATTTATGTTTTTGTTGTACAGATTATAAGCGTTCGTGATGAAGGCAATGTATAGCCGAAACGTTAACGTCAACGCACTGTGAATCTTGACATGGACTATTAAAAAATAAAAATACAAAAGACACATATTACCTCAATAGTCCACCAATTATTAATGTCTCACCTTTACACAATCACCACTTCAAAACCACCCAGACTTCCCTCTAAAAAGGGATCTTAGATGAATGATGAGTACAGTTTCTTATTCATTAAGTGATCACTTTATTAGTCATAATTCATTTAATTCATAAAAAACGTTAAAATAATTACATAAAAAAGTACCCAAATAACTACAAATAATTCACTGGTCAACAGCATTTTTGGTGCCAAAGATATTTCATTGAATTTAGGGTAACTTTGGGGTGCTGATTCTGAATATGTCATCAGTTTTGCCAGATTGGCTCAAGTTTTTGAGATTTTTCGTAAAATGTGTAACAAAAAAGACGTTTTTTGCTACTTTTTTAACGAAGTCTGTTATGTTTCTTCTATGTTTTGTCAGTGTATATTCACCACAAATGTAACAGAATGAGTCTGGATCGTTAAGACAACTTCTTCTTGATGAGTTCATGCTTTTCACTGGAAAACAGACAACAACATAAAGTTAGTGCAAAAATCAAGCTATGAACAAACTTTTAGAACACTAATTAACACAAAACTATATTGAGAACTGCTCAGTTCAAGTACTAATCCAAAGAAATTAATGAGATGATGCGTCGCATTTACGAACAAGTGCTATAAATAAGATACCAAAAATCTCAAAAACTTGAGCCAATCTGGCAAAACTGATAGCATATTCAGAATCAGCACCCCAAAAATACCCCAAATTCATTAAAATATTTTGGGCACCAGAAAAAAAATTTTTTTTTGTTGACCTGTGAATTCATAACCAGGTCCAGGACTAAGATTATTATGTAAACATTTATACAATATTCATCGTTTAATATAATGGCCAGTGATACCAGGTAACAGAGGGACACTATTTAATTGTCACTAAGTGACTGCACGCTTTATTATATGATCCTGTGGCTCTAATACTCTAAAGGGCCTGTCACACGCGTCAATATCGCCTGCACGATATCGGCTGCACGTGACGTTGCAGCGATATTGACGCGTGTGACATACTGCATCAACCAGCGATAAATCGCTGGTTGATGATCGCCAGGTTTTAGAATCAGTCCTAAAACCTGGCGATTGTCGCCCGGTGGACAAGCAGCATCGCTGCGTGCGACACCGGGAGTAGCGATATTCCAGCTCCCAGCGCCTGTCACAAGCGCTGGGAGCTGGTATCCAAGGTACACTGCGGGTAACTAGGCAGCGCGCGCTGCCTAGATACCCGACGTGTACCTTAGTTACCAGCCTCCTCCGCTCACCCGGTGAGCGGAGGAGGCTGGTAACTAAGGTACACGTCGGGTATCTAGGCAGCGCGCGCTGCCTAGTTACCCGCAGTGTACCTTGGAGACCAGGCTGCTCCCGCTTCCAGCAGGCTGGCAGCGGGAGCAAGACATCGTGGAAACGATATTTAAATCGTTTCCATGATGTCACTGGTCAATTGATCGCTGGTGAGTCTGCCTGTGTGATAGCTCACCAGCGATCAGCCGTCAATGTCGTCAGCGATCAGATCGCTGACGACATTGACGCGTGTGACAGGACCTTTACAATGCACTGTGCACATGTGTGCTAGCAACCCTTGACTCAGGTTACATGTGCAAAGCACCACCTCCGTGCTTCAACTATAGTTGTCCCTTCTTATCTCACATACCTGGTATATAAACTGCCTGTGGCCTTGGTCCTGGTACCCCCACCGCCAACGTACGTTTCGTGTACTATTCTTCCTCAGGGCGTCATAGAAACATAGTAAAGCAAAAGACATTGTTTCAAGAATTTTTTCTTATATATTTGCTTGTATCTCTTTCTCCTGAGTGTGCCGAGGTCCCTTTTATTGTGTGACACCCCTCAGCTCACCTAAGCATGAGTCATATTCATCACACACACCTGCACTCTCAGCTTCTGCTGATTAGGTTCCTCTCTCCACACTGAGCAGGGAAAAAAAATGCTTAATTTAAATCAGAGCAGCAGCACTTCCATACTACAAGGTAATCAATATGTAACAGTACCCCCCCCCTTTATGAGAGGTCTCCGGACTCTCAACAGGACACATCCGGCAATGGTCTGAACCTCCTGAGCGGTGACCTATGGAAGATATTACGGGTACAGAGCACTGGGGGATGGCTAACTGGAACAATACAGGGTTGAAAATGACCGCAATCCTGAACGGACCAATAACTCCCGTAGTAGGAGCTCCAGCCGCACACTTCCACCTTACGTGATTTGACAGCACCCACACATAGTCATTCACTCTCAGGTCTGGATCTTACCGTTTATTGCAATGTACACGGTCACAGACAGAAGGTTCACTCTCAGGGGGGCAAACGGCAGAAATGGTTCCCAGTTTCGTCGCTGGACCTTCCTCACCAAGGGCTTTAGTGGGGGATAACCACCTTTCCCTTAACACGCTTCTCCGGATAACCCCTGAGTCCAGTATCGATCTGAGGGGCCAACAGGGTTTTACTCCTCTCCTTTGGTGGGTAATTAACCACCACCGATGGAGACATAGGAGCAGGCCTGACCAACACGGCAGACACAGTAGCACTCACACGCTTATCCACATGGGACGTCTGCAGCTGGAAGCGGGGTTAACACGGTATGGACAGACCCTAATGAAGTGATCAGGTTGACCACAAAAGAAACAAGACCGCCCAACCTGATGACCTGCAGATGGGTTAGTACAAGACTCTTCAGTCCCCAACTGCTTAGGAACATCAGAACCCACACGTGTAACCTCCACAGCAGGGATGGTCACCGGGGGCAGGGTCAGATCCGATCTCTCTCTCAGGCATCTGTCCAACCTAATAGCAAGCGCCATTGCCGCCTTCAGCATCTCCGGAGCAGCGTACTGGGTCATGGTGTCTTGTAACCGATCTGACAACCCTAGACAGAACTGATTCCTCAGAGCAGGGTCGTTAGATTGAGTGTCAGTGGCCCACCTCCTGAACACAGAGCAATACTCCTTGGCCGGTCATGCTCCCTGCCTGAACGTACGTAGTTTAGGCTCAGCAAGGGAGACGGCATCAGGGTCACCATACTCCAGGGCAAGCTCTGCAAAAAACTCGTCCACCGACCGCATGGAAGGAGAATCGGTCAGCAGAGAGAAGGCCCAGGCCTGGGGATCCCCCTTAAGAAGGGACAGTATAATCCTGCTCCCTGAAGAACGAGGATGCAGCCTGAAATATCATTTGCAGGCTTCTCTAAAAACAAAAAATGTATCTCTCTCTCTTAAAAATCGGTCAGGGAGGGAGATATTGGGTTCTGGTACAGCCAGTGTGTGAACCGCAGCCAGATACCCAATCGCTTCTCGAAGCTGATGCACCACCTGGTTTCGCAGGTTAGACACCTCCTGAAAGAGTTCTTCCACCAGGTGCGTAAAAGCTCGAGTTGACATAGCAGCTTCGGGGAAAAAATAGTGGGTTGCTGATTATGTCACACTGTGAGGAGTCGGGGTAGCCAGGAGCTAGACAAAGAGGATCACGGAGCCTGCTCTGGCCCTGATACTAGGGTCCCTGGCTCGCCCTGATCTTGAAGGTACCTCTAAAGGTGAGGAGGTTCGAGCCGCCAGCCTAAGTCCCTAAAGCTACTGAGAAGCCCTAGGCCTCAGCCCCTACCTCCACCCACGGACCACAGAGCCCAGCAACTTCCAAGGTAAAAAAGCACAGCAGCTTCAGATCAGCATCTGCTCACACCAGGTCACAGTCCAGAAGTAAACTGAATCAGCAACAACAGGTGGATGTGATCTGACCCATTTATGGCCGAGGAGTGGGGAGCAGCCCCTCAGCTTATCTAAGCATGAGTCATATTCATCACACACACCTGCTACAACCTGCTCCCGCTCATCAGCTTCCTCTCTCCACACTGAGCAGGGGAAAAAAAGGCTTCATTTAAAACATAACAGCAGCACTTCCATACTACAAGGCAGTCAATACTTAACACGTACTTGGATAACATGATAATGATCAAAAACTGGAGTTGAGCTCAGTCTCTGAATTCAATACTTTCAGCCCTTGGGGAGAATCCAGGAATTTACAAACAGAAACTGGAGGCTTTTTGCCAAGAAGAATGGGCAGCTTTACCATCTGAGAAAATAGAGAGCCTCATCCACAACTACCACAAAAGGCTTCAAGCTGTCATTGATGTTAGAGAGGGCAATACAAGGTATTAAGAACTGGGTATGTGAACTTTTGATCAGGGTCATTTGGATGTTTTTGGTTGTCATTGTGATTTAAAAAGAGAAAACAGTAGTTTGACAATAAATGGCTTCACCCAACCACTAACCATGAGTGAAAAAAGTTTTGGAGTTATCATTCATATTCTCTGAAAAAAGGTCAAGAAAGCAAAAAATCTGCTGGGGTATGTAAACTTTTGAGCACAACTGTATGTTACCTAGAGCAAACAATGATATTCATGTTTTATCGTCATATCATATTTGCACTAAAAAAAATGAAATTTGATTGATTATTGTTCCCATTCCCATTTTATTTGGTGCATCCATATAAATGGCCTACCCTGTATAATATACAGGGTAGGCCATTTATATGGATGCACCTAAATAAAATGGGAATGGTTGGTGATATCAACTTCCTGTTTGTAGCACATTAGTATATGGGAGGGGGAAAACATTTCCAAATAAGTGGTGACCATGGCGGCCATTTTGAAGTCGGCCACTTTGGATCCAAATTTATTTTTTTCAATGAGAAGGTCATGTGACACGTCAAAAGTATTGGGAATTTTATAAGAAAAACAATGATGTGCTTGGTTTTAATGTAACTTTATTCTTTCATGAGTTACATACAAATTTATGACCACTTATAAAATGTGTTCAAAGTGCTGCCCATTGTGTTGGATTGGCAATGCAACCCTCTTCTCCCATTCTTGACACACTGATAGCAACACCGCAGAAGAAATGCTAGCACAGGTTGTAATGGATGCCCCCCACACCTTTTGGGTGAGGCTGTCGTCTTAATTGTCTGCCGCCGAATTGGATGCTTTGTCTACGTGTGTGCACGTCACGAAAGAACCCACGCTGACACGTTGTCAATGTAGAGGCTTAATGACAAAGACCTTTATTAAAGGAAAAGCTAGCAGTTTTATTACTTATCCTTAAAGGGATGAAGTGATAACTGAAATCACGAAACCGGTAGGCAAATTACCCATTAAACAGAGTTTTATACATCACTCTGTTTGTCTTCACTGGAGGTCAGCGCGGTGGATCTATGAAACCCAGCACTTTCTGTTAACCCTTTGGATCCTTACTCTTGCTGGGCACCTGCTGCGACCATAAGAGAGAGCGGAGTTAGTTGGTTGTGACTTGCACAACCAAATCAGGTGAGTCCTTCACTAAAGGGGGGCACTGAGGTTATTTGTACAAAAGGAAATTACTCTATGTGCGCTCCATTTACCTTTTTATATTAGAGCACAAATAAACAATATGATACAATGTAAAGCCAAACAAATATAACGTATAGTATAACATTAGACAATATAATTACTGTATACTTATCATCAGTGGTCTCTTCTGCTTTTCTGAAAAACAGGTAAAAAAGGTAACTGATATCAGGGAAAACTTCCAATTATTTATTATACAACTACCATATTCTTTTTTACATGTATATTTACATTTACCTACTCACTCTGCTTCAGAACATTCTTGACCAATATCTTAGACATCTTATGGCATTTTATATAGGAGAGAGAGATCCACACCTACTAGGACATGTTTATAACTTTTCTCTCCTTGTCCGCACCCTATTTGCAATTCTTAAAGCTTGTGGAGCGGCTGCTGCTTAATACTCTTACCTTTCTGAGTTGTGTTGTGTGTAGGAATAATGCAGGGTTGTACACAAGGCCTTACCTATAACCAGGAGCGAGCCAGGCAGTATTCATCTGACTATACTCGTGACCGGTCGAGGTGTATGTGGGGCCAAGCAAAGACTATTCTAACTTTTGTTGATGAGAGACTCATCATGGCCTGTCCTTTTTTCCCATCCTTCAGCACAACTCCCTTTTTGTTCCTTTAGTATTTATTTAGTTCTGTCCGGGCAGTCTGATACTGAGGGGGTGCTTAGGCAGCCAGACTAACAAGGCTGGGATGGATGACCTCCCGCCATTTACCTAGACTAACTTTATTTTGACTTCAAATTGTACCTGCCCTCTACCTCTAGGGGTCACCTGTAGTGACTGTCAGCATGATTATACCATCCTAGACTGGTAACATGGTGTCTACCTCACCGTGATTTACCAATTCTGCATTTTGTATGCTTACCGTTTTTGTAAGAATTGTACTTAGAAGAAGCTCCACCTGCTCATGAAAAAGTGCAAAAACTCAGAATCAATTGCTCTGATTACCTCATGCAAGGATCCTATCGGTGTCCAGTGTAAGATCATATCTCCTATAGTACAGCTGAAATAAAACACTCAAGAATTCGTATTAGCTTCAAAAATCAGAAAACCTTATTCAACAAAATTCTTATTACAATTCTCTACTAATTATATTGATAGCTATAAACTATAACTGTTTTATGCTTAACCAAAGACCCATTTAAATTCTGTTATAAATGTCTCCATTGGCGCTATATTTATAAACTATAACTGTATGATGCTTAACCAAAAACCCCATATATTTCTCCATATATGTCTCCATCCCCCCTCCCGCATGAGGAAATCAGAAGATATCAGAGTAAAGAGTAAAGATATATATACATTATTCTTGTATAATCATAACTGGAATTTACTGTATAACTACTGGTTAAAACATGGGCTGCCACAGGAAGTTCTGATGGGCAAAACTTCCTTGAGTCTTACATTCCTAAGATGGGGGAACACTCTGAGCTGAGGTTTTTCTATCTGAATCTGAAAACAAGTCCAATTACCCCCTTGGAGCCACGCCATAACAGAAAACTACTTTAGAAAACAATGGGATTAGAATCTGAAGATTTAACACACATATACTAAGTATTATCATCTGTTCTCTATGCCTCTTCTAAAAACTATTGTTTCTTCGTAAAATGTAAACAGAAACATACAAAAATTATCCCAAATAATTATCATAGTGTCTAAAAAAATATTAACACAACACAAACAAGAAGACAGGGTGTCAGTATGATTCAATAAAATAGAATAATCCCTGTATGAAAATAAAAAACTGTTTAAAATAACTATTATTGCGTCCAATAATAGGCAATATTACTAGCTTCCGACTAAATACACAGTAAACAATATGATGCTTGATGTTCACAGCCAAAAATGAAAAGAAATTCCAAAAATTCCTGCTTCCTCATGCAGAACGTTAAAGAGATGATTCCTCATTACTGCATGTAAAAATGAAAGACACAAAACGCAGACTTTCCCCCCTCCCCTATAGTAACTGATGGGAGGTACAATTCCAACCTTCTAACGGGGGGGGGGGGGGGAGAAACATACACACATTATAAGATAACATTCTTCTCTAGGGAATTGTTTGGCAACATGTATAACTACACACCTGCTTCACATCATGCGTGATACACAACGCCAAAACATACAGTTAACCCTGACATTACATCTCACATCTCAGCATACATACAGTATACACAGGGGCCCCGATTACAGCTTCATTCAACACTTATGTGCACCGCTAACAGCCTTCTAATTGTTTGTTTGCTTTTTTTAACATACTTTCTCCCTTCTCTTTCACAGACCATATTAATGTGTTTTTCCTTGAAAAGACGCAACATCTTTAATCACTATATACCGGTGTCTCTATGCCACATGATACCAGTCTTCCCTCCTTCTTGGAGAGGACGCCCGTCCTGTACTGACAGCCTGCGTTCCCGTATTTAAAGCGAATGTGTCCTAACAAATAATCACAAAACCACAGTCTTGATCGAGTAGCGATGTAATAATCAAGTCACCTATAATAATAGTAATCAAGTCAAAATGACTTCAGTCTGTGATTCTCAATCACAGTGCAAACATTACAATTATCATTATATTCTTAAACTCCATCCAATTTCAGAAGTTTGACTCAAAAAATTATAACAAGCAGTAGCTGCCAGCTCTATCCCCCCCTTTTCCTTGCCGCTGTATTACAACTTTCACACAAACATTCCTGCATTCCATTGACTCCGCTCTATTATAAACAATCTTTCCAAAGGAAAAACAAAAGCAGTGATTCCAGTACAATGTAAATTAATATATTTTGTCTGTTCTCTATATACTCACATATTTTCCAATTAGGAGTTCTGTTTGTAAACCTGTGGATCTGGACTTTGACTGATTAACACCCATATTATATCAGAAAAATAGAAAAACCGGGCACTAACACAAGGTGCTTATGGCTCCTGCCACTCTCGTGGCCACTTGCTGCGAGTAGCTTAGCGGTGCTGGCATATAAAGATGTTCACAATACGAAGTAAAAAGTGAAGGAAAAAAGAAGCCGCACTCACCGAGGCAGGGTGTTTCGGTCTTTATTTATCAATCGTTGCGGTACAGCAGCATCGCAGGGAGGGGGTGCAGGGAGGTGGACGACGGTTCACCGTTTCGCGGCCGTCTGCCGCTTCTACGGGTCCTCTACGGCGTCTGTCGTCACATCCGGGGTTAAATGTTACCCGGGTGTGGCGTCACTACCACTCGTAGTAAACATAGTGCATATAGTATAGGCAGCACATATTCTAATGCAAAAAAGCAGTACAGATTAGGAATACAAATTCAGTAATTTAACTTTCATATGATCATTATACATTACTATACATTGTTATACTAATACACGAATTGTTAGTCCTAAATGCAAGGGGCAGTTTCTTACATATGATGGTTCTCGTGCATCTAGTCCTCTGTACACTATGAACTGTCATATTGGACAGCTAAATCAAGTGCACAGCTGAAGAGATGCACGCATTCAACGGAGATCAAATCTTTTACATGTATGATTAAAGTTGAACATTTCTGAGATACCTGGCATCGCGTAAATACACGGGATCTAAAGAGCCGGTATGCTATTTATTACTTAATGCGGACAATATATCTCTAGGATATCTAAAATAGTCGCAACGCAATATTGAACTAGTCAATAGAGCCAGTCGAAAGATACTAATTGTTAGTGTTATTATATGGCTACAGTATAATACTGAACCTCATCATAGGAAAACAGCAAGATCATTTTTATCATTGAGCCCTAGTGGCCCACAAGCTTTGGTCTCGATAATCCATCTACTTTCCTTCTTTAACAATAATTTATGTGTGTCTCCCCCTCTAACGGAAGGACGAACCTGTTCAATACCAACAAAGGTTAGAACATCTGCATTCCCATCATGCGCCTCATTTATATGATGTATTAATCTAGGACTCCCTATGCCTGTTCTGATAGATTTATAATGCTCACTAAAACGCTTGCATAGTTCCCTTATCGTTTTACCGATGTAAAATCGGCGACAAGGGCAAAACACTGCATAGACCACCCACGAGGTCTTACAACTTATGAACGATGTAACTTTATGTGTTTTGTCCCCTATATGCAGGAGATTACCGGTTTCGTGGTACTGGCAATATCTACAGTTTTTACATTTATAATTGCCTATCGGTCTTCTTTTTTCTAACCAAGTTATTTTTTTGTCCTGGTTAATTCTGTTTCTCACCATTAAATCTTTCAAGTTATTACATCTCCTGTACGCAAGCAAAGGGGGACCTATACCGGCAGACTGTAGCTCTCTATCCCTTTCTAGCACATGCCAGAATTTATTGATTGCCTTTGAAATTTTTTGGTACATAGGACCATATTTAAATGAGAAAACAAACCGTTTCTTTTTCTCATTCTCAGGGGTTTTCTCTTTTTCGCTTTTTATTTGAGAGTGCCATGTCTTTGGCCTCCTTCAACAACGTATCAGGATAACCTCTATTTTTGAAACTTTGTTCTAATTTTATCATTTGTTCTTCGCAAGTTGTAGTAGTGTTATTCATACGCTTAATTCTCAGAAATTGGCCATATGGGAGAGCTTTTTTGGTGTGATAAGGGTGGGCACTCTCGTAGTGCAGCAGAGTGTTCGATGAGGTAGGTTTCCTATACAAAGATCTTATTAGTATATCATCCTCAAGTCTTAGTTTAACATCTAGAAACTCAATGTATTTATTTCCAAAAGAGGAAGTGAACACCATATTGTAGTCATTATTCTCATTGATATATGTGACAAATGAAGAGAACACATTCTCTTCACCTTCCCAGACGATGAAGATGTCATCTACATAGCGGATGAATAATTTAATATGTTTCAAATATGGATTACAGTTATTGTAGATGACATGATCCTCGAAATGGGCCAAGAAGAGGTTGGCTAAAGTGCATGATACCGGAGTCCCCATGGCTGTCCCTGAGATTTGTCTGTACCAATTGTCATCAAATGAGAACGCATTATGAGTCAGAATGAATTGTATAGATTCACAAATGAAATCAATTGACAACTCATCCTGACCTTCTACTTGGAGTATCTCTCTCATCACAGATACAGCCAAGTTTTGTGGGATCCGGGTATAGAGGCTCTCTACGTCAATAGATGCCATACTATACCCGGGATGCCATTCAAATTCATCAATCACTTTCACAAAATCACCCGAATCTTTAATGTATGATGGTATCTTCTTTAAGAGGGGTCGGAGTAACCAATCCATATACTGTGATAGGGGTTCTGTTACCGAGCCAATCCCGGACACAATTGGACGTCCGGGTGGGTTGATCAAAGATTTGTGTACTTTTGGTAAGTAATACCAAAAAGGCTTCTTTGGGAATTCGTAAATTAATTTTTCCGCTTGTTTTTTAGTAATAGCATTGTTGCTGACATATTTCCTCAGTAAATTTCTCAGTTCGATATTAAATTTGTGGGTAGGGTCACTAGGTAGCTTTATATAAAAATCTATAGAACTCAATTGTCTCATAGCTTCCGCTATATAGTCAACCTTATTTATTAAGACCACCCCACCACCTTTATCCGCTTTTTTGACTAAAGTGTCTTCCCACTTGAGGATTGTGTCTAGTGCTATTTTTTCTTTCTTTGATAAATTTGACTTAGGGCCAGGGTATATTAGAGCCTCTATTTCTTTACAGACCATCTCCTCAAATAGATCGACACTGTTGCCCGGTGATACCGGTGGATAAAAATCTGACTTCACTCCTCCTGAAAAAAAACCTTTGTCTATATTGATCCTTTCACTCTCTGTGCCACTCATTAAACCTGGATCAATGTCTAGCAGCAATGCTACTTCCTCATTAACTTCTTTTAAAGAATTCTCATTGGCAAAAAAACCCAGTGCTCCTATTTTTATTGGTTTTACGATATTATCACTCCTTTGTGTTTCTTTATCCCCCTCTTTTTGATTTTTATTGCATGAGAAGTGTTTAAATAGATGTATTTTTCTCGTTGCTTTATATAAATCAACCCTGAATTCTGTGTAGTCAAAAGGCTCTTCCACACAATAGTTCAGGCCTTTTTTTAACAAGGTGTCCATATCCTGGGTAATACTTTTATCTGTTAGATTAAAGATTTTAATTTCATCTTCAATCTGGCTCAATGGGTTCAATCCCTCCATGATACAGTTTTTCTCTTTCCGTAAGGGGGACCTCCTTCTTCTTCCTCCACCTCTTCCCCTTCTTGTTCTCCTTCTAAAGGGTCTTTTTCTGCATAGTTGAATTTTTTTGTTTGTGGTCTTTGATCACTGTCACTTGAGTTGTCATCTGTCTCACTTTCACTTGAGCTTAAATGTTTGTTTTTGTTCTTCTTATTCTTCTTTTTGCCTCCTCTGTTATCTCCTTTGGGGTATAAGGGGATTTCGGTGGATATTTTGGAGTACCAGCAGGGCCACCATTAGGCTTTCTATTATTTTTATTTTTATTCCTAAAAGGAGTGGCATTAGGTGGCTTCTCCCATGTGAATACATTGCCAGATTCGTAGTCTTGTTTATCCCTTAAAAACTTCTCTCTTTTCTTCTCCTTAATATCAGATTGCAAAGGGATAAGTTTTTTATCAAGTTTCTTGAGAAAATTATTCCATTCTTGTTTGGTCTTATATCTACTCTCTAGCTCCGTTCTTAATGATCTTAATTGTGCATTGATTTTCACATGTTCTTTTTCATTCTGCTTCAGAACCAGTTTTAATAAGTTGACAGAACTGGCTTCTAGCAGATTTTGCCACTCCTTTACAAAACTTGCGTCCTCTTTCCCAAATGCCATGGCCTTAATTAGCCTTAAACCTCTTGGAATTCTCTTACACGTCACATATCCTTTTAAAGACTGTATTGTCCAAAAAGCTTTGATCTCACGTTCCGCAAGATTTTGTATTCGTTGCTCCAAGCTTTTAGTACTTAGAAACGAGGAAACTTCATCTGTATTGCATTCTGCAAAAAACCTTTCTGCATCCTCCCTCCCTGCAGAGATTGATCTTGATACACCTCCCGCAGCATTGGATGCCGATGCATTCGGCTCAATATCCATACTCAGTGGATTTAGGAAGCCTGTAGTTGCACTCACAGTTGTGCTCACGGTTGAATAAAGTCACAGTCTTATCAGAAAAATAGAAAAACCGGGCACTAACACAAGGTGCTTATGGCTCCTGCCACTCTCGTGGCCACTTGCTGCGAGTAGCTTAGCGGTGCTGGCATATAAAGATGTTCACAATACGTAGTGAAAGAAAAAAGAGGCCGCACTCACCGAGGCAGGGTGTTTCGGTCTTTATTTATCAATCGTTGCGGTACAGCAGCATCGCAGGGAGGGGGTGCAGGGAGGTGGACGACGGTTCACCGTTTCGCGGCCGTCTGCCGCTTCTACGGGTCCTCTACGGCGTCTGTAGTCACATCCGGGGTTTTTTCCTTCACTTTTTACTACGTATTGTGAACATCTTTATATGCCAGCACCGCTAAGCTACTCGCAGCAAGTGGCCACGAGAGTGGCAGGAGCCATAAGCACCTTGTGTTAGTGCCCGGTTTTTCTATTTTTCTGATAAGACTGTGACTTTATTCAACCGTGAGCACAACTGTGAGTGCAACTACAGGCTTCCTAAATCCACTGAGTATGGATATTGAGCCGAATGCATCGGCATCCAATGCTGCGGGAGGTGTATCAAGATCAATCTCTGCAGGGAGGGAGGATGCAGAAAGGTTTTTTGCAGAATGCAATACAGATGAAGTTTCCTCGTTTCTAAGTACTAAAAGCTTGGAGCAACGAATACAAAATCTTGCGGAACGTGAGATCAAAGCTTTTTGGACAATACAGTCTTTAAAAGGATATGTGACGTGTAAGAGAATTCCAAGAGGTTTAAGGCTAATTAAGGCCATGGCATTTGGGAAAGAGGACGCAAGTTTTGTAAAGGAGTGGCAAAATCTGCTAGAAGCCAGTTCTGTCAACTTATTAAAACTGGTTCTGAAGCAGAATGAAAAAGAACATGTGAAAATCAATGCACAATTAAGATCATTAAGAACGGAGCTAGAAAGTAGATATAAGACCAAACAAGAATGGAATAATTTTCTCAAGAAACTTGATAAAAAACTTATCCCTTTGCAATCTGATATTAAGGAGAAGAAAAGAGAGAAGTTTTTAAGGGATAAACAAGACTACGAATCTGGCAATGTATTCACATGGGGGAAGCCACCTAATGCCACTCCTTTTAGGAATAAAAATAAAAATAATAGAAAGCCTAATGGTGACCCTGCTGGTACTCCAAAATATCCACCGAAATCCCCTTATACCCCCAAAGGAGATAACAGAGGAGGCAAAAAGAAGAATAAGAAGAACAAAAACAAACATTTAAGCTCAAGTGAAAGTGAGACAGATGACAACTCAAGTGACAGTGATCAAAGACCACAAACAAAAAAATTCAACTATGCAGAAAAAGACCCTTTAGAAGGAGAACAAGAAGGGGAAGAGGTGGAGGAAGAAGAAGGAGGTCCCCCTTACGGAAAGAGAAAAACTGTATCATGGAGGGATTGAACCCATTGAGCCAGATTGAAGATGAAATTAAAATCTTTAATCTAACAGATAAAAGTATTACCCAGGATATGGACACCTTGTTAAAAAAAGGCCTGAACTATTGTGTGGAAGAGCCTTTTGACTACACAGAATTCAGGGTTGATTTATATAAAGCAACGAGAAAAATACATCTATTTAAACACTTCTCATGCAATAAAAATCAAAAAGAGGGGGATAAAGAAACACAAAGGAGTGATAATATCGTAAAACCAATAAAAATAGGAGCACTGGGTTTTTTTGCCAATGAGAATTCTTTAAAAGAAGTTAATGAGGAAGTAGCATTGCTGCTAGACATTGATCCAGGTTTAATGAGTGGCACAGAGAGTGAAAGGATCAATATAGACAAAGGTTTTTTTTCAGGAGGAGTGAAGTCAGATTTTTATCCACCGGTATCACCGGGCAACAGTGTCGATCTATTTGAGGAGATGGTCTGTAAAGAAATAGAGGCTCTAATATACCCTGGCCCTAAGTCAAATTTATCAAAGAAAGAAAAAATAGCACTAGACACAATCCTCAAGTGGGAAGACACTTTAGTCAAAAAAGCGGATAAAGGTGGTGGGGTGGTCTTAATAAATAAGGTTGACTATATAGCGGAAGCTATGAGACAATTGAGTTCTATAGATTTTTATATAAAGCTACCTAGTGACCCTACCCACAAATTTAATATCGAACTGAGAAATTTACTGAGGAAATATGTCAGCAACAATGCTATTACTAAAAAACAAGCGGAAAAATTAATTTACGAATTCCCAAAGAAGCCTTTTTGGTATTACTTACCAAAAGTACACAAATCTTTGATCAACCCACCCGGACGTCCAATTGTGTCCGGGATTGGCTCGGTAACAGAACCCCTATCACAGTATATGGATTGGTTACTCCGACCCCTCTTAAAGAAGATACCATCATACATTAAAGATTCGGGTGATTTTGTGAAAGTGATTGATGAATTTGAATGGCATCCCGGGTATAGTATGGCATCTATTGACGTAGAGAGCCTCTATACCCGGATCCCACAAAACTTGGCTGTATCTGTGATGAGAGAGATACTCCAAGTAGAAGGTCAGGATGAGTTGTCAATTGATTTCATTTGTGAATCTATACAATTCATTCTGACTCATAATGCGTTCTCATTTGATGACAATTGGTACAGACAAATCTCAGGGACAGCCATGGGGACTCCGGTATCATGCACTTTAGCCAACCTCTTCTTGGCCCATTTCGAGGATCATGTCATCTACAATAACTGTAATCCATATTTGAAACATATTAAATTATTCATCCGCTATGTAGATGACATCTTCATCGTCTGGGAAGGTGAAGAGAATGTGTTCTCTTCATTTGTCACATATATCAATGAGAATAATGACTACAATATGGTGTTCACTTCCTCTTTTGGAAATAAATACATTGAGTTTCTAGATGTTAAACTAAGACTTGAGGATGATATACTAATAAGATCTTTGTATAGGAAACCTACCTCATCGAACACTCTGCTGCACTACGAGAGTGCCCACCCTTATCACACCAAAAAAGCTCTCCCATATGGCCAATTTCTGAGAATTAAGCGTATGAATAACACTACTACAACTTGCGAAGAACAAATGATAAAATTAGAACAAAGTTTCAAAAATAGAGGTTATCCTGATACGTTGTTGAAGGAGGCCAAAGACATGGCACTCTCAAATAAAAAGCGAAAAGAGAAAACCCCTGAGAATGAGAAAAAGAAACGGTTTGTTTTCTCATTTAAATATGGTCCTATGTACCAAAAAATTTCAAAGGCAATCAATAAATTCTGGCATGTGCTAGAAAGGGATAGAGAGCTACAGTCTGCCGGTATAGGTCCCCCTTTGCTTGCGTACAGGAGATGTAATAACTTGAAAGATTTAATGGTGAGAAACAGAATTAACCAGGACAAAAAAATAACTTGGTTAGAAAAAAGAAGACCGATAGGCAATTATAAATGTAAAAACTGTAGATATTGCCAGTACCACGAAACCGGTAATCTCCTGCATATAGGGGACAAAACACATAAAGTTACATCGTTCATAAGTTGTAAGACCTCGTGGGTGGTCTATGCAGTGTTTTGCCCTTGTCGCCGATTTTACATCGGTAAAACGATAAGGGAACTATGCAAGCGTTTTAGTGAGCATTATAAATCTATCAGAACAGGCATAGGGAGTCCTAGATTAATACATCATATAAATGAGGCGCATGATGGGAATGCAGATGTTCTAACCTTTGTTGGTATTGAACAGGTTCGTCCTTCCGTTAGAGGGGGAGACACACATAAATTATTGTTAAAGAAGGAAAGTAGATGGATTATCGAGACCAAAGCTTGTGGGCCACTAGGGCTCAATGATAAAAATGATCTTGCTGTTTTCCTATGATGAGGTTCAGTATTATACTGTAGCCATATAATAACACTAACAATTAGTATCTTTCGACTGGCTCTATTGACTAGTTCAATATTGCGCTGCGACTATTTTAGATATCCTAGAGATATATTGTCCGCATCTATTATATAATTGCCGTAGCGACTTCCGTCGGAGCGGCGCTGCTTCCGGTTGCTTGGTTAGCGAGTCCGAGCTGCTTCTCCTGGACTCTCCCCGTGGCCGCGTAGCGGCCAAGGCGACTCACGAAGCAATGCCCGCAAAGCGGGCATTGCGAGTCGTTGCAGCCTAGCGAAGCAATGCCCGCGAAGCGGGCATTGCGAGTCGCTACACCGCTAACCAAGCCACCGAAGCCCATACTCCTGTAGTGTACACCGCTATACTATACTACAGTCCCATGCCCATAAGCGCCATGGGACTGTAGTATACCATCGCGCTGTACACTACAGACCCCTGCCGCGACTCGCTACACCGCTAACCAAGCCACCGAAGCCCATACTCCTGTAGTGAAGCCCATACTCCTGTAGTGTACACCGCTATAGTA
Source organism: Allobates femoralis (assembly GCA_033576535.1). Classification (NCBI taxonomy): domain Eukaryota; kingdom Metazoa; phylum Chordata; class Amphibia; order Anura; family Aromobatidae; genus Allobates; species Allobates femoralis. The sequence goes on from JARQOC010000007.1 coordinate 23,595,206, forward strand.
TACTACAGTCCCATGCCCATAAGCGCCATGGGACTGTAGTATACCATCGCGCTGTACACTACAGCCCCCTGCCGCTCTAAGCCACTACGCGCTGCTGTACTGTACACCGCTATAGTATACTACAGTCCCATGCCCATAAGCGCCATGGGACTGTAGTATACCATCGCGCTGTACACTACAGCCCCCTGCCGCTCTAAGCCTACCCCCTAAGGCACCGCCGCCCCTAACCCCCTACCCCCTAAGCCCCGCAGCAGCCCCGACCACCTAACCCCCGACCCGCACCATCCAAAGCCGCCGCCGATACCCCCTAAGCCCCGCCGTCTACCTCCTAAGCCATCGCCGCCCCTACCTAAGCCCCTACCCCCTAAGCACCCTACCCCCTAAGCCCCGCAGCAGCCCCGACCACCTAACCCCCGACCCGCACCATCCAAAGCCGCCGCCGATACCCCCTAAGCCCCGCCGTCTACCCCCTAAGCCATCGCCGCCCCTACCTAAGCCCCTACCCCCTAAGCACCGCAGCAGCCCCGACCACCTAACCCCCGACCCGCAGCATCCAAATCCGCCCCCGATACCCCCTAAGCCCCGCCGTCTACCCCCTAAGCCATCGCCGCCCCTACCCCCTAGGCCCCCGCCGATACCCCTAAGCCATGCCGCCTACCCCCTAAGGCACCGCCGCCCCTAACCCCCTACCCCCTAGACCCCCGACGATACCCCCTAAGCCATGCCGCCTACCCCCTAAGGCACCGCCGCCCCTAACCCCCTAAACCCCGCAGCAGCCCCGACCACCTAACCCCCGACTCGCACCATCCAAACCCGCCGCCGATACCCCCTAAGCCCCGACTACCTAACCCCCGACTCGCACCATCCAAAGCCGCCGCCGATACCCCCTAAGCCCCGCCGTCTACCCCCTAAGCCATCGCCGCCCCTACCTAAGCTCCTACCCCCTAGGCCCCCGCCGATACCCCCTAAGCTCCCGCCGCTGTCCCCTGCCCCTGTCGCTAAAGCCCTACACCCTAACCCCCCGCCGTCCCCTAACCTAACGCCGCTCTCACCTAAGGCCCTACACCCGAAGCCCCCGTCCATCACTTACATGCCTTCAAGTCATCTGATCGTCCGTCCGATCGTCCGTCCGATCCTCCGTCCGGCCAGGCGTCCTCTTCCTCCGGCCCCGGGGGTCTTCTCTCTTCTTTCCGCCATCTCCGCCTCTTCGTCCGGCCCCGGGGATCTTCTGTCTTCTTTTCCGAAAATTCCACCTCCGACGTCCTCTTCCTTCTCATTAAGATAGAATGGAGGAAAAATCCCCCATTCTACCTCAATGAAATCTCACGCCGTCTTCTGATTGGTCGCTGGATAATGCCCTCAGCCAATCAGAAGAGCTCCTCATTCAGTTTTCATTCAGGTCCGCCTTTTTTCCCCATTGACATACATTACCGGTGTGTCGGCGATTTTATGGCCGCCCCCCTGGTTCTATTTGTCGGCCCTAAAATCGCGGACACACCGCTAATGCATCTCTATGGGCAGTCAGCTCGACTTCTGATTGGTTGCCGTTCAATCCGAAATCGGGCTGACTGCCCATAGAGATGCATTAGCGGTGTGTCCGCAATTTTAGGGCCGACAAATAGAACCAGGTGGGCGGCCATAAAATCGCTGACACACCGGTAATGTATGTCAATGGGCAAAAAAAAGGCGGACCTGAATGAGAACTGCGTCTCAGTCAAACTTAAAAAAATAAATAAATTAAATAATAAAAAAAATAATTAAAAAAGAATTAAAAAATAATAAAAATATTAATTAAAAATAATAAACAATTCAATAAAAATAATAATAAAAAAATAAAATATATGCTAATAAGATCAGCCCTTTGCGGACCTCAATGAGAACTGCGTCTCAGCCTAAATAATAAATTAAATAATAAAAAAAATAATTAAAAAAGAATTAAAAAATAATAAAAAAAATTAATTAAAAATAATAAAAAATTCAATAAAAATAATAATAAAAAAATAAAATATATGCTAATAAGATCAGCCCTTTGCGGACCTGAATGAGAACTGCCTCTCAGCCTAAATAATAAATTAAATAATAAAAAAAATAATTAAAAAAGAATTAAAAAATAATAAAAAAAAATAATTAAAAATAATAAAAAATTCAATAAAAATAATAATAAAAAAATAAAATATATGCTAATAAGATCAGCCCTTTGCGGACCTGAATGAGAACTGCGTCTCAGCCTAAATAATAAATTAAATAATAAAAAAAATAATTAAAAAAGAATTAAAAAATAATAAAAAAAAATAATTAAAAATAATAAAAAATTCAATAAAAATAATAATAAAAAAATAAAATATATGCTAATAAGATCAGCCCTTTGCGGACCTGAATGAGAACTGCCTCTCAGCCTAAATAATAAATTAAATAATAAAAAAAATAATTAAAAAAAAATTAAAAAATAATAAAAAAAAATAATTAAAAATAATAAAAAATTCAATAAAAATAATAATAAAAAAATAAAATATATGCTAATAAGATCAGCCCTTTGCGGACCTGAATGAGAACTGCGTCTCAGCCTAAATAATAAATTAAATAATAAAAAAAATAATTAAAAAAGAATTAAAAAAATAATAAAAAAAAATAATTAAAAATAATAAAAAATTCAATAAAAATAATAATAAAAAAATAAAATATATGCTAATAAGATCAGCCCTTTGCGGACCTGAATGAGAACTGCGTCTCAGCCTAAATAATAAATTAAATAATAAAAAAAATAATTAAAAAAGAATTAAAAAATAATAACAAAATTAATTAAAAATAATAAAAAATTCAATAAAAATAATAATATAAAAATAAAATATATGCTAATAAGATCAGCCCTTTGCGGACCTGAATGAGAACTGCCTCTCAGCCTAAATAATAAATTAAATAATAAAAAAAATAATTAAAAAAGAATTAAAAAATAATAAAAAAATTAATTAAAAATAATAAAAAATTCAATAAAAATAATAATAAAAAAATAAAATATATGCTAATAAGATCAGCCCTTTAGCGCACCTGAATGACAACTGCCTCTCAGCCTAAATAATAAATTTAATAATAAAAAAATAATTAAAAAATAATTAAAAAATTATAAAAAAATAAATAAAACATAATTAAAAAATAAATAACAAATAATAAATAATAATTTAAAAAAAAATGCTAATAATAATATTACTGCTAATAATAATGCTATTAATGCTAATAATTATGTTATTAATGCTATTATTAATGCTAATAATGCTATTATTAATTCTATTAATGCTAATAATAATGCTATTAATGCTATTAATAATGTTATTAATGCTATTATTAATGCTAATAATCCTATTATTAATGATATTTATGCTAATAATAATGATATTAATGCTATTAATAATGTTATTAATGCTATTAATAATGCTAATAATGCTATTATTAATGCTATTAATGCTCATAATAATGCTATTAATGCTATTAATAATGTTATTAATGCTATTAATAATGCTAATAATGCTATTATTAATGCTATTAATGCTAATAATAATCCTATTAATGCTATTAATAATGCTATTCATGCTATTAATAATACTATTAATGCTATTAATGCTAATAATAATGCTATTAATGCTATTAATAATGTTATTAATGCTATTATTAATGCTAATAATGCTATTATTAATTCTATTAATTTTAATAATAATGCTATTAATGCTATTAATAATGTTATTAATACTATTAATAATGCTAATAATCCTATTATTAATGCTATTTATGCTAATAATAATGCTATTAATACTATTAATAATGCTATTAATGCTATTAATAATGCTATTAATCCTATTATTTATGCTATTAATGCTATTAATGCTAATATTTATCCTATTAATGGTATTATTAATGCTGTTAATGCTAATAATAATGCTATTAATGCTAATAATAATGCTATTAATGCTATTAATAATGTTATTAATGCTATTATTAATGCTAATAATGCTATTATTAATTCTATTAATGCTAATAATAATGCTATTAATGCTATTAATAATGTTATTAATGCTATTATTAATGCTAATAATCCTATTATTAATGCTATTTATGCTAATAATAATGCTATTTATGCTATTAATAATGTTATTAATGCTATTAATAATGCTAATAATGCTATTATTAATGCTATTAATGCTAATAATAATGCTATTAATGCTATTAATAATGTTATTAATGCTATTAATAATGCTAATAATGCTATTATTAATGCTATTAATGCTAATAATAATCCTATTAATGGTATTAATAATGCTATTCATGCTATTAATAATACTATTAATGCTATTAATGCTAATAATAATGCTATTAATGCTATTAATAATGTTATTAATGCTATTATTTATGCTAATAATGCTATTATTAATTCTATAATTTTAATAATAATGCTATTAATGCTATTAATAATGTTATTAATGCTATTATTAATGCTAATAATGCTATTTATGCTAATAATAATGCTATTAATGCTATTAATAATGCTATTAATGCTCTTATTTATGCTATTAATGCTATTAATGCTAATATTTATCCTATTAATGGTATTATTAATGCTATTAATGCTAATAATAATGCTATTAATGCTATTAATGCTAATAATAATGCTATTAATGCTATTAATAATGCTATTAATGCTATTAATAATGTTATTAATGCTATTATTAATGCTAATAATGCTATTATTAATCATATTAATGCTAATAATAATGCTATTAATGCTATTAATAATGCTATTAATGCTATTAATAATGTTATTAATGCTATTATTAATACTAATAATGCTATTATTAATGCTATTAATGCTAATAATAATGCTATTAATGCTATTAATAATGCTATTAATGCTATTAATTATGCTATTAATGCTATTAATGCTAATATTTATCCTATTAATGCTAATAATAATTCTATTAATGCTAATAATAATGCTATTAATGCTATTAATGCTATTAATTATGCTATTAATGCTATTAATGCTAATAATAATGCTATTAATGCTATTAATAATGTTATTAATGCTATTATTAATGCTAATAATGCCAATAATAATGCTAATAATAATGCTATTAATGCTATTAATGCTAATATTTATCCTATTAATGCTAATAATAATGCTATTAATGCTATTAATAATGCTATTAATGCTATTAATTATGCTATTAATGCTATCAATGCTAATATTTATCCTATTAATGGCATTATTAATGCTATTAATGCTAATAATGCTATTAATAATGCTATTAATGCTAATAATAATGCTATTAATGCTATTAATACTTTTATTAATGCTCATAATACTGCTAATAATGCTATTAATACTGCTATTACTGCTAATAATAATGCTATGGCTTATATTATTGCTATTGATGATGCGATTATTATTTAAAAATCTTTAAAAAAACAATAAACATATTTTAGATACCCGATGCATTTGCATCAGGCTAACAGCTATAACTACTATAATCAAATTAATGCACGTTCTAGAATCCCGATGCATTTGCATCGGGCTCACAGCTAGTTAAGTAATAAATAGCATACCGGCTCTTTAGATCCCGTGTATTTACGCGATGCCAGGTATCTCAGAAATGTTCAACTTTAATCATACATGTAAAAGATTTGATCTCCGTTGAATGCGTGCATCTCTTCAGCTGTGCACTTGATTTAGCTGTCCAATATGACAGTTCATAGTGTACAGAGGACTAGATGCACGAGAACCATCATATGTAAGAAACTGCCCCTTGCATTTAGGACTAACAATTCGTGTATTAGTATAACAATGTATAGTAATGTATAATGATCATATGAAAGTTAAATTACTGAATTTGTATTCCTAATCTGTACTGCTTTTTTGCATTAGAATATGTGCTGCCTATACTATATGCACTATGTTTACTACGAGTGGTAGTGACGCCACACCCGGGTAACATTTAACCCCGGATGTGACGACAGACGCCGTAGAGGACCCGTAGAAGCGGCAGACGGCCGCGAAACGGTGAACCGTCGTCCACCTCCCTGCACCCCCTCCCTGCGATGCTGCTATACCGCAACGATTGATAAATAAAGACCGAAACACCCTGCCTCGGTGAGTGCGGCTTCTTTTTTCCTTCACTTTTTACTACGTATTGTGAACACCCATATTATAGCTTAAACCCAAGTCTCTATGCTTCTATCTTAGCTATAACTGTCCACCGCTCCAAGACTACCACTGTCAGCAGGGTTGTATAAAGGGGAGTCAACTGGGATACCTTCAGTGAGCCGGGCATTAAAGTTTATTCTGAACACTCTTAATAACCCAAATTTTTCTACACAGGGGATAATAAAAACTCTAAAAGGTATATGTTGTGAAATGACCAAAGCTTACTTAGTATGCAGAACAATAACCATTGTATCTAAGGCGGCCCCTGGACACAACACGTGTGGAACAGTTAAACCCAAATTCCGTACCACCGTATATGGATAAACTCCTTGTGAAAAAAATAAATATTCTGAATACAGACGTCCGTGGGCCCTCTTCTCTGCCCAATAGATATATGAATGTCCAACAATCCAGACCGCCATTACTATTTTTTGCATGAACACAACAATCCAGACATGCTTCCTAACGGCTCCTACAGCCGCCATATTACCTCTAATATAGGGACAATTTTCAGGGAAGACACTAAAGGGGTCAATACCTTTTTGCTAGGGGTTTCCAAATTAGAAAATTGACCTGATAACTGTAAGCAAAAATACACATCTACTCAGTATTTGTCAGTCAGTCAGAGTCAATCTGAGGACTGGGACTGGAATGGTGGTCACCAAACAGATAAAACAAATAAATATCAAACTGTGTCGGCCCCCTCTACACCTTAGTGGGGCAACAACTGGGTCAGATAACGTTCTTACATATACTTCTTGCAACAAGACTCCTCATATCACTATCGTTAACTGGACATGTATATTCTGTCTGAATACCTTGAGTACTGCAGAAGTGCCAGGGATTGCTATATAACCAGTTTCTTCCCGTGCATATGGCACGTCAATAACACGATTTATTATACAGCCAGCGGGCGTAATTGCTAGCTCTAAACCTGTTTACATAAGCGGCACACACGTCATCTGGAGAGAACGGAACAAAATCCTCACTACCAAAATCTACGTAAATTACGTACCTGTCCACCACCGCAGCCAGGACTACACTCCATCCTTAGCTTGCGCGCGGGGTGAACAAACCACCAGCCGTATCAGAGGCTGGAACACCAGTAGTGAAATAAACCATCGGCCCCCCTTACACCAGGGGTCGACAAACCATCAACCATATTAGGGGTTGATCTGCCATCAGCTCTATCCCCTGGAAATAGAGCTGAAGAACCAGGGAAACCGAATCTCCCCACTCAGCCGCCCCGTCTCTCCATTTACCGTGCTTCCTCTCTTTCTATGTTTTCTGTGTACTGAAACTGTAGCAATGATAGCACTGACATAAACACAGATAAACTCACTCAGGTTGCAAGAACACAAATAAGGCAGACAATTAAGGAATTCTCAGGACCGGGTTACAAGGGCTAGGACTTCTCAGATCTGGTCATCTATGTCCGAGTCTGACAGCCAGCTATCTTCATCATCCCTGCACGGAGGTACAGGAGGGCTTAGGTAAGATAAATAATTTTCTTACCTCATTGTAGCCTGCAGTTCTACCGGTCGTGGCTGATCCGTTCAGGGAATGAAGGTTCAGTTGTGGCTGTCGTCTCCTGGACGTCTCGTCCTAGCAAGTTGGGCGCCAACTGTAATGGATGCCCCCCACACCTTTTGGGTGAGGCTGTCGTCTTAATTGTCTGCCGCCGAATTGGATGCTTTGTCTACATGTGTGCACGTCACGATAGAACCCACGTTGACACGTTGTCAATGTAGAGGCTTAATGACAAAGACCTTTATTAAAGGAAAAGCTAGCAGTTTTATTACTTATCCTTAATGGCCACTTTACACGCGGCTACATTTGTAGCTTATCCACAGGTAACTTACTGGGGCTGCAGTGAAATCATGGAGACATTATTCCATTTGTACACAGCAACAAGATAGAACCATGTCTCCATGATTTCACTGCAGCCAGTAAGTTACCTGTGGATAAGCTAGAAATGTAGCTGCATGTAAAGTGGCCATAAAGGGATGTGCAGAGGGGTGTGACTAGATAATGGCGTCATTTTATGCTGAATATACATCTTATTCTGTGTGTTAGTTAGTTTAACTAGCCTTGAAGTTGTACAGGAAGTTCAGCACATGTTGATAAGAACTTCTATACGGCTACCTCTAAATCAAAACATTTATACAATACAGAAAATTCTAGAGGAAAGTGCAAGGATCACATAACCATGTTTTTGGAAGGGTTCTGAAATGGCTTCAATTATTCCAATAAAATTATTAACTATTTATTGCCATAACAAGGTTTCCAGTATCCGTTATTTCAGATGCTGCACATCTGGTATCTTCTTAGCATAGACAATTGCCTTCAGATGAGTGATGAGGGAAACTTTTTTGTGAATGGTGAAGTTAAAAACAAAACCAGCGCTATAGAGTTCTGACACTAACCTACAGTGGATAGATCCCTCCAAGACTGTTGGAACACAAATTGATGGTATGGTGTGGTATATGGGGTACAAAGATAGTGGGGCCATTCTTCATCAATGGAAACCTCAATGCCACTGGATATTTGAATCATGTAGCAACTTCAGATATCCAGTGGCATTGAGGTCACCATTGATGAAGATTGGCCCCACTATCTTTGAGAATTTTTGGTTGTATGGGGTGTGTTTTTTCTCAGGAATAAAATGGTTGGAGTGCCTGGCTTATAAAAAAAAAAGAGGTTGGGGGGGGAAGTTGTGCCAACAGTGCGTGGCAGTTGTATAGAGAGGTAGCTGGTTTGGGTGGTTTGGTGCTTTTTTAGGGCCACTGCTGTGCAGGCAAGTGTCCTGAGGCATGGCAGAAAAATGGTGGTGTGGAATCTGACGGTATTGGAGATTTTCCCTATGGTGTTAGCTGCGGTTTTGTGTGAATGGGAATTCCTAAATTCCTAGGTTGGAGGGTTTGTTTTCCATTGTGTCGAGCTGCTGGTGATCTCGGCATTAATGCATTGTTGAAACATGTCTATGTCATTAGTAGTGTATCTATGATGGTTGGTGCAGATGTGTTTTGCAATGGAGCATTCGGGGGTTGCAAAGCATGTACTAGGAGTATTTAATGGGGGTGGCTGATGCATTGTTTTGCTTTTAGTTCTGCAAGTTTTGGGAGCTGATCCCAGGGGTGCATGAAGTGGCTATGCAGGGCCTAAATGGTTTATGGAGCTTTATGACAATGTGTTAAAGATTTATTGCAGAGATTGATGACTGAGCCAACGGGGTGCTGTTTCAGAAAGATGGCAGGAATGGGCAGGTTTCTGGAATGGAATGGGGGGTGCTGTGGAGGTTTTTGGGGGATTTTTGGTAGTGTCATTTTTGGAGGAATTAATTTGTAACTTGTTAATCAGCCTCAATGGTGTTGCAGAGGGTGGCTACAATTGCATTTTGGTTAAAGCTGCATGGGATGCAGGATATGACCAGGGATTTCGGGGGAGGCGTTCTGGCATTGGGGTGTGGTAATAATGCCAGATTGAGTGCAATGTTGCTGACAAAGAGTCAGAGACTGATTGAGTTGAGGGGGGAGACTGTTCATGGTGTGTGGTCTCTCAGGACTTTGGTTATTCCCGGTGTCAGCTATAAGTTGTTGGGGGACTTAGGCTACTTTCACATTACGGATTTTAGGGAGCCGATGCTGTCCGATATAAATCGGACAGCATCGGCTCCCTTCTGATGCCTGGAATCGGGTGCCAAATAGGCACCCCAATTCCGGCATAAAATCGGCGCCTCCGGGCTGAAAAAACAAACAAAAAAAAAAAAACTTATGCTCACCTTCCCCGAGCCCCCACCGTCTCCAGCCGTCTTCGGCTGCCTTCAGACTTGCAGATGCATCTGCAGCGTTTTGCAGATGCATCTGCAAGCATCTGCATGCAGACCGGGCCCCTATGTTTATAATGGAGCGCACGGCGGTCTGCAGATGCTTGCAGACCGCCGTGCGCTCTCATTGCCCGCCATTAGTGATCTGTGCGCATGCGGATGCCTGCGCACAAATCACACACTCTCGCCCGCACCAGGGACGCGACATGCTGCGTCCCGGGTGCGGACGCGGGACACCAGAAGGAGCAGATATCGTCCGCATCCGCACCCGAACGCAGCAAACGCTGCCAAACGCAGGCACTATGCGTTCCTATGTTAAACATAGGAACGCAGTGCGCATGCGTTTGAATGCGTATGGGAACGCAGCATAAGCTGCGTTCACATACGCAAATGTGAAGGCAGCCTTCCTGAAGGTTTCCGGTAAGCCGATGAATAAATGTGGTATAATAATAGTAAGCGCTGAGAGCTAAAACAGGATACACAATGCTCTTAAATATATTACCTTTGAGTTTTATTCATTCAACAAATAAAAGCCCTCCTGCCACAACGCGTTTCGACGCTGACTGCGTCTTCCTCAAGTGGATGTCAGGCTAATGATTGCTCCTACTATATACATGTCCACAATCTAGTTGTGCGGATACGGCACAACTAGTAAAGGTGAGTGAAAATCCTGAATATCGCTTAATCTAGATTCCCCAATGCAGCGTGGCGCAACCTTTGTTTTTTCTTATGCATGAAGGTTTCCGGTGGCTCCCGCGGGCTGCAGAGGTCTTCTGCATGTGTTCAGGACCTGTGGTGATGTCACAGTCACGTGACCGCGGGTTCCACCATGGTAACCCGCGGGTCACATGACTGTGACATCACCGCAGGTCCTTTACACATGAAAAAGAAGACCTCTGCAGCCTGCGGGAGCCACCGGATGCCTTTAGGAAGATGGCTGGAGACGGCGGGGGCTCGGGGGGAGGGAGCATAAACTTTTTTTTTTTTTTTAACCCTTGTGCACCCAGGAGCAGTTTTACTGTACTGAGCATGCTCAGTACAGTAAAATGGGGTCCGAGGAGACATCAGATGTTTCCTCGGACCCTTCTCCATAGGGCCCCATGTTATAGGGATCGGGTCAGATCAGATGTGCACTAAATGCCATCCGATTTGGTCCGATCCGATTCTGTCAGATTTTATTATCGGTGCAAACATTGGTGCAGGCTCCGATTTTTGCACCGATAATAAAATCGGACAGAATCGGATCGGACCAAATCGGATGGCATTTAGTGCCCATCCGATTCGGTCCGATGCCCATAGAGCTGCATGGGGCCAAATTCGGATCCGATGCTGTCCGATTTTGATCGGACAGCATCGGATCTGAAAAATACGTAATGTGAAAGCAGCCTTATGCGTAGGTTAACTTGGCTCCCATTTTTTACTGGCAGGGAGATGATTCATTTCTATCAAGGTACCGGTTTGTGGTTATTTTAGAGGAATGTTTGAGGAAGGTGGATGGGGATGGGTCACTTTCATTCAGGACTGGCGCGGTCGCAGAGATCGCACGGTAGGGACTGAACGATGAGGTAGCTCAATGGTTTGGAAGCTGGGAGTCAGGCCGGTTTCAGCTATATCTACAGCAATTTTTGGTGTAGGTAAAACGGCTGAAGGGGATTGCCTGGCACGAGGAGAAGAGGTCGGGGGTAACTTATTGCTTAGACGTATTGTGTTTATCGCTATGATGTTATAACTCGGTTATGTTTGCTATGGGTACTAGTTGGGCATGTATACTGGGACGTTGTTTATGTCCTTTGGGGGCAGGACAAGCCGATGTTGGACCGTGTGACTGTCAGTTGGGGCAGGATGGATCTGCAGAGCTCGTCAAGTGGTTGGGAAGGAGGGGTAGGACCTTGGGGTAGGGTCCTGCCAGAGTTTGAGTATTACATTAGAGTGGATCAACCCCATAATGAGTCGATGTGGGGGGATAGATCTGGGGTTTGTGCATCTCAGGAGTTGATGTAGGATATTAAGTGTGAATTGGAACAATGGACGTATTCATACCCAGGTTGGATTGTGGTGTGTTTGGATATTGTGGCCTGTCTGTTGAGGCGGTGTGCCGGATTTGTGGACAAAAAGGTCAAACAAGGCTAGAGTTAAAGTCAATTGGGTGGTGGCTCTTTTGCCTCAAGTAATGGGGTGTCATATTAAACCACCGGGAGGTGGAGTACCAGCTCCGCAATATTGGAGGTCGGACGGTGTTAATTTTACTTGGAATTCAAACGGACAGGTGGATGTTGGGCTTGCATGAAAGCATCAAGTAAGCGTTGGGTGGTGGCGGGTCCAGTCCACATAAGGTTTCACGTGGCCAGTCCTGTGGCGGGGGTAGGTCTGGTTCAGAGGTGGTGTAATGGATAACCGTAGTTGGGTGGTGATCCACTAGTACGGTATAATGGCCCCGGTTACAGGTAATTTGCAGGTACAGGGTCCTGCAAGGTAGGGGTATTAGTTTTTGGTAATTAATACCTCATGTGGTTTAATGGATCATGGTATCTGGGAGGTGAGGTACTAGTAAAATATAGTGGCTCCGGTTACAGGTACCTTGCAGGCACAGGGTCTGGCAAGGTAGGGGTATTAATTCTCAGTAATTAATACTGCGTCCCACGGGTTGGTTTGTTGCAGACAGGAATAATCCCTTGAGTCGATGTGTTGCGGCCAGGGATAATGTTTCATTGTGAAGATGGCTTCTGGACCAGGCTTATCAAGGGTTACATATTTGTATTACGTACTGTATTATTACTGTGTTACCTATTGTTTAATGTTGAGACGGCAGTGTGCGTTGTCCCTGCGTTAGTGTGAAAAGTAATAGGTAATAAAGGGCTGCTGGTGCCAAAATTTAACCAAGTCGCAAGCAGTGTCCATGTTACAAAGTGTTTTAATGGTTTGGTAACACAGGAATTCAACGACTGGAGAATCCCTCATTGATTGTCATGTGCACACAGTGGTTTTTAGTGCGTTTTCACGCTAAAAACCTGAGTTGTTAAATTTAGTTAAATGATGTGTTGGCACCAGGAGGAGTAATGTGCAGGAGGATATCTCTGTCTCTCTCTCTCACCTGGATTTTACTGGAGAAATGTGGTGCCCCAGCGGTCTAGACGCCACGAGAGGTACTGCACCCAAGCCAGGGTGTGGTTCTCCAGTAGTCAGGAGATGGGGGATGGTAGGTGTAAAGTCCTCAACACACATACTGTGGCGCCTCACTGGTCAGTGCGCCAGGGAGAGGTACTGCACCCAGACCAGTGTGTGTAGTATTCCTGTGACCAGGGGATCGGAATATTGATCTGAGGCCCTCACCCTACGCATTCACACACCTAGAGCCAGGGGATCAATTGGTTAACCCATTGCTGAGGAGACCGATCCCGGTGGGCGGAGTTAGGTAAATAGTGAAGAGCGGGAAGAAATGAGAGCAGAACGGCTGTGGAGAGAGAAGAAGTGGGACCCTGCGAGTGGCGCAGAGGGAGGGCACCTAAAGAGAGGTGGCCGAGACAGGAAAGGGGATCCTCGGGTGTCAGCTAACACCCTAATCTGGTCCGGTATGATACCTGGTCAGAAGGAGAGCGGTGCAGGAGTTCAGCCCTGAGCCGCCAAACGCAAACACGAGCAACCCCAAGGGAGCTGTGCACTGCAAACATCCCCAGAGGCCCCCGTATAGGGTTATGAGACCCTCAGTTAAGGGATAATTCTAGTACAACCCATGGGGACCGGCGAAGGGCTCTGTGCGAGGGAAGAAGTGCTAGGAAGGACAGGAGTAGCAGCGTGGTGCGAGGACAGGGGGAGAATCCTGTAGGAACATCACAGAGGGCCTCAAAGAGATATTTAATCCCTTGGTGACTACCCAGGACAGCTACCCGAGACTGTGTACCTTTTGTAAGCTGCCTGAAAGTTACCAGTAAACCCATGCAGAGCTTGAACTGAGTCTGGTGTCTCATTTCCATCACGCGGGGTAAACTGCATTCCAGCAGCAGAGACTGCATCAAGCCTCCACCTGCAGAGCCTCCTTCCAGCGTGGAATCCATTCATCCATCCCTGCCCGGGGATCCTGCTCCACCTACGGGGAGCAACACTATCTGGCTGCAACATCATCATTCCCGGAGGTCAGACAGCAGCGCTGGTAACCTTACCAGATACCATAGGTCACGTCACAAACTTTATTTTATTTCTTTTATTTTACACATTTTTCAGCGACCACCAGGGCCATGGCTTCGGGCACCTTTAAATCAACGCCTGGGATCCGAGTACCCCACGGCCTTGGGGTGGGTCAATACACAGTTAGGACCCAGGGAACCATGGGCAAACCCGGGGTGAGGGCCCAGTGGGACAACAGGGGTAGAGAAGTGTGGGTGAAAGAGAGAAGTAGTTTTAGTAAAGTTACAGTTTGGAAAGGAAGAGAGAACAGTGTGAGTACTGTAGAGCACATAGAGTGGAGATGTCGAGTTGAGTGAGGAGGAGAGAACAGCTAAACTGCAGACAGGGAACTTAAGCTGTGCTACACTCATCCTGGGAAACCAAGAGGAAGGAACCCTAGGGTCACTGATGAAGACTTTTTGGCATCACGAACAGGATGAGAACGGCCCGGTAAAACCGGGTCTTGTGTGTCTTAAAAGACTTTTGAACTGTTGTGTAAGAGAGACTTTGAAAATGGCGACCATGAAAGACTGCTGCCATGTGCTGGCCTGGGGGTGTGCCCAGGACTTCCGTCATGGGATGGGCCAGTGAAAAGTGCAAAAGAGCAGGCTCGCCCCGAGTGCCAGCCAAAAACCAAGAGGGCCTGCTCAGCACCAACTCCACCATGAGAGATGATTGATAGTCGGAAGGGTGGGGTGCAGGCGAGAGACGGTAGCCAGAAAGAGAAGATGCAAGTTGGCTGTGCTGTGAGCAAAATGGAGAAAATGGCAGTAATGGGTCGTGAGAACCTGGCAGGCAGGAAGACTGAGGTGGGAGCAGGCATTCCCGTATATGAGGAGGGGAGCCTGGATCTGTCTCTGCCAGTGGACCCAGATTTTTGGAATGCTGAATTGAAAGACTTGGCCGTACAACTCAACTGGGCTCAAGGTTAAGCTTTTAAGGCCTGGAAGAATAATGTGCTGGAGCAGATGCCTGAAATGGCCGAAGCCCCGAAAAAGCTAACACCATCTGAGACTGAGCCAGAAAAGCTGTAGCCGACCACCAGAGATGTCACCACACAGATGGAGGTCGAGGCTGTGATGGTGCCCAACCCGGCACCACAGGCTCTTGACCAGTCATCCGGGTTGGGAGTTGCGGAGTGCGAACTAGATGATGAAGAGCAGAGTGCCATGATGAAGCCTGTAAAAGCCGACGTTGAGCCCAGGGGCTGGCTGCTCGTATCCCGGGTGGCAGTCCACCTTGCAGCCTGGCGCCAAGTGAGGAGCTGGGGAAGGGGGGTGGGGTTGTGGGGGGGTACTGCTGGCTCCAAGTGAGGAGGGGGGGCGTTTCTCACCTCCCAGCTGCCTCCGCTCCAGTCCCTGGTCCCGCAGCCTCTCCAGTTTGTGCGCCCGCTGCGGCCGTAATGCCCCGCCTAGCGGCCGCTCTCTCTTATATGGGAGGCCCTACACTAGGACTGTACCACCGGCCTGGGGGGCAAATGCCACCCTGGCACCTGGGCCAGTCCGGAAGGAGGAGCTGGCTGAGCTTCAAGCTGCAGCCTGGATGAAAGAAGCCAGAGTGTGGAGCAGACCTGAGACCGACCCAATGGAGGAGTACTGGCAGCAGAGACAGCGCGAGGAAGAACAGGAGCACCAATGACGTCAAGAGAGATGGTGGGCCCAGGAGGAGGACAACCTTCAGGAGAAGGAGTGCACCCGGAAGACCCCCACTGCTGACCCGATACAACGCCACCGCGGAGAGGTGGTAAACTTTCACTTGAACAACAGGTATGGGGTTCATTAAAGAACCAGGCTTCGTGGAAGAGATCTTTGTGAGCAGGCGCGATGTAGAATCATATCTACCAAAAGGACACCCAAGTAGGGACCTTTACCCTGGCGACCAGGTGAGCTATACGCGCCACTTGGGACAGAGAGGATGGTATGCCCTGAGGGTATACAAGTCGCAACCTCCCCGACTTGCACCTGAACTTAAGTGAAGAACTACGAAGTGTTTGCAGAATGTAAATATTTAATTTATGTGATACGTAACTGCTGATAATGTACAGATAATGTGCATTGTGTATAGTTAGGTACCTGTTGCTTAAGTATAGAGAATAAACCAGGTTTTACATATCAGAAATACAAGCACGTTCCAATAACATACTGGAATCAAGGTATAGTAAAGAAGCAGTCAAAGTACATAGCAGAACACAATAACATACTATCATCAGTATGATCTCGGATTATTACACATATCTTGCAAAAAATCATATCCAATGTTCCTGCATTAACACCTGCTCCTCATCTAACCAAGCCCATGATCAAACCATGATATTACCCATACCAAATGGCTGCAACCTGGGGGTCTGGGGGCCCCACACGTTCCGCTGCACTTGGCAGCTTCCTCAGGGGAATCTAAAATACATTACGTTATTGGAACATGCTTGTATTCCTGATATGTACAACCTGGGTTATGGAACCTACCTGGTTTTAGATGTTTTTAATTGTGTGGTTTGTTTTTGCCTTTTTGTACAATAAAACTTGTATATTTTTCTAATACTGGGATGTGCATAATTGATTCCGCATGAGCTTTTCTAACATAGTAATGATAACTGTCATGCAATATTTTGAACTCCACTTAACTAAGCGGTGCACCACCATATTTTCTATATTTTCTATACGCTGAACCCAGGGTCACAGACACCTGTGACTTCCCAGAAGCATTAAAGCCCAGTTCCGAATACCACACGACCCTAGGGCTCGTCAGAAACACATTCAAAAACATGCACTGTAAATGCATCAAAAACGCATTGTGTTTTTTTGGGTTTTTTTTGGCCACTAGATGCAGATTTGGTGCAGAAAATATTTGCACCAAATACTCAGTGTTTGCACATAGCCTAATTTAAAACACCACTACAGCGGGTTTTTTTTTCCAGCTCTGCTGTTTGAAATGTAGTCACTTGTCACCATTTTCTTTCTTTTTTGGCACTGCTCTGGTCTCACGGTGTCATCTTGTGCCCGTAACTTTTGACTGTCCAGAAGTCAGAAGTTACGTCACAAGCGTTCAGTGGAACTCTTATTAAAGCCAGAACTATGCTCTCATAGACTTAACTTAATCTGTAACTTCTAGCATACTCCTTGAAATACTGGAGCAGCTAGCAGGTCACAAATTATCGGAGAATGTAAGGAGAGTGCGCTCCTGGAAAGATAAAGATGGCAGTAGGTGAGTATTATACAGGGGCAGGCAGTGGCATAACTTCAGACCCAGGGGCCCCGATGCGAAAGCTCCAACGGGGCCCCCAATTATTGCAAATCTTTAATAGTAGTAGTCTTTTTCTATGGGCCAAAGGGACTTTTGGGGCCCCCTAGGCTGCAGGGCCCCGGTGCAATCGCAACCCCTGCACCTGTTGTAGTTCCGCCCCTGGGGGCAGGGGACTTACATTTAGCGGTGACAGTAAAAAACAATACTCTAGTGATTCTTTAAAACTAAATGCTGGTAGAACAGGCATTTTTTACTTACCTAAAATTAGTTATGGGCGCACCTGAACTGCAAAGTTCGGGGTTCGTACCGAACACCTAATGTCCGAGCACAGATTCCGAACACAGACTTCCCTGAGAAGTCCATGCTACTGTTTGGATTCGGCTAGCGGGGCTGTAAATTAACTAGTGAAATCATACATACCTAGCTTCTCTGTCGCTCTTACACTTGATTCCGAGTCTGCTGATTAAGCCTCATACATATTCCTCTGCTTCCTCCACCTACCTTATGTGATTAGTTGCAGTCAGACACCCTCTAAGTCGGCATTTGTGATTGTTTGCCATACACGCACAGTTGTAAAAATAAATAATTGAAAAAAAATGCATAGGGTCTCCCATATATTTTATATTTAGAGCAGACAAGGCGGACAGCTGCAGCCTGCAGCCCCCAGCTGTGCGCTTTGTATTGGCGGAGTACAATTGGCGGGGACCTCACATTGTTTTTTTAAATTATTTAAATAAAAAATGTAAAAAACTGACGTTGGGCCCCCACCCAATTTTATACTCAGCCAAGATAAACCACACGGCTGGGGGTTGGTATTCTTACTCTGGGGAGGCACATTGTTATTACCCCCCAGGGTAAGAAGAACAGCCTGCAGCCACCCCAGAATTTGAGGCATTCATTAGAAGCGCCATGTTGTGGCGCTTTACCTGACTCTTCTCGATTGCCCTGGTGCGGTGGCAATTGGGGTAATAGAAGAGGTTGAAGACAGCTGAGAATTGAAAGCTGTCATCAAGCCCTGGATTAGTATTGTTAAAGTCTCTATGAGACCCCTAGCCTTTACTGTAACCATTTTATATCACTAAAGATCAGGTCCCCATAAACTTATGGAGTTCGGAGTTTGGGTCAAGTCCGAACCTGGACTTTTTTTTTTCTTCTAAATCTGGCTGGATTCGCTGAACCCAAACACGTTCGGGTTCACTCATCTCTGCCTAAAATGTATGTACATGAAGCGTAAGGGTATGTGCAGACGATCTGGAGACACTACGTCCTGTACACAGTATCTTCAGACTTGAGGGAAGCCGGCGATCTCCGCAGGTGAACGCAGCCACCTGTGCCCATGATCTGCGTTCGGGGCTGGGTGGCTTATTCCTACATTCACCCCCGAGATAGCTTTCAACTATGCAGTGTTAAATTGAAATGCTACGGAGAAGCGACGGTTAACGCCGTGGATGAAGAAGCACTGATGGCATGAGATTTCTGGAAATCCCATCCAATGTGATTATGTCTTGCCCCTGGCGGGGACCTTAGGGTACTTGGAACCAGGGCTGTGAAGTCGGTAAGCCAAACTTGCGACTCCGACATTTCCCTCACTCCGACTCCGACATATATTGCTTATGTAATTCAGGTGAAAAAATTAATTGTAGTACAATCAAACATTTAATTATTTTTATGATACGATCAATAATCAAAATATTAAGATAGAACCAAAAATATATTTATTGGAATACAATTTTAGAAAACAAAACTGTAATAAATTGTAAACATGTAATACACTATGTAATATGGATTACATATATATACATATATATATATATATACTAGATGGTGGCCCGATTCTAACGCATCGGGTATAGAATGTGTATTTAGTTGACACATTGTGAATGACAGAACTTGTTCCGTCAACGTGAGTGAACTATATATATATATATATATATATATATATATTATATATATATAGCAGCGCTATGGTATATGGTGGTACATTAAAGTACATGTATAGCAGCACTATGGTATATGGCGGTACATTACAGCACATGTATAGCAGCACTATAGAATATAGCGGTACATTACAGCACATGTATAGCAGCACTATAGTATATGGCGGTACATTACAATACATGTATAGCAGCGCTATGGTATATATGGCGGTGCATTACAGTACATGTATAGCAGCACTATAGTATAGGGCGGTAATTTAACAGTACATGTATAGCAGCGCTATGCTATATGGCAGTGCATTACAGTACATATATAGCAGCACTATAGTATAGGGCGGTACATTACAGTACATGTATAGCAGCGCTATGGTACAGTACATGTATAGCAGCACTATTGTATATGGCGATACTCCGCTCCCCGCGGCCCCTCGCTCCTCCTCGCCCCCAGTCCTCTCTACAGTTAAAGTAAAAATAAAAAAATCCTCACCTGTCCGCCGGCTCGCTCCACCTCCGTCTTCTAGGTCCTATAGGCCTTTACGACCTGTCGTTGCTAGGGAAACCGATCAGCTGTAGGGGGGGCAGGATTGTTTCGGGGGGGGGCAGGATGGAGCGAGCAGGGCAGGATGGAGCGAGCGGGGCAGGATGGAGTGGGGGTGGCAGGATGTAGCCGGAGGGGGCAGGATAGAGCCGGAGGGGGCAGGATGGAGCCGGGGGGGGGGCAGGATGGAGACGGGGAAGCAAAACAGCAAGGGGCAGGATGGAGGCGGGGGGGGGGGCAGGATGAAGGCGGGGGGGCAAGAACAGCAGGGGGCAGGATGGAGCGAGCGGGACAGGATGGAGCCGAAGGAGCAGGATGGACTCGTCGAAGGAGCAGGATGGTGGCAGGATGGAGACAGAGGAGCAGGATGGAGCCGAAGGAGCAGGATGGTGGCGGGGGGGGGGCTGGATGGTGGCGGTGGGGGCAGGATGGAGCAAGCGGGATAGGATGGAGCCGGCGGGTCAGGATGGTGGCGGGAGGGGGGCCCATGATGGTGGCAAGTGGGGCAGGATGGAGCCGGCGGGGCAGGATGGAGCCGGCAGGGCAGGATGGAGCCGGCAGGGCAGGATGGAGCCGAAGGGGCAGGATGGAGCCGGAGGGGCAGGATGGAGGCGGGGGGGCAGGAAGGGGCCGGGGGAGCTAGAACAGCGGGGGGCAGGATGGAGCGAGCGGGGCAGGATGAAGCGAGCGAGGCAGGTTGGAGCGAACGGAGCAGGATGGAGCCGAAGGGGGCAGGATGGAGCCGGAGAAAGCAGGATGGAGCCAGGGGGAACAGGATGGAGCCGGTGGGGCAGGATGGAGGTGGGGCAGGATGGAGCGAGCGGGGCAGGATGGAGCGAGCCGGGCAGGATGGAGCCGAAGGAGCAGGATGGTGGCGGAGTGGGCAGGATGGTGGGGGGGGGCAGAGCAGGATGGTGGCAGGGGCAGGATGGGGCGAGTGGGGCAGGATGGTGGGAGCGGGGCAGGCTGCAGCGAGCGGGACAGGATGGAGTCGAAGGGGCAGGATGGAGCCGGAGGAGCAGGATGGAGCCGAGGAGCAGGATGGAGCTGGAGGAGCAGGATGGAATGAGCGGGGCAG